>CARXXK010000002.1:43716567-44964480 GCA_949089665.1 Macrosiphum euphorbiae | reverse complement strand
CCAGTACCTACACAATTCACCAAAAAAGGAGAGTTTATTAAAGAGTCCAGTAATACCTACTTTGTGTAGTAGTAACATTAAGAAAATGTTAATTTATATAGCAAAACGTGAAGTATCCTGTTTAGGTCAAAGTTGATATATAAGTATAGTTGTAAGTTAATGTAGGTATCAAATTTTAGTCAATGTATGAGCTTGACCCAGCGTTTGTTATGCAACTGAAATCTGAAACAGTGGCAACACAATTAAATGTCGTTCAAGTTATTCTATACATACAATTATAATATAATAAGCTGAATGGAATTCTTATGATAAAATAGACATTTAGTTTTCAAGAATGTTGTACCGAACCAGTACAGTATTGTAAAGTATAAGTAGGTTTAGCAGAGTAACCTAAGTTATGTACAGAAACAATTTATATAATATCTATGTATCTAAGATCACCGTGAATATTAACACGGAATAAACGTAAACAAATCTATTGTATTAACTTTTGAAATAATAAAAACATTTCTAAGAGTACCACATGTTAAATGATAAAATGCCTATCTAGTACACAACTTACAAACAAAGGAGAGTATACCTAGGTCAGTAGTAAGTAGTAGTAATAGTAGTATTATTTTGTTCATTGGTTGTAAATACCCAACAGAGAGTTAACTGTGACTTACACTACCTATTTCGTAGGAGTGGGTATACAGTTTATAATTTTAACAAAATGAATAAAAATAAAGTGTAATTTAATACAGAATTTTAACTTCCAACAATAAAAAGAAGAATATAGTAGTAAATATGTTACACTGTAGTACAAACAAAGTTAGTTGTATAAATTGCTAACAATAAGACAATATGTGAAATGATTATCCATTATGAAAATACTTATCCAGTATACAATTCACAAAGAGTTGTGTACAGAAACAATGCATATAATATGTATCTAAGAGCACAGTGAATAATTAAGCATGTAACAAATTTCAACCGTAGGTTAGACACTACTTATTGTCATTGGATGTGAAATGATATCATTGGTAAAGGAGAGTAGACCTAGGTACTAAGTAATAGTAGTAGTAGTAGTAGTAGTAATATTGAGAACTGTGTAAGAAAACGTTAAGTGTTCTGTTTAGGTCAATATACTCATAGTAAAAGTGTATATATTAGTATCGTTATAATTTAATGTAGATATTAAAATAAGCTTGACCCAGGGTTTGATATGCAATTGAAACCTGAAACAGTAGTAACACAGTTGAATGTCGTTCTACAATTCAATTTCTATACAATTATAATATGCCAGTATAGTATAGTAGTATAGAAAAGTATAAGTAGGTCCAGAAACAATGTATACAACATGTAAGGAATTTAAACCGTATATTATACTACTCTTTGATAATTACATACTATGGAATAAAAGCAAACAAATAAAATTAAATTAGCACTGCAGAAATTTTTGTCGAATGATAATTAAAAAGTGGGCTGCACTATTTACGGTGTACTGTAATGAAATGATATTTATTGAACATATTATGATTTCTACACTCACCAAAGACGGCACTGCTCCGTGCCGCAAACGTCGGCGTTGTGCATTTCCTGCAGCGTAGTCAACACCGCGGACAAAATGCCTCGAACACAGCTTCGATGAGTTGGTCACCAGAAAACCGCGGTCCACCACAAATGCCGTCCACTCGACTCGATACACGTCGATTGTTGGAAATCTAAAGGTGACATAATATTATTGATTTTATTACATTGCTATGCATCAACGTGATGTGTAAAATAATTGTAAATACCCGTGTACTGAAACGCCATCAATGTTCTCCACAATTCCGCAGATGACGCAGCGTTTGACCATTTTGAATAGTCTATATTATAAGTATAATAATAAGTAAAAAGTAAATACTAAATAATATGAAAAACTAATGACGGACGACGGTGTCAGTTCGTCATCAGCGGTGATGTAAAACACTTGGCGACTCGTGTGTCATTTTTAGAAATAATAGGTACACACCGGCTTACGTGATGTACATACAAAATAGAAAAATACGAAAAATTACATAGGTACCCAGCTTTTTATCAACGCAAAATTCCAAGCGATAAAACACGTGGTAACGCGCCGAAACGGCCAACGGACTTACGCGTCTACACCTCTCACAGCTAATACGAATGCGGATACAAAAAACGTTATAGGTATTCAAAGTACATTTTGCGGTGTACGAAAAAACACGAAACGCGCGGAAAACGAATGACGAAAAACGTGGTGAAAATATGTACGTTCGCGATACACGCTGCCATGAATACACCTGTAGTTTATCTTAATATATTATATTATTATTATTGTAGGAGATATAAAAGTCGTACTCACCGGTATGTGAAAAGCGCCCAATGCAAAAAGCAAAAACTCCCAGAAAAGCACCGAATATTATAATAATATAATATAATACAACGTATAACTGTATTGGGCTTTTCCGGGTTGATGTGCGTTGCAAGAGCGCCGGTCACGAGTTGAGGCGTCCTGCAGGTTGTGCGTTTCGCGTCGCCAAAGTTGTCCCCCCGCGGCTCCACTCCACCTAAGTTCGAGTGTAAGCCGACCCCGCGTACTGTATCCCTACCATAGTCTTGGAACCGTTATCATAATATTGGTATACCGCGTCAAACCTTCATGACGTATTTATAATAACGATCGTACGTAGAGAGTATCGCGCGCAGTGTCGCTCTTAAATCGTAATATTACACACGCATGCATAAACATTAAACACATACCTACACAATAACACAATACCTATATACCTATAATATAACATGTGTGCACACAGGACATGAATCATAATTCATAAGTCATAACGCAGTACCTACACATCATTGAAAATGTAATAAATATAATATATTAATGGATATAATGAGACACTAAACAAACGTTAATATATTAAAAATCGCGTAAAATATAAATCTATTACGGGAATAACGGGCGAAATCCTAACGAAGTGCGTAAGGGCGGTAAAACTCAAATTTTGAAAAAAACGGAACATTTTTATGACGGAAAAAAAAAAAAATTAACACGGCCGCCGCAAATTATCGAAAATCCCGGCGGCCGGGTTCGAAACCACGACCCTCGTGTCACCTGCTCTAACGCCTAACCCACCTGGCCACCGACTGTGATGAAAAACGTAGTCAAATCTATGACCCTTAAGCCGCGTTAACTTCGAGACGCATGTATTTATGCCTGTATATAGCGGTACCTACTCTCGTTTAAGCGACGCCGCTTCTCCCCGGGACTCGTTTTTGGAAAAGTAGGACCACGCGTCGACTATAAATTTAGCGGGGAACGCGAATAACATCCAAACGGGGAGGTCGATACGCCCCGAAACGCCTAAAACTCGAATTTTCGAAAAAAACGGCAAAAAACGCGCGCGACGGCGGCGCTCCGTTGGCACTTGACGTCCGCCGCCGCGGGCCCGCCGGGCCAAAAGTAGGGCCGCGCGCCGACTATAAATTTACCGAGGAACGCGAATAAGGTCCGAACGGGACCTTGCGGGGCCCCCGAGGGGGGTAAAACTCGAACAAATCTCGAAAAAATCGTGAAAAACGGTAAAAACCGCGAAAAGCGATAAGGAGGAGTGATAACGCAGCGACGGCTCCGCCGCCGCGTTTTCCCGCCATTGACCACTAAGCAGTTGAGATTTGACACATAGGCGGCGCCACACGTGTTCATGCTTTATAGTATAGAGACTAGTATATATATATATATATATATATGTATAATATATATATTATATAAATATATATATTATAGATATTTGTAGTTTTTATTTTTGTAAATTTTCATTAACTATGACATTCCAAATGAAGACTGTCAAATTTGTATGGCACATGATTGATCATGTGATAACATTTTCATTAGTTGGTATCAGTAGCGACAAAAAATTTTTATAACTATGACTTATGAGTTATCAATTTTATTTTAATTATTTATTAAGAAAATTAATTATTTGAAAATAATTCAAACAATTTTTTTCTCAAATAATAATGTTTTCAAATTATTCGAATACATTAATTTCATACGAAAAGTGGTGAAACAATCATCCAAATAATAATCTATTCCAATAACATATTATCTAAATAATCATCTAAATAAAATGTCATTCGAATAAACGCTCTACTCTGCTTATGAGGCACCAAAAAATAGATATTTTACCAACGATAATGGTGTAGCGAAATTGCCTGTACAAAACGCCTTGATGTATATTTAAATAGTAAGAGCAGACTGCAGAGTTGATGAAGTTGAAGGAAACTACAAACCACTTTCACATTACAACATCAAATAAAAGTTATTAATTACCTACTAAACAATTTTCAATCAACCACCGACATAAGTAAAAATACTATTTAGATTTTTTATTTTTATTTCAAAAGAGTTCATAAAAACTCAAACAATTTCAGTTTCATATCTTGGATGAATGTAAGTATACCCACTACCCATAATAGATAATGGGTAATATAGGTCATAATTAATTGATAATACTTATTCCAATATTTATTAAAATTTAAAATTTAATTTCTTTTAAATGGATTAAAATATAATCAATTTTGGGTAAAATATTGTATTTATGTTATATTTTAGATTTTGAGTTAAACGATGAATGTATTGATTTTACAATGATGTGTGTTCTTTTTTATTATTTTTTTTTTTTTTTTTGTCTCTGTACACGATAAGTAGACTAAATAATGCTTCGATTTTCAACTTCAGTATCTTGTTCGATTGAAAAGTGAATATTGTTTTTGCATTGGGACGGTCACAACGTACCAGTAATTTTCAAAAGCGCAGGGAAGAACAAAAAAAAATTGTACAAAAAATCGGTTTTCGACAAAATCGATTTTGGTTTTTTGTGTAACTCTAAAACAAATGACCGTAGAAACATTACATTTTTACTGGTTGTTTATATTAGCATTTCTGTACACCATACAATTTTCAAAATATTTTGATTTGTTTTGAACTGTTTAATATGAAATGAAATTAATATCAATTTTTTAATTTGTCTTTCATTTGAAAAAGGCATACCTAAAATTTTGAACTTTAAATTCTTTTGTAGGTATTAACTTATTAATAGATTTATATAATATCCATATTCTGATAAAAAAAAAATGGGCCACGATGTTTATTGTAAGTAGTGAACAGTATATTGCATAATAATTTTAGTGGGGCCCAATTTGGTTGTAGCGTTTTAGTTATGATGAGAAGAGAGAACCGATTTGATGTACCTAACCTAAATATTTTGATGCGATCCTCGAATTCGGCCAATGCCACAGATAGGTAAGTGACACCACCACCCACATCATCGGCTTGCGGAAAATATTTAGGTAGGTATACAAATATTATAATAATACAACTCAGATAGGTACAGCTATATGCACTGAATGATTGAGGTTTTGTAGCTCTATCCACTGTAAAATAACAACAATAATATTTATAAGTGGCGTGAAATGGAAACGAGTCGCAGTGAAGAGCAACCCTAGCGTAACTAAATATTTATTTTTCTGCAAAAGGACGTGGATCTCACGCTGCACGATCATCGGTACCTATACGGCTATACCGCATAATGTATACTAATGTGTATACCGACCGCTACGGCGAATAAGGCGGGGTGCCGAAACACGAATGAATTTTAAACGGTTAGTGTTTATCGAGCCGAGGACGTCGAACTAAATGTTTTATTATATCAACTGCAAAATTTACAAGTTGGCGGATTTTATCGAATTTTTTTCCACCAATAAATTAAAAAAAAACAACAAAGTATTCGTTTAATTTAACCATGAATAGTATCATTGATAGAAAATAAAGGGGTCTGTGCAAAAACCGAACCAGGGCTGGGAACCTTTATGATATTTTCGGTTTCGGTTCCAATTCGGGTCTTTAAAAAAAATAAAATACGGTACCGTTTTCGGTTCCTGTTCTTAAAATTACAGAATTAAGGTTCAGGTTCTGGTACCGGTAAATACCGGTATTTAGAAGTATATTTTTTTTTTCAAAAAGTAAAAAAAATCCAAGTATACACTTCATACATATATTAATATATGTATGAAGTGTATACTTGGTTTTTTCTAATTAGAGGTATATAAAAGATAAATCAAATTATAGAAGAATTATTGGGTTAAAGGACTTTACTAAAGTTTACTATAATTTTGTTTTAAAAATATCCAAAACAAATAATTTTAAAAAATAGGGTCGGCTCAGCCCCTATTTTTCAAAAAAATTCGTACTATACACACTTTATTTACAATAATTTTATGACACAGTAACAAAGAAGACCAAGAATTTAAATTTAAATTGATATATTATTAAGTAAAATATGGGGCATAACTTTTTATAAATTTAAGAGAGTCAAAATCATAACACAGAAATAACTAAAGGTATCCAACCTTCATAATAATTCATTAGCGATTCAATGTAGAGAAGTAAATATAAATTTGTTAAAATGTAACTGAAAACAATTTATTTTTTAGTAGGTACCTATCATAAAAGATTTTCATTTTTAAAAATTATTTTTTAATTTTATGTATATTTAGTGTAATATTAGTATACTACATAATAATATCATATTTTGTTGTATACATAGTACATATTATTAATATGTACTATGTAGATACTATATTCTACATTATTATTTATTACCTACCAATTATAATCTATTTTTATAGTCTTATTCATTAGTACACACTTATCAAATCTGTAATGCACACTTCCAATTTCGGACTAAACACTTTGTGTCGGGGTTCACTAAAAAATAGGGCCTGGGTTGGCTCATATTGTAAGAAGTGGAAGTCAGTGCATAGTATAATTGGATACAATCAAACACTCAAATATTTAATGGTTTATATAAAAAGTGGTTTAATTTAAATAATAGTCTAAAATTTTGTATGATGTGCATGTGGCTAAATGACCATATTATATAAAATAATTAAATAAAACTAGAACCGAAATAAACCGAAAAATTCTCTTCTGACAATTATCGGTTCCGGTTTCGATTTAGGTTCCTAACAAAATCAAAAAATTGTTTCGGTAAGGTCCCGGTTCCAATATTTTAAATAGGTTCCGGTTAAAATAATTTTTAATTTCGGTTCCAAGCCCTGAACCAAACAATGCCGTTTTTCAAAATTATCAGAAATTTTAATTTTAATTTTTGGAGCCTTTCTGCCCAGAACTTAGTATTCAATATAATGTTCTCTTAGAGCCATGTGTTTTTTCGTCAGAAAATAAAAACCAGACAGCTTCAACTTTCAAGACTAGTAATAAGACCTACGTTATATTTCCTATACGGATTGATGGATCTCTGTCTCGTTCTTGCATAGATATATTTGTGATTTATTTGCACCTACATCAAATATTATTATCCAACCGGTTTTTCTATGAAAATTGGTTTGTCTTGTTATTGCACAGACCCTTTATAATAGCAGCAGTGCACTGTGCACTCCTCTGTGTACCTTTAATGTTTTTACTATATTAAAAATATAATAAATATTATTATAAAAATATAATTAATACTATTAATGGTTAATGCAATTTTATAGATTCTGAGGGGAGAGATGAATGTATTAGATTTAAGACAATGTGATTTTTAAAATTTCACTCATTCGCTCGCAATTCCAACATATATTGTTATTTTTTTTTTGCAACAAAATCAATATTATTCAAAATTGTCGTTTTGCAGTATCCTATATCCCTATAATAAGTTTCCGAACAGCAGTGAAAAATTACTGAAAAATTCGTAAGCCGTATTCACCCTATACGAAAAGATCCACAAAGAGTGGTTTTTTTTTAATTTAAATACCTATGATTTATTATTCACTTTCGAAATTAAAATAATACATTTACAACACTGCAACGACACAACCTTGCGCTAGGTCAAGCGTGACGATGACTGCGACTAGTGTATCGACAAATACTGTTAGACTAACTAGGTCCAATAGGATCAATAGGATCAATAGGATGTCCGTAAGTATTTATTTTTTTTTTGTTTTACGTTTTGTTTATACCAGTCTTGGTATTATACGTACGATTATTTTGAGACCAGGACTACGCTGTACCACTTGAAACGGAGTAAAATTGATTGCATTATTGAGCAATAAAATTCAACTAAATATTATTACCCGCATATTTTATATCCGTAATTAAATGAGGTATAATGTGTTGTAGGTTAATGTTGTAAACAATTTATTGGCTATATCGTCACATCGTTCATAATTTAATATATGCCATCATATACTAATAACTGTAATAAGTAATGCTGTGCAAACAACAAACACATTTAGTACAATTAGGTACCTATATTCTATTGTAAAATTGAAACTATACTTATAAATTTATAATTGCAGTCGACTGTAGCTGGTGTACGCCTGCATATTATAATATTACACACCTGCTATTATGTTTTTATTTTAAATAAAAACAATCGTTGGAAATAAGAACAATTATAATTATTAATTGTTACCAATACACAATAATAAGTATAGGGAGCTAGGTACTTGACTTTATAAGTCTTAATAGTCCTTACAATCACATAACTCATAAGTCATTGTGGTAAATACTCAAATGTTTAAACTTTCTCTGCGACATCAAGTAAAAGTGACGAGGACAACCACATATCGATTAAAAGATGTATAGTATAGGTAGGGTATAGGGTAGGTTTATTTAAAGTAAAAATACTTGAAAATTTAATACAAGGCTATTAATATATTGTTACAATTACATTTGAAAAATATTGAAAATCCTTCGTCACAGTTTTTTTTTATAAGCATTTAAAGTTCAAAAATTGACAAAATATGGAAAAATCACAAAAATTAGCAAATTATTTTGACTTAAGAGTTCATAAAAATTTTCTTTTTAAATCTAAGATTTGAAAATGTAATACAAGATTCCTTATAAGATTTTCTACCTTCATCAATAAAAAAAATGTCTATAAGAAAGTCAAATTAAATTTTTTGGGCGTTTGATATTCACATTTTTACATCATTGGATTTTCACTCGATTCCTCATTTTACGATTTTCTTATTTTGTTGTAATTCAAAAACGAACAACTACCGATTCATGAAAATTTCACTGAATGTTTATTTTATCAATTCTTGTACTTGATAAAATTTTCAAAATGTTTTTACATGTTTTGAGCTGTTTACGGATAATTTCATATTTCAATTTTTTAATTTTTTTTTTTTTCTATGAATATCAAATGTTTTATCTGTTCGGCCAAAAAGTGTAAACATTTAATAAAAGGCTCCTGATATATTGTTACAATAGCAGTTGAAAAATATTAAAAATACATAGTCACAACTTTTTAGATTCTGAGTGAAACGATGAATGTATTGATTTTACAATGATGTGTTTTTTTATTTTTTTTTGTGTCCGTGTACACGATAAGTAGTCGAAATAATGCTTCGATTTTCAACTTCTGTATCTTGTTCGATTGGAAAGTGAATATCGTTGGTGCATTGGGGAGGTCAAAATTTAAATTTCCCAGTAGTCTTCAAAAGCGCTGGGAAAAACAAAAGAAAAATTAAGGAAAAACGGGAATTTTTACGCAAAATCTGTTTTCGAGAAATCGATTTTGGTTTTTGGTGTAACTTTAAAACAAATGACCGTAGATACATGAAATTTTCAGTAGTTGTTTATATTTGCATTTTCTATACACGATAACATTTTCAAAATATTTTGATTTATTTTGAACTGTTTAGGGACATTTTCAGTTTCCAATTTTATTAGTTTTTTTTTTTATGAATATCAATAAAAATTTATTTGTTGAGTAAAAATACTTGAAAATTTAATACAAGGCTCCTACTATATTGTTTCAAAGACAGATAAAAAATATCAAAAATCATTAGTTACAGATTTTTTTTTAAGCATTTAAAGTTCAAAAAATGACAAAATATGGAAAAATCACGAAATTTGCAAATTATTTCGAGTCGGAAATTCTTAAAAATTTTCTTTTCAAATCTGAGATATGAAAATGTAATACAAGATTCCTTATAAGATTTCCTATATTTATAAAAAAAAAAATTCTTTAAGAAAGTCAAATTAAATTTATATGAGCGTATAAAATTCAAATTCTTACAACATTGGATATCCACTCGATTACTCATGTGGCGATTTCCTTATTTTGTTGTAATTCAAAAACGAACAACTGTAGATACCTAAAAATTTCACTGAATGTTTATATTAGCATTTCCTATACACCATACAATTTTGAAAATATTTTGACTGTTTTTGAGCCGTTTACGGACATTTTCAGTTTTCAATTTTTTTAGTTTTTTTTTTCTATAAATATTTTTTATCTATAGACCAGTTGAGGCATTTAGAAAATACTTGCGAAGTGGAATTTAAACAAGCCTCAAATAATCTGAAGGCAAATTTCATAGTTGATATCTATTATAAGAAAATAAAATATTCTTTAATCTCGTTTTTTTTTTTTGATAAATTTAATTTAAAATCTATGGTTGGAACGATCCATGCATACGAGAGAGTGAGAGACCTAAATACCAGGACAATTAGAGAGTTCATTGATTTGATTGAAGACTATTCTGAAGACCGTACAATAACGTTTCTACGTAAAGCAGGCCATAGGATAGATGGATATATAACCCAGCAAATTGGTCCTTATCCAGGTAATTCACAATTTATTTTAATCGCAAAGATTCATCAATTTTTGAATATTTATATTTCATGTATTTTAGGAGAGCCAGACCTTCTTCTGCAAAATATATAATAATTTAATTATATTTTCATACGTGTATATATTATTAAATAAATCTGTAGCATAAATCTGTAGCAAATGAGCTTTATGAAGAAGATGCATCAGTTATGTGCAATATTCAAAATTATTCTTAAGATTTGGCTAAAATGTGTTTTATTATTTATATTGTATTTGTACACTTCATTATGATGCAATATTAAACACAATTTAGGTATATTCCATTAACAACGTATAAGTGCTACAGCCAAGTTGAATACGTGGAAACTGTATATAAAAGAGGTTAATGTTTAACAAAATTGATTGATGAAATGTGTTTGTTTGAAATTTCAGAGATAATAGTTGTAAATGATTATTCCAATATTTTTATAGTATCTAAACAAATCCAAATTTTAGACTTTCATGAACATTTTGAAGCTTTTGAAATTGATGAAAAAAAAAAAAACAGTAGTAGTAATAGTATCTATCTTAAATCGTGTTATTATATAATATTATACTAGCTCTCCGAAAAAATCACTAAAAAAACGGTTTATATCACTAATCATGGATGAAAAAGATCATATCAATTTGGCATGGAATATTCAAGCCTTATATTTCCTATTTGTGATGACACTGTTATATCGAGTTAATTTAAATACGTTCTATAATACGGCATACGAAGAGTTCTATATATTACGGTACGAAATCATTCAAAATCGATCAACGTCTGCAAGCTGCAAATTTAGTATTTTGTGAGTATTAGCTATTTTTCTATGTTCCACGTGTAAATACTAAATACTTTCTTAGAAGACTCCATTTTAAAGTTTTCTTTATTTTAAATTTATTGTTTTTTTAATGAGAAATTATACTCATAAAATTTATTTCGTGAGCTCAAACAATTCATTCAAATCTTTAGTACCTAATAGGTTTGTTGATTATATTAATTCCGAACTCGGTGTTATTTCATTTCAGTACCGTTTATCATACATAAATAAATAAATATATATTATAGTGGTATTTTAACTCATGTAAAGATGAGTATTAATAATAATATAGTTATAAATTAAAAATTAAATTGATAATATAGTATTCTTCATTTAATTTTGTTAACTTGAGGTATAACAATTATTTTTACTTTTTCAGTGAATGAATACTAACCTTGTTAAAATGGATGAATTGCGCCAAAATTTCAGAGAATTATCGGTGTACCCTACACTAAATGATCTCAAAATTTAAGAACCCGATTTACATCCTAATATTATTAAAGGACCTTATCGAAACGTTGAGCATTATTTGGATGTACACTTTAAACTTTTAAGAGAAGACTTTATCGCTCCACTCCGAAATGGAATACAGTCTTATAAAGAACCAATACATTATGAGCACAAAGTTACGTTTAATAATATACATGTATATAATGATGTAGCTTTTGTTTAAGGACAATTTGTCCGCGATAATTATGGTTATCTGATAAATTTCAACAAACAAAATCTATCTAACTTAATCTCCCAGAACCAAATCCTTTACCAAACACAAACAACAATCCACACCATTCGTTTTTATTGGGGATGAAGCTTTCGCCCTACATACAAATTTACTAAGGCCATACCCAGGACGTAACCTAACATCAGTTAGGTTGATATTCGACGTGTATTTAATTATCGATTGATTAGAGCAAAGTGCACAGTCGAGTGTGCTTTCGGAGTACTTGAAAATAAATGGCGTGTGTTGCATACTCCCAAACAAGTGGAACCTGAATTCACTGACGTTATCATTAAAACATGTTGTATATTGCATAATTTTGCGCGTCAAAGAGATGGAATTAATCTTGAAGAAAATGAAACCCATAGCCTAGAACATAGGTTCCCAACCTATGGTCCACGGACCACTGATGGTCCGCGAGACATTGTGAGGTGGTCCGCGAGCCATACTTACAAAATTTAAAAATATTTTTTTAAATAGTGAAACCCATGTTATTATTTCAACCGATAATCTAATCTTTTTTTTTACATTGTTACATTAAGATTAGATTCTATCGGCACAATTTAACAGATTATGTTCAAAGTTGAGTATAATATTGTTGGTTTTTGTTGTTAGTTTCACCATATCCGTATTTCGAAGTCGACGTTTGTGCTCTTTTTAATTGTTCGTGTGTTAAATTGTCGAAATATGGCTCTGAAAAGAAAGTATGACGATGGATACATAAAATTTGGATTTATCGCAATCGAAACTAAACGTGAAATTCGACCACAGTGTGTAATATGTGCCGCCGTTCTCAGTTATGATGCGTTGAAACCCGTCAA
Organism: Macrosiphum euphorbiae; assembly: GCA_949089665.1. Taxonomy (NCBI): domain Eukaryota; kingdom Metazoa; phylum Arthropoda; class Insecta; order Hemiptera; family Aphididae; genus Macrosiphum; species Macrosiphum euphorbiae. The sequence continues at coordinate 44,951,477 of CARXXK010000002.1, read as the reverse complement.
GTTAGAACGGCATTTAAAAAGTGTCCATCCTAAATTAAGTGATCGACCACCAGAGTTTTGTCATGGGTAAATCAGAAAATTAAAAAAAAAAAATGAAACTAGGAACAAGTGGTTCAAGATTTGAGTCAAACGAAAAAGTTCTATCTGCGTCATTTAAAATTTCACAATTAATCGCAAAATCAAAGAAACCACATACAATTGGTGAAAATTTATTAAAACCTTGTTTACTAACTGCCATAGAAGAAATTTTAGGTGAGGAAGCTAAAAAAAATTCAAGGAATTCCATTATCGAATAATACTGTGAAAGCTCGTATTGATAAAATGTCTTTCGATATCGATAATCAATTATAAGCATTATTAAAAGCCTCTTATAGAGAAATTATAAATTCTTGTTAGCAGAAAAAAAAAAGGTCTTCCTAGTTTGCGTAAAATTGAGGTGGTCCGCGACCTATAAAATATTGTCGAAGTGGTCCGTGGTGGTAAAAAGGTTGGGAAACACTGGCCTAGAAGATAGATGATAAAGATGCTCATGGAACAGGAACTCGTTCAGAAGGCATTGAAGTGAGGGATTTTTTTGGCAGACTATCTTATGGGCCCCGGTGCCGTAGATTTTCAAAATAAAGTCTTATAAACTGCTTATCAAAAAATATCCTTATTACTTTATTGTTTTATTATTTGTACATTAATAGGTAATAAATTAAGAATTGTAATAGGTTTAGTTGTGTAAATAAAAGAAATTAAAAATAATTACTAATAATATATTATAATACACTCAAAGAAGTACGATTGGTAATGTTGACAATACACAATTGTCATTGCTTAACAATATAAAGTTTTTCACCACGAAAATGTTTTGTTTATTCTATAAGGTAAATGTTGGGGATAATAATATTGTTTTATTGATTTGAACATCATTGATATGGTGTATTGTTAATTATAATATTTCGAAAAATAACTGTTATTTTATTGACAATACAATTTGTAAACTTGATAATTTAGTACCGCTGATTCTACAAATATATTATCAATGTGATAAAATTATTTATAAGTATAAACATTAGCACCGTGTCGTTGGAGGAACAGGATTAGAGACGCGAATCGTGAGCGGCTCGAGGGAGGTGCAATAATGCAATAATTCTACAATAATCTTATCAGTAGGACAAAAATATTCTCAATGTGATAATTTACTACACGGCAACCGGCTATACGTATATTTTGTTCTTTGTTGTTCTCCGTTCTCCGTGCAGACGTGAACTCATCTTTTCTGGATTTCTGCAGATTTTATAGTGTTACAGTGTGTATTACTTATACTAATACTACAAGTATTACTTGCAAGTGTTTTCCAGTGTATTAGCACAGTCAGGTAAGCAATAAAATGATTTGTTTTATTTGTAAAGCAGTTGTCAATAATTTGCATGCTTTGATGGCTCACTTTAAAATAATTCATCTCTTAAAACCGGATAGCACCTATACTTGTTGTGAAGCATTCTGCTCTCAATCATTTAACTGTCTGTCTTCTTTCAAAAGACATATGCTAAAAAAACATGTTACTCAAAATTCTAATAATACAATATTACCACCTAATGAACAGCAAAATAATATACTTAACAATGAAATTTCAAATGAAAATAAAAATAATTATTCTAATGTGAATAATGACAATCAATGTGTTGATAATATAGTTATTAGTACGTTTGATTTTGAAAATGCAGTTGAACTCTTATATCAGTCCACCGTTAAATTTGTTTTAAGTTTACATAATAGTAATAACTTTAATATTAGTGATGTAACGTTCATTCAATCTAAAATGAAAGAAAATGTTTTGAAACCCATGGCTTCAGTTTTTAAAAAAATAGTTGAAAAAGAGATTAATGAACCTTTACAACTTTCTAAAATTTTGAAATTTAAAACAGTTATATTGGACCCTTTTATTTACTGTAGTACAGAACACCGCTTAAATAATTGGTTAAGACGGTAATATCACATATTATGATGAAAAATAACTATCCTCTGTCACACGAGAGATCATACCTGTTCTGCGCATATAGAATTAATCTCGTCGTCCGCGGTTGTCGGCCTGAGCCGTCGTATCCCCTCCATGTCGACCGACGACGGACGACGAAATCGAGCGGCGGCGTTACCGACGCGCTGCCGACGTCTGCCGTCGGCAGCGCCGTTTGGTGGGGGATGAGCGGAACCGACGAGTTTTCGATTTCTCGCGGCATGATCTCTCGTTGGACAGAGTATAAAGGTGTTTTGCTACCATTAAAACAACAATTCAAATGGTATTTTGAACATGAAAATAATTTGAAATTGCACTATGATGAACTGTTAAAATATGAGCAAAGTGATATTGAGTAAATTTCAAATTTTGTGCAAGGTAAATTATGGAAAGAAAAAATAACATTAGGTATATGAGGGTAAAATAGTATTTCCATACTTCTTATATGTGGATGAATTTGAAGTGAATAACCCCCTAGGCTCACATGCATATGTTCAATCAATTGCTGCTGTATATTATAACTTTCCGCTTGCTACAATAATAATCCTAAGCTCTCAAGTATTTTTACTAATAAAATCTATTGATATTAAAGAGTTTGGAAATGATAAATGTTTTAAAATTTTAATAAATGAATTAAATGAACTTGAAAACATTGGATTGAACACATCTACTGAACATGGCGATTTTCGTGTACATTTCCTACTTGGCCTGGTGTTAGGTGACAATTTAGGATTAAATACCTAGTTTACTAGAATTCAGTAAATCGTTTTCTGCAAACTATTATTGTAGATTTTGTAAAATCCATAAATCTGTAGCAAATGAGCTTTATGAAGAAGATGCATCAGTTATGTGCAATATTCAAAATTATTCTTAAGATTTGGCTAAAATGTGTTTTATTATTTATATTGTATTTGTACACTTCATTATGATGCAATATTAAACACAATTTAGGTATATTCCATTAACAACGTATAAGTGCTACAGCCAAGTTGAATACATGGAAACTGTATATAAGAGAGGTTAATGTTTAACAAAATTGATTGATGAAATGTGTTTGTTTGAAATTTCAGAGATAATAGTTGTAAATGATTATTCCAATATTTTTATAGTATCTAAACAAATCCAAATTTTAGACTTTCATGAACATTTTGAAGCTTTTGAAATTGATGAAAAAAAACAGTAGTCAATGATTGTAAAATAAACAATATCAATGAATTTAGTGGTCCACCTATAAACATCATAAAAACTGCAACCGGAAAATTGATAATTCGCTTAAAGGAATTTTTTTCCTAATCTATGATAATTTTTTAACTATATTTTTGTACATACTAATTTTAAAGCTTATAAACATAATTTGTTTATAATCATCATAAAAACTGCATCAAGAAAATTGATGATTCGCTCAAAGGAATTTTATCTTAATCTATAATAATTTTTTAATTACCTATATTTTTGTACATATTAGTTTTAATGTTTATTTTTGATTATATTATTTTAACTTTAATTACACAGGTGCTTGTTGTTGACGCTTCTTTTAGTGCTTAGTGTATAGCATTAGTGTTAGATTTAAGCTATGGCAGACCAAACCAACGAGGTTATGTAAGATAATAGTGCTTATAATATTCTAACACCTGATGATAAAATTTAAAATAACATTGTAATTGAAGTTTTAATTTATAATATTTTTTTTATTTTTATTTAAAATATAATTACAATCTATACAACAATTTAGTACAATAAGTAATTTAGATATAGTATTACATATCGAGAATAACAGATGGGGAGGGCACTCAGTAGTGCCACCCGACAGATTAAATTAGAAAGCCTCTAGGCCAGGAGCGTTTTAAACGTCTCTGGGGGTTATCAGGGATTGTTAGAGAAGATATGCGTTTTATTAATGGATTGTAATGTTCGATTAACTTGGAATGAAAGGAGACGTAGTGAGACTTTGTTAATTGAGAGAGCGATGGAATATTTAGATCTTTGTGGAGAAATCTATTTTAAATGTGTATGATCGTTTCATTAACAACGAAATTAGCTTGATTGATTATTTAAAAACATTAGGATGTAAGTTTATTTCAATTTAATTATATATCGAATTATTTTGTATTACGATTTTTAATTAATAGTAAATTATTTTTTTAATTACCTAATAACAATAAAATATGTTCAATTTTTAACTGTCAATCAAATGTGTGCGGTTTTGAATTATCGACCTTCCAAATTTCACTTTTTAACAATAGAATAAATGTGTGCGGTATTGAACGATGTAAAATGTGTGGTTATGAACGGTAAGTGTGCGGTTTTGATGACCGCCGAAGCCCTCGCTCGACCAAAACGACTGCTGGCGATAACACAGAACGCAGAAAACATCAACCCAATCACAGAACGCATAGCCATCGCATGGGGGGGGGGGTTAGGCACTGTTCAGCGGCTCAGTCTGCATGGGCGACGCTGTTCAATCTTAACCTGAACTGAGTAAACTGGCGTAGCCTGGGTGGGGCACAGGGGCCATGCCCCCCAATTGGCCGTATCATATAGTGTATAAAAAATAATCGTAAATAATTAATTTTGGCTATGTACCGGTTTTGAGTATAAATTTCAAAAAAAAAATGCATGTTTATTATTTATCAAAACACCGTAGATTGATAAGCGAGTCACTTGCACTACCGGACAACTTATTTACAGATTAGGTTAAGTTATACTAAGGTTCTACGTATAATGGGTATGCTATGCCACCATTTTGCGACTCATCAATGATTAAATGATAAAATAAAGGGAAAGAAATTCATATTAACATAAGATTATTAATGGTGGTATAAAATGGTCTTAGTTATAAATGGTAATGCTGGTGTTAGTGACGTGATGTTGATATGTGTCGTTGAAAAGAATAAAGATTATAATTAATATTCTATAACATTACAAACTTTACAAGCCCCATCCGCGGTAGAAGTTGATAACAGCAAAATAGAGAGATTGCAAAGTACAAAGGTAACAATGGATGTTTGATTCGTATTTCGTTTAACGTTAAGAGGCCGTTCTGGTACGAAAATTCGGCCTTAAAAACATGGTTTCGTACTTCCCATTTTCCTCAGCTCTCGTTAGTCGTAGAAACATGATTTTTTCACCAAAATAAACGTGAGAAGTTTATCTAGGTTTTGTTGTTCCAGATTTTCGAATAAAATTATTTTAAAATTATTTTTTTAAACCGATTATATTTGCATTTGAAATTTTCAAAATTTTCAAAATTTTTAAAAAATCATATAAAATAGACAAAAAAAGATATCTAAAATCTGGAACGACAAACCTAGATAAACTTCTCACGTTTATTTTGGTGAAAGAATCATGTTTCTACGATTAATGAGAGCTGAGGAAAATGGGAAGTATGAAACCATGTTTTCGGTAAGAAAAACACGATTTTACAGCCGTCATGTGCTACTCTACTGACACTAGCGGCAGCGTTCAAAAATAGTATTAATACCACTACCCGACTGTAGCCATACCGCACCACAGTAGGGATGGGAAGACCCGGTCATTTTCGTGATTCGGATCATTTGAATCAGTTCACTAAAAAGATTCGGTTAAAAGATTCGTTCGTGTTGATTCGAATCTTGAAAAACCCCACTAGATCATTTACAGACGTGTAGCTCATGAGTTCTTTGAAGTGAATTGAACGAGTCGAATCAGCTATCAGTGTTTGATTCGGTGACTCTTGACTCAGTATAACCAACATTTCAAATTTAATTCACAAACGAAAAAATCACTAATCAGCAGTATACTACACAGTAGACGTGTCCCAATGTCTCGTACATACACAATGGTTATGGTACATAGGCGTGCGCAGAGTGCAGACCTGCATTTCGGGGGGTTCCTACAATATTTTTGGGCCCTTTTCTTAACTTGGGCCCTCTCCTAACAAGACATGTACATATTTTAGTAAATTATATTGAACAAAATAATATTACTTACTTAGTTACATGTTTTATTTAACATTCTAATACAACAGTTATAGATTTATAATAATATGCGCCTATTACTTAAATTATTAAACTCATTAATAAGTAAAAACTAAAACTACTTCAACATTAGAGGCCATTTCTTGTTCCGTAAAAAGTAAAATTAATGATTCGAAACGGCCTTGGGCCATGATACTTCATTACTTCATTTACTATTCACAATATTTAATTTCAAACAGTGGCGTGGCGAAGTGAAATATTTTATCGGGCAATTCATTTTTTGATTGACCTACCACCCAGTGGCTTATCCAGGGGGGATAATATATCATATTAAAATGTAGTTAGTTTTGTACTACAATATTTCTCACTAAATCCAGAACTCACTCACCCATGACCCACCCACCCATTAAAATTATCGGGCACCTGCCCTTCAAAATCGCGGTCAACACGCCACTGATTTCAAATATACCTGTTCATATGAACAACTTGTATCGGGTACAATGCTAAACATCAAATAAACATTAAATATTTTAGGGCCCCAATTAAATGTCAGGGGGTGCCCAGGCACACGCGGAACACCCCGTGCGCACGCCTATGTTATAGTAGTATGGTACAAAGCAAAGTAATAATATAAATATGATATCATTACATAAATATCAGTATCATTACCAAAAATATTTATTACAGTTATCGTTATTATCAGAAGTAGATACCAAAATTATTGAACGACAAACGTTAAAATCAAATCAACACAGTAAAAAATGTTATTACGAAAATACGAAAACGGCAGCTAGGCCGCGATTGCGGCCGGGCCCCAGGGCTTTATTTCTGTAATACACTTAAATACTAATAGAAAATAGTTGACATAATTACTAAATATATTTGTTGTTTTATTAATTATTAGTTTATAATTTAATTGTAACAAACTTACAACTACTTACAATATTATTGATTTTATCAATTAAAAAATGTTATTATAAAATTACTTTTGTTTATTATTTCTTTAATTATATATTTATATAGTTACCCATTTAACATAAAATAACTTTTAATTTTTTTATATCAAGATATAAATAATTATAAGGTTACTATACAATTGGTATAGACTAACTAGATCTGGTTAATCAAAAAAAATGATAAAAATTAAGTCAACACACATTTGTTTGTATACATAATATAATATGATATTATAAATTATAAAAAAATAATCTCTTTATCTAAGAGATTTACATAAAAATGGTATATTAGTACAATTATAGAAAAAATGATAATGGGTAATAATGGAGCATAAATATTTTTAGACAGATACTGTATATTTTGTCTATATTTAAAACATCTACAATCCGTGTTTTTATTTGACAAAATATTCATTAAGCGAATCTTTTGATTTATTTATTCTTGTGACAATTTCATATTTATTCCTGCAAAAGTAAATAAAAAAATTAAAAATGAATCGTAAAAGAAGTAGTGTTTGGAATCATTTAAGTATAAAATCAAATACGATAGCTAAATGTGGTTATTGTCCCCAAGAAGTTAGCTATAGTGGAGGATCTACAGGAAATTTAATAAGGCACCTGAAGACCAAACATATTGGTGTACATTTAAATAGACAGTTGAGGGAGCAAAGAGACAACGTTGTACTAGCTCAAGAAAATGAACCGACAGCAGAGGAAAAACTCTTGGGTCCTCTGCTGTAAAAAAATGTTCCTCTGCTGTCGGTTCAAACGGAAAAAAAAAAAAAAAAATAAGCTCAAGAAAATGAAGATGATCCTATTGCTGTCACTCCGTCAAATGCCGAGAACGCTAAGAACATTGACGATGTACCTTCTTCGAGTAACGTTCAAAATCAACCAACTCTTTTAAATTATATTTCCTCGGTGGCCACTCAAAGAACAGCTACAGTGAGTTCTGCTTCAAGTATGCCAGTTGTAAGTACAGTCACATCATTATCAAGTCAAACATCTATGTCAAGTTACATAATAGCAAGTAAGCCAATTTCCATTTCTAAATCTAAAGCTATCGACCAACAAATTACTCGTTTCATTGTTAACCATTTCCATCCTTTTTCTCTTGTTGAACAAGTCGAGTTTCGAAAGTTAATAAAAATGCTTGTGCCAAATTATACAGTTCCAACAAGAAAAACTGTTGCAAATAGCTTGTTGATGCAAATGTATGAAAGTGTGTATCAAAAAGTGAAATTAGATGTACAAAATGTTTCAGCTGTGAGTATCACAACAGACGCCTGGACATCTACTAACAATCAAAGTTTCATGTCAGTTACAGTACACTTTATAAATTCAGATACACAATTATGTTCTCGTTTATTAGGTTGTTTTTCTTTTACCGAGAGACATACTTCTGACGAGTTGAGTAAATTTCTCTTGAGCGTGGTGAATGATTGGGGGTTGGAAAATATGGTAGCTGCTGCTGTTACAGATAATGCAGCAAATATCAAGTCAGCAATTAAAAATAATGGTTGGAGACATATCTCTTGTTTTGCCCATGTCTTGAATATTGCTGTACAAAAAGGTTTAGAATCAGTTCATCCTATAATAGCAAAGGTCAAAGGTATTGTTGAATATTTTAAACGAAGTACTTTAGCTCTTAATAAGCTCAAAAATCTTCTACAACAAATGAGATGCGAACAACTTAAATTAATTCAGGATTGTAAGACCAGGTGGAATTCCACGTTTCACATGATCCAAAGGATTCTCAAGGTGAAAGATTCTGTACTTGCAACTTTGGCTGTAACAAATAATGAACTGAACAACATTACCAGCCAAGAATGGCAATTGCTTTCTCAGTGCTGCAACGTTCTATCCATTTTCAATGATGTCACCGAAGAAGTGAGTGCTGAAAAAATAGTAACCATTTCAAAGGTAGTTTTATATTATGGATTTTTGGATGAACATTTAACATCAAACATTTATAAAAACGATACATTGCACGAAGTTGAAAAAATGGCAACCGAGATACAAAATGTTCTACGTGCTTACTTTGGAAATCTTGAAGATAAAGATGTTGTAGCCCAATCTATTATTCCTGATCCTCGCTTCAAAAAACAAGGGTTTTCTTCGGACAGCAAATTTTTAGTGGCCAAAACTGTGCTTAGTAGGAAACTTCAAAGCATTCGAATTGGAACTGAAAACACTGCAGCTGGCCCAAGTACTGCAAATCCACAAACGGCACAAACAGCAACAACTTCATTATTATGGAAAACATTTGATAATAAAGTAAATTCATTGATTGGTCAAAATAATCCAACTGTTGCAGGAATAGTAGAATTGGATAAATATTTAGCTGAGACGCTAATACCACGCAGCATGGACCCATTGCAGTGGTGGTCAGAGCGTAAACACATTTATCCACGATTATTTGAAGTTGTAAAGAGGAGATTATGTATACCAGCAACATCTGTACCGAGTGAGAGAGTCTTTTCTAAAGCAGGTCAGGTGTTAACTGACTTTAGAAGTCGTTTGACAACTGACAGGGTTGAAAAAATTGTATTTGTTCAATGTAATCTAAAGTAAAGTAAACAAGTTGTTATTTGTATTTAAGATTTATAATTTTATATTATAGGTACCTACCATTATACATTTATTATTATCATACTCATTATTATTAGGTATTATTATTATCCTATTATACAATAGTTGTTTATATTAATTAATATTTTATTAATTATGTTCAGTTTTCAGTAGGTAATAAGTATTTATACTACACTACTAATGCTATTTTTTTTCTTATTAATATTATGACTTGTTTAAATAATTAAATATGATATGATGTATCATGTTTAAATATACCTATACAAAATACATACCAATGTGTCAATTTTTGATTTCCCTTTATTGAGATTCGGATCTTGAGAGACCATAAAAAATAATGTAAATAATTTAAATTTTTAAAAGGTACTGTTACCGTATTAATGTAATAATAAGTAATAACTATAAACTATTTTACAAAATTATTTTGTAAAAATGCAAATTAAATTAAATAGTGGATTCTAAAATTCTAAATAATAATAAATATTAAATAATAAATAATAAATACTGATTAAGTGATAAACTGTGATTACTGATTACTGAATACCTACTGATGTCTGATATCGTCGTACGACCATAGAACACTGAACAATACGACGTACGTCTATCGCCCTTGGTGTATAATATTATTGTCAATTGTGTTCACTGATCAGTGCTCGCCTGGTTGATGGTTACTGTGTACTGTGAAGTATGTACAATGTAAACACTGTAAATTGTGACGAGTGTGACAGACCGAAACTATACTGGATCAACCATAGACATAATATAGATGGACTGCGCGTTCCTCCCCCCTCGCCATCAATAAATTCAGCCATAATAACAAGACATGAGAAGGTAAAATAGCATGGATAAAACATTTTTACAGTTTTTATTCCAAGGTATATTTTGGTTTAAATAAGAGTGATAACTGATAAGACTATTGATTCCGTATTTCCGTATCATGGAGGAAAGCTGTTAGATAAACATTTTTCCATGATTATTTACCTTCTACATAAGTTTATTATTACTGACATGATAAGGGCTGAACGCGCAGTCCATCTATATTATGTCTATGGGATCAACGAATCAACGAACCAGTATATAGGGTCTACACTACAACTACGGTACCGGGTATAGGGTCAGTTAATCAGTTCACAGTTGAGTCAACTGATCAGAAGAGCCAATTAAACTATTGAACGAATCAATTTTTACATCGGATCTGAATCAGTTCGGATCTTTGTCGCGATTCGTTCAAAGTGAACGGGTCGTTCGCGAACGACACATCCCTACACCACAGTTCAAAACCAGATTTCTTATCGCGATTCGCGACCGGCCCGCTTGCAGTTTATAAATAATCGGTACGAAAACAATTATGTTGGTGAAAGAACTGTTTTCATAATACCCATATCGAATTTTATATTTCGTATATTATTATTATTCTGCTTGCCGTGTTTTACACAAACTAAAAATCTCACATCCTATAATTGTTATAAATCGTTTAAAAAAATTATAATTTAAATAATTATGTTTTTAATCTTGTAGAGAATTCAACGAGAAAATTATTTTTTTTTAAGTTGACTAACAAAATATGAAATTTAATTCAGTATAACAAAAAAAAACCTTGATACATATTATGAATAAATGGAAGCCTGATGAATAAAGTGACCAGCGTAATCAATGTACCTATACTCCTTTTCAAAAGAGAATATAACGGTCAGCGACCAATTTATGTCAGGCGGCGCATATTCCCCACCAATTTTCTATTGATAGCATGATCAAGTGGTTCGCGACGCACCAATCGAATCATTCAACATAAGCGAAAGCGGTATATTCTCTTTTGAAAAGGAGTATAGGTACAACGTAATTCGACTTATAATAATTAAAACAATAAACCCCTAATTATATGAACTGAAACACAATTGTTTATATAAAGCAGTCAAATACGAACTGTATTTATTTTTAATTAGTTAGTAAGACGTACATTCCTATATTACAGATTATTTATTTATTTATTTATTTATAATGTATTAATATATAAACGGGTTGAACCCAATCAGTGGCGGATTTGATTCGTCTTCTAGGGGGGGGGGGGCAACACTTTTTTTTAAGTTAGTAATAATACAGTTATATATTATATATTTTGTAAATTATTGATATTAATCGTATTACCATAGATTTTAATGAGATAATATACTAGTAAAACTAATTATTTATACATACATAATATGTATAGGCTGTTACTCCGTACACATATCACTACACAGTGGTCATCACCTATCACGGTCTAATCAATCAGTGAGTCAGAGTAAAGGCGTCATAGTATGACCCTATTTTAAGACTGTATGATAATTTATGGGGCCATAACAAAGTTACGGCCATATTCAAAAATTGCTCAAATTATCAATTTGCAATTGATGCAATACCTAAACATACCCATTGGCTTACTCACCTATTAGATGAGGTCGCCTGAGTTCGGACAAATTTCACGGTCGATTTTCAACCTTATAAGGATCATATGTCCACTAGACATTTAAAGCATTATGAAAATAGATATTCATAATGCATACGATAAAACAAATGTCTTACCTTTTTTTTTTATGTGTTTGGTACATTTTTTAAGACATTTTTATTTAAATTTAACTATTTTTAACAATAATTATTATTTTAAATAGGTAGTGTATAATAGTATTTATGAATTAATTTATAGAACAACCATTAGCAATGATTTAAATAGCTCCATCTGTAGAAAAATATTGTATTCTTTTTTATATGCATAACAACTAATGAGTATAAAAAAAATAGAAGATTGTCGTAATCGGTTTTATTTATAGTTCAAAAATCAGAACATAGATGGCTCATGTCAATTAAGAACGATGTACATTATTCATAATCCTATACTAAACCAATACTAAAATACATCGTAATACTTCTTCAAAAATTTAACAATAGCACCTTAACTTAAAAATATTAACGTTAATATTTTAAAGTGATAACACTGATAAAAGTATAGTATAATAGAAAGCGTATAAGCGTATGTACTATTATGCATGGTGTATTTCGGGTTTTCCCGTGACCGACCGCGACAGTATCTATATAGCTACCTGTAATCTGAAATGTTTTCTATTGTGTGTGTGTTTTATCGTCGGCGGCGTGTAGATATGAATTGTTCCGAGAATTATCTCCATAATATATAGGATGGTTTTTATCCCAATATTATTTTTTGCATTCCAATTGTTGTAATAAAAAAAGTTATAGAATTTTCGAGAAATGTTCAAAGGTATAAAATGCGAAGTTCGGTACGACGTATTCATAAGTTAATATAAAGCGCCACAATCTGACCGAGTCAGTCATTATCGAGTTAATCGCGCCGTCTCGAGTTTTGTTTGTTATATTTATTTATACAGTTTAATTTGTATCGGTTTAGTGTTTTCGTATTTTACTTTACCTACACACTAACCATAAATACTTGGTATTGTGTTATGATTGTGCAGTGTTCAGTACTGAATATTCTTTAATTTTTTTTAAATTTAGTATAATGCCGCGGAAATCTAACCTACACAATCAGTATAGTAAAAATGCACGACTTATGCGTGCTAATAGAGCTCATGAATCGGAAGAACAAATTGCAGCTCAACAAATCAGAACAGCAGAAATTCCCGGACAAGAGTCTCGAGAACAGCGTGATGAACGTCTACGACAAAATATATTGAGAATCGGCGCGAGAACGGCACATAGCCACATTTAGAGAACTTGACAGAGAGCGACAAAAAACCAACCGTGCATTAACACGTGCATCATTCGTTCGCCTTGAGTTCGAATATGCACCAGATATCAATTACATCGCACATACTAAAATTATAATTGGTGCAATGGATAAAATATGCCAATATTGTCAAGCGTTAAAATTCCGCAATGAAACGATTGGTATGTGTGTGCATCTGGAAAAGTTGTACTGGCGAACATACATCGTGACACGAAATTTTTATATATACAGATAAATAATACAGGGTGATTCATTTTTGTTGAAAAAATGAAGTAGACTGAATCATGGTTGAAGAATCCAAAGGCACAGGAATACTTCATCAGAACCTTATTTTATACTTATATTATTTATACTTTATTTAGTTAATGAGTGAAATGGTTATGAAGAAAAATAGTTTAACACTGCTACCTACAAAACGTAGTTCAACAGTATTATTAGATTTACCGAAAAGCCATAAAAGACATAAATCAAAAGACTAACCTAACCTAATTTGTATTTATTGTAATGACTTTTTATTTTATACCTATATTATTTATACTTTATTTAGTTAATTAAGAAATTAGAATTAAGAATAATATAATATTATATTATTATTATATTTAACATGGATTATAGGTGATACTATCATATTATGTGATAACATTGATAAAAAAAAAATGATAACACTTTGGTGCCGTAATCGACTGTATTTATAACGACCCTTTGCAGCAGTATATTATCAGGTAGGCAATCTACCTGCGGTAGATCGCGGACCCCTGGCTGTTTGTAAGTAAGCGCGTAGATTTAACTCTAGAGTATTAAAGTTATAGCAAGTTTATCGTGTTCCACATATAATGGATTAATAAAATCTATTAATACAAAATCTTAACCTAACCCAACAGTAGCTCTATTCTGTAACTCGATAAGTAGCCTTATCGATAAATTTCGATTCGATACGCTATCGATAGTACTTGTTATCGACAAATGTCGAGAAGACCGATTCTGTAAAAAATTGATAACGAAAAAAATTGTTAAGCGATAAAATACTATCGAAAATACACGATTGAAGATATACAGGTTGCACATAGACTACTGATAAGGTGAAATACAAAATGACTACCAATAATTAACCAGTGGCGCTCCAAGCGGCAGTATTACAATTAACCGATTATAGATATATAGGTGTAAAATTAGTTCTAAATGTCGACACATATGGTTGAGTGTTGACATTAAGCGCCACTAGTTAATTATTAACAGCTGATTTTTATAGTCACTTTGTAAATCAATCTGGAAGCGGTTTACTATAGGGCGATATGCAACCTGTATATCTAATCGTGCGAAAATATCAGATACGGTAACGGACCTTTTATTATGGCCGATAAGCCTTATCGAGTGTTCATAAATATTTGTAACTTTGTTTTTGTGATTTTGAATGAATTTTTCTCTAAGTCTTAACATTTGTTAAATCAGTTAGTTAAACAAAACTATTATGGCTATATACTTTTTGGGATGGGAATTGGAAGTTTTAGAAGAAAGAGTAAGGCTTATTGAGAGACGGTTAGAAAGAAGAACATAACGCGATACACAAAATCCTTACGAACTACCGAGAAGTGAGTTTATGGACATATTTCGCCTAAGTCCCGAATTATCTATGGACTTAACAAATAATCTTCGGCCGTTTCTTAAACGGGATCGCAATTCTGGAATCCCAGTGGAAATTCAAGTAATTGTTTTACTAAAATTATTGAATTCTATACTCTATATTTTTAGAATACCTAATTTCAAAAAAGAAAAAGAAATATCATATTTTTCTTACAATTCTTATTGAACTTACATAATTAATAAATGTAATACGTTTATATTATAATACAGAATAGCAATCAAGTGTTTATTAAGACAATATTTAAATGCTTGAATTGTAGGTATTAGTTGCAGTGTACTTTTATGCTAAAGGAAGCTATCAACGTGCTACTGGCGATCATTTTGATTTGAATGTTAGCCAGCCATCAGTGAGTAGGTGCTTGCATGCTGTCACTGATGCTATAAACAATACGCTGTTACGGAAATGGGTCAAATTTCCTATGACACTTATAGAAAGAAATAATGCCCGCGAACAATTTAGTAATGCACCACAGCCATTTGAAGGTGCCATTGGGGCTATAGATTGTACATTTATTAATATTCTGGCGCCTAAGGTACATGAAGAAGCTTTTGTTAACCATCATGGTAATCACTCATTGAACGTTCAAGCAGTATGTATTTTAGCAATATGTTTTTATAACCTAATATTATTCTTAACAAATTACTTTTTCAGATAGTAAGTCCAAAACTAAAAATATTGAATATAAATGCCAGATATCCAGGAGCCAGAAATGATTCCTACATATGGAGCACTTCTCCTATTCGTCGTGCCATGGAATACCATTATAATAATGGTGAACGCCACACTTGGCTTATTGGTAATAAATTTGCAAATTTAAAATTAGAATATTTTTAAAATATTTAGATTATACATTTGTTTGTATACTTAATAAGTAGGTGATTCTGGCTACCCATTAGAGCCTTGGCTCATGACGCCTTTACCTCACTACAGAGAAGGCACGAGACAGTTCAAATACACAATTAAACACTGCAAAGCTAGAAATGTTGTGGAGAGATTTTTTGGAGTTTTTAAAAGTGTATGGAGGTGCTTGTCATATCAACGTGTATTAATGTATTCACCTGAAATGGCAGGTAAAATTGTAAATGCATGTGCTGTCCTTCATAACATGAGAATTCATTACCGTGTGCCAGTAGAAGAGGAAAATATTGACAACTGGATTAATGATGATTATGGTGTAAGACATTTAGAAGATAATGAAATGATGGAGAGAGGTGGACCTAGAGCTGTAGCAATGCGGATTCAAAAGCAAATCATGCAGAATTGGTTTCCTGATTATATTGATGGTGATTTATGAAAACAATAAATAACATACAGCAAAACAACCCTTTATTTTTATCTTTTAAAAAATTAACAAAATTAAAATTGTGTACTAAATGTATAATTATGTATATGTAACTTAATATAGGTACCGTCAACCCGGGTGACTTGGAACGATTTTCACCTTTTAACTACTGTAACTCATTCATTATTGATAATTAAATTCTGTAAAAAATCATGCAGTGTCGCACAAATCCAAGGAATAGATTGAGCAAAAAAAAAACTAAGGTCTTAAGTAAATTAAGGTAAAAAAAAAATAAAAAGTGCTTGTTCCAAATCACCCGGATTTTTGGGTGACTTGGTCACTGAAGGTCACTTGGAACGCTACAAATATTTAAAAAAAAAAAAAAAGTGTTAAAAACCATATTTTTTCGGTATAATTATCGAAATTTAATACCGTAAATTTCGGTACGTACGACTGCCAGGTATTCATTTATAATAGTTCCAAGTGACCCACTTTTTTTTACCTAAAATAAAAACAACCCTGAAAAATGTAAATAATATTATTTCCTAATTCTACTAAGCGATTAACACTAACAACACATTAGGAATTCACTAAAAAATAACAATACCTTGATTTTAGAAGCTCAAGTTACACTTTCAAAGCTCTTAAATTAGGATTTGAAAATTTGGATTTTTTTTACTAAATTATGGTTGTATCACATGGCTTATTGATAAGAGATAACACATTTTCGATGATAACAAAACTTTTACAAAACTTTCCGAAAAATATTTTTGTGGAGACAGAATTTTATTTCCCTTATCTAGCATAAAATTAACCGCTGTTATCAAAAAATCACGTAATTGTTCCAAGTCACCTCCAAGTTCCAAGTCACCCGGGTTGACGGTATATTAAAACAAAACAACATATATATTTTTTTTATCTAGACTTTTAACAAATAAAAATATAAATTGTATGTACCAGGAAATAATAAAACAAAACAAAATATAGATATGATCTTCATTTTTTTAACTAAAAATATTAGAAATAACAAAAAAATTAATTTAATTTAGAAATTACAGTTGATAATATGGTAACAAGTTTCTCGTCCATTAACAGTCTTTTTTCATCATTTTCAGCCATTTTGTTAAGTGCAGCAGCCATTTGCTTATTGCTTTCAGCAAACATGTTTAATGAAGTAGTTAAGGGGCCTGCTCGCGATTTTTCAAATTTTCCGCAATTCTATAAAATTTGAAAATTAAATTTTATATTTTAGTTGCCACCTCAATTATAAGACTTTTCCACTAATCTACTACCCAATACCTATTTAGGGGGGGTTGATAGGGTGTATTATATCGGTCAAAACACAGTTTACAGGAAAAACTCTCACACCTCGTAGATTGGTCCGATTTCCGTAATTTTTTTTTTGTTAGATAGAGGAATATTTTTTACAGGGCGCATTGGACTTCGATTTTTGATTACGTCGCTAAAAACAAAAAATAATACAAAAACTAAAAAGTTGTAAAAATTGATTAAATTCAAACTTGTAACATAAGATTTAGAAAAATAATGTTGAAAATCCAAGTCCAATGCGCCCTGTAAGAAGTCTTCCTCTATCTAACAAAAAAAAATTACGGAAATCGGACCAATCTACGAGGCGTGAGAGTTTTTCCTGTAAGGCATGTTTTTGAGCAAAAAAACAGGTCGCATGCAGGCCCCTTAACAACTAAAATATACATTGATATTTAGTTCAGTTATCTATAATATAGTTAAGTAGATTTCAATATAATATTAGAAAAGTACCTCCAATTGTTGATTGTTAGTTTTAGCTAAATCAGTGAATACCGCACGTGCATTGCTTAACTGTGTATTAAGTTTGACATCTAGAATTAAAAATGTTTATTAGTGCAACTAGATAAATCGTTCAATATTTGTAATTCTTAATTAATTACCCCTTTTAGTCTTTTTTAAATTAGTGGTTGGTGTGTTTGAAAATTTAGAATGTTTGGCAGATATGTTTGGCAATATGGGTTGTTTGCCAGATGAATGATCAATGGATGTCTCAGAAATAAAAGATGTATTTGATTCAGCAGGTACATTTATTAGAATGTGTGGTGTCATTGTCTTGTTGGTTTCTATAAGTGAACTTATTTCATTTGTACTATCATTTATTAGTTCAACAGTATAATAAGGATCGTCAATGATTTCCTATGCATCAGCTTCTAAAAGTAGAAAATATAAACACAAAATACATATACTAATTAACAAATCGACTGTAGGTACCATTTTTTTAGAAACAAAATATTATATTGAAAAATAGAATGAGCTACACAAATTATATACTTAATTTTAGTTTATAATACTTATATATTAAATAAAATTACTAACCAATGATATCTGGATCCTGGTTTGGCCTAATGGTGAGTGGAGTAGGTACTATATTCAAAATATCATAATTACCACCAGCCAATTTCTCAACATCATCAGGCTAAAAAACAATAAATTTTAATTCTATAACAAATAAAAACAATAAATAAATACTAAATTTCAATACAAACTAACCAGTTCTTCTGGAAACGAATCTGGACATACTGTCCCCTCAACATAACCGTATCCTACTAGTCCTAAAACCTTATTATCAATCTCAGATAACTCAGCTAATTCAATTTGCTTATTGCCAGTTCGTTTCTTATCATTTCTTAAAGCAGATGCTTTTTTTGAAACTTTGGTTTTTAAATCTCTCCAAGACTAAAATTAAATATAAAGATAAAAATTAATGAATTGTGTTGAATAGTTTTACATTTTTAATAATGCAAATTTAAACTAAGAATGTTTGAAAATATGTTACACATTTAAAAACCAGCAACAAAAAAGTAGTTTAAGTAGTTTTAGTAATTTATTCAACATTACTATCATATTAATTTTATACTGGAGAAAAATTGAGTATTTTGTTAACATTTTAGCACATAGGAGGTTTTGTTAATGATATTTTCATTATTGCTTAGTGAAATCTTTTTTCTTTTTTCTATATTTAACTAGGTACATTTACCAAATAATCTCTAAATTACACATTCTTAAAACAATTTTTATGCATGCCACTAGGATTTAAAGAACTTAATACAATATAATTACAAATTGGTATCAGTGAAACTCCAAACAGAGACTGCTACAAGTGGACCATAACATTAATTTTCAATGATGTTATTTATTTTTGGGCAGCAATAGTATAGGGTTCATAGTACATTATAAAATTGTATTAAAATACCAAATTCCTTCTTTTTTACTTTGGTAGGTATTGCTAATTTTTTAATAATATAATAGAACACTTAAAAATAAATCATTCTGAATAGATAACAAATAAATAACTTTAATCAGTTTTAATAAGTAAATGTTGGGATTTAGAGAAAATTCAATACCTTCCAAAAAGATTATTTGAGAATCTAATACGCTTTTAAAATTGTTGGGTAAATTTTATATTTCATTTATTTTTAATGTATTATGGACTGAAAATCTTAAAATTACGAATAAAATCAATCACATACCTATGTTTTCAAAAAAACTATCAAATAATATTAGTTTTTTGAGTCCTAAATAAGGTATGAAAAATGAAAATTTTGAAATTTTAATCATAATGTCAATATATACATTTGATTGAACTTGTTATTTTTTTAATTTAATAAAAACTTTACATTTTAAATGATATAATAAATATCATCAATCATCATATATGCATACGGAATTTTAAGTAAATATACGAGTATTGCCTTTATTAAACAAAATATAATTAAACATAATTCACGTGTAAAATATTAAATAAAGATAAAAAAAAACTCCTTTATACCTAGTTAAGTTTAGGTAGTATTTTATTATTGCTACGTTATAAAATGTATGTTTCTACTTGCCTCTTTCCACGACTTAACATTTTTTTCCTTCACACCAGGATTACGAAGGTTATTTAAATTTGTAACCAAGTCTTCCCATGAGCCAGCTAAACTATTTTTCCCATTCAAAGTATGAAATTTGCCCGTAGCAACGTGTGGGTTTTGCACCATATAATCTACCATGAATGACAGCTGTCTGTCATTCCTTCTCCCTTGTCTTGCCTTCTTTAAATTTGTCTCTTGCTCATTTTGAGATCCACTAAGGGTATTCAAATAATAATCAAAAGTTAATAAATAAATGTATAAAAAACACCTAAATAAAATTGTGTATTTCAAAAACCCAAATAGGTAGTCAGATAGTAGATATATAATAATAAAAGTACTTACGATTGAATAGTCACCCTTTTCATAGTGATTTTATAGTTTTCAGTGTTTTCACTTTTTAAATTTTCTGTTTTCACTTTTGCAAATATTCTAAGATAACTTGATACAATGATGCACAAAGCCACTGTGATTGGACAAAACTTAAAATCTCCTTGATAATTGATACTATCGGTTGGTTTCTTATCGACTTTGCGGTAGCACAAGTTGTAAGCGCAAACTATCGATAGAGTCATTTACAGAATCACATAGTCGATAACGAAGTTCGATACATTTCAGAAAACGTCGATAGTGATCACTATCTAATAAATTCGTTAACTCGGTATCGAGTTACAGAATAGAGCTACAGTACTAATATCAGATGAATAAAAAAAACCAAATTTAACCATTTTTAAATTAGCCTGTCTTTTTCCCAGAGGTCTATTCTACACATAAACACTCATTTATAAATAAAATAAATATGATAAAAAATAATACAAATCAACAAACATGCCCGATTAACCAATAGCAAACAATAAATATACACTGTTTTGCTCTACTGTTGTATTCTTTACATCCAGATTTCTTAATTTTCCGGTGGATTTTCTTAAAATTTTCTTTCTTTAAAAACCATCTCCTGGCAATTACGAACATCTTAAAAAAAATTGAGCCAAATCGGACCAGCCGTTCTCGATTGATGAAGTAACGACATTTTTCACTCTACATATTTATATATAAAGATAACTAATTATTGACTAACATTATCGGACTTTATTTATGCCTAAAACCTGCTCCGTGATATCCTCTTTCATTTTAAAAAAACTGCATGACAATTGGATAAGAAGTTTCGAAGCCAAACCGTAACAAAGATTTCCTCTTTTGCTTGATTTCAGTTTATTAGGAATAGATCATGACTAAATAAACAGGCATGATCACTAGATTATTTCACGCATTCATTCTTCCCCAGACTTGGATGAAAAACTATATATCATGGAGAAAAAAGTTATTCCCACTATAAATTATATTATATTATTTTATTTCTAATTATATTATATTGGTTATTATTATTATAATATTACTTACCTATTAGTTATTAGTAATACATTTAATCTAGTAGTAATATAATAAATAATCAAAATGATAAGCTCCCGTGTCATTATTGTTTTTGTATTATTCAATATTGTGTAAATATAAATATTGTATTAAATAAATATATGCATATAACATTATACGAGTATATGACAATGTTTGTTTTTCTTTAGTTATTTATACTTTTCCTTCTCCATACAGCCATCTGCCATTGTAAGAAACAATTTATTTAATATTGGTTTACTGGTTTATTGGTTTTGCCTGTAAAAAAGTGTAGTGTTTTCTCCTGGCTTTTTAAGCAAATTGTTGTTACAAATTAATTTTATTTTTATAAATAAAAATGCCCAACTGCATGGTACCTAGCTGTGCAAATAGCTCTGCCATAGGGTTTGGTAAGGCTGTAAGTTATTACAGAGTTCCAAAGTCACTCACTTATCGTGCAAAGTGGTTTAATGCATGTGGTGTAGTTGACAATACAGTGAAAGATGGTAAGTCATCATGTAGTATACTGTTAAGTATTTTTATTTAATGAAGGGACAATTAAACATTGCAATAATTTGTGCAAAAGCACGAATTTGTTCAAAACATTTCTCGCCAAATGCAATGAAGGAGAAACCGTTAATCCAAATTAAGGCAGGATATTCTCCTTGCAAAAGTAAACATTTTAAAGCTGATGCAGTCCCTAAAAAATATCTAACTCCACGGAAAGTAAGTATTTAATTTTATTTTACTAAAAAATATTGTGTGAACTAAATTATTTTTATTTCAATACAACATAACAAAAATAGTGGATACTTTATACATAGCATGGTAGGTATTAATGATATAGGTACATAGTTTTAATTATAAATACAGTCTCTACACTTTAATATATATTTTACAGATAAAAAACTCTAGAGTTAAATTAAATTCTATCCAACAAACTGCTGAAGTCTCAACATTCTCAAATCCAGAAATTTTACCGAATGCGGATTCTTTCAATGAATGTCCCTTGGTAATACATAAAACATTGTTAAAAATAGTTTATTTCTTTATCACTATTTTCTTAAATACCTATGATAGCATATATATGAGCATAACACAATTTGTAATACAACTTGACATATGATGCAGGTACCAAAGGTTGAAGTTCTCGATGACTGTAAAAAACCATTCATCCCGAGGTCTCTTGTTAATGAATTTGAACATGATGTGTCTTTTTTACCCATTGACAACTCTGAAATATTTGTACAATTTTTTTCTTGTTTGTCTTGTAGTTGACTAAAAAAAAATTAAATTCATAATTTCTGTTAATATTTCTCATTTTGAATTTATAATTTATAGCGATTTTCTCCGAAAACAACTAGATAATTTAAATCAAAAACTTTTGGAAGTTCAAAAAGAAAATGAACAACTTCATATAAAAAATAAAGAGGATTTTAATTTAAATGTGCATAAGTTGTTTTCGTCAGTGTTCACTAAGACACAAATTAATTACTTTTTAAATGACAAAAAAAAAATAATTAAAAAGTGGGAGAATGAGGATATTGTATCAGCGATAACACTCAGAAGTATTTCTACAGCCGCTTATTCATATCTGCTTCAAACTATTCCATTGGCAAGTATTCAATTATTTCAAAACTGATGTGAACTATTTTATAACATGTTGTCGTATTTTAGGTCTTTCTACAGCCGCTTATTCATATCTGCTTCAAACTATTCCATTGCCAAGTATTCAATTATTTCAAAACTGATGTGAACTATTTTATAACATGTTGTCGTATTTTAGGTCTTTCTACATTAAGAAGATATGCCAAAACATTTTCCATAGAGCCAGGTGTATTAGATAATGTTTTAAGTATCATGAAACAAAAAGGTTATTAACATTAATAATTAATTAACTAATTAACATTTGGTAGTATTATAAATTATAATATTACTAATAATAACCTATTATTTAAGGTACATCCATGTCTGATAGAGATAAAATTGTTGTTCTCTCTTTTGATGAAGTTTACATAGCACATGATGTTTGCTATGATAAAGCAATTGATCAAGTTTTAGGACCACATCAAACTGTGCAAGTGGTCATGGTTAGAGGACTCTTCAAATCTTGGAAGCAGCAGTCTTTTATTCTTATGACACACCAATGACTGCTTCAATATTAAACAACATAATTAATAAATTATATAACTGTGGATATAATGTGGCAGCAGTTACAAGTGATATGGGTCCTACTAACATTTCTTTGTGGAATTCATTTAAAATTACCCATACAAATAGTAGTTTTTTACATCCAAACACTGGAAAAAACATCCATATCTTTGCTGATGTACCACATTTATTGAAATTGATAAGAAATAACATCATTGATCATGGATTTAATATGGTTACTGAAAATGGTAATACTTTAAGTTCATATAAATTGTGACAATTTTGTTTACTTCATATTATATTCATAACAATGTATTAAAATTTCTTTATGTTAAGGTAATAAATACATAGGTAAAAGTTTGTTTGAATCTTTGTTGAAAGTACAAGGTACAAATGACTTGACTTTTACTTACAAAGTGACAGAGTTTCATTTAAATGTCAGTGGAGTTCAACGTCAAAAAGTTAAAACCGCAGCCCAACTTCTTTCCAGGACCGTTGCTAAAGCAATGCAATACTATGGAGACACGGGTGCACTAACATCTAATTGGAAAGAAGTACATTAAAATTTCCTGAGTTTGGATATTATCACATTGTATGATTACTTACTATAATAATTGTTTATATTTAGTGTTCAGAAGCAATTTTGTTGATAAATAACTGGTTTGATCTTCATAACTCTCAGCAAATGTTAGGGGACAATTCCAGTGCATATGGAATAAATTTGGATGAACAGAACCATATTTTAAATTTGATGGATAATTTTATTAGTACAATGAGAGTACACGGAAAAAACAACTTATGACATTCCAAAAGGGAATTCTGATTTCAAATTTATCTTTAAGAAACCTGTACAAAGATCTTAAGAGGACGTGTCACCCAAAAAAATCACTCGAAAAATTCCTTTAAAAACATGTTTGCGCGTTCCAATAACATGGGTTACTGAGTGGTTTTATCATAAAAACACCTATGAACAAAATTGTAGAGGAGAATTTTATCTGGTTCTGTAAGAAGCCCGATTTTTGAAATTTTCATTTCTAAGTCCTAAAATTAACTTCCGGAAAATGAAAAAAAGTGTATTATTAATCATGATATATTTCATGATGTTTTAAAGATATCAAAAATCGGGCTTTTTACGGAACCAGATAAAATTCTCCTCTACAATTTTGTTCATAGGTGTTTTTACGATTAAACCACTCAGTAACCCAAATTATTGGAACGCGCAAAGTATGTTTTATAAGAAAACTGCAGAAAATTACGCTCGGCAAGTGCTGCGCCCGTAGTCAGTGGCAGCGTTCGATACTAGCTGTGCATACCACCACCCCGCGCGCATTAACGGCGGTACCGCACCATGGTCAAAACAGGTTCTCTATCGCAGCCGACCGCCCGTGCGTAGTTTATAAATAACCAGATAAGAAAATTATTATTATATTTGTGACAAATATTATTTAATTTGGTTCGATTTTATATTTTGTATTCGTATCCGAATTTTATACAAATAAAAACGTGTTCTTCAAGTAGGTAATAGTGTAATACGGCTCATTGAAGCGGTTTACAATAAAAATACCTATTATAAAAATTGTAGAGGAGAATTTTTTTAACAATCGTAAGGAATCCGATTTTTGATATCGTATTCCAATCGTCCAATATCGCATGATAAATTAACAATTTTTTTTTTTTACTTTTTATCGATTAATTATTTAACTCATTAATGAAAATATAAAAAATCGGGCTTATTTCGATTATTAAAAAAATTCTTCTCTCCAACTTTTATAATAGGTACTTTTGCTGTAAACTATTTAAATAGGCCGTATTACTTGAATTATCGAACCATTTGGGTATGATAAAAAAAAGAAATAGGTAGGTACTCAAAAAACCATTTATAACAATTAACAGAAATCATTCAATGTAGACAATCTGAGCCACAACCAGGTTAAGTGGTACATATTATAAATTGAATATAATTTGCGAAAGGATATTTTAAATAGTCCATACCATATATTTGGCAAACACTCTAATTGAAGTACCTATAGTGAGTTTAATTAATTAATTTTAATTTTATATTATTATGGCATGAATTAGAATTTAATTGAAATTTTGAGTTTTTTACAACAACGCTTTCAAATTAAAATTAAATAAATACTACCAAAACTTATATTTCACATTTCACATTTTTATATTTTGGTATATCGTATTAGCTATGAGTAAATTAAAAATTGAAATAATTTGTATATTAAAGGTGTATAGGCACAATAATAAAATAAATAAAATATTTCATTATGAATTATTATTCAGTATTTATAATGTATGAATAGTATTAATTTATTATTATTATGCGGGTAGTTGTTTTAATATTATTATATGTGTATAGGAATCATAGCCAAACATTTTTTGAAGCATACGGCAGATAAACGAACAACATTAAGACGCAGGAGAGCACTTTTTAAATTATCTGGAGTGTATAAATCAAAAAAAGGTGGGCAAGTGGGTGTCGCTCTGTTGTACAGTAGGTTATAAGTATAAGGGATGGTATTACATTTGAATTCAATGATATTATATCATTGTACAGGAAGATTCTGAGCGGAGACGGTATGTCAGTATGGTATTAAACAAAAAATAGGTACCTATAATAAATTCCAAATTAATCATATCACAATATCCATTAGGTACTTACAACGCGTTATAAAAACCGTGATACTATCATAGATATATAATAATACACTTTTGAAGTTTCAAGTAACCACGAATAATATTATTCAATCACAACAAAAAAACTAAAATAGTTATTCTAGGTTTTTTAATAATATGTAATTTCGTCCATATTTGAATTTCAAATGTCTGTAAAAAATAACTGTGTACATATATTTTTTAGATTTTTTGGTTACAGTATGAACTATTTATGAGAATCTTTGTTTTAAATTTTCAATCCTTAGCTATAAAAACTGAACATTTTATAATTTATTAATTAGAATGATCGAAAATTTTCGAGATTTTGATAAATTTTGTCAAAATTAGATCTTTAAATGCTTATAAAAAAAAATTGTGCTTATGTATTTTTTTAATTTTTCAATTGCTATTGCAACAATATATCAGGAGCCTTGTATTAATTTTTTACACTTTTTGGCCCAACAGATAAAACTTTATTAATATTTATAGAAAAAAAAAACTAAAAAAATTGAAAACTGAAAATGTCCGTAAATAGCTCAAAAAGAGTCAAAATATTTTCAAAATTGTATGGTGTATAGGAAATGCTAATATAAATATTCAGGGAAATTTTCATGTATCTACAGTTATTCGTTTTTGAATTACAACAAAATAAGGAAATCGCTACATGAGAAATCGAGTGAATATCCAATGTTGTAAAAATTTGAATTTCAAACGCTCATAAAAATTTAATTTGACTTTCCGGTAGAGATTTTTTTATTGATATAGGTAGACAAACTTATGAGTAAACTTGTATTACATTTTCAAATCTTAGATTACAAAAGAAAAATTTTTACGAATTCTTAACTCAAAATAATTTGATAATTTTCGTGATTTTTCCATATTTTGTCATTTTTTGAACTTTAAATGCTTAAAAAAAAATTGTAACTAAGGATTTTTAATATTTTTCATCTGCCTTTGAAACAATATACTAGGAGCCTTGTATTAAATTTTCAAGCTTTTTTAACCAACAAATAAAATTTTATTGATATTTCTAGAAAAAAAACTAAAAAAAAATGGAAAATGAAAATGTCCCTAAACAGTTCAAAATAAATCAAAATATTTTGAAAATGTTATCGTATATAGAAAATGCAAATATAAACAACCAGTGAAAATTTCATGTACCTAAGGTCATTTTTTTTAAAGTTACACCAAAAACTAAATTCAATTTTGTGAAAAATCGATTTTGCGTAAAAATTCCCGTTTTTCCTTAATTTTTATGTTGTTTTTCCCGGTGCTTTTGAAAATTACTGAGCATTTTAAATTTTGACCTCCCAATGCACCAACGATATTCACTTTCCAATCGAACAAGATACTGAAGTTGAAAATCGAAGCATTATTTCTACTACTTATCGTGTACACAGACACAAGAAAAAAAGAAAACTATAAATTATATTATACTTGTTGAACTAATATTAATTTTTTTCATGGTTAAATAATAGAAAATTGTTGCTCGTTACCCTTTTATTATATTAATATAGGTAATATGATTAGGTATAATTTCTTTTTTAAGTATAAATGTGGTGATAAATAATATAGGTCACATACTAAATCTATTGATTGATTTTATGCATTTGATAAACTGTAATTGATTGGATTGTGTAATACTTATATGCCGGGTTGCATGAAACCGTTCCTTAAATTTATTTAATGAATAGTTTTATTGAATCATTAAATAATTTTATTAAGCGATTTGGGTTGCACAAACAGTTGAATAAAAATGTATTGGTTTCAAACATGATACCAAGGTTTATGTTGAAGTCTGAAGCTTATCACAGAAAATTGATAACAACTAATCAGCTGTTGTTTTAGTTTGAAAATTTAATCGGTAGTTCGGTGCATTTATATTGTATAATATTATACTACCTAGTACCTAACTATTTAAAGTGTTTTTATGTTTACCTACGTCCTACGTCCGTAATAAGTACAGTATAATAATGTCAGAAGTAAATGTAAGTGATTTTAAATTAAAACGGCAACGGGGAAAAAACTTTACAGAATGGGAGAAAGATATGCTAATTGACTTGATATTACCTTTCAAGTCAATAATTGAAAACATGAAAGTAAGTACCTATTAAAGTATCTAATTTGTGTTATTTTTGTGTACGTATATATCGATATGTATTTTTAAGTCAAACTATACATACATCAATTCGATAAAATTGAAAAATATTGGTACCAATATATTATACCATGTTTATGAGTATAGTTGTCAGTTGATGACGGTTTAAAAATGTAATTTGTCAATTTGTTGATTTGTATACATTATTCAGACAACTGAAATCGATTTTAAGAATATTTTTATTGTATGTACCTATAATACATAGACAATATACATTATAATACATAATAATTGTTGGGACTGAGGACTTTTTTACTTTCAAAATATGCATGATATCATATATTTAGCCCAGTCCGCCCCTGATTATTATCATGTTATAGTTCTGCTACCTTACTAAAATGTTATGAAAAAGACTAAAGGTCTGTGGTAGTAATAAGAGTATAGTAGTCCTCAGTCCTAATAATAAAATATATAAAACTAATTTAGGCATCTAAATAATAATTATTAAATATCTTTTTATTTTTAAGTTTAATTGTTTTTAAAATATTTTATTCAGACTGATGCGGTTTGGAACCAAAAGAAAACTGAGGCCTGGTCTGAGATTACTTGTTTGTACAATATGCAACAAAAATCAGGCATCAGAATTGATGTACAATTAAAACATTTGTACGATGGACTGAAAAGAGATGCTAGGAAAGAAAAAAGTCATGATAAGGTAAATTTATTATTTTGATGTATTATAATTTAATATTGCTAAAATAACATGCAATTTTTACTTTATTGGTTATTTTGTATTGAAATTAAATGTTGTATAATATTCAAATTTCAAATTTTGTTTTATATAATAATTATAAACTGTATTTACTGTTTATGATTATAATTCAACTTATCTCTTTATTGAGAACTGATTGAAAATAATATTAATTTTATTTATATTCTATATAGGTACAAAGGTATATAACAGGCGGAGGTACACACATTCCAAGTATTTCAAAATCTACGGAAAAAATTTTTGGTTTACTGGGAGAACAATTGGATCCATTGATTAATGTAATAGATTGTGATGGTGACTACAATACAGGTAGGTAAATATTTTTATTACATTGGTATATCATGGTCCATAATGTCAATTGGTATGTTATACAAATGTTATTAATGTCAATTTATAATACATAAATTAATTTGCAACAAAATTAAATATATAAATATTATCATTTTATTAGGGCATCAAAGTATAGATGTGGAAGATACTATAGATGATGGAACATCAAACAATTTGTATAATCGTGAATCAGGTAAGAATAAATAATGAATGAGCATGGGCGCAACTACTAACTAGTGGGGGGGATGCTTGGGAGTGCCTAGCACTCCCAAATTTTCTGTGCCGGTTTCTTACAATATTGGTAATAGTAAAACTTCTGATTTTATAAATAATAATTTATGATAAATTATCAAAATATATTGTTTTTCTAAGTTATTTTAATTTGTTATGGTCAATGGAAACATCAAATACGTTTATTACATTTGGTTTATCATTGTATTAATTGTACTGTGTACACAAATAAGTAGAATCAGTAGGTGTAATTTTTCCTAGATATAAAAAATTATTCTGCGTAAATGAGTTGTGTCTGTGTCGCGCGTGGGCCAGAGAGAGAAAACAAATAGTGTGCTTAGTGGCCGCTGACATCTTCTTAAATAAAAACATTACATTTTACTATTTTAGTGTATAATTATTTTGCTTATCTTAAATAAGAAAGGAGGGTTTTCATGTTGTACTTTAGGTTTTAGCACGTCATTAATTTTGCTCTAGTTGCGCCCATGTGAATGAGGATCTGCAACATCAAAATTTGTTATTTGCATGTACTTTAGCAACAAACGTATTCCTTACTTTCACAATGGTGACTCTCTGATTCAGTACAGGGTAAAGGAACTATTATATGTTTTCTAAAGAAGAATATTAAGTTCATTGACTGAATATTTTTCTTTCTGTATACAACTTATAATAGATCCTTTTGCTCTAAACCGAACTAGAGAGTCAGAGAGTACCCCTAGTAATCGCGGAAGTATGGAATACCTTAGTTGCTATATTACGCCCAAATAACAAATGTTGGTGTTGCGGAAAAAAAAGTAACGAGTTATTTATTAATGTAATTATGTAAGTACAAAAAGTAACTTTAATTACATATAAATTACTAACAATCAAATGTAATCAAATTGCATAAAAAGTAATTGTGCTACAGCTACTTATAGCTTAAGTTACTTCCCAACACTAATGGTTTGTATATAATTTTTTTTATTAATTACTGATGATTATTTAACAATATGATTGACTTGTTGCTTGCTTTTAATTTTTTGATTTTTTTGCTTTAGCATATGTTTTACAAAATTATGAAGTGACATGTGATACCCTTGAACCACAATCCAGATCATTAAATGAATCCGTTCCTTCAACATCCTGTACTCCTAAATCCAATTTGTCTGAAAATTTAATCTCCTCTAAATCAAAAAATATTATTAATGTTAATGAATCTAAACAGATAAGTTCCAAGAAAGTGTACGAAGGTTTATCTATTTTGAATAACAAGCGATTAGCAAAAACAGAAAATACCACAAAATTTGAAGATGAACTACACAGTATTAGGTTAAAAAAAGCAAAAGTTGACCTTGAAGTAAGTGAACTAGAAAAAACACTTATGACACAAAAAGTAAAATTTGAAGTTGAAAGATTGGAAAGTGAATCTCGTCAAAACAAATTTAAAGAAGAGATATTATTATTAGAACTCAAGCACAAAAAAAAAATGTTTGGACTTGAGTAAATATATATTTGCAAGTATAATCGTATAAATAATTAAACTATAGCAATTTTTAAAACTTACTGTTCATAATTTAAGTATTTCGTATAATATTAAAATTATATAATAAAATTAGTTGATTTTTTTTACATAAGTAATATTTATTTTCATTTTTATAAGTTTATAACTGTATAAAAATATTTATTTTCATTTTCAAAACTGTATAATAATAATTTATTTATTATACTTGAAAAATAAATATACAATTTTAAATTTAGTATACATAAACAAATCTAATGAATAATACAAAAAATTTACAAATAATATACATACTACAACTAACTGATACCGCTATAAAATGGTTTTTATGTAAATACCAGGTCAATTAACTGTCCTCTGACTAAATTGCCTGTTTGCCTTACAGGGTTCATATCAATTTCCAGAAGTAAGTCATTATCTACGGCATATTCGTCGGCTGGCATTTCATCACCTTGTTCTTTTAAAATGTTGTATAAAACAGCTGTGGCAACAATGGTCGTCATAGTCGTGTTAAGCTGTGTGCGTATTCCTACAGCTATCACCGGAAATCTCCTTTTCCACACACCAAATAGTCTTTCTACAACGTTTCTTGTACCAATATGAGCTTTCTATGATAAAAAATGATATTTTTAAATGCATAATTGTTAAACTAAATTAAATTTATCTGGAAGTTATTTTAATGAAGGTGGTCGGAGATATTTTAATGAAGCACAAATCATAAAAAAAATATGTATTAGATTAATTTAATTTTAATTCCTTATAACTTAAAATTATATTTGAACCAGATTGTGGAAAATTAAGAGTGAAAAGAGAGAAATTTAATTTCTATGAATGGTAGTATTAAATGTTTCCTAACAATAAATAATATACTAATACCTGATATCTCTTCTCAGCTTCAGTAACGGGACGAAGAAGAGGAGTCATCATGTAATCACGACATGGATAGCCTCCGTCTCCGAGTAAAAAACTATTTCCATATTCTCCATTTTCAAACTGAGCCCTACACATACTATTATCAAAAATTGTACTGTCATGAACAGAACCTGGCCACCTACAACAACATTTTAGATGAACAATACCTTTGTGTATTAGTTTGTTCTATTATACTATCATAGTATCATAATACAAGAACTTACATACATACAGTAAAAATTATACCAATTAATTTCACTATAAATAATACTATTTATAATTAATGGTAATAAGGTTGTTTTTAAGGTAACATTTTAAATTTATGAAGTAGGTAGGCACAAAAAGTTTCAGGGGATGTTTTTAAAAATCACTTTTATGCTCCACCAATAGGTTCATTTAAGTACGTATGTAAATTGTAATTATTAAAATGTATTTTTTAAATAGTTATGTTTACCGTGCAACAATATTCATGATTTTTAAGTTGCTATCACATATAGCCTGTACGTTGAAGGAGAAATACCCTTTCCGATTTCGAAATCTTTCTCCAATATTGCTGTTTGGTGACTGTATACGTATGTGGGTACAGTCTACTGCCCCAACCACTCTTGGAAATCCTTTCAATCTGAAAAAAACCTGTTTGAACTTTCTGAATTTCTTCAGCATCCCTAGGCATGTTGATAAAATGCGGACGAAGACGACCAATCGCGAGTGACACACGTTTTATGGTTCGGCATATTGTTGACTTATGGACGTGTACGTGATCTCCAATAACGGCCTTTATTAAGGAATATAGGGAAAGAAAGGATTATAGTAGACAGTTACCTAGGTATGTGACTATGTACAATAGAAAAGTACTTGTTCAATTTTTAACAGTTAAAGAGGAACGGTTATAACAATCAAATCCTTTAAAGGATATTATTTTAGAAGTTAATTTTAAAAATAATAATTTTACACTCAGCAGATCACGTTCAGATCCGTTAGTTAAAAAATAAGAGTGAATTGACTTCTTATAAAATTAAAATGTAAGATTATTATCTAGGAAATCTCATAGGCTATTTATTATATTTTAATTTTAAAGCGAGTTATAAGTATTTTTAATTTTAAGATGTACCTACAAACAATTTACAATTTTAAAATACTTATAACTCGATTTAAAATTAAAATATAATAAAAAAGCCTACGTGATTATTCACTATAGATAATATCTAGATCTTACCTTTGAATTTTATAAGATTATTTTTATAATTTTATATTCACTTTTATTTTTAAAATAACGGAGCTAAACGTGATTTGCTGAGCGTAAAATGTGCAATGCGTACGTATGTAAGACCAGGGGGTGGCTAAGGGGCTATAAAAAGTGTAAATAAAAGACATATTGTATTTGTATACTTAGCCCCCTCCCCTATACAAAATTCCTGGCTACGCCACTGTGTAAGACGGAGACAACAAGACAACATAATTTGAGGGTGCGAGTGTGCGACGTCCCCCTAAGGGCTGCCCGTAACCGATTTTTTCGATCAAAAACTCGCCTAGCACGCCACTGCCACGTAGTTAACTGATTTCGGAAATTTTTTTTTAAATTGGTTTTAAAACCAGGCACAGACTTATATAATCATTTATGACTAATACATGCCTTGGATGGCAGCGAAAAATTTGCAAATTTCCACTATTATAGACCAGAGCGGAGGTCTTAAATCTTAATGCATCAACACATGTGTTCAGTTCAACAGTAACTTTACCATAATATATAACGTTACATTTAGAAAAACAAATAAAAATATAGGTAGGTACTATACATTTTGATGTAGGTTACACTATACATACTTGAAAGGTACCTGTAGCATAGTATCTTAAAGTCACCAAAATTTGTATTTCTGGAGAAATGGCGAAGCTTCTATTTGTAGAACGTCGCAAATCGTTTCCAATTAAATGTAATAAAAATACAAAAGTTTCCTTTGATAGTCTATTGTAAAAAAATGCATTTATTGTGTATCAAATTAGGTACGATTTACATTTTATTTAACTTATTGGTTATTATAGCTATTAGTTACTTACCTAAACCTACTTTTAAAATCAAAATCGTCGAAATCCTCCAATGGGTTTGACCTATCCCGAAAGAATCTTGGTCTGGGTAAATAAAATAATACATCCAACACCATTTCATCATCAGAATTAGATGAGTCGGAATCAGTCATTTTTCAAAGTGTATTTAATTACTTTGCGATGTATTAAATATTAATAATTAATTATATACGTGGTAAGCAAGAAAAATTCAAGAATGTAACATGTAAGAGTGTGTAAGTGGTGTAACGCATTGACAAGACACATAGGTAGTAACGGACGTAGGTACTGTATACTACTGTTTAATGAACGAATAAATTTTTATTCAACCGAAATCGGATCATTAGTTTAATTGACCGGTAACCAATAGTTTAATGACTCAATAACGTTATTGAACGTTTATTTAACATTTAGTGGATGAATAACTTTTTATTCATTCAATAGCGTACTATTGGTTCATTAAATATTTAATGAACGTTCATGCAACCCGGCAATAATATAGTAGTTTGTATAGTAGGTAATTTTAAACTAACAGTTAATTATAAAAATAATTTTTTAATAAATTTATGTTACAATTTGTTATCATTATATATTACAACTATACATTTATAATTAGTTATTTTTCTCAGTCAATGTACCCGATCTCTAAAAATTACAGAATGATAAATAAAGATTTTAGAGTATTATTATTATCATTACGAGTAGATTACCTATAATTATTATATTACTATATTAGGTATACGTTAGGTATACCTACTACAAACATATTATTAATTTCAATAAATATTTGTAATTACTTATTATCATATTTTAATAGAACATTAACAGTTGAACTTAAAAAATAATACACGGTAAATTAATATTAATTTAATTGCGCTGTATTTATTTTATTTACCATTTATTAGATTTTACTATAAGTATTATATTTAAATAAGTAATAATTCAATAACTTCAAATCAAGCTATTTTATAATACAGTTTCTACGATCTATATGTTGGGACATAAATTTAAGTAAACAGTATCTTAATTTATAATCTGTAGTTCGTAGGTACGCGAGGGTATTGAAAATATTACGGCGGCATTTGCGTATAATGAATTATATAATGATACGAATGGTACTGGACGAACGTTCATAGACAAATAAACGGCACTCCCGAACATAGATAAAGAAGTAATAGATAGGCAACTCCCATGTTATCAGGGGTACGACACTTTCACAATTCCTAATGCTATTTGAAAAAAGTGGTGACACGGCCTTGAACTCATGGGCACTGCCATTTTGTTATTTATGAGAATCAGCTGACGGCTCATATCATATATTTCAATAATTGATAGTTGATACTTGATACCATTATGATAACACAGAAATGATAATAAATTATATTATAATTTATAATTTATGTCGAACGTGAAATGCGAAAAATTATAAGTTAATAGTTGTTGTTGGGTAGCCGTAAGCCATATAGGCATAGAACGGTTAGGTTATAACTTAAAGTATTAAAACGCAAACAAACAACAAACCGTTTATTGTAAAAAAAAAATCGTTCATAACAACACTCCTAAACCACCAGGTAATCATTTACAACTTCAACACTAAACCACCAGAGATCGACCACCAAGCAGAGTGTCGCTTCTGTATTGTTCTGTGATGTTATTAAATGTGGCCAATATCATACCGATTGTAGCGCTATCGTGTCAATCTCGTGAACTATAATCGATAGTCCGTTATCGATACTAAAACTATCTATCGATACTAGTTATCGATATTATTATTATAATAAATTATTAATTACTAATTAGTAATTCGTTTGATTTATGAAATATTTTTTTTTATCTACCTATGATAATTACTAACTTTTGTCATACCTAAGGTGGATCACCCTGGTCATATCTTATACAAATCATTTAAACTTTGAAACCAACAAATTGTATACAGGTAAGTCTTATTTATTAAATAACAAAACCAAAATAATAATAAATACTAGTATATTTCTTTATGAACAACATAACAAATAAAATAACATCAAAATATTTAATATGATAGTAAATGACTTAAATAATAAGTAAAAATGTATAGCTGGTATCTGTTATAAAAATTATAAAAATTATTTGATATTTGAAACCAAAATTGTGTAGGTAATAGGTATATAATAAAAAATAATAATATAAATATAAATACAATAACATATTTGTATAAATAATAAATAATAATAATACAAATATAAATATATTATTAATGAATAAGGTATGAATATAGGTAGATACCTATATTGAATATTAAAGTGGTCATGAAGGTTTGTTATAATTTTTTGTTTTATATTTTTTAGAATGCTTATTATAATATTGGAAAGCTAAATTATTTAATTTGTCATTTGTTTGCCTACTATCTTTTCCTGATAAGATGTTATTTATATTTTTACAGTGAGTGAATAAATAAAAGTTTATATTTTGAACTATTAAATTTTTGATATTATGTTGTTTACATGAACATTCTGGAAAATCTATATTTATTTCTGTAAGTAAAATTAATTGTTGGCTGATATTTGATGAAGAAACAATATTATATAAAACAATAGATACAAGATTTAAAATAGATTTTACTAAACAAAATAATTTGCTAGAGGGATGAGAAAGAGATTTTTTTGATGTATAATTTCGAGCATTAATTAAAGGATTTTGTGTAATTTCATCAATTATATCTACTTTACATATTGGACAATGGTTTGTTATATTTAATATTTTTTGTGCCATGTAGCCAATGACATACGTTATAAACATATCACTATGAGGAGATGGATTTTCAATATTATTTTTTATTTGAAGGAGAAGGTCATTTGAAAACGAGACATTATTATTTTTTGTGTGATTAATTTGTAAAAAATTTTTTAAATTTGTTAAAGGCTCCAAATTATCTGCTTCACAATTAAAACTAAGAGATTTTGCTGATGAAAAATTATTTAACAATAATGTTTTAAAATATGTCATAAAATGGAAACAGTCAGGATTAATGTTACGCCCTGAATGCTGTCTAGACGAACCAAACAAACATTCTAATGGATCTTGGTTAATGTTTCTTGGAATTAAAAATTTTAAATTATTAGAATGTAACTTAAGCCATATAAATTTGAAACTTTTTAATGTATCTATCCAATGTATTACACTTGGAGGCTTAGATTTTTTACCTTTACTATTAATAAATGTCATACTCTGGAATACATTAATTGCTTCATTCCAAAATTCTAGATGACCTGAATTGGTTGTGACAGCCGACCGGAGTGCTTTTCCATCCATAGCTTTCAAAGTTGAACCATTCACAGAGTCAAAGCACTTATCCATGAAAAGGCAGAAATTGGCTGTACCCAATGCTTGACTACCAAGAGATTTATTTGAAGGAGCTGAATTAATAAAAAAAAATGTTATTATTAATCAAAACAGCATTTTTTAGTACTCTAAAATAAAATAATAGGTATATAATAATAATAAAATAAAAATACACATATTATAATATAATTTAATTAAAATCTACCTATTATATATATTTAACTTGGTAAAATATTTTTCCATTGTTTATTTATATATGTAAATAGTAATTGTAGTTTGTATAAATACTTTAATACTTTTATTATATACCTAGTACCATTGTTTTTATGTGTTTAGGTAGTTTTTAATTAAATTAGGTACATTATATATAGGTTTATAACTAATTAAGATATATGAAAGTATAGAAAGTACTCTAATTTACTAACCTAGGTCACACATAAGTTTCATTGTAGACGCAACACGGTGACTGAAAACCTGACTTGCAACTGAAACTTTCATCTTTTTAATCTTGTTCTCTTCAATATGGTATTCTGTGAGTTTAGGTAAAGCTCTATAACCATAAATTTCATTATCTTTATCTAATTGGTAAAGATTCCTTATATGTTGCCATGATGCTTTTTGAATTTCTCCTTTCCATTTGAATTCAACATCCTTTATCAATAAATTGTTACGTATACCTTTTAGAAGATGAGGAGGATCATATACATGTACAATTTCTTTTTCATTCATCAAGTAACCAATATGTTTATTTTCCTCTCCATTAGATATGCAATACTTCTCAGTTTCATTTTTTAAATAATTGATTGCTGCTACATTTGTGGCCCCTTGATCTGACACTGTGGTCACAACATCTAGTCCTGTAGAAGCCAAGTTAGTTAATACTTCTTTGATACACTGCACTAAAACTGCTGTTGGAGTTGTCCCTTGAACAAAGTAATAACAAATTGGTTGTTTAAATTTCTTCTTTATACCACGGACCATAAACACCAAAACATGATCAGCAAATTTAATATTTCTGTTATTACAGCCAAAGTCTTCATACCCAAAAATACAGTCATTATATTTATCAAAATATAAATTTGCCTCTAACGCCATTTCATCAAATAATAGTGAACATTTTCTTTCCAGAGGCTTCAGATTTTCCACTTGATTTTTTATAATATGTTGAATAATATGAGGATTTATACCAGGTGTAAAGGGGACATTTTTTAATAATGTTAATATTGTTTTTTGAGATGGTAGAGAAAAAATTGAAGATAAATATCTATAACCTTTTGGGCTTTGTTTGAATATTGAAAGTGCTAATATTTTATCATCTATTGTGAATCTACGGCCTTTTAATTTACGGTTTTGATTTTTAGTTTGACTCGCTATAAAATTCAGTGTTATGGTATTAACTTTTCCTACTAATTTATTAAAATATTCTTTTTCACAGAACTTAGTAGCCATCTGCAATCTAGACTTATAGTTGTTCACACTCTTCTTCATTCGGTTAATCTTCTTCTGAACTTTCACCCCATATTGGTACAACTTTTTACAGCTTTGTTGTTTGATGGTACTTGCAGATTTTATAAATTGAACGTTACCTGATTATAAAACAGACAAAATTGTAATACATATTTTTAAAACACTAATTATATTTAATTTGCCTTACCTTTAGTTTTATGAACCATAGATGGAACATGTACATGCTGATCAACTTGTGAAATTATTGGTATTGGCGATAATGGTGTCTGGTAAAATGTGTCCGTTTCTATACCCGTAGTAATGTCAAGTAAATCGTTATCTTCGGTGTCTGTCAAAACTACCTCCAAAAAACGGTTTGATGTATTCAATGATGAATTTAAATTTTCTAGTTCTATTTCAAAACAAGTTTACAAATTAAATATTTTTAACATACATAAGTTACATACATATGTATTATACAAACACTTAAAGTTCAAAATAATACTATTCATGCATTTTTCTAACAACAATTTTTTTTTTATGTACAAACATTGTTTGATAGTGTTACTAAACAATTATATTCCATACTTGAGTAGGTAGTATTTGTAGGTTCTATCCCAGTTTTTACAATTACAGGGAGATTTAAAAACGGTTATCCACGACTTTCCCGCTTGAACGATCAGATTTGTGGGTGCTTACTATCCCAGTTTTTTACTGTTACAGGGAGATTTAAAAACGGTTATCCACGACTTTCCCACTTGAACGATCAGATTTTTGGCTGCTTTCTATCCCAGTTTTTATCGTTTTCTTTTTCCAATTCAAATGTTACTAAAAAAAAAAAAAAAAAAGAGATATTCACTCAGTGATTATTATTATTTTTTACCCATACAAATATATTTACTGTTTTCCATTTTTATCATACTGTTTTATTTTTTTCATTATTTTAACTTATATACGCAAATAGGAATTAAATAACTTGTAGACCCATGGCCTAGTGGACTAAGGCGTTGAGTGTAGAGTTTGTTAAATTTAGATTTAGGGTAAGTATGTATGTTAATACTACACCCAGTGTCATAGTCCACTATACCATGGGTCTACATTTTTTTTGTTTTTTTTTTTTTTTTTTTTCCCTGTTTTTATTCATAAACTGTAATTTTTAATTTTATAATAAATTATGTTTCAA
The DNA here is from genome assembly GCA_949089665.1 of Macrosiphum euphorbiae. Taxonomy (NCBI): domain Eukaryota; kingdom Metazoa; phylum Arthropoda; class Insecta; order Hemiptera; family Aphididae; genus Macrosiphum; species Macrosiphum euphorbiae. The sequence continues at coordinate 44,911,353 of CARXXK010000002.1, read as the reverse complement.
TCTTCGGGTGGTTAGATTTTGTATTAACCGTTTATAATATATAATAATAACACGCAACTTAATCTGTATCAGTTTATTAGTAACCGTTGAATTGTGTGTTATTATTTACAATGGACTTATTAAAAGAAATTGAAAGAGATATTTCAGAAATGGGTATAATTCATCCATCACATTTTTGTTACAAGGAATTAGCTGAATTGTATACATTATTATCAAAATTAAAAAGCTATGCTATTAAATGCGGGACAGAAAAAAACAATAATCATTTTACTTTATGCGCATGGTCAAATCAAAATTGTGATTGCGGACCTGATACATGTTTGTGCATTGTTATCGATTATCTGTTTATCGATTTGAAAAAAATATTGACCAATAAACAAAAATCATTAGTAAATAATCACTTTTAACTTTCATAATGTGATCAAACTGTTATCCAATGTACTATATTTGACTTTAGTTATGTTTTTACAGTGTAACAATGTTGACTATGTTGTATTTTATTTGTTTAAGTAATAATAATTTAATTAAAATTGGAACATATATTTCAATTGATAAAAAATCAAACAATAGGTGCGTCAACTTTGTCATACATTGAAATCCAAACCAAAATATCATCTTGAATTCAATAATTAAATCAATACTGCGCACATCATGGACGGCGTAATGGTCAAATCAATATTCAGCATACATCAACAGAATAAAATAAACATTTATATTGGATACCTTGTTGATCAACCTTTATCTGTAATTATTTTATTCATGCATAACGTAACTAAACGTTATCTAATACTAAATGTATTTCAATGGAGTAAGTTTATATCTGATGATAGTTTTAATATAATTATTTGTTCTTTATCCACTGTTCAACATTCAAAACGATTACATTTGGTTAATAATTTTTATTATAAAATATGTGCAAAATCTAAATCAGTTAATTTATACCATAATAATAACAGAATCACGCTATCCAGTGATAATTTAAATCGATTGAAATTATTGGAAGCGTGTATAAATGCAAATATCATAGTGTTATCAAATAAATTAGCGTTGTATCAAACTGTTTTCAATAATGCATGTATAACTATCAAGTATGATATTTTATATTTATCACCTGATTGTATTAGAAGTGATTTTAGTGATTAGTACATATATTAAAGATTATAATTTCAAAATGGATGACCTGAAGGATGAAGAGAAGTCATTTTTGCTTGAATTTCAACAAATCCATCACGGATCGTTTGCAAACATTATATTAAAGCCTGATATACCTAACCAATCAATAAAACCAAAATAATCATGATATACGGCAAGCTTACTATTTAATAATTAGATTATACCTTTATAATAAACATTATTTGTATGTATCATATTTTGTTAAATGCATACCTTTATTTAAAAAACAAATGATAATAATATAAATATATTATAAATAATCTTTAATGTTAATTGGATAAAATAAACAAAAATATTTTCCATAATATAATCATATTGTATTAATTATTGGGTTAATTGTAAGCTTTCTAAAATAAAATTGATTACAAATATTTTAATCGTGTGGTGATAAAAATAAAAATAAAAATAAAAATGCACAAATATTAGTAAAATCTATAGTAGTATAAACATAATGTTATTATTTGTAAGATTCAATTTTTTTGTCATCGTTACACATAAACTTATTCATAATTAAATCTTGTAAATTATTAAATGCTGATATTATTGTGTTGTCTGCTTTATCTTTTTAGTTCAGCATAGTTTTTGCGTTGAACGTTGAGGTTTTCCATCTATTAAAAAAAAAAAAAAAAAAAAAAAAAAAAAAAAAAATGAATGATTGTATATTATAAATGTATATATTTCCATATTATCATGAATATTTTATCATATAAACTATATAACCCAATTGTTAAGCAGTTAAATATTTTACGTACTGTGTGAATATTATTAGTATCAACGATATCATTATATATTCGCAAAATTGATTGGTTGTAAGAATCGTGTCTATTTAAATTATAAAATAGTACTACGTAAATGGTATAATAGTCTATTTATGCAAATGACATAATATGTTTCTCAAATAATTTACAAATATTGTACTTAATTGTTTTATATTAATTTTAGTGAGTGTCAATCTTAATATGATCTGTTTGTACAAAATAATAATAGTTACCTGTCTTTTGACTCTACTTTTTTTATGTCCGAAGTTTTGTATTTTTGAATAACCAAATAATCACTTGCTGTTTTGTTTTCGGGTATTTTGATACAAAAATTTCCACCATCTGATTTTTTTACGCGTATACAGTTTTCATTGACCATAGCTGTTATACCATCATATTCTTGTTCCAGTTTCAATAAATGCGACTGAAACTAAAATTAATATTAATTGATAAATATATATTTAAAATATACAATATTTTACTTGTTGTTTTTTTGGTTTAGGTTTTATAATGGTTTTGGGTTTTTAGAATTTTGCATTTGTCCATTTTTTCGATGATTATAAAGTTCCTAAATTTATATTATCATGTTTTCAACATATTTATGTATAATGTAACGTAATTAAAAAAATATTAGTGATATAATAATAATAAAAATAATTATTAAAACGGTATACGTACATCAATTTCTTCATCTTCTGAATTTTGATCGCTTGTGTTGACCATTATTAATTTCTGTTTTTTTGGTTTAACTTTCATAGTAGTTTTGGGTTTTTTAGATTTCTGCATTTGCAAATTTTTTTGATATGAATAATGATCCTAAATACAAATGATTATGTTTTAAACTAATTGTTAATAAATGGTGATAAATTAAAGTATATTAATAATATAATTATAAAAAAAGATACTTACATTAATTTCTTCATCGGCCGAATTGGATAAACTCATGTCGGACATTATAACTATGCCCTCCTACTGTTTAAAATTAACTAATGAAATTCACATTCGATCTCTTTATTTTATATAAATTAATACCTATGATATATTGTGATAGTCATGGCCAATGTCTGTTACACATGGTGTTGGTAATAAATAAAAAACTGATATACGCATTAATTTTTTTTTTGCGCAATAAACAGATGAATTAAAAGATATTTGGCATTTATCACATGGCGATCTAAAATCGTTTGATATATCCATCACTTCACTCTACACTATGTTTATTTTTACTATTTTGTACGTTAATGATTATAAATAAAATTTGATTACACTTTAAATTAAAAGATATTTGCCATTTACAACACAGTAATCTAAAATTTCATATTTTATTTGCCTTACCATAATATATGATATTGTCTATGGTAAAAATCGATTGATATATCCATTACTGCACACTACACTATTTTTTATTTTTAGTATTTTGTACGTTAATGATTATAAATAAAATTTGATTACACTTTATATTTTCATTAACATATAAGGTGCTGTTTGAAAATATAAATATAAGCTATTTTAAATTGGCATACAGTATATCTGCTTTTTCATGCTACTTAAATAGTGCGTTCATTAGATTAATAATTATACACATTGCGAAACAAGCTGGTAAGCAAGAACGTCGCATGCAGCGAGCAGAATATTTCATTGTATGTTAATTAATTATTAAGTTTAAATTTTAAAATATAATCATTTTATTCATTTTTAACAGAAATGATACCCGACGATAATCTCTGTGATGTAACTAATCTTATACATCCGAGCACAATACGACATATTGCAAAATATCCGTTTGCTCACAGTGAACGTGAAGTTTATGAATATTTTCGACAGTTGCATTCAGCATTTGTCGTGAGGGAAGTTCGATATTCATTTGATGGTAATATTGTTGATATATTTTGCTCATTTGAATGTGCCAATTATTTCAATCAGGAATATTTTGTGTCAAATCTTGTAAATTTACAATTTAATGCAATCCATATCATGTTCAAGGATATAAATGTGCTACAAACGTATTGCCAAAGACGAAGGTGCATTGTATGTCGAAAATACACCACTGTCTGTGACAATCGTAATTTATATGCTGAACCCACAGAGGATTATGTAATTCAAGTGTTTCCAATAAACAATTACACCGACAATCTACTTCGATCAACAGTTCATACATAAGTGATATTTTAATATATTTTATTTTAGTAAGGATTTGAATTAATTGTTAAGAATGTCAAAATTTAACCGCATTAAAAAAATTAACCGATTAAACACAACTGGGGAAAATTTAGTAGAAGTTGAGAAATTTAAAAATAATCGATCAAAAACTTTTTATTATAAAAACAACGAAAACCATATTGATTTATTGTCATTTTTAAATTCTACTTCTGCTTCATTAAAATCGAAACTAAAAGAACTATGTTCCTCATCAACATATAAATTTAATTTATTTGTAGACTTAGTGTATGAAAATTTAATTACGGGGGAAGTTCGGGATGTTGCATTTAAAACAAGAAATGTTTTATGTTATTTTACATCAAATTTTTCTACCCTTTTAAAAAACATGTTTGACAAATTATTAAATGAACAAGAGTCATTTTTGTTGAAGGGTTCTTCTTGGAGGCAAATTAGTTTAGATGGTCTCCAATTAAGAACAAATAAAGTAAATTTACTAGGAGGTTCCTCATTTATAAAATTACCCAAATCAATTTATAATAAAAAAGCAATAATAAACGTAATGAATTACGACAATAGTTGTTTTAAATATGCAATTTTATCAAAATTTAATGAAAAAAAAAATAAAAATAATTTTAGTATTAAATATTTTAATTTTTTAGAAAAAAAAAGTGGGCTTAATTTTAATTGTATTGATTACCCTACACCAATCAATCAAATAAAAAAATTTGAAAAAATTAATAACATATCCGTCAATGTTTATAGTTGCGATGTTAAAAATCAAATTTATCCACTTCACATAAATAATATCGAAAAATCCGACCATTACGATTTGTTTTTTTTCTCAAATATATCAACAACACATTATTGTTACATAGCTAATTTCTCAAGATTAATCAGAGCGCAAAGAACAAAACATGAAAGTAAAATAATTATTTGCAAGCGATGTTTTACAACTTTTAATGATAAACCAAATAAAAACAAGCCATGGGGGCAGCATGGGCTTGATAGACATAAAGTAATTTGCCAAAAACATAAACTTTGTAAGCCTGTAATGATTGATCCTCATGATGACAAATTTATATATTTTAATAAATATAATCGGGTTGACCGAATTCCTATTGTAATTTACGCCGATTTTGAATGCTTTTTAAAACCAGCTAATAATATCATAACAGTCAATACTAAAAACACACATTATCATAAGCCCATGAGTTATGGGTTATATGTTAAAATTAATTACAGCATCGTCCCAAGAGAGTTAGTAAAACAATTTAAAATTCCTAGAAAACCAATAATTTATAGAGGTAAAAATGCATCAAAGCATTTTATGTCAACTATAATTGATATTTCTACCAAAATGTATTATCTATATAATACTAATAAATCAATGCATAAATTAACAAAAAAAGAAGAAGGTCAATATATTAATTCGAAAAAATGTGAACTATGTTCGAGATCATTTAATAATGATACCGTATTTAAAGTTAGAGACCACTCACATCTTACAGGGGAATATTTAAGGGCTTTATGCTTAAATTGTAATTTTTTGGCACAAAAACCGTCATTTGTACCAGTATATTTCCATAATTTATCGTATGATGGTCATTTTATTGTACGCACCTTAGGTTGTAATAATAATGACATACGCATTATTCCAAACTCAGGTGAAAAATATTTAACATTTAGTAAACAAATTTTAGATAAATTTTATGTAAAATTTGAAGACACTTTTATGTTCATGTCAGAATCACTTTCTAATTTAGCTACTAATTTGGCTGAAGATAAAACAAGATTCCGCGAAATTATCCATCACTTTCCGTTAGAAAACATTGATTTAGTTATTAGGAAAGGTGTATTTCCATATGAGTATGTAGACTGCAACTCAAAACTTAAAGATACCTCATTACCACCTAGAATTAAATTTTATAATTCGTTGACGGATGATCATATTTCTAAAAAAGATTACATACATGCATGCAATGTTTGGGAGAAATTTAATATAAAAACATTAGGTGAGTACAGTGATTTATATTTATTAACTGACATATTGATTCTGGCTGATGTATTTGAAAATTTTAGAGATATTTGTTTAAAAACTTTTAATTTAGATGCCTCTTATTATTTGACAGCACCTGGTTTTGCGTTTGACGCAATGTTAAGTTTTACTGGGGTTAAACTTGAAAGATTAACAGAGTATTCGATGTTACTCATGTTGGAGAATGGAATAAGAGGGGGGGTATGCCAATCTGTAAGACGCTATGCCAGAGCTAATCTACCCGATGTTGATGGAATTAATTATAACGAAAAAAAACCGCACGTTTATTTGGCGTATTTTGATTGCGTAAATTTATATGGCAAATCAATGCTTGCAAGTTTACCATACAAAAATTTTGAATGGTATAATGATTTGACATTAGATGTTACTACCATAGATAATGATGCACCTATTGGATATATACTGGAAGTGGATGTGGATTAGGTACCCCGAAAAATTACATGATATTCATAGTGATTTACCCTTTTTGCCACACAATAGCTGTCCACCTAATTCTAAAATTAATAAACTGCTGACAACTTTAAATAATAAATCAAATTATGTAGTTCATTATAGATTGTTAAAACAGGCGATTCACAACGGATTAAAAGTTAAAAAAGTTTATAAAATAATTAAGTTTGATCAATCAAAATGGTTAGCCCCCTATGTTGATAAATGTACCAGTATGAGGGTTTTGGCAAAAAACAAGTTTGAATATGAATTTTGGAAATTACTCGTAAATAGTGTCTATGGGAAATGTATGGAGAATCCGCGTAAAAGATTGGATATAAAGTTGGTATCAGATGATCGAAAAGCTCATAAACTAATGAGACAACCTAATTTCATAGATAGGACCATATACACCAATGAGTTAATGTCTTTACATTTTCAAAAAGAAAAGATTAAATTTGATAAACCAATCTATGTCGGATTTTCTATTTTAGATATTTCGAAAACCTATATTTATAATTTCCATTATGACGTAATGAAAAATAAATACGGGAAAAAAATATCATTATTATACACTGATACCGATTCATTAATATATCGTATCAAAACAAATAATTTTTTTAATGATTTAAAATTTGATTTATTGAGTCACTTTGATACTTCTAATTTTCCAATTAATCACTTTTGTTATAGTGATAAACATAAGAACTCCCCGGATATTTTAAAGATGAATTGAAGAGTGAAATTATGACGCAATTTGTAACGCTAAGGCCCAAATTATATGCCTATACAGTAAGTGGTATTGAATACAAAAAGGCAAAAGGTGTAAAAAAGTATGTTAGAGGCAAGTATATGACAGTCAATCATTATTTAGATATTTTATCAAAGTTCAGTATACAAAATTCTCAACATTTTAATGCACAAAATGGTGAATCTAGTCAAATTAGTGCATATTGCAATATTAACTCAATACAGTCAACTAAACACAATGTTTATTCAAAAACAACCAGAAAAATAGTATTGAGTGCAAATGACGATAAACGTGTCATATTAAAAAATGGTATTTGTACTCTACCATACGGACATTATAAATTGAACTAAACAAAAATATTTAAGATTATATTTTATTACAAATCGTTATCGTAAAATTAATTAAGTGGGATATCAAAATCTAATCATGAAACAAATTGTTTAATTCGTATATTATGAAATATTAATGTACACAAAAGATAACAATAATCATTGTTTTATAAATTTAATATTTTTAAAAGTGACATAATATTTAGTTGTTTGACTTAATCTGTAGTTGATAAGTTATGGGATATGAATTAAACATTTAATAAACTGAAAAAATGTATGTTATTTAATTTGGTTACAAACCTTTTGTTAAAACTATGTATATATTTTTTTAAATATTTAAACACTACTTATATTGAATTATTTAAAAATGTAATAATTGATAAATATTATTATAATTTTGTTAATAACGATATTATATATTGTAAATTGTACATTGATTTTAAAAATAAAAATAATATATAGAATTATGTTACATTTTATACTTTATCATTTAATTTTGAAATTTATTGTTAAAACCTGTAAAATTATGATTTTATTTTTTGAATCTTGTATAACTAAATTATTTGAAACAATGTGTTGTACTAACCTAATTGTGAATCAAGTTTATCATTTTTATATAAATCTGATCGCTTATTATCCCGTGCTAGTAGAATACATCTGTATGTTTACAGTTCATTGATCCCCCCCCCCCCCGTGTTAATAACATAGTGATTAAAGACTTAATCTAGGTCTCTTTCCAAGGGTCACCGATTTACTGTGTTACATATAACTGAGATTACACTCCATGTTGTAAACCTATTTATTCGTTACACAAAATTATTTAGTGTATAGTGTATACACATCAAATGTTTACAGGTTACACTATAGTAAAAATTATTTTTTTATCAAACCTTACTACAAAACTAAATAATATTTAATGTCAATATGACAAATTAATAAATAACCATTTTTATATTGATACAAATTAGTTCTGAATTATAATTACACAAGTTTTCTTACTTCTCTAGTAAAAGGTACATATTCCACAATACGATCATGAATTAATAAACAATAAGCAGTTACACCCGTAAGTGATTCTGAAGCTTCAATTTCCAATTGAACATCCAATGCCGAGGCTGTGGCTGAATCGTTCTGTTTCGAAGTATCAATGACTATAATGGGGGCATTTGTTAGAAAAGTAGAAGGACTCAATATTGGATTCCGTATACTTTTTTCATAGTACGATTCTTGAAACGATGTATACATATCATATAATAAGGTGAAATTATTTTTTGTAAAATCTAAATTCAAATTATCGTATGGATAAGCTATTGAGTTCAGAAATACTCTAACGTTTGTTAGATTACAATGATCGAATATACTACAATCTTTTAAGAACGTATTTTTACGCCCTTTTTGCAATCCAATTATGATAAATCTTGGTTTTTCTAATTTTGAAGCAGTTTTTAAATTCCATACAACTTTTTTAGCAGTTCCGAGTTCAGGATATTCAAATGTTTCAAAAGATCTAAAAGGAATAAACAAACTTTTTTCTTTTTCTACAAGTTTCAATAATTTCAACCTTTCTCCATCGTCAACAGCGATATGTGGTACCTTCCATACTATTTTGTTTAAAGTAACATTGGCTGTAGAAGCAGTTGCACCAGTTTTGAAACTTAAAGCATTTAAATCGTTATGACTTCGGGTCAATATTAATTCTAATCTACAATTAACTAATATTTTTTTATAGTCTTCAAAAAAACCTAACCAATATTTCAATGGAATACAAGCACTAAATTCCCCTTTATCATTTTCTGATTGTGTTGCGTTTTTAAAATTCCAGCCTGAATTTTGATAACAATTATAGTTGTCTGGTGTACCTGATAAGTATCCTTTCAACGAGCTAGTGATTCCAAGAATACGTGTGTTATCTACTTCTATCCCATTGATTTCCAATCGTATTTGTTCAAAGAGATAAGAGTAACCGTTATTAGTTAGTTTCACTTTGTCAGCTTCCGTAATTTTTCCTTCCAAAAAAATAAAGCTTTCGTGTAGATACGGATAAACATCTGTTTGCTGAATGGATATACGTATTTCATCGTTATTATTAAAAGATGTAGTATACGGAGTGTATGAATGATATTCAATTTTCGTGATTTTAGAATCCGTTTCATACTGTGAACTTATATCTAAAATATCACTCTCGGGCATGTTTCTTTAATTGATAACCCAAAGCTTGTAAAATTTTTTTATTTTTCACTGACAATTGTTTTACTTTATTTGTTGTTGCCTGTACCACTTTAACCTTATGACTAGTTGAACTGACCCGAAGTAACGGGTTTATATTGAATTTTAATCCCATATCAAGGTCCGTAACGTTTAATATGTAACACGATTGTCAATCCTCACCAAAATTATCAATCGGATTATGATCTTGATCAACTAACTGAACGGTTATCGAATCAATATTTGTTTTATTCAATTTGTAATATATTAAATTTGGCGGTGCCTGAATTACTTTCGACCCTGTCTTTCCACTCGGGAAAAACTCATAAATCGAATGACTCTGAAGATGGTTGCTGAATGAACCTTGAGCTATATTACACATTACTTTTATTGAATTAATTGTGTTTAAATTTACAGCTTTTTCCGATCGAAGAATGTTGTATGGTTTATATACTCGTTTTTCAAAACCAAATACAGGTGCTATACTATATGGATATTCAAAGTGTAGTATTCCATTACATTTTATATACGATCTGAAATCATCAGGATCAACCGTAATGTCGAATGTTAAATTGGTTAAGTTATTACTATTATAGACAGCTATTTGCTTCTTAACTCGATCCTTAATATCTTCAATTTCATAACAACCCTCTTCCAATGTAATAAAACATATCATAGGATTATTATTGTTTTCATTATCAACTACTTGTATAGAAAATTTATTATTATTTTCATTAATATTTGGGAATGAATTAAATGACTGTAAACATAACAAAGCTATTTCTGAGTCATCGTAAAGGTTTATAGGCGGAAAATAATTTACAGATAATATAGTTGAATTTCCGGTCAAACTTAATGTAATAGATTCATGCATTGTAAAAATTCAAGACATAAATGACCACAGTTAAATGTATTGAAGTCTTGATAGTTGGAATAGTTATATACTATTTTGAACTGTCTGAAATAATGTTGTAATTCAATTGGTGGGGGTAAATCACCAAAGCTATCAAAATATACAACTTTGTCCTTATTTTTATAAAACGCTACCCAATGACTTCCGTCGCCTGAAGATATATCCAAGTTTAATATACCACATTCAACCGTATGTGGTTTTTTAGGTAAGTTATCACGTGAAAAGACACCTCGGAAATGATTGATTTTCAACTTTCCTACATATTTTATAATATCTTGAGACGAAAGTGGTCTGTCAGGTAGCGTGATTATCAGTTTTTTTTCATTTTCATTTTTCCCCCTAACCCATTATTGTTTGAATTCAAACCACTACCTTTTTTTCTTTTTGAATTTTGGACCGCATTATACACACTGGCACCTCCGGACATTAAACTACCAAGTGCTGACAATCCCGCAAATATAGGTATTAAAGGGATTGCGCCTCCTCTCTGTCCCGGTGTTAAAATCAATCTTTCACCACTATTCTTTTTCTTTAAGGTTCTTTTTTTCTTCACAGCTAGCATACCATTGTTTTTTCTAACACGTTTCCGTTTACCTTTACAACCCATACCTAATTTTCTTTTAGCTTTCATCGCGTTTGTTACTGCGTACGCAACCAGTTTCTCTTTTCTAGGAGTATCTTTTGCTTTAAATCTTTCCCAAGCGCGATTTTCTAACAGTTTATCAGCTTTATGTCTATCACCTAAATTTTTACTCGATGCATACACAATATCGTGTTCACGACAAGCAACATCCAATGGGTTTATTCCTTTATCGCCGTGATCTAGTCTCTTTTTTAATTTTGTACCAGATCCACAATACTGATAGCCTGGAACATGGGCTTCAACTGGTAGACTATTTATAAGGTAGTTTACAAATCCTTTCCCAGTCTTACTTGGCTTACACTTTCGGGATGAACACCTCATCTATAACTGATTATCAATTGAAAAATTCTAGAGTATTTATAAGAAAAAAATGGATTTTATTGAACAGAAAGATAAATTAGATGTTATAAATGTGGATGTTCAGATGGTAAAAAAACCATCAAGACACGGTTCGTTATTACCTGACACTATACGCGGTATATTAGTCGGTCCCAGCGGATCAGGAAAAACCAATATAATGTATAATCTTATCACACATGTAAACGGGTTAAGATTTGAAAATATTTATTTATACTCTAAAACCTCAAATCAGGAAAAATATGTTTTATTAAAAAAAATAATAGATGATATACAAGGTGCTGATTTTTTCATATTTACAAGCGCCGATAAGGTTATAAAACCGAACTTGACTAAAAAAAATTCTATTATAATTTTTGATGATGTGATATGTGGCCCACAATCCGTAATCAGAGAATACTTCAGCATTGGAAGACATTCGGGTGCTAGCTCTGTATTTTATTTAGCACAAACATATTCTAAAATATCAAAACAGTTAGTAAGAGATAACTCCAACTTTTTAATGATACTGAAACAAGATGATACAAATTCACGACATATATTCAACGATCATTCGTCAGCAGATATGGATTTCACAAAATTTCGGAAAATTTCACATTTATGTTGGAATCACAGTGATTACGGGTTTCTGGTTATCGATAAGACTCGAGAAATGAATGAAGGAAGATATAGATGTGGTTTTCATACGTTTATTAAAATAAAATAAATTAATATTGTATTATGTTGCACATGTATAAAAATGTATGTAAGTACACAGCCATGATCATTGTAGTGTGTGTCTACAAGGAGGGTAATATTATTTTAATAAAATACTTTATAAATATATATATCATAGCACACAGTTATTTATCACATAGTGATATTAGTGGTCATACGGGACAGTTATATTGTATTTATTATTTACAATGAGTAATGAAAAAGTTTTGCTGGAAAATTTAATAACATAAAAAAAAAATATAAAACGAAAAATAATGGAAATAAAACGTGGTGTTATAGATTCTGAAAACTATATCCGTGAAGCATTTAAACCAATAATTGAACCATTGAGTACATGTATGGAAAAAAATAATCGATGTAACTCGCATTCAGCTGATCAAAAAAATACGGAAACCTCGTATACTAGTGACGAAGATGACTGTGAATTAAATTCACCATTTACAAATTTTTTTAATAAACGCCCCACATTACAACGTTATGATAAATCCTATGGTATGTATTATGATAAAGCTAGTGATTCGTACAAAATAGGAGATCACCTAGTAACTTTTTGTCATGGTAACTTACAGTTGATTAATAAATACTATAAATGGACTAAAGGACTATGGTCGTTATTATGCGAGAAGGAACCAAAAAATCACACACTAGAAGATATGGAATCTTATTATGATATTTTGAAAACAACCCATGTTCATTTAAAACCAGACGGGAAACCTAAAACGTCAAGATACTTTAAATGGATTAATGTTGTAAAACCTCTGTACGAACGAATGAAAAATGAGGACAAACAGTTAAACGAAGAAATAGCCAAAATTAATACCACTAAAACTCCTCGAATTAATTTAGTACCATTTAACGAACATATATCTAGGTTGAGCGCTAAACGTAGTAATATTCATAATAATACCACCATGGGAAATAATCAGTTTGAATTTAATCCAACAGCCAACAGTTCTATGATTTCAGAACCCGCAGTTGAAAACATGTTTAGTTTTACTGCGGAACCGCAGACTAATAATAAAGGTGCTGGTTTATATAAAGATGTAATGCCTCAAACTCAGTTAGTTTATTATGACGATCCAAATGAGCTAGTGACTAGATTAAATCTTTTAGCATCATCACAAAGTATGGTATACTGGTGTTAATAATGAAATTATATCTATTTTAGAAGAACTAAGTGAGAGAAATATTATAGTATAATGTTAACCTTAGATAGTATAGCTAATGAACTACATCGACCAGCAAGAAAAATATTTCCTAGGCGATGTGTGGTAACACGGTTTATTGATGACCTCTGGCAAGCTGATTTAATGGATATGCAATCTCATTCTAAAAAAAATCATGGCTTTAGATATATTCTAGTTGTTATAGACACGTATTCAAAATATATTTGGGTTGAGTCACTGAAAAATAAATCCGGTGAAGATTGTACAAAAGCCATGACTAATATATTGAAAAAAGCTAATCCAAAATTGTTACAGACAGATAATGACACAGAATTTTATAATATTAAATTTCAAGATTTAATGAAAAAATATAAAATTAAGCATTTCAGTTCATACAGTGTTATCAAGTGTTCGATTTGTGAACGTGCTATACAAACTCTTAAGAATAATATATATAGACATTTTACTGCAACAGGTACATGGAATTGGTATGATACAATATCAAAAATTATACAAAACTATAATAATACTAAACATAGAACAATTAAATGCACCCCCAATGAAGCTCGGATGGACGTGAACAAAATTAAATTTAATACACATATAAATGATAGAACATTATATAAACCGAAATTTAAAGTTGATGATAAAGTAAGAATATCTAAGTATAAACATGTATTTAGTAAAGGATACACCCCAAATTGGACAACGGAAATATTTACAATTTCAAAAGTCTTACAGACAAATCCAGTAACTTATCGACTAAAAGATGGAACAGGCAATAAAATCTTAGGTGGTTTTTACGAACAGGAAATTAAGTTGACCGATTATCCAGACACTTTTCTTGTTGAACGTATTATAAAAAAAGTTGGGAATAAAATGTTTGTCAAATGGTTAGGTTTTGATTCGAGTCAAAACTCATGGATAACATCATCAGATATTTTAAAATAAAGATTTTTTATATGTTATACTTTTTATTGTAAAAAAAAAAAAAAAATATATATAAAAGTTTTTCATCAAGTCAAATTAATTATTTACCTAGGTATTCTCTTGAAATAATGTATATCATATTTAATTAAAAAAAAAAAAAAAAAAAAGATTGATTATTGTATACAAAAAATTTTTATTAAAAAAAAAATTATACTAATAGGTCTTGTAATATCATATCAGACATTGTGTCAAAATGAAATTGCAATATTTCATGTAAAAATGATGTGTCATCGTTTTGTAGATGCGAATAATAACTAAAATCATAGTTTTGAATATATTGGTTTGTAAATTCATTCCTCTGGCAAGTGATGGGTAGACCACGGACATCGTTTTTAATCAGTTCGTAAGCTGTGTCAAATGTAACCTGGTAACTGGGCAAACGTTTCTGTTTTTCTGCAATATACAAGTCGATCAAATTTTGTATTTGCTTGAGACGGGCGAAGTCAATGTTCGTCAAACTAATGGAATTGTCGTTTATATGCAAGGTAATTAAACTATGTTTAACATTGGTTGAATATGAAAAGTTATCTGTTATTTTTACACGTCTACATCTGGTATGTAAATTATTAATAATTGAATTGTAATTAGATTCAGACATAAGTGTAAACCAATCTTCTAAACTTAATGTAATAATTTTCTTTGAAAGTTTACATTCCAATAGCAAAATAATTGAATTCTGATTATTAATTAATAACCCCACTGTAATATTTTTCTTGCTAAAAGCACGGATGTCAAAAGTAGACTTACAGACAATTATCGGTGAACTCATAGTTAAATTATTTTGATAACTTTTTTTTAGTAGTTAAAAATATTTTGTATACTATAAGCACAAATATAAAGTGTAATATATCTGCTAGAAGACATACGTTGAACTGCGAGTTTTTTCCCTTTGTAAACATATTATATACTAAACTCTTAGATAAAAAATGTAAAAAATGTAAAAAAATATATATATATATTTTAAGCAAAAAAAAAAACATGATTTAACAAATGGTATCATCCTGACCGGTTTCGCAATTACAAATAACTTCGGTTTTACAATAATTACTTAACACTTTTTGTATATACTGATTTCCCTTCATTAATAATACAAATACACATTTTGGTGAAAAACGAGTATGTTCTATAAAACAATCGTCAAAAATTTCAAAATTATGTAGAATTATGCCACACCAGTGACATTGAACTGCATCATCGATGTTTAGATACTGGAAACCGCACTGGGCTAATTTATATTTGTTCTGGCCCGCATTTGATGGATATGTCTGAAATGATCTTAATCTTGATGAAAATGTAGAGAATTCTGGATATGCTGGTGTTGAATTGAATCGTATTTGGCTAATCAATGACCGGATATCGTTTGTACATTTTTGGAAATTCATTTTAAAAAAAATTAAATAATAATTTGACAAAAAAAAAAAAAAATTTTTTAATGAAATGGTGAGAAAATTGGAAATTACGAAACACAACTTGGTAAAACAGCTAATCGCAAGCAACTGAAAATAATCGGCTTTAAAAATGCGATTAATAATTATTAATAATTTGTTTATCAAATTTTGGTAAAAAAATACAGTGGAGCCAACATGGATAAAAATTTTAGTTTCTCCGAAAAAGCCAACAGTTTTCCTGGTGCACCATAACCTGTTTTAAACAAAAAAGCGATATCTACCAGTGAATTAATAAATGAAAAAAGAAAACGATAAAAACTGGGATAGAAAGCAGCCAAAAATCTGATCGTTCAAGCGGGAAAGTCGTGGATAACCGTTTTTAAATCTCCCTGTAACAGTAAAAAACTGGGATAGTAAGCACCCACAAATCTGATCGTTCAAGGGGGAAAGTCGTGGATAACCGTTTTTAAATCTCCCTGTAATTGTAAAACTGGGATAGAACCTACAAATACTACCTACTTACTTGTATGAAAAAATTCCACAAGGACAACACAAAAGTTAAGTATACCGTATACACAATACACTACACATAAACATTCATTGACAGTTTACTCAAAAATTATATTCTATACTTATATGAAAAAAATCCACAAGGACAACACAAAAGATAGGTATACCGTATACACAGTACACAGCACTTATAACATTCGTTGGCAGTTTACTCAACAATATTAATTCCATACTTGTATCTGTACGAGAAGAATGTTTCACAATTATGAGGATTCTTTACAAGGATCCTATATTTCACATAGGATAGGTATACATTACACACATAACATGCAACATAAATTGTAACCAAGTTACACATATAATGTTACGTGGTAAATGCAAAGTAGGTAGCGAACGAAATTTTAATTTCCCATTAGTGCCTGGGCTTTCACATGTCACATCAAAGTGTTTATGGCATATTTGGTATGTTGCTATAACTTGCTCTATGGGCAGATTTAATAATTTTGTGTTTCCTGATCTTTTTACCCATTCTATACAGTCTTCATGTACACTAGGAAATCAGTGTTTTTTCTTTGATGAATCATTACAATTAACAACAACACATTTGTTAGATACCATATCTAAAAAAATATTGTCAACAATATATATATATATTCAATAAAATATAATAACTGATTTGTTGCATATAATGATTTTTTATTTTGTACTTAAGCACCTATTTGTCAAATAAATACAAATTATTTGTGCCTCTATGTATACAAAATAATAAAATCTAATTATATACTTATTTAAAACAAGTATTTAGACATCTAAAATCTTACTTGTGTGTACCCAAAATAAAATTGGCAAATAAATACAAGTGTATATGAAACTACATTAATTGCTTGATATTTAAATGTAAGTAAGAAATTCAGTTCAGTATTTGTAAAAATATTGAACTCGTAGTCCTGTATCCATAGGCGTAAATAGGTGGGTGGCTGGGGGGGCTTAGCCCCCTCAAAAACTAATGATTTCACTACTATAATTTAAAAACATCATAGAGTATCAAGTATAGACCTAAGCTACAGCCCCCCCCCCCCAAATTTCAAACACTATTTACGCTTATGCCTGTATTAATGAAGTTTTGAAAAATCTAAAATCTTACTTGTGTGTCTGTATAATATAACCAATTATGCAACAAACCACAAAACAAAAATACAAAAGCCTACAACTTAACGATACTTGTACAATATATTATATACTTTACAATTTACAATATTTTGTTTAATTGAATATTTAAAAAATGTAAATACAATAATACAATATTACAATTACTATAAGAAATAGGTACATAATATAATATAGTATATTATATTCAAATTTTAAATTAATAACTGATTTTAACGTATTGTCATTGACTATGAAGTTTGAAAACAATTATTCATCCATGACTGACAGACTGTGGCGCTCTCGTGTCAATCTTCGATGTTAAATCACATGTTACATATCATTCCGATGAAGTGCATACCCCTGCTCCCGAAGTCCCGAACGAGCACTCGTCGCCTCCGTCGCCCGGTTGCGAATAGTAGGCGTGACTTAAACGCCGCGCGCTTGCGGATCGTGAAAACACCTAACAGCGCATCCTCTCGGCCGTTGCATGCGTACAGCTTTGGGTGACACGTCCTCTTAAAGATTATATTGGTATAGAATGTATTATTACAAGACGACTTAACCAGGATGTAATTATAAGTTATTCTATCTACTCATTATTTTATAAAAATAATTAATTATATGTACCTACATTTATTTAGGTATTAGAAAACTTTTTCAGTTTTATGAGAGGCATGGGAGGATCAAATGACCATCCAACCCCTATAGATTTCAAGTATCGGTAATATTGAATTTACATAACTCACTAAAATATTTAACCTTTATTAAAATTAATCATCTATATTTTTAAGCCTAAGATGGTACATATTAGGAAAGCATTCTTCAGCATTTTTCATAAAAAATAGTAACACTAAAGATTCTATAAATGAAAATTGTTTACTGGAATCAAATGATAAATTTAAGTAAAAGGACACACCACTTACAGCTCAGATATTTCAGACTTCTGAAATATTAGAAGAATCTACTGTAACGGAAACTGAAACAATAGAAAATGAATGTTTAAAACTATTAAATTCTTTTGAACTAGAGGTAGGTATCAAAAATATTCAAGGCATTTAATAAATAAATTAAATAAATTGAATGTTAATATATACTATTGTGGTTTTAGACAACTGTTGAAGAATTATACACTGCAAAAGATCCATGCGAGGAAGATAATTTGATGTACATATCTGGTTCTGTAGCAAAAAAATTTAAAAATAAATATCCATTCCTAGAGGATAATAACAATGAAAGAAATATTGAAAGTGGATCATGGATGTCTTATATATCAAAAGGTTATTTGTAATTTGTATTCTGCATTCCAGTAATCTGAAAAAATGTTGTTAAAAAATCAAATTTGCTGTTTATTATTTTAAGACAACCTTACGTGTCCATCAAAAGATCTTTGGAATGTGTCAAAAGTCCTTGAAACCATTTTTATGCAAGAATTTGATAATGAAAGGGGTATCGTCAAAAAATTAACCACTATAGTTAATCAGCATGTAAATGAAAAATGCATAATGATACCAAATGAAGTCATAGAATGCCTGGTCCGTACAAGAATGTACATACGTATACGAGAAATGAATAGGGCAGAAAAACAGAAGTCAAAATTGAAATATTTAACACAGAAGAATACACAACGGAAAAACTTAAAAAAATTCATAAAATAAATAAAAAACCACTGAACTATACCTATTATTTAGTCCTGCTCCTGCATTGAATCCCCAATGATGTGTCACACTAATTGTCAACTTCATTTAATATTTCAATTATTATTGTTTAATGCATAATGGTGTCATGACTAAATAAACTAAACTAAATTAAAAACTAAACTAAATTAAAAACTAAACTAAACTAAGTAAAAACTAAACTTACTAAACTAAACTAAACTTACTAAACTAAACTAAATTAAAAAAATAAAAACTAAACTACATTTATTTAGTCATGAATGCCGAATGGTTATGATATGAACAATAAAATATTTTTTCTTCTTAGGTATTTTACTGTTTCTGCCAAGTCTGGGGAAAATGCGCAGTGATAGGAAAAAATGGTTTTTTTGCGATCATGCCTGTTTATTTAGTCATGGAATAGATAAATAAACATCAAAATGACCACTATTAATATTTCCAGTTAGACGCAATCTTTTTACTGGGAATGTATCTACACCAAATTTGGCATAAAGATTATTATTATAATAAATTTGAAATAAATATGGGAAAATATTTCCAGCTACAACCAATTCCGGAATAACTACCGTAGGCAGTACGATTGACCATTTCACGAACATAAGCCTCAGCAGTGGAAAAGTTGTCACCATATGAATTGTAAGACACAGTAATAAAGTTATTCCAATTATCAGTCACATAAGAAACAATTGTATTTCGGATCTCCTGACATCTTTCTTGAGTGTTAAACAAATGAAATGATATTGAACGGAAAAGGCAGGCACCATCACCGATAATTGGTACAACTATTTGAGGTGTCAACATTCCATTGACAAAAATATCGTCAATAGATGACATTTTTAAAAAAAATAATCAAACAATTAAATTGAATAAATATAATACCTATTTTAAATAATTATCCAACGTGTTCCGGGTAATATAAACAAAAAAAAAAAACAAACATGCCCGATTAACCATAGATTATACTGTATTAGCCAGTACATCGAGCTGATGTATTAATTGCCATAGAGATGTCTAAATTGTTATTATTATATCAATATATAAAAATGGAGACAAAAAATTCGAAATTGCATCAGTTGAGAACGGCCGGGCCGATTTTGCTCAATTTTTTTTTTTAAATGTTCGTAATTGCCAGGTGAAGGTTTTTACGAAAGAAAATTTTTAAAAAGTCAACAGAATAATTTGAAAAACTGCAAAAACTATTTATTGATGTCTGGGATTTGAACTCGATACCGTTGTCTTTATTTACTCTATGGTAAATTATATTATATTGGTTGCTATTGGTTAATCGGGCATGTTTGTTGATAAGTATTATTATTTTTTGTAAATATAGCTTATATATAAATGAATGACGGTGTGTAGATTAGACCTATGGGAAGAAGATATGCTAATTTAAAAATGGTTAAATTTGGTTTTTTTTATTCATCGGATTTTAGTACGGTTATGTTAGGTTAGGATTTATACGTAGGTGGAATTAAGTAAAAACGTCAAACTTGGTATAACTTTGGTACTTTTTGAGTTAAATCATACACTTACATACAAACAGCATGGGGTCCGCCATCTACCGCAGGTAAATTACCTATCTGATAAATGATAATGTACTGCTGCAATTCAGAATTTTTATTCCGGGCAACAGAAAAGTTAAGATAAATCTAGAACATCATACACCGAATATTAAATAACGCATTGAACAATGTTTGAGTCATATAGAGTTGGTACATTTAACGGGAAACGAAGTGCGCGGGATCAGCTAGTATCAATATAAATTATTTTTATTTTTATTTTTATTTCACTCATTTTAATACCAATCTATATACATATAGGAGACGGCTCCTATTCACTCATCAACGCCCAGACCAAACCGCTGGGTCTAGAGACTTTAAATTGTATATAGAGGTTCCTTAAGCAATGAAGGGGCGCACTAAGAAAGGATTTTCCAAAATTCGACCTACAAAGGGGTAAAAGTGGGGTTGAAAGAATACGACAGTGGCGCCATCTATCAAGCAATATTTAATTTAAATATACAATATTGGTATTAAAATGAGTGAAATAAAAATATAAAACAGGGTAATATAAACAAAAAAAAACAAACATGCCCGATTAACCATAGATTATACTGTATTAGCCAGTGTAGTAAACCGACAGAGTCGCTTTCCTATAATTATACATCATAAGGACTTTGCACTATATGATATATTGATCAACAACTATAACATGCCCTGTGTTTTATTACATACTTCAAGAACACCATTGGAAATCACATAACGATTTCTAATAATACATATTGCCAAATAAACCAGTTCGCAACTCAAGGTTTATTCGACAACTTTAACATTTACGTCGGTACCTTTCAAACCGCCGGTATTCCTTTGATCCACCTCCGAGTCTCTACCGTGTACCTAATAACCTAGGAAGACTTTGTATACATACGAGTCTCCGTCTGTATCTAAATTAGAATTAGCGCAGTGCTAGTACGACGTACATACTTGTAAGTACTTAGTATTAACCACTAATCTCTCGGGCAGACGCTTATCGCTCTGTCCTCAAATTTCTATATTCAAATGTAATACCATTATATTATTATTGACTTTAAAATAAATTACTTAAATTATAACGTTGTAACTTGTAACTCTGCAACCTTTTCTCCTACTCAATCATCAACGTCGTCAAACTCAAAATATAAGCGTTAGTGAGGGATCACTACACCAGTACATTGAGCTGATGTATTAATTGCCATAGAGATGTCTAAATTGTTATTATTATATCAATATAAATTATTTTTATTTTTATTTTTATTTCACTCATTTTAATACCAATATTGTTTATTTAAATTAAATATTGCTTGATAGTTGGCGCCACTGTCGTATTCTTTCAACCCCACTTTTACCCCATTGTAGGTCGAATTTTGGAAAATCCTTTCTTAGTGCGCCCCTTCATTGCTTAAGGAACCTCTATATACAATTTCAAGTCTCTAGACCCAGCGGTTTGGTCTGGGCGTTGATGAGTGAATAGGGGCCGTCTCCTATATGTATATAGATTAATAAATTACACTTATTTTTTATAGGGTAGAGGATTTATTTCCGGAATTGTTCGTCGGGTGTTTTCATTCCGCAATTCTCTGTATCCTATAGTTGAATTCATATACTGTAAAATTAAATATAATAATCTAAAATTTCACCTCCCCCGCACAAAACCCTAACTAATATACCGGATGGCTACTAACAATACACAAATAAATTCATATAAAACTAGGTAGTGAATTAACAAATTTTAATCAAAATTAGAAATAACTAACTGTCACCCGCGTGTTCCGCCCCCGTGGATAGTTGTTTGCAAATTGTTGGGCTGTTTCGTGGCTCCAAAACTCCTGTATATTTAACTTGCAACGTTTTTTTTTTATATGAAGAGTAATTTGCTTGAGTAAACTGCATGTAGAGTATTGTAAAACTGTTCAAATCCGAAATGGGACATTTCGCCGTAGCCGTTTCGCCGTGGCCGGTTAGCCGTGGCCATTTCGCCGTGAGGACATTTCGCCGCGAGCCGTTTCGCCGTAGGGACATTTCGCCGTGGTCGAAAAATTGTGTATAAACATAAAATTAACTTTGAATTCACCCTATATAATGTTATAATATGTTATATTATTATTGATATTATTGGATTTTTCGTATTTATCTTATCTTATCTTAAAATGTCTACACATCGCCCATGACCTTCGATGACGATGATCACAATTACAATTGTTGCAATAAAGTTTTAATCAGTTCTCATCTGGCGACACAACTCGCAGTAAATTAATAAGGTAACATAATGGAATCTCAAGTAAAAGTAGAGACTACATTTCATATTTAAAAGGCATAGCATATAATATCTCACTACCATGATTACTGCTTACCTTTATTATTATTACGACGAAATATAGTCTAAAAAATGTATTATTTTTATTAATTTTTACCTATTATTATTATATTTTTAACTATGAATATGACGAATATATTATGAATGTATTATTATTATAACGACGAAAATATTTATTATTACCTTTATTATTATTATGACGAAATATAGTCTAAAAAATGTATTATTTTTATTAATTTTTACCTATTATTATATTATATTTTTAATTATGAATATGACGAATATATTATGAATGTATTATTATTATACGACGAAAATATTTAATGACTACGTCGAAACGGCCACGGCTAAATGTCCTCACGGCGAAATGGCCACGGCGAAACGGCCACGGCGAATCGGCCACGTCGAAATAGCCACGGCGAATTGTCCTAGATCCGTTCAAATCTTATCTTAACTGTTTCGTTACCTGTAAAATATATTATGATTGTTCAACTCCTTTTGGGCGTAATATACGATGTGGAACCAATATCTTTTTAAGTGTACATTATATTATATTTTAATGAACAGCCATCTCGACCAAGGGCGTCCGCAAGAATTTGTCAAGGGGAGGGCAAAATATTTTTCTTCTTACATTTTTTATAATGCTATGTTTCATATAGACAAGGAATATAAAAATATTTATGAAATATACGTACATAGTTAGTTAAAACTTATTCTTACAGCATTCATTTTAACTACCTAATTGTTGTGTAATTTTAAATTATTAAATATATCATTTTTTAAGAAATAAAATGTTACCGTTGATTTTATAATTTAAGGTAATTTATAAAATTAAACATTTCTAACTTATTCAGTTACATATATTATATTTTAAAAATTGTTGATAAAATCGAAAAAATCAACCGATTAAAATTAAAAATAATTGTACACTACAGCACATTTTAAAATCAACTATAAATAATTACCATATATTTATGATAGGGAATATAAAGACGACAGTTGAACTTCGAATTTTGAGACTGAAGCCGGTACGCATAGGAAGGCGGAAGCTACTACTCAGTGGCGTATTTATGGGGGGGTATATGGGGGATAGATCCCCCCATGGCCTTTTTTTTTTTGTGTAAAGTTAAGTAATAATATTATGATAGTTGAATGCAATTTATGATTATGCCTAATAATTTCAACAAAATAATCTTATATATGAACCTATGCATAAATATTATGTTTTTGAAAAAAATGTATATAACAACTGAAAAAAAAATAAAAGTAACAGTTTATAAAAATTATAAGATAGTTAAATTAATCCGGTCTCTAGTCATAAGTTACGACTCCTGACGGTTTTTTTCTTTGGAAATGGTATCCCTGACAATTGACAAAATATGGAATATAAAAATTACGTATTAGATCAGGCTTTTTGGACTATTAAGTATTAAGTATTAATACTAAAACGGGGAGTGGGGATATTCGTTTCGCAAAAAACAGTAAGCTCTCGCTGGCCGCCACTCGTCGATTTCCATTTATCATTCTACTGTCAGCACTAGTGTCGAGTAGGTACTAGTCCACTCATCTTTAGTTCGTATCCTTATGTAAATATTATACTTTTAATTTTTTTTTACTATATACCTAATTACATTTTTTTTATATAACATTTATTGACGTTTGAGCTACATGTATCATAAAACAATATACCTTTTTTTTATTTTTATATTTATTACGGAAATTAAACATTTTTAAATCAAATTTAAACTTTTTTTGAAAAAAACTAATTTTTAAATCTGGTTTTTGAAAACTTGATTGTAAAAACATTTGTCTGACTCAAGTGGTTTATTTTTATTGTTTTTTGAAATGTCAACTATTTTTGATTAACTCATTAATTTGAATGAAAAGTTAAAACTTTAATAGGTATTTCAGATTTTAACAACTTACCAGTTAATTGAAAATTTCTCAAACAAATTTTTTAAAGTAAAAAATAAAAATTTTTACTTTTAATTTACTTTACTTAATACATTTTGGGTTTTCAGCTAATAAAAATATTACATTTTAAAATGTTCTGTTCCATTTGATGAATGGGTACTCGTATAATAATACGATATATTATATTTATAATATTAATTGATAGATGATTTTTAATGTAAAAATGTAAAAATAATAACGTTAGTTTTCTGTATAGTGTTAAAAAATAAGTAAATATACTGAAAATTGTGTACTCGTATAGGTACTCACTGTTGGTACTGACATGGGCTAGGTAAATGTAAGAGGCTTAAACATTTAAATATACTTATTTAACATTAAACAGTCTAATTATTCTCAAAATGTCATTAGAATTATAATATATAAGTACATAAATGGAAATAATTTAAAATTATATGATATAAAATATTACAACTACGCTTAAAATTAATAAATTTAATTATTGAATACACTTTTAAAATTATAGCCTTAATTAATAATATTATAATATATTACATTTTTAAAATTAAAGAACCATGGACATCCAAAATACTACACCTACCCGCGAAGTTATTGACGGCGACAGGTCACCTAGCCGGGATGACGGCGGCATACCACCTAGCCGCGATGACGGCACCAGGAGGTCATCTAGCCGCGATGACGGCCATCGGCGCCGCGACGACAGGTCATCTAGCCACGACGACGGCCATCGGTGCCGCGACGACAGGTCATCTAGCCACGACGACGGCCATCGGTGCCGCGACGACAGGTCATCTAGCCACGACGACGGCCATCGGCGCCGCGACTACGGCAGCAGGAGGTCGCCGTCAAACACCAACACTTACTCAAGTCGGCGCA
The DNA here is from genome assembly GCA_949089665.1 of Macrosiphum euphorbiae. Lineage (NCBI taxonomy): Eukaryota > Metazoa > Arthropoda > Insecta > Hemiptera > Aphididae > Macrosiphum > Macrosiphum euphorbiae. The sequence continues at coordinate 44,885,326 of CARXXK010000002.1, read as the reverse complement.
GCTATTTTAATTTAGGAAGTGTGCTGATCTCTAATATATTTACTACTATAATGCATGGCCTTGACACATTATATTAATTCATCAATAACATTGTTACAGCTTCTCCAGTACATGAAGCTGTGCCAGGCCAAGAAACCGCGTCCTGGGAGATATCAGCGGGAGCTGCGTCGGCGAGGTGGTGGTGGTGATAAGGGAGGCGTCGGCGGCAGTGCAGGTGGCATGGCCACTTCATAAAATAAAAAAACTATTAATTAAAATCGTCTTGCATTTTTCTTATACATCCAGTGCTTGAATTGTGGAAAGGGGGACGGAGTACCCCTGCTTAAATATATTTTAGTGTAACATTTCTTTTCTAATTATATCTTGATCTGTAATCATTAAGAAATTTAAATATTACAGTATAACATTTTTTTATATTTCTGCATCCCCCTTCTTTTCAATTCAAGCACTGTACACATCTTTCTACTGACCACAATGTTTGTCTGAAATAGCCAATGAACTTTAATCTCGGCCAACAATGATCTTTCCTCTCTTTTGTACCCGGTCCAGACACCTAGTGATAATAATTGTAATAACACACGTTTCGTTATTAAACTGTCTTTTATTACATAACATTTTAGGTTATCAATCTTATCATTACAAAATGTTATCATATCATTACATCTCTCCCCTGCTTATGAGTGAGAACTGAAATTTTAATTAAACCTATTAATTTAACAAAATACAAAATACAAAATAAATTAGTGACAAATGTAACAAATTATTAACTTATGTCTAATAGTAATGTTTATCAGTTTAAAATTTAAACAGTGTAATCTTCAAAATGTTTTGGAGTTCTCTTCAGCCTTTCACCTCTCCTTGGTTCTTCAGTAGTGATTTTTTTGAAGTGTGATGCGTTTCTAGTTACTTGTCCTTGGTCATCTCTTCTCCCAGTGATCATGGTTCCCTTGACTTCAATTATCTCCAGAGGTTCTGGGTTGAATGGTGTTGAGTATTTATTTATTTCCTTTTGTTTAACTAGTACTGTGTCTCCAACTTCTAGTTCATGCTCTGTTGCCGCATGTCTTGCGTCACTGTTCGTTGCACTTATGTTTTTATTCCTTGTATCGTTTTGTCTTATTCTTGTGTCTGTTTCCTCATCATCATCATTTGTCTCTATGTTTTTCATTTCTGGTAACCAAGTCCTAAATTTTCCTCTGAACATTAGTGATGCTGGTGTTGCCTTTGTGGTGGTATGTGGTGTTGTTCGATATGACATCAGGAACTCATCAATTGCTTCTTCCCATTTCTTTTGAGAAATTATTGATGTTTTGATTGCTTTACCTAATGTTCTCATGAAGCGCTCCACAGTCCCATTCGCTTGTGGCCAACATGGCATTACTTTTCTGTGTTTAATTCCAAATGAATTTAGAAATTGACTAAACAATGTCCCATTCATTGGTGGTCCGTTGTCTGTTTTTATGCACTCAGGTAAACCAAATTCCATGAACATTTTTTTTAACTCATAGACTACTGTTTCAGTCTTTAAATTATTGATTATTCTTACAATTGGATACCTAGAATATTCACCTATTATAACAAGTGTATATTTACCGTTGGGAAATGGTCCACCAAAGTCTAGATCCAAATTTTCCCATGGTCCTGGCGGTAACTCTGAACTCATAATCGGATTTGTACTTGTTTTTGGTGTAGCTGCTTGACATGGAATGCATGTGTTCGTTTCTGCTGTTACCATTTTATTCATGTTTGGAAACCATACTTTGCTCCTTAACAATGATTTTGTTTTTTCAATACCTTGGTGTCCCGTATGTGCCAATTTAACTACTTTCTTTCTTAACGTTTTGGGTATTACTATTTTGTTCTGCTTTAATAATAGTCCATCACTTGTAATTGCCAGCTCATCTTTGAATGGTCTATATTCTGATTCTAGCAAAGTTTTCTCCAATAGTGCTTTTTTTGCTTTTGTGATCTCCTCGTCATTGTTCGAATGTTCTGCTACTTCTTTTCTTGTCATTGTTTTTGGTATTGCTAGTTCTGCTATTGTATTCACATGTTCTTCCACTTCACTATCCCAGTCGTTGTTCTTCATATTATTAATTATTGGATGTCTTGACATGAAATCTGATGGATTCGTGTTACCTTTCGTATGTACTACTTTGAAGTTGTATCCTTGTAGCTTTAATCTGAATCGTTCCAACCTTACAGATGTCTCTTTTGTTTGACTGCTTAGGATTGAGACTAACGGTTTGTTATCTGTTTTTAGTATAAAATTGGAACCCAATAAATACAATTTGAAATGTTGAACCGCCCATACTGCAGCTAACATTTCCTTCTCTATCTGTGAGTATCTTTTTTCAACTTGGTTTAGTGCCTTACTTGCACAAGCAATTATCTTATTCGGTGATTGTGCCAAAATGGCAGCAATGCCTTCTGGTCCTGCGTCAACAATTAATTCAGTTTGTTTATGTATGTCATAGTAAGCGTTACTTACATTTTTAACAATACTTTCTTTTAACTCTTCAAATGCTGTTTGTTCTGTGGTGCTCCATGACCATTTTCTGTTTGCTGTAATTAGATTTCTTAATGGTTTTGTTTTCTCTGCTAGGTTTGGAATAAATCTTCCACAGTAGTTTATCATGCCTAGTACACTTCTTACCTCAGACACATTTGATGGTGGCTTGAGTTGTATAAATGCTTCGATTTTTTTTTTATCTATCTCGACGCCCTGTTCACTAAACTGGTACCCAAAGAATGTGAGCTTCTTGACACTGAATAAACATTTTTCATAATTTAATGTCAGTCCTTTTTCCTGTAACCGACTAAGTACTTTTTCCAAGATATTGTCGTGTTCATCTTGAGATTTGGCATATATCAGTATGTCATCGCTAACGTTCATTACATTGGGAATATTTACAAGTACCTGTCTGATTTCGTCTTGGAAAACTTCTGCCGCACTGTTAATTCCAAAGTTCAGTCTTTTGTATCGTCTTAAGCCAACATGGGTGCTAAATGTAGTAATAGACCTTGAAGCACACTCTAACTCTAACTGGTGGTATCCTTCATTGAGATCTAATTTTGAAAATACTTTCGACCCATTAACAGCACTTATTATATCGTCAATAGTTGGGGTCACGTGACGCACTCTTTCGATGGCTGCGTTTGGTCTTCTCATATCAACACAAAGTCTTACTTCTCCATTTTTTTTAGGAACTAAGACTATGGGAGAGACCCAGGGTGTTGGTCCATCCACTTTTTCAATTATGTCTAATTTTTCAAGTCTTAGTAGTTCATTTTCTAGTTGATTTCTCAAATGTATTGGAATCCTTCTATGTTGTTGTGCAACTGGCTTGATAACTTCGTTGATGTGCAGTTGAACCTGTTTTCCTTTTAACTTGCCAATCCCATTAAACAGATTTGGGTATTTACTTTTGTATTGAAAAGTTTTTGACGTTATTTCATTTATATTTAATCCAATTTTTAAGAGTCCCAACTTTACTGAAGTTTCATACCCTAGTAATGATTGGTTATTACCTTTTACCACAAATATGTCCACTATTTCTTCACGGTCTGACACCTTGATGGTTGTTCTTACTTTTTCTATAACTTCAAGTGGTTTCTTGCTAGAGTATGCATATAACTTTTGAGATACTTCACTATCTGTGCCACCAACTTTGCATATTACCAAATTTGTCACCAAATCTTTTTTTTTTTGATATTTGGAACACTATAGCTTCATCGTCACTTTTTGCTTCTTCGACTGCATTTATTTTATTACTCCTCGACATTTGCTGTGAATATCTTTTACCTGGCTCTTTTGTATTTGCAGGTAACTTTGTTCTGCAGTACGCTTTAAAATGCCCGATTAAACCACAACGCCCACATTTTTTGTCTTTCGCTGGACAACTAGGATCATTTTTTAAGTGATTTTCGTTCCCGCATCTGTAGCATGCCTTACTTCTGGTTTTCAACTTTTCCATTTTATACTGCTTTTTTTTCATACTTTGTAACTTTATTTACCATTTCTTTTCCGTTTTTTCCCAGTGTATCTGCTTGTTGCACTACTAACTCAAACCGCTTGGCCTCTTCTATGATTTCTGACAAGCTCAAGTTATTTTTCTCGAGTAACTTCCGTCTAAGTTCGTCAGATGTACAATGTTCTATAATTTGATCACACATCTCTGTGTCAGCATCAGCAAAACCACATTTAGCTACTTGTTGTCTTAGCTTTGATATAAACTGTCCGACTGACTCATTAACTTCTTGTCTTATTTTCCTGAAAACATGTCTTTCAAATACTGGATTTACCTTTGGTATAAAGTGCTGATCTAACAAATTTATTGTGTGTTGAAATACCGTTGTTCCATCAGGTGGATTACCATGCTCTGGTATTCCAAAAAAAATATCTTGTAGCTCTTGTCCACCTCTGTGCAGTATGATAGCTTGCTTTTGTGTATCCTTAGTTATATTTTGAGACAATATAAATATCATTATAGATCTCTTCCATTTTTCCCAATTGGAAGGTTCAAAAGGTAGTATGTAGTCTTTATCCTGTTCCATCGCGTTTTCCGTTTAACGCAAACACAACTTATCCCGTTGACCGATTTAACACAAATACTCACTAACTCACTTTTGTCTATTTGCTCATGAAACTAGGCTACTTTTTCTACAAATTATACAAATTACAAGTCACATTTTCGTTTTTTCCGACTGCGCCATTGTAATAACACACGTTTCGTTATTAAGCTGTCTTTTATTACATAACATTTTAGGTTATCAATCTTATCATTACAAAATGTTATCATATCATTACAATAATAAAAATAATAATATAAATAATTAATAAAAAATGTTAGATTGGAGATGGTCTGCGGGCTGCGGCTAAGCAAAGTATATTTGTATTAAATTAAACCCAATTTACCACATTTCAATATTACATATAGTAGGTATAATATTTATAATTTGTTAGTGGTTGAGTACCAGCTGTGAGTTCAATGAATTTCTTAGTAATAATAGGATTAAAATTATACATTCATAGGTACCATCAATGCAGTTAGCAGCTAAAAATATACAACTTCCAGCTAACATAGAATTGTTCAATAATTATTAATTGTAGATAGAATATAATATGTTCCATTTGTGCATACTTATCACCTTTTAAGTGAATTAAAATCTTGGGATATTGTTTCTATAATAATAAATCAGTTGTTTTTAATTTTAAAGATAAAATGCATTATTTATAAAAATCAAATAATCTATTCATATAACTATAATTATTACCTTGGATAACGCTGTTCCCAGTTAGGATTTTGTCAACTTTATATACACACTTTATAGCATGAGTAGACATCTGAGTTTGAGTTGGTAAATAATAATGCAGGATCAGATTAACTTGTTCAAGAATATAACCAATATACATAACTTATAAATCATATTCAGTTTCTCTATTCTTAAATGGACACTGACTTATATTCTCATGTTCACCAAAAACACTGCAGAAATAATTACATAATAGTTATTAATATATTGAAGTAAATACCTAAGTTAAATGACAATAGATATAAAAACTTTATAAGAAAAAAACAAACAAAAATGAAATAAGTAATATATTTTATGATAGTGTGTCTACTTTGGTATCTATATAGGTAAGTATGTCAACTAAGTAGGTACTAAAATTTAAAGTGATGTTAATCTATAAGACCTATTTTCGTTTTTCATAAATTCAATATTTCAATAAATAATATAATGAAATATAAAATTCAAAATTAAACTTTAATGAAAAAAGTAAAATAAAAAGTGGTGTGAACTATTAATATGGAACTATTTTAAAATTATTATATTTTCAGTTTCCTTAAAAAATCCCAATACAGAAACCATACAAAATTTGATGGGGTATTTTTTAAATTTTAAACATTGTTATTGCTAAAGACCGGATTGATATTCTCTTAAAATACCCAAAATATGATACTAATATTCTCTAAAAAACCTTCAAATATTTTCATTATATTCTCTCAAAAATTTAAAAAATATCCTAAAATAAGCAAAAATATACAATAATATGCAAACATATGCAAAAAACATCATAAATCATAACTTATTACCATAGGCGTATCTAGGGGGGGCTTAGCCCCCCAGTGCGAATATTAGCCCCCCCCCCCCAGAATTAAACATAACTCTGATTTCCAAAACCAATATGAGAAATTTATAAACTATACAAGTGCTACAACTCCTTCCTATTGTCGGGCAGTCCTATGATGGAGCCAATGTTATGTCAGGCAGACAAGGTGGCGTTCAAACTAAAATGAAAATACACTATCCATATGCAACTTACATTCATTGTATGGCTCATAAACTAAATTTGATTGTAGTTGATATGTGTAAGAATGTTAAAGTAAGTTCCAACTTTGAACTTACCTATTATCTTTATAATAAATCAACAGTTAATTTATAAAAATATGTGTATTTTTTAAAGTATTCAATCAGGTTTTTAATATGTTGGAGGCCATATATGTGGCTATATAAACTTTTAAATTTAGCTCTGACCTTACCAATTTCTTCAGCATCATGTGAGAGGTCATTTTCGACAATGAGACGTATCAATACATATACCTATACGGTCAACTATGACTCAAGACCGTTTTTCCTCACTGGCAATACTAAATATTGAAAGAGATATTTCAAATAATATTGATTCTAATGATATATTAAATATCTATTCAAAAACTAATAGACGCTTGGAATTATAGTTGAAAACAAATAAATGTCTTATTTTCATTTAGTTTAGTGTTTTTTTTTTCTTATTAAGTATTATTATTTTTGCAGCCCCCCCCCCCCGATATATTTGATCACCCTACGCCTATGCTTATTACCTACTTTTACCATACAAAAACATAAAATTAGTTTTCAAGGAAAACAATATATTTTTAGTTGATGTAAATTTTTTGTGAAAAAATAATAAATTAAAATTAATAAAACGGATTTTTTGGTATTTTAATACAAGTAGGTATTTAAATTTTGTCAAAATACTTAAAAAGTATTTAAATACAAGTAATCAAATACTTGTCTTCGAATACTTTACAAGACTGTGAATTACTTACAGCAGCAATATGTATTTCAAATTTGAACATACACTTGTCATCAAAGTAAATAATATTTTTAATGTTATTAATTTCACGCTCAATTTTCATATAATTGTAAAATGTTGATTGTTTGAAACAAAAAGTCCAAAGTGGTTTCATGTTCAGCATAATAAAATATAATGAAAAAATAATTTTAAAAGTTGACTAGCGTAAACATTTTCCGACTAATGTAAATTTAAAATCATATAACACGACGTACACGATGAAGACAAGTGAAAGAATGAAGATTGAAGAATCAAAAATGAATCAACCTTGCACGATGCTCTAACGCTTAATGACTGAAACATGAAGGCCAAAAGGTAGAAGGTAGCGCCCGCAGATACCTGTCGGCAGGCACGAGTGACGAGTGGCACACAGTACATCTCTTATATTATAAAACACAAATAGTCTCCGTTTTTCGCCACCAGGCGCGACGCGACAAATAAGGAATTCCGCGTTTCTTCCATGACGACCAATCATATTACTTCTCGCGCGACGCAGCAAATAAGCAACTCCGCGTTTCTTCCATGACGACCAATCATAATACTTCTCTCGCGTTCGCTAAATTTTCACGTCGCCCCTCGCTTATCTCCCTTTTCGTTATCGACGACTGACGTTAATATTTTCGAATATTATTTTCGAGTTATTCCGTATTTCTATATATTATATATAATATAATAAAAAAGTGCGTGTGCGATTTTTACAAAAATTGTGATATTTCCGTGTGTAAAATATATATAATATGTAAAACGCAATATTCAGAAACGGTTCAAGTGTTATGTAAATGTCATTATTATGAATTTTATTATCGTACCGTTGTGGAAGCCGCCATTCAGCCATTCAGCATTTCAATAATATTAAAAATATAAGTAGTTTGAATGCACGGATTAGGTAGACATTTTTCACGAGCATTGCAGTAAATTTAACTATTATAGCTAAGAGTTTTAGTAGGAGCTTGGTGTGTCGATTGTTTATGACGATGTCGTTACATACGTAATAAGGTAAGTAATAATAAGTAAATTCAATACATTTCAATTTTTTAAAACATACATGTTATGTAATATTATTATATTATATACGAGGGGTAATTACAGAAAGTTTGTACACCAGATTACTGATTTAAATGATTATACCTATGATTTCCCATGACTTACTACAAAGATTACCTATGATTACCCATGATTACCCCCAAGGTGTTTACCCCTCGATTATAATATACTAATATTGTATTACCAAGTTTAATTACTTCAATTCATACCTTATACCTGTACTAACCTTTACATTGGGTTACATGTATTAATTTTTTGCAACATTTCAAACAAATTTCAAAACAAGAAAACTACATTTACATATTATATGTTATAAAATTATAATAAATTGAATTTAAATTCCTCCAAAGGTGTAAAACTATGCTTAAAATATTGTACTATTTGTCAACATTTTTATTATGTCGTTGGCATGCAAAAATGTATTATACATGATTTATATATATTATATTAATAAATACATAGGTATCATTTATATTCTACTTTTTTAAACTTTATTATAGGACAACTGTATGCAGCGTTTTCCCGAGTGAGGGACTCTCAATCCATAAAATCCATTAGAGTTGCTATGTACAGTGATGGCCGTGGTAGATTCGTCACTAAGAACATTGTGTACAGAGAAATTCTACAAGCGATATAACTGTACAATGAAGTCTACAAGAACTTAATGAACATCGAATCCGATCTGTGTGACACATGGTTTATAAGCAGTCATAAGTACGACTCGCGGAGGAGAGAAAGTTCGACGACCTCCACTTGGTTCTCTCTGGATGCGGATTTTGTAATGAATACGTAACTGATGTCGAACATGCATTTAACCTGGCTGCGACACGCACACTAGATGGTAAATTATTTAGAATTATTTATGTACCTTCTCAAAAATTTATCAGCAGATATTTGTATGCATTTGTATTATTTCAGAAACATAATACTAAAAATGACTATCAATGCAGATGTAACAGAAACAGAATCATTGTTGTACTGCTACTAAGACATAGGGGAAATTCGACAACCTCTACGTGCTTCTCTCTTGATGCGGATTTTGTAATGTATTTGTATCAAATGTCAAACATGCATTTAAACTGGCTACGACTCGCACACTATGTGGTAAATTATTTAGAATTATTTATGTACTCTAAAAATATATCAGCAGATATTTGTATGCAATTGTATTATTTCAGAAACATTATACTAGAAATGACTTCATCAATGCAGATGTAGCAGAAACACAACAAAAAGATTCATCATTGTATCAATACTGATTACTAATTTGCAACTAAACCATACTCTGATAATCATAAGAATTACTACAGCTAACACTTAATTATTATTCATTGTTAATTTGTAACTGATGTAGCACATACACACATATATATATATATGTATATACACTTAAATTGATTAATAGTAAGTTTCATACACAAATTATTATAATTTCAAAAGCATATATTATCTACTATAACCAAGGTTTGTAAGAAATTTTCAATTTTGTTGTATTTACAATATGTTTCATTTCTACGTATTGCAGTCGACACACGATTCAATTAAATTTTTTTAAACATCATTAAACTACACTATATTGTATGTTTGAATTTGTATTGCTTAACAATGTCTTTTATATGTAATAAACATAATGAGGTATGATTAGATATTTTGCCACCGCAAATAATTTTCATTGAAAAAATATTATACAATTACTGATTAGTAATACCTAATTGATTATACATTATTTGTAATTTAAAAAAGGTGCTCTGCTGTACTGTAGGTTATAAGTGGGTCACTGTATAATGGATGGTATTAAATTTGAATTCAATGATATAATATCATTGTATAAGAAAAACGATTCTGAGTGGAGACGGTATGTCAGTCTAGGTTAAGACATATTATATACATATTACATATATATTGTATTAAAATAAAATTGACCTATAATAAATTCCAAATTAATCATATCACAATATCCATTAGGTACTTATAAGCGTTATACATCAACAACAAACCGTGATACTATCATAGATATATAAATATAATAGTACACTTTAGAAGTTTCAAGTACCTACGAATAATATTATACAATCACAACAAAATAACTAAAATAGTTATTCTAGGTTTTTTCTTTTTTAATATATAATTTCGTCCAAATTTAAATTTAAAATGTCTGTAAAAAATAACTGTGTTCATATATTTTTTTAGATTTTTTGGTTACAGTATGAACTATTCATGAGAACCTCTGTTTTAAATTTGCAGTCCTTAGCTATAAAAACTGAACATTTTATAATTTATTAATTACAATGATTGATAATTTTCGAGATTTTGATAAATTTTGTCAAAATTCGATTTTTAAATGCTTATAAAAAGAAATTGTGCATATGTATTTGAAATATTTTTCAAACTGATATTGTAACAATATATCAGGAGCCTTGTATTAAATTTTTATACTTTTTGACCCAACAGATAAAACTTTATTGATATTTATAGAAAAAAAAACTAAAAAAATCGAAAACTGAAAATGTCCGTAAACAGCTCAAAAAGAGTCAAAATATTTTCAAAATTGTATAGTGTTTAGAAAATGCTATTATAAACATTCAGTGAATTTTTCATGTATCCACAGTTATTCGTTTTAGAATTACAACAAAATAAGGAAATCGCTATATGAGAAATCGACTGAATCTCCAATGTTGTAAAAATTTGAATTTCAAACACATAAAAATTTAATTTGACTTTCTTATAGACATTTTTTTTTTGATAAATGTAGAAAATCTTATAAGGAATCTTGTATTACATTTTCATATCTTTTATTAACCATTGGTTAACAATTAATGTTACCATTAATATTATTCATTAACTAATAATACTAACAATAATTTGTTCGAGCCTATGCATACCTACCGTTTTAAAGGAGAGTTATGCAAACTTATAAATATGATAACATCTGTTATTTATATGTTGTAATATAACTTAGGTTAGGTTATGTATAAAAAAAAACACTTAGAAATAACTGTTATTATATATATATATTTTTATACATAATTTATACATTATTCATTCTGAAAATATATACAAACACAAATTAGAATTAGACAATAAAAAGAACACAAAAATTAGTACACAGGAACTTTTTATAGCTTACCACTAGCTTGCTGTCATCCTATAAACAATGTATTTAAAAACATTTATAACTAACATGTATATTACAAATATATTACAATATTATACTCACTCCTACATTCATGGAGGCCATATCGTGGCCCATAGTGTGCTGGTGCGAAGCCCTGGCACCATTCCCCAACGACGGGGGGGCCGAGTCCCGCAGCCGCTGTGAGGTCGTCTGTCTGGAAGGAGACCGGTCTCGCCGCTGGGGAGAGGACCGGTCTCGCCGCCGAGGGGGGGACCCGTTTCGCCGCCGAGGGGGGGACCGGTCCCTCTGCACTTTTGGTCTCCTGCCTGCATAATAAATAATATTTTAGATGCATTGCCTACGATCACATATATAATATAGGTACACAAAATACACTTACAATGGCGGGCCAGGTGGCCAGGTTTTCTGCAATTGTAGCATTCTGAAAAAGAAAAGCGATCAACATTACCATGTTTATCCATAGACCTATAAACTAATGGACAACGCTTAGAGAGAGAAGTAAGAGGTCCAATATACAGTATTAGTTTCGTAAGTCTATGATTTCCCACATTATGTTTTTTCTCTCTTTCTCTTATATGATTCCATCAAGATTCCCCCACTATGTTCCTTCTTACTCACTCTATATTGGCGTTACTCAGTGATAGTTGGGTGGTGAGGGAGGCGCAATCCATTAGTTTATAGGTCTATAATATGTAAGAAAAAAAGTCCCCGGTAAAAAAGTCTCACGGAAAAAAAAAGTCTTCAAATTACTATTTGATTTAAATTCTGTCTTTTATCATATAGGTATTTATTAAGTACATAGCCCATAGGTAAAACATGTTACATATTTGTATTGAAAATTATTAACAATCAACTAAATTAAATAGATACCTTTCTAGGATTAAAAATTATTGTAGATAAGTATTTATATACATAATTAAATACATTTTAAATTTATTGAAAATAATATAATATCTTAAACATATAATAATATATAAGATTTGTCAACCCAATTTATTTAGAAACATAGATATACCAGTATATAACAGTATAGAGGAAATATCGTTTTATTTATTCTATAATGAGAGACTTTGTTTCCGTGGGACTTTCTTACCGGGGACTTTTTTCCCGTTTACCGTATATACGTCATGACAATTGACAATATTTATACTAACTTTTAGGTGCTACAATTGCAGAAGATGGTGGTTGATTGGTTGCAGCCTGCACCGTCACCTTACAATTTGTAAAATGAAACATTCTACAACGAAAAATTAACATTAGTAAAGTTGTCAAAAAAAACAAAAAAAAAAAGTGAAAAATATAATAAAGTAACGAGTACTCACTTCCACTGGTCGATGGCAAATAAATATAGAATTGATTCCACTGTTTAGTTTTGCCTTGCATTTTAGTAATGGTATTTACCGATGTTATTACCAGCACCGCGGATCTGTCAAAATCGTTGAGCATTGACAAAAAGCTTATTAAAATTAAATAGGTAACATTTGGTAAATAATACTGCTGTCACGTGGTGGCAGAGTAAAGAGCGAAAAGCTCAGTGGACCTGGGCGGCTCTCCGCTCCGACTTCGGGCGACTTTCTTCCACGAGCGTCTGTGCGAAACGTTCGTTTTTACGAATTGCGTATACTACTATACAAATTTACACTCTTTTTTTTTTTTCTTACCTTTTTTTATCCTACCTTTTTTTTTTACTACGTTTGGCGTTTTATAGACTAATGAGTACTATTTTTTTTATTATTTAAAGCTTAATTGTTCACCCCGTGTACTTATACATCATTACAGTTTATTTACTGCAATTCACACTTTATATTGGCATAATTGCAATTTAGCTCCCCCACGCCATTTTGAATTTTTTTTATCGAAACTTATGTAACTCATCGAGTTAAGAACGATGATGCAATCAAAATTTGTCGCTCTCACTTAATTACGAAGTTATAGCCTCCCAAAGCTAACGATTTTACGTTTAGACGCATGCGCGCAACACTACTAATGCCGCACGAGGACCTCGAGTTTGGCGACCGGAGGACTTTTTTAGTTGTTTTTATACTTAAACTGTGTAACACTGTATTACGACATAACTTACCCTGTAACCTACTTAAGGTGGTGTTGCATAGCAAGTCGGGAGATATTTTCGATTTGCGGAGCGGAGCGACGGCGCCGAAGAGCGCAGCGACGAGTGCCGCAAACTGTGTAATCACTGTTGAGGTCCTCCGCGCGGTAATATAGTAGTGTAGTAACCCGTCGCTCTCACTTGATTGGTTACTGCACACTTCTTTAACGACGAATGCACGTACGCAATGAATCGGAGGATGGTGGTTGAAGTGAAGGTAGAGTAAGAATAGTTTAACACAAAATGTAGTTAATTATTGATATATGTTTATTAACACGAAACTAATAATATAGTTAATTTTAGTAATTTAAAATTTGTCGACAGAATAATAATTCTACCGGAGAATAGTTGTAATTGAAATTATACTTGATGTGGACGGCAATGCGGCTGTTTCTAGTCCGCGACCCACACAAGTATTGTAAAGCACTGGTAATTACTTCTATGTCTGAAAAGTCTGTGAAACAGGGCCCCTATTTATATGAGACATGCCCGGGATTTAGGAAAGGATGATTGACGTCATAGGAATGGCGTGATGTGTAGTTGATCAGTATTAACCAATGAGGCGGCAGCCTCAGTGGCCTATTTTGGTGGCGTGATGTTGTTCAGGCCACCTAACCTTTGGAACGCCGTTTTTGTGTAAAAACGTCGGTTTACTACAGTAGGTATAGTGTTGCGCGCATGCATATAAACGAAAATTAATAACTTTGGAAGGCCATAACTTCGAAACAAAGTGAGAGCGACAAATTCTGATTGCACCATCGTTCTTAACTCGATAAGTTACATAAGTTTCGATAAAAAAAAATTCAAAATAGCGCGGGGGAGCTAAACTGCAATTGTTCCCGGGTTATGTATCCAATCCGCCATACACAAATGCCCTATAACTCATAGATTTCCATACAGGATAGCTAGACATTCCATTACAATTATTCGCAATTCTAATTTCTTATAAAGTTAACAAAACAGAACAGGACATACAACGGGACACGGTATTACACCAACCGCAGGTGGATTGCATACCTGGTAATATACGCTTCACATATTGTAAGCGATCCGACGCAGTCGGATTGCCTACCTATGTGATTTGATGACTGATAGCTAGACAATCAAATACACATATCGATACTACAATTTTTAATAATTTCAACAACCAAAAGCAGCTGACTAGAGATCCTGGAGATCGTATCTATTTACAATGTTTGTGACGGATTGCTAGACGATCAAACTTTTAAATATTCCTGCCAATGCGCCAAGCCTTATCTCCAATCCATATCACTAATCCTAAACTTTTGACTTACAACCCTTGTGATTTTTATAATTCCAACAACATTGTCTCCGAAATCGGTACTCACTTACAAACAAACACTGGGGGGTCCGGGGGTCTCCCCCGGCTAGACCGGAGGGCTAGTAAGGTTATAAAATATAATATCATTTATCATTGATAAAATTATATGATAGTTATAATATCAAACCTTAGATTATATCTGAGTATCAAACGGTATACTGTAGTACTTTGAACTGACTACTGTATACTGTAATAAATTGATAATTCGATACCCGGATTATTATAAGGTCGTACAACGGAAGCACTTTTAGTATTATTCACTGTTGACATTTTATAAATTAACACCAATATTCAGATGTCGATAGCTCCTTCAATTATTATCACATAAATGTAAATGAACCGTCAAAATTCATTAAAAATTAAACTGTGCACGAATCATATTTAAAAAATATAGGTTCCCATTTGAATTTTAAAAGTTGACCCTCAAACCTCCCCATCCTAATTAATAAAAAAAATATTTAATATCAAATTAATTTAGATTATATGATTCAAAACAGTTTTCACATGGGTCATTTTCCCCTAATTTAAATATATCATGCTGAAATCTGCTGTCACATGAAATTTGGAACACCCTGTATATACAGATTATAAGAAGAAAAACTAAAACAAGCAAGATAATAAATACTACTTACCTTATGAAATACAAAAAGAGAAGAAGAATTAACTACCACAGAATCGAAGAATAAAATGCCGTAGAAGATCAACAATCATTTACTGCTATTTGTCGAAATAAAAATATTATACTTCAAACTGAGAAAAATCTCTAAGAAAACATTTTCCACAAAGAGCCAATCAATAAATTATTATAACCTTATATGTATTCACATAAATTTTTGTATCTATATTCTGAGTAAAAATTTCATACATTATAATACAGTATAAAATACAACTCAATTTATATTTATATTATAAAAAAAATTATTAATCATTAATATGTATTTATGAATTATATGTTTCTAATTGTTTCTAGATCCTCACATAATATTGCCACAGGTAGAGATTTTTTTTGTATTCATATTTCGAGTTAATTTTATACAGTATAAAATAATTACGGCGGTTGAAATATCGATTTGTCTGTTTTAAATTTAATTTGTTGTAATTTGTGTTAATTATTTAGCATGTTTAATTCGTGAATTGTGGCTATTGTCATTCCTTTTGGAATATTACTATATACGTTGGAATAATTGTATAAGATTACTTCGTTAGAATAGTCTACTATCTGGGTTTCTAGCATTAAATGTTTTTCGCTGCCTAAGCGGTCTGTAGGATTTATTTTATACTGTGTTAGTAGGTATATCATTGCTTGTGATATATATTTTTAATTTTGACTTCGATTTTGGTGCAATAGTTGTATTGTCATTAGATTTTATTTTAATTTTATTTTTATGTATTCGGGTTGCACTTGTGATGCTTTCAGTTGTATAAATGTTTAAATTAATATTTTCATTATGTTTGTAATATATATATATATTTTTTTTCTTCTTTTCGTCTCTCTCCCCTAACAACGCGTTAAAAAATAAATTATTAAAATAATAGAATTAAAATTAACATTTAAGCATAATTTTATAGTCAACGACGCGAATAAGCCGAGACAGTAATATAGTGTAAATGTAGATTAGTATTTAATGTAGTAATAAGACATTTGTATGTAGAAACATCATTAAAAATGAGGGCATTTTTTTTCAAAAAACAATGGGGACTGTCGTATATTCGTCAAAATATTATTTCATATATGTAATAGAGGTGGGAACATTTTAAATTGTAAACTATTGACATAGGTCAGTGAAGCATATGTGCTGAGACAGCGATAAGATTACTATATAACACCGCCGCACGCTCAGGCACAAGGGAGAGTCCCGTTGTCGCTGAGTGAATCGGCGAGAACGTAGGTACTGTGGTCGTGCGTGTGAAACGTCGATCGGAGTACGGGCTAAGCGATCTGAATTCGCCAAGTATAATTTTGTGTTTGTTATTTAAATATAATAAAAGTGTTTCCGACCTAAAAACCCGAGTTGAGTTTTATTTCAAAGTCTTCTTCGTTCTTACCTTTAATATTGGAACAGTGCTCAGACCCACACACCTATAGTCAATGAGGTTTATTACAAACTGAACAGTGCTCTGGTTGTGGCGTCCTAATAGTCATTCCAATTTAGGAAACGAACGAAGAACTGACAAAACGCTACCATCGTACCTCAAACGTTAACAGTGCTAATCTGAATTTATTCTAGAGACAGTCATTAGCCTAGAGCGTACGATGGTAAGGTATAAAGTTGGTTTACCGCGTATTATCCAATACGGGTGATACCACAGTGCTAAAGAAAGGGATTAACGAAACTCATCGACATCTGTAAACGATTGCCCGTATATAGGTATAATGTATATATATACTGGGTGATTCTTTTATCAAACAACACTCATTATTTCAAAAAGTGTAAATTTTTTTGAAGATATTTTTTTACATAGTTTCAAGTCCCTTATAAAACAACGTTTTTATTAAAAAATTATATTTTTAATTATTTTTCATCCTTATAATTTCATTTAAGGAATTTCATGCATTTACATATTTTATAATACTTTAGATAATATCTACCAGAAGCCATGCTGTAATCTCCACAAATTGCAATATTGCCATTCGCTGTTATCTTACAATGGGCCAGCCTCCAACCCAGCGGACTTGTCATCGTTTCTCTTTTCGTTGGTCGGGGGTTGTTCCTCTATCAACGGGTCACGGAACTGTGGTTCCCACTGCTGGTGACTTGAACAGGTCTCCGTACCTTTGTCCATCATAAATGTTGGGTCCTGTGACAGAATGGCGCCTATCGTATCCTTAGGGCCGGTGGCCCGCTTTAACCTTAGATACTTGGCCCTGTAGTCATGACGTTGAGACGTCACATTCGACATGAGTGCCTGACAGTTACCCACGATCTCGTGAACGCACTGCACTACGGGCTGCGTCCGGTCGGCGCACGGATACTCCCGAAAACTGGCCTGGTGCTCGGTCATGTGGTTGAAAAGTTCGCTATCCAGCTTAGTGTTTGCCATAGGGGGATTGCAGCTCCGATCTGCTCCGGGCTGCTTGTTCGATTCACCGAAACGTGGATCCATAGTTAAAAACTCGGTAAAATAATAATATCTTTTTCTGAAAATTATTATTGAAATAAAAACTCAAACTAGAATCTTTAAAATTGGTAAATTTATATCAAATACCTATCGGTCGGCTATGGCAACGATGCAAACCAGATATCACATGTTTTTCATTATTAAAATTATATTATACCTGCATATACACCATTGTAATAATTTTTTATACATAATATAAATGATTGTACCTACTTTGCTAGTCAAATAATAAAACATATAAATATAGGTAACGCGATAAGACCACTGAATTATCAGGTTCAATTAATATTGTTAATACACACCACAATATAAAGGTGAAAAAAACCCAGACTAATCCGTGCGAATGTAGGTATCTAAAATTAAAAAAACTATATTACCTACTAAATCAGCCGCGGCAGGCTGTATTATGTGTCTACCGGGCACACGGTCGGGTGTACCCATTTCGAAAATTTATATCTCGAAACTGGTCAAAGTATTCCCTTAGATATTTGTACACTTTTTTAAACACCTCTTCCCCTTTATTTTTATGTAGGTTTCATTGTGTGAATTCATCTGAATGAGGTATATCAACAGTCGTCTGTAATGTTTGACGTATAATTTTATTAGGTCTATTAAAAATATCTGAAGTAGCTTTTAAATGCTTTTTAATGTAGATGTTAATTTTTGACGATTAATAATACTGTTCGAAATAGGTGGATGATTGTGCTCATTATTAACCGAAATTATTTGCTTAATATTTTTACAAATTACTACACTTGATTTACAATTATGATCAGTACATCTAAAATAAATATTTTCGTCATTCATTTCCCTACTTTTGCTAAATTTATAGCCATCAATTATAACACATAATTACCTCTTCGAGTTTCAAATTTGTCATCGATTTTCAATTCCATACTGTCTATCCAAATAAAAAAATACTAAAACACGTAACTTTACTATAATAGTGTTAAATGTTAAAACACGTTGTCCACACACGAGAGCTCAATACACTGCAAAGATCATAAACTATCAAACGGAGAACACAGAACAATATAATATTACATATTATCTGTAGTAGATAAATATCTATAGCTATATCTGATGTGGTATTTTTAAAAAGTTTAAGACATGGTCTACAGATCAAACGATTAAGTACTAATTAGATTAGATTACACACGATTTTCAATTACTAGTGGCAATACCTATTGTGCCCAAAGGTGTCTTTATAAATGCGCCCAAACGTGTAACAATTGTCAGGTAAATTATTTATACTGCGCCCAAACGGGTCATCTCCAATTTTTTGCGGGTTTCGGGTTTCGTGTTAAAACCCGAGTAAAATTTTTTGCGGGTAACCCATTTTGACGCCCTGCTAATATCACAGGGAACCTAATAAACTCAAAAAAAGTACAGTATCAGTTCTTGGCGCACTCTACCAATCAAATACATTACTCATTTTAATGTTAATGATAGTATACATTTTCGAAATTTGATAATAAATTATAAGCAGGAAACAAAAAACAATAGGTAAATTAAAATATCTAAATATTTAATATTTATGATTTTTTTTTAATACTATGCAAGTTTTAATATTTATGAGACTGTAAGTTCAGAGCATTTCTTCTTATTAGCATTCACTTTTGCAACATTTTTATTAACTACTTGTGTATACTGCCGCATTCGCATAGTAACATAGTAGGACAAAATTGATGCTAAGATGTCACACTTGTGTTGACTACAAGGCCACTTCATGATTTTTAATGTGTGTGCAAAGAAATCATCAACCGTCAAATTAAAAGCATCGCTGTAGTCACAAAATTTAGAAAATGATTTTTCCTTTTCGGTAATTAAAGAAAATAATATCTTGTTTGGGTGAGTTAATGCCCCTCTTGATTTTAAATTTGTCAGTACTGATTCCGGCCTATCACAAAAATCTGTTGTGCCTGAAAAATTAGAAACTTTTATTATTTATTTTAGACTTAGATTGATCAGTTTCAAAGGGTACCTATGTCAATATAAATTATACTTACCAACTATTGCTTTCTGACAAACCTTACAGTTTATATGCTTCATGAAGTATCTAGTTATGTAATGTTTTACGCAAGTTCTCAATTTTTTTTTCTTTTTCTGTGATGCTATTAGTATTAAACATTGTTTTTAAATCAGTAATGGTAATTTTGGGAGTTTCCGAATTTAAAATTGAACAATTTCCACTTTTTGGAGGCTTCAGAATGGAATAGATAGCCAACATTTTGTAAACTTGAAGGAAAGTTGGTGTACATGGGTGATCATTCGGACCTATTGCTTGCCTCACAATACCAAAACATTGCCATGTAATTAAAAAAAAAAATGTTATAAATTTATTCATTATATGAGTAGTTAAATATTCTTTTTTACTTCCAAACGGTCCAGATTCATTTTATAGGTATGTTAATATATACTTAAAACCACATTCATCTAGAAGGTATTTCCAAAGATCTAATGTTGATTGTATCGTGACTCTTAATCCCTCAGCTGTTGATCGTGTTAAAAATTCATCTTCTGTTATACCATGTTTGTCAACTTGATCTTCCCAAGAATCAAGCCATGCAATGGTATCTTCTATGACCTACCTATGAAACATAATTATAGGATTGATTATGAATTATAATTACATTTATATTAAACTTGCCTACTTTAAAGTCATTGCTATTTTTTTTAATCCCTTCAGCTGGATATTTTCGATTCAAAATATCAAACAATAAATTTAATCTTTCAGTAAATTTTTGCGTTTTATAACTTTTTTTAATGAATCAATCTTAATGTATTCCCTATACAACTGAATACCCTTAGCCATAGAATCACTGAATATCTGCAATATAATTTGTTAAATTTGTATAATTTATCATCTACAATTCTACAATAATGTCTGAAAAATATAAATATTTTGTTTAGTTACTTGAGTAGCTAGTTTCACACTCATTTTAGCAAAATTGTCTGGAGCTATATGTCTTGGAGTTATTTTAGGGCATACTTTGGTTGGAGAGTTTGAATTTCTTGCTATATCATTCATATATACTTCTTCATAATGTGACCGTCTAATAAAAGGCTTTTTGGTGACTCCTAAATAAATTATAATATATTACATTTAAATGCAAAAGGTTTGATGTGTTTCGTGTTGAGTTATTTTATTCTTAATAGTACTTACTCTTATACTCTTTTTGTTTCACAACCTATTTCTGACATTTTTTAGTAGATGAGGTGCATCAGAAAACATGTACACCTTTTTATTGTTTTTCAGAGGATGTTCAAAAAATTTTTTTACTTTGCCCGTTTGACCACTAACTCCCAGTTCAGCCCAAAGTTTTCTGTTAGTTGATGCTCCATCAGAAACCACACCATTGACAATTGCACCAATACCTTCCAGAAGGCAAATCGCTTTTACTACGAGTTGAGCAAGAACTATACCTATCATAGTTATTTAAAACTGAGTATTAATCATGATTTACATTTAAAATCAAATAATAAATTTAATATTATTAAAACATATATTTTGCATTAAAAAATAACTTACTAAATGTTATTATCAAATATTAAATATAGAACATGGACTAAGTTATGCATAGTCAAATGTACCTTAGAATAGTATGAATACAGTAGATTTATAAAATACATTATAAATCGTTTATTTTACACGTATCAAATGTTTCTTGAAACATCAGCATGCAATACCCAAAACACAGGCTTCAAAATATTAAATTTTATTTTTTACAATGCTTAATTTGGAAAATACCCTTTCACATGTGCAACTTGTTACTGGTAGGTATTATGGTAAACATTTTTAATACTAAATACATATTGTTAAAAATGTCTAACCGTCCACTCTCTTTTAACCAATCTAACCACACATAAATAGATTCACTGGATGTACCACTTGGTACATCAGGCATATGTTTGAGAATTTTAATTTCAGTTACCAGTTCATCGATTGATATATTGAATAATTTAGATAAAATATTTGAAAAACTGTTATTTAATTCTAACTTCAATAAATTTCCCACAGCACTAATCAAATCTAAGTTCTCTTGATTGAATCTTATGCTTAAACCATTTACAAGATTATCCAATAACGGATTAAATACAGAACACCTGAGTTCATCATACTTGGAATCATAAAAAAATTGATTAGAATAATTATTATCTATTTTCACAGTCACTTTCTTTCTTTTAACCGTAGAAATATTAATATCTAAATCAATACATTTGGTAGTAACTTCTTCAAAAATGTTTTTAAAAAATGTATCATTCCTCATAAATATTAATGAATTTTTAAGTGCTTGAATAGAATTAATAGCTGTTAATAGATCAAGTTTAGGAGACTGAAATCCTGAACTTACTTTTAAAATAATTTTCAATATTGGTTCCATAAGATGCAAGCCTAAACGTTTACTAAGATTTAAAATGTACACTTAATTAATAATTAGGGCCCTTGTCGTTTTTGGTGGAGGGTCCAGGTTCCCCCGGCACCCCCTGTGCGCACGACTATGATTTCACTATAATTTTTACTAAAAATTTTACCTTAAATTAAATTATTGTAAATATTTTTTTTTTTCATAATTTTATTCAACACACTACGACGTGTTGGAATCAGTGTAGAACCTATATATTTGTTTTTAGTAATCAAAGACCTACATTTGCGGCGTCTTAAGTAAGATAACAATGTATTACAATAATGACACCTTTTTTTTCATCTATGAAGGTGCCTGTACACTGTAGATTTTTTTCTCGTAGAGTTATTCTAGTTAAAGCTCTCTACATTCAGTCTAGAAGTGTAGGTACACAAGATCTAGAGCACTCTAGCGGTTGCCTCTCTATGGTCTAGGTAGACTAAATAGAGTAAACGAAAATCTACAATATACACGGAGATTCTACACTATAGCTAGAGCAGTCTAGATCTATTTGTTCAGTTGAATAGACCAAATAGAGCACGTGGACATAATTGAATTAATGATCACCAGTGTTTTCGATATTGTTTTGTTTTGTATATATATTTTGTTTTGAATTATTTGTACAATGGCTGCAGTTGTGTGGGACAAGCAAAAAACCTATCAACTAGTTGAGCTTCTTGAATCTTCTCCTGCACTGTAGAATTGTACACTGCAGGAATACAGAGACAGCCATGTAAAAGCAAAATGTATGGAAATAATTGCACAAAAATTGGAAATAACTTCTGCAGAAGTTGGAAGAAAGTTACACAATCTTCGGTGCCAAATGAATAGTGAACTACGAAAAATAAAAAATAAAAAGAGTGGAGCAGGTGCAGATGAGATCGTGAAAAGCTCTTGGGAGTTTTTCGATTCACTGAAATTCATGACTGGTATTTCTGAATGTGTGAAGACTGTGGGTACAGTACCTAATGCATTGGTAAGTTACTTGGAAATGTAGTTACTGACTTACAGTTGTTTTAAAATTAAATACTATGCCTAATGGAAAAACTAATAATAGTAGTAGGTACCTAATAATAAAATTATTATATTATTATTACTACTATTATTACCTTATCAGTTATCATAATTAATTGCTTGGTATTACCACAGACTATATGAAAACAGATAGCTCACTCGGGATGTAAACAAAAACTATGAATATTATCACCGCGACCAAATCAGTGTGACCACAGTGAGGGCATAACATTTCGTTTGGTCCATCACAAAAAAATGACGCGATTGCTACCTGCCGCCAACATTGAAATTCATACTAACTACCCTTCTATTCTATAGGATCTGACCTTTTACATCCCTTAGAAAATAGGTTATCTAGGCCTTTAGTTGCTGTTTGCACGACTTCCATGTGACTTATTAGTTGACCACTGACCAAGTGTGTAGTTTACTTAATTTTCAGTTTACAATTTAGTTGTACTTCTTAATTTTAAAATGGATAGTAAAAAAACAGGAATGCGTTGCTCTGTACAATTTTGCAAAAGTAAAGCAAGTACTAGGAATATAAGTTTCTTCCAATATCCAAAAGACGATCGTCTAGCATTATGGACAAAAAATTGTGGTACAGAAAATTTGACTGAAGAACTATCAAAAAAAAATAGCTATAAAGTATGTGGGGATCACTTTGTAGATTCAATGTTTTTGAACTCCACAACAAAAAACCGACTAGTTTTCAATGCTATTCCAACAATATTTAATGGTAAGTAAATAATAAAATTATTAAAACATGTTTAAAATTTATACAAATAATTTGAAAAACAAATTTGGATCTTAATAAAGTAATTTTTGGTTTAATAATTTAATTTTAATTTTAGTTACGTTTTTTTGAATTTAATTTTTAGATGAAATAATGTTTGAAAGAACTAAATTGGCCAAATTACAGTCAAAAACCGATGTAGATCCACAGTATTTTGATGATAATTCAAAAGACCAGAGTAGCTGTAGTAGTTCAATTCCAGGCACTGAAGGATTAAGAGGTCATTTTAGTGGATCCATGAATACTTCTGATGCTTCAAATGAATCTTGTAGCTCAATCACAACTACTGATTCTTCAAATCAAACACCTGGATACTTATCGGCAAATACACCAAGGAAACAAAAACTAGTCACGGAGATTAAATCTGGAAAACAAGAAATAAAAAATTTAAAGAAGACTGTAGTAAGTCTAAGTCAACAATTAGCTAACTATGATACAGTTGAAAATTTTTTTAAATTAGGTGAAAAATATTTATCACCTGGATTATTTACAATTGTCAAATCCCAAATGAATTTAAAAAAAAAACAAAAAGAAGGTTATAGATATAATAATGAAATTAAACAATTAGCATTAAATATTTATTTTTTAGGACCTAGAGTCTATAAACTTTTATTAAATACTCTTTCACTACCATCAATTTCTACTTTAAAACGGTTAACTCATAAATTTGAAATGATACCAGGCTTGAATGAATTTTTTTTTAATATTATTAAGTATAAAATTAAATATTTTACTGACGAAGCTAAAGAATGTGTTCTCTGTGCAGATGAAATGGCCTTAAAATCAAACCTCTATTATATGTTAAACAAAGATGAAATTATAGGGTTTCATCAAACAAATAAGACAAAGACTTATACTCCTGCCAAGTATGCATTTGTTCTAATGGTTAGAGGAATAAATGTGAACTGGAAACAACCAATTGCATACTTTTTAGTATCAAGTAGTTGTACCGGATATGACTTGCAGGATATTATTTTTGAAACTATTCGCAAACTTTTTGATATAGGATTAAATGTAAAAGCTTTTATTACTGATATGGGTTCTAACTTTGTTAGTTTCAGTAAAAATGTTAATGTTACCCCAGCCAGGCCTTTTTTTAAAGTTGGTGAAAAAAAAATAATATATATATTTGACCCTCCCCATTTATTAAAATCAACAAGAAATATGTTTTTTCAACACAATTTTAAATTTAATAATAACTTAATTGAAAAAAAACACTTAATATCATTTTTTGAACAAGACAGTAAATGTAATTTAAGAACAGCCCCAAAATTAACACATTCTCATATTTTTCCTGGACCATTTGAGAAAATGAAAGTTTTTTTGGCTGCGCAAGTGTTTAGTCAAAGTGTAGCAGCCGGCATGGAGACTTACCTTGTTAGTAATAAATTGGAGTCTTCTTCAAAGGCAACAATAGATTTTATTGAAAATATGGACAAACTTTTTGATATCTTCAATTCTTCAAGAAGGCCAACTTCAAAAAATTTCAATAGACCCTTTAAACAAACAAAAGAACAAGAAGACCATTTAAAATATATGCATAATTTTTTTACAAATTTAATTATTATTAGCAAAAAAGAACAAACTGATGTTACTAACCGGATGAAATTTATTAATGGTTGGTTGATCTCCATAACTGGCTTGCTGTTACTTTGGAAAGACTTAAAATCAACAAGACCATTAAACCAACAAGAAAATTATGTTTTATACACTGCCAGATTAAACCAGGATACTATTGAGAATCTTTTTTGTACAATTAGACAACAAAATGGCAATAACACTAATCCAACTCCTTATCAATTTTTGTTTGCATTTAAAAAAATTTTTTTACTTAATTATTTTCTACACTCAGAAAAAGCAAATTGCATAAATGATTTGGATGCAATTTTAACTCAAATGCCCACTGATTCAGACTTAGACATTAGCACCCTATTTGCTGATAAAACACCCTTTCAATTTAAAAAAACGTGTCCACTTTCTATAGGACATGTTGATTATAGAAATTTAGAAATTCCTGAACAAAATGCATTCATTTATGTTTGTGGATATATTATGAGTAAATGTCTAACCAAACACTCATGTGAAATATGTTTAGAGTATGCAAGAACCCAAAAAAATTTAGATCCTTCATTTTTGTTATGCTTTTTTAAAGCGTATGAAAATGCTGAAAAATCAACGTTTGGAAATTTAAATATGCCCCATGAAAATTTTTACAATTATGTTTATAGCTTAGAATCTGAATTTATAAATAGTTTTCCTATTTTGTCTGTTGAAAAAGGAATAGGCGATAAACTTAAAATGAGAATGCTTAATATTGATTATGAACATCCATGTCCCAACTTTGATAAAGATTACTTACTAAATTTTTTTTTGCGTTTTAGAATTTATGCTTCAATTAAATTTTTAAATAGACATTTGGTATCTGAAAAAAAAATCAAAAACAGAAAGTTAGCAATTTTGCAGCATTTGTAAAGCAATATTTTGTAATTGTATTAATTTTATAAATATTTAGATGTATAATTGTAATTTAATAAATACCTTTTTTTATTAGAATTTAATATGTGCTAATTATACTAATTGAATTGTATGATACTACAATTGCTCCATTTATGTTTGAATACCTGTAACTAAATTATAAATTAAACATTAATTAGTTATTACTTTTGTAAATTGTATTATAAGTCTTTATATGTGTCTCTATGTTGTAAATAAAACATATTTAAGTTAGGAATAAATTATGTACTGTGTAATTATTTAGATTACCTACCTATAAATACTTATTATAGATTTACTTATATATTACCAAATTAGTATATATATCATTTTTATGTTTTAATATGTACTTACCTTTGTTTTCCTTAAGCATGGAAAATGTCTAAATATTGAAATAAATATTTTTTTTATGTAAAGTATGATATCATCATCATGTTTACAGTCTACAGTACTCATAAATGTATTGCATGTAACTTTAAATATTAACTATATTATAAAATAATATGGTCTGTGGTTAATACTAAAAGACTAAAAAAGTTTTAATGTAAATTTAAATTTATAAAGTAAAGTTAAAAATACAGACTATCTGTCTATCTGTGTTAAAAGCTTGTGTTAACTAATAAACTAATAAATAATAAAAACTTTTAACTATCGTCTTTCACAGTTTCACATGTCATTAACTTACGTCTTACTAATTACAATCGGTACATACAAATATACAATAATATTGTATAACATCTGAACAATAATTTATTTAAACCCACGTAGCTACACTGATTTGGTCGCACCCAATCAGAGGATCTTATTTTTTTTCCCATTGTTTTCGGCCGAGTGAGCTATCTGTTTTCATATAGTCTGTGGTATTACATTTATCATATATATATTAATGTATATATATATATATAAATTCCATTTAATGTAAGAATAAAATAGTAGATAGAATATAGAAATGCAAAATGGTTTTATTGAATAAATCATCTTCTTGAGCTTTTTCCATTATGCATTTAATTTTACATGTTACAATAAAGATTTAACTAATGTAATAGTATTATGTTATGCTTTCCAATTTCCATTGATTAAGTTTATTTTAGTCTACATATCTTTAAGTCTACGTCATTATATAATATTATTACGCTCATAACCTAATAATAGATTGCTATAGTTTTGAATAACCGTGAGAACAATCGGACGGTTTTAGTGATAAGGGGCACAAGTCAAAAATTGTTATTTTTCAAGAGAAAGAATAAACTATTTTTTTATTGGTATAAATTTTACCATTTACTCATGTTTAAATCTTTTATTACAATTTAGTCAGATTTGTACAATAATTTTTAATGTTTAAGCGAAATTTAGTAATTACTTTTGACACCAAAATAATTATTATACAATAAACAATTATTATAATTATTATACTTTTAAGGTTCCCATGTATAAAATTATTAATATAATGACAATCCCCTCATAATATAGAATATTATTAAAATATTATTTAATATAATAATATTCCAATTTAAAAAAAAAAAAAACTTTAAAAAATTGAATACTTTTTATTAAAAAATTATTTAATTATTTAAATACAACTTAAATGTATTGATATTGCCATGTCAGTTCTCCTTCTGTGGACATAAAGTAGTTTTTGAAATGTTCACGTACTTCTTTAGCAGTGGAACTTGCATTTCTTTGTACATTGATTTGTTGCATCGACTGTAATGAGTTTTTTGAAGTTCCTTCTTCTCTCCAACTACCAGGAATTAAACCACTTTGATCTTCTCTATCAAATGTTCCGGGGGGTGCGTAAATATAAGCTTTCCTTGATAACAAATAATTGTGTAAACAACAAGTGACAAGCACAATCTTCGTGGTTTTTTCTGGACCCAACTCAATAGGTCTCCCTAGTACACGAAAACGAACAGAAAGCAAACCAAACCCGTTCTCCACAACTCTGCGAGCACGAGAAAGTCTAAAATTAAAAATTCGATTTGGCCCGTGTTGGTTTCGAAAAGGAAACGGTTTCATCAGATATGTTTTCAAAGGAAAAGCATCGTCAGCGACGATGACAAATGGTACCAAATTTGACTGTCCTCGTAATAGTTTTGGTTCAGGTATATTCAAAGTATTATTTTCGATAGCTTTTGACAGTGAACAGTTTGCAAATACACCACCATCTGAAATACGGCCGTTACATCCCACATCAATATACAAAAAATTATAATCGGCGTCAACAAGAGCCATTAATACAATGCTGTGTGTCCCTTTGTAATTAAAGTAAAGGCTTCCACTATTCATTGGTGCTTTCACTACATGTTTACCATCGTGAGCACCAATACAGTTAGGAAAATTCCAAAGTCATAAAAACGTTGTGCTTCCCTTTTCCACTCGTCAGATGTAGCCGGAATCTGTAAATATATAAGTGATTTATGAGTTACATTTAAGATTCTGAGCGAAGCGATGAATGTATTGAATTTACAATGATGAGTGTTTTTTTTTGTGTCTGTCTCCACCCTGTAGAAGTCTTTTACTTCAATTTTCTTCAACAGTAGGTACCTTTTCGGGTAGGAAAGTGAATCACTTGTAACCTACTGTACAGCAGAGCGACACCCACTTTTTTGTAACTAGTATCTTGTATTTACGTTGTAGGCATTATCAATAAAAAGTTTAGATGACCAGATTTTCTTAATCATTTTAAATTTAGTTATTTTATATTATTTTGAGGATTTGTCTCCCATACAATAATTATAATAAGTGGTATTTTGATGTCGATCGAAAAAAGTGGGGGATGGCTAAAAAATTGAAAAAAAATGATTTGCAATCATCGAAACTCGATTTATAATAAATTTAAGTGTAATTTAAAATATTTATGAACTCATATTATGTTAGGCTTTTTAATTCAAACCACACAACTAAAGAAAAAAGTAAAGATTTTGCTGAGACTGTGAATATCCTAGATATCTCCTCAAATTTGAATAATGGCAAACAAAATATAATATTTTAAAGAAGTGTTTCAGACATTTTAAATGTAATAGATGTAAATGCCAATGTTGAAAATGATCATAGAGAACTGCTTGAAAAACAGACGTAGGTATTTTTTTTATACATATAAAATACAATAGCTATTAAACTATTTTGTTATTTATTTTATACAATTTAAGGATTCGTGTATCTCTAGTTGAGGATGAATCCAATATGACCACATATTTTGCTGAGAGTGTGAATATTCTGAATGTCTCCTCAAATTTTAATAGTGGCAAGCAAAATATATTTCAAGCTAGTGTTTCAGACATTTTAAATCTAGTTGATATAGATACTAATGCTGAAAATGATGATAGAGAACTGCATAAAAAAGCAAGGTATTTAATTTTTTTTTAATTTCAGCTTTAAACTAATATATTTATAATTAATCATTTATAGCATAAAAACTAAATACAAAGTATAATTTTTTATTTCGCAGATATTATAAAGAAACTTATAAGTAAAAAAAAAATTGTTTTGAATTTTGATTGTATTATTATTACTTTGATTATATTTTATTTTATTTTAATGAATCTATTATTCAATGTATTTAATGTTGCATCACAGTGTCATACATTTATAAAGAATATTTAAATAAAAAGCGATTTAATAAAATATTAATAATTGAAGTTTTAGATAAAATTATATCATATTATATTATATTAGGTTGGCCTGACTGATAAAAATTATGTAATGTGGTATAGGTTCTATCTATTAAATAAAAAATACTTAGCGAGTAAAATCGTTCTTTGTAAATAACCTCTTTACTCCAAACTGTTTTTTTGTTGTTTTATATTTTTAGAGAATTAACTGAAATAGTGAGATGTTATATTTGCATGTTATACTAATATAGACATCATGCTTGATTTTTTGATATCAATTATAAACATTTATCACCATATGATAAAAAGAAATTTGACAACAAACTTTAAAAATGCTCTCCTGAAAAAATAGATATTTTGACATAGAACCTTTTTACTCTTAGCCCACGACATGTCAATTTCCAATCAAAAGAAATTATTGCGTGTTCTATACATTCTATGGTACCTAATAGGATATGTTATTTTAATCATTCCTATACTTTCATGTTGAATACAAAACTTATTGATATAAAAGTCAATTGATAAATCATCTTTGAAAACTATCTGTTTTTCAATTACTAATTGTTCCTTATTTTCTTCAATGTTTCAGTTCTTAATCAAAGGTTTATATAAAATTATAGTTGTTTCATTTTTGTATAAATTCCATCCTACTGGTAATGTCATATTCTCAATTATATTATATTTAAAGTTTGAAAAATAGTCATACACATACTCCTAGAATAACAAAAATATTTATCCTCACAATACATATAATTTCTAAACAAATTATATAAAAAGGCAATATTAATAAATTAATTGGCTAAGGTAGAATAAATAAGCATAATAAAGAAAATAAATAATAAATAAAAACAACAATAATACATAATTTAAATACGTACAAAAAAATAATAATACGTAAAATAAATGCTTACATAACAATAATAATACATAATAGTATTAATAGGCGTTTAGATAGTAGTAATAATAACGTAAAATTCTTAATAAGAAATAAGTAGATTTTGACTATTTTCAGAATATAAGAAGGAAGAAACAAAATATAAAATAATATAAAGTAAATTATATAAATAAGAAAATCTAGCTTTTTTAAACGGTGTTCCTATTCACCCCAACTTACAGGTAAATAGGGACACTTTTTTAAAAAAATAATTAAAAAAAACTTTTGAAAATAAACTTTATTTATGGTATATTATATATTTCTATATCTGTCATCTTTCTAAAACAGTTTTCGTGACTTCGATATCATAAAAATTGTGCTCGAAATCTATAAAAAAAAAACGTTAAAATCGTCCCTATTTACCCCAAATTACGGTATATAATAATTAATTGGTGGAAGATTAATATTGTGTAATTAATAATATTGTACCTATTCAAAGGGGAAAAATATTTAAATTATATACTTAACTTACGCTTTTAACACTTTTATTATAATTTCAGGTAGATAAAATGTTCTATTATTGTTAAAAAAAAAAAAACACTGTTAACAATTATTGTAAATGACATTAAAAATTATAAGGTGTCTACAATATATATATTACCAAATTGTAAACAAAATTGTAATCAAATGTTTAATGTATCTCAAATTGTAAACCAACCATTGTAACTATTCAACCTAAATTACATTGTTAAAGATTCTTAACCTTGTAATGGTTAACAATCTTTCTTTTGGTTGGGAGGTGTAAAGGATTATGTATTTATTACACAAGCAATACTCCTTTCATGTATAAGCACATAATCCGCGACAGGAACCACTCCCCATCAAACATTCTGGATCTTTCAATGGATATCGTGACAAGTGGATACACTTCCGTAGTATAAGTTAGTTGTAAAATTATCTCCAATTGTTGTGAGCTCTGTGGTCATTGCCCCAGACCGATCCGATCACAGAGAGATCCCCCTCATATACTTAAACTGCATACTCCTAGTTCCCATTGTATAACCTGTATCATTCACATCCTCGCGTTTCGGTGCGTTTTGATTCCTTGTTGTCCACCGTCGCGTCATTGCCACCAAACGTCATATCGTTGAACTGTTTGTTGAATTGCCTATATCTTGGAAGTAGGCGTTGTCATATTGTCACTTCTGAAACGTAAATCGTACATGCAACTTTGGTTGCCTATCCTTGACGCCGTCATTCTGTTCGGTAGATACAATCATTACAAGTACAATCTATCGAACTGGTCCTTCGAACCGGATGAGAAAGACTTACCTAGACCTTATACATTATATACTAGAATACTACTATATAAGTTGTTCCTAAAAGTAATTACGATAAAAATATAATATATATATAGAAATTGGCTAGAGATATTGTGTATCCACATCGTACTCGACCACAATTAATTTCAGTTTATTGTTCGTCATTGTCGGGAGTGCATATTACAACATAATATATTTAATAATTAATAATTAATAATTTACAGTATTTAGCATTTTTTTCAATATGAGTGATGGTCGTAAACGTTTTAGTGGTTCAGAGTATAAAAAGCCAGCCAAAGATAAAGAATATAAAGAGAGTAAAGTTCTAAATAAAATACCTAAACTAAGTGCTTTCTTTAAACTTGCTACACCATCTTCTTTGAATGCACCTGATAATGGTCAACAACATCAACATGATTTAGAAGAGATTGAAACGAGTAAGTGCGAATCGGATTTTGTCATTAATAATTTAACAACTTCTACTTTAAATATGGATCCGGATACATTTTATATTGATTATAATGATCTGGCTAAATGGATTATTAATGATGTAACTCTCGAATATGTGGCAAAACACGGAATAAATCAAAATTTAAATGATGATTTTACATGTTCTAAACGTGAGTATCCTGACAAAAATAGATTTTTAAATAAATCATTATTTGTTAGAACACGTATAAATGGTGAAGTACAGTCACGACCATGGTTAGTGTTTTCGTAATCTACTGGTACAGTGTTTTGTGCACCATGTCGACTCTTTGGAAGTACACATTTATCAACATTCGTAACTATTGGTTTTAATGATTGGAAAAATGCTGTACGAAAATTAAACGAGCACGAAAATTCTATCCCTCATAAAACTTCAACAGTTGCATTAATCGAAAGGGGGAAAACTGCAGGTTAGGTTTTTCATAATATGTCTTAGAAAAAAAATTTAGCTACAAGTACTGAAAGTTTTAAAAAAGTTAACGAAGAAGAAATAAACATTGTTGATACGGACGATACAATTGCAAAAAAACCAGATAAAGCTAACGTAAGTGTTTGATTTTAATATAATAATATAGTACTAAATATAAAATAAACCTCCAAACAATACAGTTAATTTATATTAGTATGCCAAGTACATTTATAACAAGATTTTTTACCAAATTTCCATTACAAACATTTCTATATTTGATAAATACTCCTATTATACCTTAACACCTTATATAATATTTATTATTATATTCCTTTAATTAATATAGTATTATTAAAACTAATAGCTACCTACTTAATTAAAACTCTCAGTTACAAATTTACAATGTATTACTTTTATTTTATAATTTACATGTGGTTGTTGATGTCTTAAGTGAAGATTAGGATTGTGGATCTTGGATCGATTGCGCTGGTAAACTTTCGTTCCTAACACATGTAGTAAAAGAGTGCAATAGTCTATTTGAAAAAGTTACTGGTAATGATGTACCAAATCCTATTTTCTTTTTAACTTCAAGTATTGAACTAATATCTGATCTTAAAAAACAATGTGAGTTATACATAGATTATTCTAAAAATATAATGTCTAAAGAACTAACTGATTCAAAAGTAAATTCTTCTTCTACTGAAGACCATATAATAGATAAATTATTAGATCACGACCCTAGTAAACGAGGATTAGTTAAATCTGCGTCTCAAAGAAATTGTATTATTAGTTTGGGCCTTTTCAACATCATCTTCCTAAATATCCATGTAACAGTGATATTAAAAATGGAAAACAAAGACGATTCAATCCTAGTTGGTATAAAGAGTATCCACATTTAGAGTACAGCATTTTGTTTTGTGTGTTCTTTATTCCCTAAAGGACCACATAGAACCAGTGAAAATCTATCTTGGATTCAATATGTAGTTGGAAACTGGGAAAAAATGAAATCAAGAGGAAAAAATAAATCTGGGAAATTAGAATGTCTTTTTGTCTTTTTCATCCCTTGCTCACAAATCATCACTAATTGATTTAAGTAATTTTTCTATGAATTCTAATCATATTGATAAATTATTAAATACTGAAAAAAGAAAATGCGCCATACAAGCATGTAAACAAAAAGAATCCCATATAGATATTATAAAAATATTATTTGATGTAACACGTACCCTGGATCGACAAGGATTACCTTTCAGAGATAATGGGGATGAAAAGAATGGAAACTTTTATCAAATAATTTTACTTATTTCTCGTTACTGCCCTGCAATGATATTATGATTAGAAGAGGAGAAATTTCGACCCTACCATGTAACATATATGAGCCATGAATCACAAGCTACTTGCTACAGAAACTAAAATAAATATTGTTCATGAAGTTGTTGAAGCTGGTATTTATTCAGTTATGGCGGACACAACACCTGATTTATCGAGTCGTGATCAAATGGCTGTGTGTGTTCGGCATTTAGATTCTAATGTAAAAGTCTGGAAACGTTTAATTTAAATAACTGAAACAGATGACAAAAATTGGAAAAGGTTTTTTTCTTTTAATTAATAACTATTAAATAATTATTAACAAAAATTCACCAAACCTATTCAATTTAATATTTAATATTCTGTATATTTTACTGTTATACCAACAGCTAATTATTTATGTAGACTTGCATTCACATCACCAGCTTCTGTTACGTCTAACGAAAGGGTATTTAATGTTCTTAAGTTGATAAAAAATCATTTAAGAACAACCATGACTGATAAGCGTTTGAACAACTTACTTATACTCAACACTTCTAAGGATATACTCTACAATATTAACATGAGTTCAATGATAAAAAAGAAAAAATTAAACTTTAAAAGAACGCCGTATAATTGTATACATTTTATTGGAAGTATTTTAGATAGATATATATTTATTTTTTTTATGAGTTAATAATATGTATGATTATTTATATTTTACTTAATTATTTATGACTATTTAATTGTTATGAATGTTTTTTATTTTATTGGCTTTTACATTTTTAATTTATAATAAGTTAATTAATTAATAAGTAATTACACATGTAACATAGCAGTGTAATAAACGTTTTTTTCTACAAAATATTAATTACTAAATTTGTTTATAACCATAATAAATAAATGTGAAATACAATATTTATATTTTATACTTCAGGTAATCTGGTTATATTTTTTGTTGAATATGATGTACTGCCATCTGCAGTCTGCTAAATAAAAAAATTCTTATTATTTACTTAATTTTTTGAGTTATTGACAAACACTGATTGATTTATATTCGTGCACGACTTACTTTTTAGATCTTAAAATAGTTCCAACCGCCTTGTATCTTTACATCTGTATCCAGTGCTGCAATAACCGGGTGTGTTGCGTGTGTCAAACACACGGGCAAAGGGCCCCAACTCATAATGGGGGGCCCAATGATAAAAATTTAAAAATATATTGAAATAAAAAAATAAAACCATTTTGTTATTAATAAAGATTGAACAATAGATCGATTTTGTTTTGTACACAACATTATCATACATCAACGTTTCTTTTGCGGCCTGTATAACCGAAATTAAAAATAATACTAAAAATATAGATTTAACTAAGATTAAAAATAAGACTTTCAAGTATAGCTTTGCTCAATATTGAAAGACAACAAACAAATGATATTCACATAGAAAATATAATTGACAATTTTGTAAACAAAATGCAAGAAAAATGAATTTTTGAAAGTGAGTACAGTATTTATTTTTGAGTTTCTAATTGACTGTTAATGTATTTTATGCATTGGCGCAAATAAGGGGAGAGCTTGGGGGGACTTAGTCTATCCAAATATCGGTCAAATCCCCCCAGTTCAAAATCTAGTAATTAGTACTAATTTTTATATTCTGTGGTACTAAGCAATATGGCCCCTATGGGAAGGGGGCTTGAGTCCCCCCCCCAAAAATTTACAGCTATGATGGTATGTTCAATTTATTTGTAATTTGATAATAATTATCAAATGTTACATAGCACGTTATTCCCGCCCACATTTCAATTGTTTATATTAAATATTTTAAAATTAATAAAAATGGCTACAAATTATTACATTTATTTATTTGTAAATACATAGGTACTAATAGGTACCTAAGTGTTTTAATTATGTTAACCTTATTTTGTATGAGTAAAAACTCAAAATTCCAAAGTATGTTTTCAAATTTGGAAAAATTAATTTTACAATAGTCAATAGGTACATTTTTCATTCATTTTATTTACGCTAGGGCCCAAATTGGTGTAGTTGCGGCACTGTCTGTATGAAATACAAAAGTATACTTACATATTATTTCCAATTTTTAACACACGCCATAGTAAAACATATTAACCTATAGTAAACAGTTTTTATTACACAATTAGAATCTAAAATTGCATTCAAATGTTGGTATAACCAACTTTTTTAATTGCATATCATAACCTATACCATTGATTATATAATACACAGATAAGCAATGCCATAGGAATATTCGTTGACTAGAATTATAGTTGAATTTATTTTCACGAGATGTCGCTGTTGCATTTGTGACCACTATTAATTAATATATTGAATGATATCAATGGTATAACCTGGTATAACCATTGATGACAATTTAATATTATATTATTATATAATACAACAGACCACGGGCCACGAGTTTACTGACTGTCTTCAAAATATAATTTATAAACTAAATAGGAAATACTCATATTCTGTAGACTGTTGTAACTTGAACATTAAAGAACATAAATCAATACATCAATAGTGAGTTATTGAATGGAATTTTCTTGTATAAGGTGAGTGAATCACTATTCACTATATATAGGTACCTATATTTTGTATATTTGAATCAAATTAATTATTTCATTTAAATTATAATAAAAATTTTTTTAACATATAAAATACAATTTGTCCTAAAATTGTCAACAATTTATATAAATGTAAATACAATTTAGTAGGTTAACAAATAATATCTACACTAATGCTGGGTTGCATGAACAATTACTAAACATATTTTAATGAATCAATAGTGAGCTAATAGAATAGGTAGCTTAAAAAATTAATAATCAAATAATAATAAATTGGTCCATTAAATTTTATTGAATCATTAAATATTAATAAATTGTTCATGTGATAACTCCATAAATGTCATAATATTGTAATGTATAAAATAATAGTAATAACAGGTAATATAAATAAAATTGAGAGGTAAGTAAGAAAAATTCACTAAACGTTATAATACTGTTATGTTAATAATAATAATGTTTCAATTAAAATATAAAATTCAATAGTTTATAGGTATAATCATTGATTATATAATACACATAATTAATATATCAATTTGTCAAAATTAATAAAAATATAAATTTAAAAACTATTTATGAAAATAAAATTGGATTAAATATGATTTAAAATTTTTAATTTAGCTATTTTTGTCTGGGTTGATGTTGTTGAAAATAATTTAGCTGTTTTAAAAATTTTGCATATCAAAAGTTTTTCTAAAATAAATATTTTATGTTCTTTACACATTATATTTTCATCATCAATCCATTTATTAATAACAAAATCCTTATAAAAAATTGACATCAATTTTGATTTTATTTTTTTTTATGTAAAATATTTTTAATTTTATCTTCAAAAATAGTAAGAGCTTTATTTATTATATTATTAAAATCTTTTGATGGTGCTTTCAATCCTATATCGTTTTGAATTTCTAAATAAGTATAATTTTTGTTTAATAATAATAATTGGTTTTTATCGTCAATGTTTTTGTTTGTCAACAGATAATTGATACAATTTGTACAGTTAAATTGTGCAATACATCTATGAGCCAAATATCCTGCAAAGTATAATACTGAACAATCTTCTAATGTTATCGGTCCTTCTTCTTTAATTTCTATATTATTTAAAGATGTTGATGTCAACAATGATAATGATGATGGCGTAGGTGACGATAATGTTGATGGTGTTGGTGAAGACGATGATGATGATGATGATGATAGTGGATCTTGAGGAGGTAATTCAACGACTAAGCTAACCTGTTCTTGCAACTGAATTTCATCCAAATCTTCTATATTTGCTTTGCAGTTAGTTCCTTTTGAAGTGACCAATGAAAAAATACAATTACTTCGAAACGATGTTCTCAAAGTCCTAGCAGTAGGATTTTTGTTGTACCCCCCTTTTTGACGGAAAATACTAAAGAGATTTTCTAAAATGTCCTGATTGAAGCGGTTGGTAAGTAAAAACAAAATACCATTTTGTTTTTCTTCTTCAAATAGATTCAATATTCCATTAATGGTTTGTGTAATTCCATTGAAACAGGGAGGACGAGACATCTTTCCTTTTTTATATTTATGCATATTTGTGAAATATGTTGAAGCTTTCATTAAAAAAGGTTTCACTTTTCCCACATCCGAAAGAGCACAATTATATGGATTATTACTTAGAAGAGTTCTACTATTCAAGCAATCAAAAAGTTTGTTCATGAAGTCTACGAAATCTGCTGTATCTTGTGCGTTTTTATTTTGTAATTGTTTTGTTTGTATACACGTCCGCATTGTTGATGCCATTGAATGGCTAAATACTTGAGTGGCAAATTTTACCCTCATTTTTTGGAAAGAATTAGGGAATATATGTGCATCAGTTATTTTTAATAGAGCCCTACTTTTTTTATTTTTTTTGTCCACTTGATAAGTATCAATTATATCAGTATAAGAAATTTCTTTGTCATCTTTTTTAAAAACACTACCTATTAAATTGTTCCTGATGCTCTTAACAAGATGGGGGACATCAAAAATGGCAAATATTTTATTTTCATCTATAAAAAAATAAGGCTTATCTTCACTTACATTCAATAATTTAAGAGCACTTTGGTTGTTCGTTCCTTGGTCACAGACTGTTAATTTTGGACAAAGTCCTACACCTATTAGTTCTTTTATAACATCAACTATTAATGTTTTCAACGTTTTAGATTTCACCGCAGAATGAGCTAGGAAATAAGCAATAGGAAATTTCCAAGATGAATATATGCCTCTAACCATAAAAACAAGTGCTGTATTGGCAGTTTTATTTCCTCTTCCAATTTTACCAATATCCTCAAAACCTTCTACAAAGTCGTATTGTTTAGAATATTCCAAAAACTCTTTGATGGAAATTTCATCAAATAAAACACTACATGCCTTTTCTTTGTAACTTTTAGCTTCAATTTTTTTTTTATATGTTCTAAAAATGATCTGTTAAAGCCTGGTAAAAATTTAGATTCTCCAATCCAATTACGGATTGTGGAAGGAGCTGGTAAATTTACTTTTTGAAGTCTTAAAAATTTATATGCGGCTGGCGATTTATAAAATAAAGAAAGAGCAAAGTTCTTTTCGTCCTCTGTCCATGGGCGTTTTTTACTTTTCAGTTGCATTGTGACTAGTGCTTTTGAGTTTTTGGATGGAAATTTATGTGAGTGTAGTATATTATGTAATGTGTTTCTTGTTTTTAATGTAACTATTTTTTTTTTCATTTTTGAAATAATGGTAACCTTACTATGCAACTTTCTAGTGCTATTTATCAATTTTGTTTTTAATTTTTTTTTATTGGTGAATCTAAATCATCTTGAAGGTTACGTTTTCTAATAGAAGTAGGGCTTGGCATTTCAATTAAATTGTTGATTCTACATCTTTGTGTTGGTGTAAAAATATTTAACGGTGGACTTGAAAATAGTATTTCACCTTCTGAATTATTCTTTATATTGGCATACGTTTTAGTTGGAGTCAAGCATTTTGTTGGAGTCAACATGAAATCAGAGGGTATTATATTATCATTTCCTAAAAAAAATAGTTAATGTGAGGAATTTTTTTTTTTTGTATTTTAATTATTTTTGTTTAGAATATTATATTATTTTATGTAAACATTACCTATATTATATATTGTAATTTATTGTTTAATTAATTATTACCCAAAACCTTTTAAATATAAAATATATTTACCAATTGACCCACTTGGACGCTCATCAGAGTTGAAATTTAATGGTACAGAAAGTGGCTTTAATTTTTTTTTTTCAGAATTCATGAATGAATCTGGTCCAAAATGCTCCTGACAAATGTAACGATTGTACAATTGGGATTTGTCAAGTGACAATAATTGTGTGTTTCCTATAATTTTATTTTAAGTGTATATTAAAATGTAATAATTGAAAAAAATATTATTTTGGAGCTTACCGCAATTCATTAACCATGTTTCTTGTTGTGCTTCGTTCTTTGGGAAACGAAACATATGCAGTTGGGGAAACTTTACAGGGGTTTTTAAACATCCCACATATTGACATTTTGTACCAGGCATGTTATTTAAATAATGAATTTAAAAATTTAAATAAAAAATAAGAAATTTAGGTACAATAAGAAATTCTAAAATTTATCGGCAAACAAAATGTAATAAAAAATAATAAATTTAGGTACAATAAGAAATTCTAAAATTCATTGGCAAACAAAATGTATAAGCAGAACAATAATCCACGAGTGAAATCAAGATGCAACTAGTCTTCTGTACATTTAGGTATATTATATTGACCAACCAAAGTTAATTTCAGTTCCGGTTTCAATTTTTATTAACACAATGACAG
Organism: Macrosiphum euphorbiae; assembly: GCA_949089665.1. NCBI lineage: Eukaryota > Metazoa > Arthropoda > Insecta > Hemiptera > Aphididae > Macrosiphum > Macrosiphum euphorbiae. Next base: position 44,844,373 of record CARXXK010000002.1, on the reverse strand, counting down.
TATTATTTTTCATTGAGATTGTATAATGTACCTATATTATGATAGTTACTATACAAGGTGTAACAGATAGAACTGACTTTTGGAATAACTTTTGTTCTAATCAATATTTTAAAATTTTTAATATTTTTATTTTTTAATACCGAAAATAAAAAATTTTTAAACTGATTTAAATTTTTTTGATTAAATTCAAAATAGCCAATTTGTGAATCTGATTATAAGAACGATTTGGATAGTAAAAACATTTATCTAAGTCAAGTAGTTTTTTTTTTTTTACAATTTTTTTTAAATATCAATATTTTTTTGATTCAATTAATTTGGAACGCAATAACTTTTTTAAAAGTATTATTTTTGGCAATTTGCTAACATGGGTATATTTCTTAAACTATTTACTAATCATATAATTTTATCAATTTTTTTTTTCGATCAGTTCTTTTTGTTACACCCTGTATATACGTCTGTCTATACTTCTATCTTAACTCTTAAGTCGTAGATTAAATTTACTATGTAGCAGTCTGTTATCTTGCTATTATATAATATAATATCTGTATTAGAATGGACTTAAATTATCCATTCTATCGGTTAGTACGTGGTTTACGTATATGTTTGTTCTTAATATATTTTAAGCAACGAATAACGACTACCAGCCAGTCAGCCATCAGTGTTAACCGACAGCGCTCCTAACGACTGCCAGCGGTTATCGAATGCCGACAGCGCTTCTAACGGCTGCCAGCGGTTGCCGACAGCGCTCCGTAGTGGCTGCCAGAAATTAATTGTCAACGAATATTCCTATGGCATTGCTTATCTGTGTATTATATAATCAATGCCTATACTAAGTTTTATTTAAATAGGTAATTTATTAAGTATAAATTATGATTTATTTTAATATAACTTTTTGTTGTTTATTGTCTTATTATATTATTTTTATTATTAACTTGAGTTTTTTTAATTCAATATGTTTATAAGATGTAGATTAGTGAAACTAAAAAGCAGCCACATTTATTAAATGTTTTTATTAATAACAAGTGTTTTTATATTAATGATAATTATTCAATATATTATTCTAATAAAAAATAAATATTTATATAGTAAAATATACTTTTGTTAAAAATGAATTAATTTTGAACATAAATAATTGTTTTTAATTATTCTATAGGTGATGTCAACTTTGATTATGATTACAACACCTTTCAAAATGATTCAGCAGTATCTGAAGACCATATCAATTCTTTTGCTTTCAAAAATGATCCAGCTAGAATTCCAAACTCTGTTCCAGTTACATTGCAGTCTTATTTTGTTGAACTTGAACCATACCAACCTACTTCTCATAACTTACCAAATAAGGAGTTTCCAAAAACATATAATTCAAAAGGTAAATGTCGTTCATTTCATGAATCATACTACTTTAAGTTGAAAATCAACCTCCCTGTAAACGTTGGTGGTTATCATATTCATTTAGAAAAAATAAAATCTTTGCATTTCCTGCAAGTTATATGGGTTACCCAAAGCCAAATAACAAAATTTAGTTTCGTCAAGTTCATGTGATTGAAAAATTATTTTAAGAGTTATTGGAAATCATGAAAATTTTCCTGAACATTTAGAATCAGAAATAAATAGTAATCTGTTTACCAAAAGATTGAAGTTAGATCTTAGAGTAGAAATTATACACTCGGCTAATCAAAAAGTTGCAGAAAATCGAGAAATCATCAGACCAATTATCTATTCTTTAGTTTTTATTTTCAGTCAAAATATAGCTCTGAGAGTTCATAATAAAAAACACTAATCAATAAATAAAGGCAATTTTTTGGAACTAATATCTCTTTTAGGAGATTACCATCCAACTTAAAAAAATCATTTAAATACAATTAAGTTAAAGGATCGTAATCGTCTTACATTTTTATCTAATAGTAGTAAAAATGCATTATTAGATAAATTATATTGAAGGAAAAAATTAGTGCTTAAATATTGGATTAAATAAAACATTCACAAATGTTCTCTGTGATTATTGATACAACAACAGATATTTCAAACTTAGAACAATTCACATTAATTGCACGTTATGTACATAAAGGGTTTATTCAAAAACGACTTGTTGCTCTAGTCACTGCATCTGATGGAACAGGTAAAAGTTTATTTCAAGAGTTTTGTAATATAATAAATAAATACCTATAACTTAAATTGGCAAAGCTATTTGTATGCTCAATCCTATGGTGGAGCAGCGTCCATGCAGGGACAATATTCGGGACTCAAGACATTGATTCAGCAACAAAACCATAAAGCTATTTATATTTGGTGTTTCGCACACCTTTTAAATTTAGTTGTACTTGATACTGCTGATTCAAGTCTTCATACTAGACAGTTCCTTGGAGATCTTCAAAGTCTTATTACTTTCATGAGAGCTAGAAAAAGGACAACGGAGTTTGTTGACTGTCAATAAAAATTGCAACCAACTGAACGAATTTAAAAAATAAAATCATTTTCAAATACAAGATGGACCTCACATGGCCGAGTGATAAATGTAGTTTATTTCAAATTTAAAGCAAGTATTAACAAGGTGCTTATGTAACCTCTCAAAGTCTGATGATCGGACCACTGCTTCAGGAGTAAAACATTATTTAAAAATTATTACAACATTCAATTTTGTTTTAACAATGATTCTACTAAAAAAATGTTTGCAATCACCACTTACAAATTACTTACAATTCAAGTCACTAGATTTAATTGAAGCTCTTCGCTTGGTTGATGTGTCAGAAAAACAGCTTATCAGTTTAAGATGTAATTCAGTATTTGAAAAAACAGTGAATGAGGCAAAATATTTTGCTAAAGAAAATGAACTTACTGAAGTATACTTTAAAGATTTTAGACAATGTGTCAAAAAAAAATTGCCTGGTGAAGAAACCGCTGATTAGGTAATAAGTTCAAATTTCATTAAGTATAGATGTGAATCATATTTCAAAGTGTTAGATAAAGTCAATTCATCAATACAGAGAATGCTTTTCTGGAACTAGAGATATCTTAAAAGATTTAACTCTTTTATATCCAGAATGGTTGGAATATTATAGCAAAAATAACAAACCAATGCCGAAAGATAGTTTTTCTAAATTGACTTCTTGGGTAAATTGTATTAATTTAGATCAAATAAAAAATGAGTATACAGTATTTTCAAAAAGTTATAAAGAACTTACCAAGAATATACCTGGTGACGATATACCATTAATGTTACATCAAGAATCTCCTAGTGAACCAAATTCTGAAAGCGAATCTCTTAAAAGTGATGACGAAACTGAACAAGACAAATCAGTAAAAGAAGACATTTTAATTGATAAAGTCTTATATATTTTATCAACTTATGATTTACAGGCAGCATTTCCAAATCTTCACATAGCATTAGGAACATTACCAGTTTCATCATCATCAGCTGAAAGGTCTTTTTCTAAGGTAAAATTTAAATAAAAGAATCTTGTTAAACTAATTGCTTATATTAAATACTTATTACTTAAAATATAATAACTTTTTAGGTGAAGATAATTAAGTCAAGGTTGCGTTCAACTATGTGCCAACATCGACTTGAAAGTTTAATGTTTTTAAGTTGAGAAAGAGATGTATCTATTAAATATGAAGATGCAATTAATGCTTTTGGACATTCATCTGTAGTACTAAAAAAGCATTAATTTTCAAATGATGCATAATTATAAAATATAATATAATACAAATATATTAATGAACATAAATCTATTACAACGTAATTATTCTAATCTATTAATCTATTTCTCGTAATTCGTATTGATTTAAATACTTGGACACGACTTTAAAAATTATTTCTAAAAATGTTTTATTAAGTTTTTTATAACAAAGGTACTATATTGGTTGTAACAGTGGTGGTAGTAAAACTAAAAATGCATTGGGCCTCACACACAAAAAATGTTCTACACGTCACTGGGTTAGTACATACCATGGTTTAAATTTACAAGGTTATTGTACATATAACATTATACCACTTCACAATCAAATATTTGATGATAAAAATAAAAATGGCAAATGGCAGCGTAAAGGGAGCCAGTAATAATCAAGAATGTAAGCGCGAGATTTTGAATTTGTTAGCTATTTTTGATGATAAGAAAAATTGATATTTGTGATATCCCTTTACGCAGCCATTTTGTTTCTTATGATAACAATCCTAGTCGATATGTGATAACCTGTATTTTTCAACCATGGTATATACCTGAAAATGGAAACATTAAAATGTAAAATATTTTTAATAATCCTTCTAAAATATTTATAAATCGTTTAAAATTTTTAGTAATTTATTTTTGATAAAATGTATTTATTTATTTAAATTAGGTATGAAACAGAAAAATAATTTTTTTTTTCATTTACCTTTCAACATTTAATAAAAATTAACTGAGTTTACATAAGTAATTAAAATTGTATAAAATCTTTGGATTTGAAACGTAATTTTATTAAACGTTTGGTATCTTAATCACCGCCACAGTACTGGAAGGGTTTTGTGATCATGCGATCGTCGTAATTCAATAAAAATATAAAAGTTAATCAAAAACAATTTTGAAACATTCGATTTCTTGTTAAAGTTGTATAAACACACATGCATAACATTGATTTTATTTGATCCTGTAGTATCCTAACTTACAGAAATCCGGTTATGTTATATCACTTGTAGGTATTATGTTTGATCCGTTTATCACAGCACTCACTACTATAGTTGGCAATAAAGATTAAATCTTACCTGTACACAATGCTTCAATAAAGCAACTTTAATATAGTACTTTACTAACTCCTGTATAGTTATAAAGGTTGTACGCCGAACAATAAAGTACCCACAGTCATATAATTGTTTGATTTGGTAATGCCTAACTCTAGGATCATCGCGAACTATTGTAAAAGCATATAATATATAAATATAAATATACAAATATTCATATACAAATATTCATATGTAAAAAAACTAATAAAACAAATTCAAAATCGGTTATCAAAGCATATTTAACCTACTAATAATATAGAAAATAATATGTTCAACTAACTCACCAGACAAATAGTAAGCATTTGTTCTACTCTCGACATCTCTAACCACAAATGATCGGTTATCATTTTCTGGCAATAGCAGTAGTTTCTCGGCATCAACTCGCTTCATCTTGCCAATGTACCACGGCTCGGCTTTTATAGACTTGTCATACATAAGATCGGGTCCGTTCCTGGCTTTCCGTTGACATACGTAGTCGCGGGTCGGCACGGCTGGCAATTTTCGTTGGCCAGCGATGAAAGGCGATCTGTTGATGTCCCGCTTCCCAGACGAGACCTTCCGACAAGAGAAGCACATGCCCATCTTGTAGTTTAAGACAGTTCATCAAACAGCAAGTATACACCGTAAAATGAAAAATAATTGAAAATCGACTTACTATTATTTAATATATTATACTAAAAAAAATGTTGTTGAGGATTCCCCTATTTCCGTTAATTTTGTAGACCTCTCCAACTCAGTGTAGCAATATCTTAAAAACCAAATTCCCCCACTAATGAGAATAAAAAGCGTTATCAGTAAATGGAAGAAGTGCACCATCCGGTTTAATATAATCTGTGATACAATATGATAACCGCGGTTCAGTGTAACTTATGTTCAGTTACCTTACGTTCAATTCTTTATGTTCAATTTTAAGTAGGAGTAAAACCTTACTTAATTTTATACAATTTTCATTTCTTTTCTGTCGTGTACGCCTCATGTTTTTTCACTTATGTCATAATATGTCACTTCACCTCAGACAAATCGTTTCATTAATTATCACTGAATATTTAGCAAGTTATCACAAAAAAAAACCACAAGATGTTTCTATAGAAGAAATGATTAATTTCTTAAAAACTGTAAAAAAAACCTCGAGGTCAAATTTCACAACTTGTGAAAGAATTATTATTTATAGTTTGCCAATCACTTCATAATGTGGACGACGGAGCCACAAATGTAATCGCAATGTGGATCGAAGGGTGGAACCGCTAACTTCTGTAAGTAGTTTAGTATAATAATATATTAAATTGGCAACTGTTGAATTTTTATTTGTTGTAAAAAATTGAAAATCATTTTTCTTCGCCACATCACCTCTCTTGACACTTTAAATTGTTCAAATGTGTATTGTATCGTATTTATTGTATTAATATCTTTATTTAAGGTGAAGCAACCATAATATTTATGTGTTAAGAATGTGTATGTATTAGAGTTTTATTAAACACTAGCTGCCCTTGTGCCTCGATTCCGGGAGTTGTGGAAGCCGCCTCCGGCGCCTTCGAGGTGGTCGAGTGAAAATCGTTTCACTGGAAATTCGAAAAGAAATTAAACCTTACTTAAAACTGTGACTTGGAGTGTAGAGTGGTATTTCCTCGTCTGGTGTAATAACGTGCCCCGCTGTATGCCCGGTTCTGTTTTGTTGACTGTATAAGAAATTACGAATTGCGAATAATTGTAATCGAATGTCTAACTATCAATCATCGCTGTATGCAAATTTATGAGTTATAGGGCATCTGTGTATGGCGGATTGGATACATGTCCCGTCGCATGCCCTGTTCTTTTGTGCGTGAAAAAAGGATAAATGCATAACGAAAACGGTAATTGTATGTCTAGCTTTCAGTCCTCAGCCGGTACAAATGTGTGCGTTTACTGGGCATACCTCCTAACGTCGATAGTCTGATTTTGTATTATTGTAGGAGAAAATATTAAAGCCGAATGTCAATTGAATAAAAAGGTAAGTAGTCGATTTAAAAGCAACCATACTTCAAATGTATATAGGTGTCTGGTTACAAACCTTGGTCATAGTAGATATATGCTTTTGAAATTATAATAATTTGTGTATGAAACTTACTATTAATCAATTTAAATGTATATATACATATATATACAAGGTGATTTTTTTATCATTGAACACTCATTATTTCAAAAAGTATTAATGTTTAAGAAAATATTTTTTTACATAGTTTCAAGTTGTTGAAAAAAAATATTTTTATTAAAAAATTATATTAGTAGTTTATGAGTTATAAGTATTTAAAGTTTAGATGAGCGGAGTAGTGGACAAACATTTCACGGGGTAACCCCGTACCACTCTACTCCGCTCAACTAAACTTTAAATACTTATAACTCATAAACTAATTGCCCTAAATTCAATTTTTATGTATCGAAATACTCAGAAAAATATTCTGTTTTTGAATATAAAATCAAAATTACATGTTATCATTCAAAAAAGTAAAAAAATTAAAAAATTAAAAGGATAAAAAATATTTAAAAATATAATTTTTTAATAAAAAATATTGTTTTTTAACAACTTGAAACTATGTAAAAAAATATTTTCTTAAACATTCATACTTTTTGAAATAATGAGTGTTCAATGATAAAAATATCACCCTGTATATATGCAAGTGCTACATCAATTACAAATTAACTGGTACTATTGGTTAATGAATAATACTAAAGACGACATTGATTGTTAACCAATTGCTTATTGTAGGTAAGGGTTGCTTAAAGGTATATTGCAATAAAATAAGTAAGAAAAAAAATTAAACTTTTCAAATGTAGTTACTAATTAAACATGGGTATCAATTAATGTTATTATATTTATTTTAATATAACACATTAAACTCAATACAATTAAAATTATAATAATAAATAAAAATTATATAAAGTAGTACATAAATGATATGTATAATACATTTTTGCATGCCAACCACATAAAAATGATGACTAATAATACAATATTTTAAGGATAGTTTATATTGATAGTTGATATTTTAAGGTTTACAATATAAAAATATAAGGTGTGAATTGCAGTAATTAAACTTGGTAATACATATATATATATATATTAGTATAACCTTACATGTATGTTTTAAGAAATTGACATTGTCTTAACAATCGACACACCAAGCTCCTACTAAAACTCTTAGCTTTTAAATAAATGTACTGCAAAATGTCTATCCAATTCGTGCATTCAAACTACTTATATATATATTTTTTTAATATTATTGATATACATATTTTAAATAACAGTGTAATGTACCTATATTCATTGTACATTACATTTGCTTAGGCAGGTTAATTTTTAAATTATTAAATTAAATAATTATTACATTGCAAAGGATATAATAATAATAATAACATTTACAATTTATTAAAGCGAATAGAATAATAACGTTTTAGAAGATAGGTTTAAAACGGTGATAGGGTGGTGATAGCATAGGATTGGGTGGTATGTATTTATTAATAATATATATAAATCATGTATAATACATTTTTGCATACCAACGACATAATAAAAATGTTTAAAAATATTACAATATTTTAAGCATTGGAGGAATTTAAATTCAATTTATTATAATTGTATAACATATAATATGTATATGTAGTTTTCTTGTTTTGAAATTTGTTTGAAATATTGCAAAAAATTAATATGTGTAACCCAATGTAAAGGTTAGTGTACAGGGGAACAAATGCAGTTTAGTTCCTATGCGTTTTTTCGATTTTTTTCCCCCCCAAAATGTGTGTTTTAAAGCACTGAATACATAATTCTAATTCCAAAATTCTCGCAAATCTGTATTTTGGCAGTTATACCGAAAAAACTATAAAATAGTAATTTTTCAAAAATACGTGATATCTAGGATAAAAACATCAAAAAACTACATTTTGATTTTTTTTTTTAATTGTATGTTTTTATGATGGATGGAAATATGCATAAAGATTTTAATTATCGTACTTGCTGTTTAAAATTCCAAAAATAGAAAACAAAAATTTAATTTTTTTTATTTTGTCAATATTACATTATAAATTTTCGTCACTTCCATCCGTTTCAGAAGACGCTTCATCATCACTTACCAATAAATTATATTCTTGTATCGCTTTTGGGTCATACAGCTCACCAGCAAGTTAAAAAAATTCCGTCAGAGGTTCGATATTTAGTATACGACACCTTTTCAGAAAAATATACTTACCTAGCTAGATATCCACCATAAAACTGTTTTTTGCGGCAATATTGAGAAAGCGACATTGACGCCACATTCCCTCAACATTATTTGTGTGAGCTCCTGTTTCCGGATTTTTGAATTGTATTGAATGATTCACCGTTAAGTGAACAAATCCTTCATCTTCCAAACATTGATAACTCTAATAAAACAAATTAATACAATATTACAACTCGGTATCACAATATCCCTTTGCGGTACTTGTCGGTTATCGCGACTATCGTAAAAATTATAAAAAAAACTGTCATAAAAACTAGCAATAATTAATATTTCACTTTAGGAAGGAAATATTTAAAATATCAATTCTTTGATAAAGTGTGTCAGTTATGCTATGCTAGAGGAGTAGTATATATTTGTCTGTTCTGAGCACCTTTTTTACAGGGAGATTTTATCATTTCAAGGGGGGCATTTCTACATGCTCCACCGTGTAACACATAATCTCAAAAACCTTAATGTATGTTCTGAGCACCTTTTTTACAGGGAGATTTCATCATTTCAAGGGGGGCATTTCTACATGCTCCACCGTGTAACACATAATCTCAAAAACTCTAATGTACGTTCTGAGCACCTTTTTTTACAGGGAGATTTCTACATGCTTCACAATGTAACACAACAATTTGATAAAATATATATTATTTATTAAATATTATTTTATTTACAAATACAATTATATATTAATTCTAAACAAATATTTATACAAGTTTTCTTACTTCTCTAGTAAAAGGTACATATTCTACAATACGATCATGAATTAATAAACAATAAGCAGTTACACCTGTAAGCGAATCTGAAGCTTCAATTTCCAATTGAACATCCACTGCTGAGGCTGTGGCTGAATCGTTCTGTTTCGAAGTATCGATAACTATAATTGGAGCGTTTGTCAGAAAAGTAGAAGGACTCAATATCGGATTACGAATACTTTTTTCATAGTACGATTCTTGAAACGATGTATACATATTATATAATAAGGTGAAATTATTTTTAGTAAAATCTAAATTCAAATTATCGTATGGATAAGCTATAGAGTTCAGAAATACTTTAACGTTTGTTAAATTACAATGGTCAAATATACTACAATCGTTTGTTAGCAAATTCTTACGTCCTTTTTGTAATCCAATTATGATAAATCGTGGTTTTTCTAATTTTGAAGCAGTTTTCAAATTCCATACAACTTTTTTAGTGGTTCCGAGTTCAGGATATTCAAAAGTTTCAAAAGATCTAAAAGGGATAAATAGACTTTTTTCTTTTTCTATAAGTTTCAATAATTTTAACCTTTCCTCGTCGTCAACCGTTATATGTGGAACCTTCCAGACTATTTTATTTAAGGTGACTTTACCTTCAGTGGCAGTCGCACCACTTTTAACCTGTAAAGCATTTAAATCACTATGACTTCGGGTTAATATTAATTCCAATCTAGAATTCACTAATATTCTTTTATAGTCTTCAAACAATCCTAACCAATATTTCAATGGAATGCAAGCACTAAATTCACCTTTATCATTTTCCGATTGCGTTGCGTTTTTAAAATTCCAACCAGCATTTTCGTAACAATTGTAGTTATCTGGCGTACCGGATAAGTAACCTTTCAACGAGCTAGTGATTCCAAGAACACGTGTGCTATCTACTTCTATCCCATTGATTTCCAATCGTATTTGTTCGAAGAGGTAAGAGTAACCGTTATTAGATAGTTTCACTTTGGCAGCATCAGTAATTGTTCCTCCTAAAAAAATAAAGCTTTCGTGTAGATATGGATAAACATCCGTTTGCTGGATTGATATACGTATTTCATCATTATTATTAAATGATGTTGTATACGGTGCGTATGAATGATATTCAATTTTCGTAATTTTAGAATCCGTCTCGTACTGTGAAGTTATATCCAAAATATCACTTTCAGGCATTCTACTTTAATTGATAACCCAGAGCTTGTAAAATTTTTTTATTCTTCACCGTCAATTTTTTTATTTTATTTGATGTTACTGCTAGCACTTTAGTCTTATGACTAGTTGTACTGATCTGAAGTAGTGGGTTTATATTGAATTTTAATCCCATCTCAAGAGCCGTAACGTTTAATATGTAACACGATTGTCAATGCTTCACCAAAATTATCAATCGGATTATGATCTTGATCAACTAACTGAACGGTTATCGAATCAATATTTGTTTTATTCAATTTGTAATATATTAAATTTGGCGGTGCCTGAATTACTTTCGACCCTGTCTTTCCACTCGGGAAAAACTCATAAATCGAATGACTCTGAAGATGGTTGCTGAATGATCCTTGAGCTATATTACACATTACTTTTATAGAATTAATTGTGTTTAAATTTACAGCTTTTTCCGATCGAAGAATGTTGTATGGATTATATACTCGTTTTTCAAAACCGAATACAGGTGCTATACTATATGGATATTCAAAGTGTAGTATTCCATTACATTTTATATACGATCTGAAATCATCAGGATCAACCGTAATGTCGAATGTTAAATTGGTTAAGTTTTTACTATTATAGGCAACTATTTGCTTCTTAACTCGATCCTTAATATCTTCAATTTCATAACAACCCTCTTCCAATGTAATAAAACATATCATAGGATCATTATTGTTTTCATTATCAACTACTTGTATAGAAAATTTATTATTATTTTCATTAATATTTGGGAATGAATTAAATGACTGTAAACATAACAAAGCTATTTCTGAGTCATCGTAAAGGTTTATAGGCGGAAAATAATTTACAGATAATACAGTCGAATTTCCAGTCAAACTTAATGTAATAGATTCATGCATTGTAAAAATTCAAGACATAAATGACCACAGTTAAATGTATTGAAGTCTTGATAGTTGGAATAGTTATATACTATTTTGAACTGTCTGAAATAATGTTGTAATTCAATTGGTGGAGGTAAATCACCAAAGCTATCAAAATATACAACTTTGTCCTTATTTTTATAAAACGCTACCCAATGACTTCCGTCGCCTGAAGATATATCCAAGTTTAATATACCACATTCAACCGTATGTGGTTTTTTAGGTAAGTTATCACGTGAAAAGACTCCACGGAAATGATTGATTTTCAACTTTACAACATATTTTATAATATCTTGAGACGAAAGCGGTCTGTCAGGTAGCGTAATCATCAGTTTTTTTTTAACCTATTCTTGTTTGATTTCAAACCACTACCTTTTTTTCTTTTTGAATTTTGAACCGCATTATACACACTAGCACCTCCAGACATCAAACTACCAAGTGCTGACAATCCTGCAAATATAGGTATTAAGGGAATTGCACCTCCTGACTGTCTCGGTGCTAAAATCGACCTTTTACCACCATTCTTTTTCTTTGAGATTCTTTTTTTCTTCGCTGCTAGTATACCATTTGTTTTTATAGCACGTTTCCGTTTACAACCCATACCTATTTTTCTTTTAGCTTTCATTGCGTTTGTTACTGCGTACGCAACTAGTTTCTCTTTTCTAGGAGTATCTTTTGCTTTAAATCTTTCCCAAGCACGATTTTCTAACACTTTATCAGCTCTATGTCTATCGTCTAAATTTTTGCTCGTTGCATACACAATATCGTGATCACGACAAGCAGCATCCAATGGGTTTATTCCTTTATCGCCACGATCTAGTCTCTTTTTTAATTTTGTGCCAGGACCACAATACTGATATCCTGAAACATGGGCTTCGAACGGGAGACTATTTATAAGGGAGTTTACAAATCCTTTACCAGTCTTGACTGACTTACACTTGCGAGTTGAACGCGTCATCGATAACTGATTATAAATTAGAGAATTCTAGAGTATTTATAAGAAAATAATATGGATTTGATAGAACAGAAAGATAAATTGGATGTTATAAATGTAGATGTTCAGGTAGTAAGAAAACCATCAAGACACGGTTCGTTATTACCCGATACTATACGTGCTATACTAGTTGGTCCCAGCGGTTCAGGAAAAACAAATATAATGTATAATCTGATCACACATGTAAACGGGTTAAGATTTGAAAATATTTATTTATACTCGAAAACCTCTAATCAGGAAAAATATGTTTTATTAAAAAAAATAATAGATGGTATACAAGGTGCTAATTTTTTCTTATTTACAAGCGCTGATAAGGTTATAAAACCAAACTTAACCAAGAAAAATTCTATTATAATTTTTGATGATGTGATATGCGGTCCACAATCCGTAATCAGAGAATACTTTAGCATGGGTAGACATTCAGGTGCCAGCTCCGTATTTTATTTGGCACAGACATATTCTAAAATACCAAAACAGCTAATAAGAGATAACGCAAACTTTTTAATAATACTGAAACAAGATGATACAAATTTACGACATATATTCAACGATCATTCGTCTACAGATATGGATTTCTCAGAATTCCGGAAAATTTCCCATTTATGTTGGAATTACAGCGATTACGGGTTTCTGGTCATAGATAAAACTCGAGAAATGAATGAAGGAAGGTATAGATGTGGTTTTCATACATTCATTAAAATAAAATAATTTTATGTGCTTATACCTATATATAAATATACCATCACACAGTTATTATCCGCATAGTGTTATCAGTAGTCATACGATACAGGTATATTACATTTATTATTAACAATGAACAAAGAAAAAGTCTTGTTGGAAAATTTAATAACATCAAAAAAAATATACAACGAAAAATAATGGAAATGAAACGTGGTGTTATAGATTCTGAAAACTATTTCCGTGAAGCATTTAAGCCGATAATTGAACCATTGAGTACACATGTGAAACAAAATGTAATATGTAACACACGGTCAACTGAACTAGAAAATAAATCAGAAACCCCGTGCATTAGTGAAGAAGATAATGATGATGAATTATATTCATCATATGAAAATTTTTTAAATAACCGTCCTAAATCAACACGTTATGATAAATCTTATGGTATGCATTATGATAAAGATAGTGATTCATATAAAATAGGAAAATATTCTGTAACTTTTAGTCACGGCAAATTACTGTTGCTTAATAAATACTACCAATTTACACCAGGACTATGGTCTTTATTATGTGAGAAGGAACCAAAAAATACAACTATAGCAGATATAGAATCTTATTACAATATTTTGAAAACTAGTGGAGTCCATTTAAAAGCAGATGGAAAACCTAGAACCTCGAGATACCATAAATGGGTGACTGTTGTAAAACCGCTGTATGATCGAATGAAAATGGAGGAAAAACAGTTTAACGAAGAAATAAGTAAAATTAATGAGAATACAACTCCTCGAATTAATTTAAAATCATTTGACAATCATTTATCTAGTTCAAGCGCTAAACGCAGAAAAATAACACAAGAATTTGAACCATTTGATTTTAATCCAGAAGCAAACAGTTCCATGTCTACAAATCCATTAGTTGAAAAGATGTTTAATTTTACTTCATCACCAAAGACTATGAAAGGTTCTGGTTTATATAAAGATGTCTTACCTCAAACCCAATTAGTTTATTATGACGATCCGAATGAGCTAGTAACTAGATTAAATCTTTTGACATCATCACAAAGTGTTGGTAATACTGGTGTGAATAATGAAATAATATCTATTTTAGAAGAACTACGTGAGAGAAATATTATAGTATAATGACTACCTTAGAGAGTATAGCTAATGAGTTACATCGACCAGCGAGAAAAATATTTCCTAGACGCAGTGTAGTAACGCGGTTTATTGATGACCTCTGGCAAGCTGATTTAATGGATATGCAATCTCATTCTAAACAAAATTATGGTTTTAAGTATATTTTAGTTGTCATAGATACATATAGTAAGTACGTATGGCTTGAGGCGTTGAAAAATAAAACATCGAAAGAATGTACAAAAGGTATGTTTAATATATTGAAAAAAGCTCATCCGAAATTATTACAGACAGATAATGGTACAGAATTTTACAATGTTCAATTTCAAGATTTAATGAAAAAATACAAAATTAAACATTACAGTTCATACAGTGTTATTAAATGCGCAATCGCGGAACGCGTGATCCAGAGTCTTAAAAATAATATATATAGATATTTTACTGCTACTGGTACATGGAATTGGTATAATACACTATCAAAAATTACACAAAATTATAATAATACAAAACATAGAACAATCAAATGTACACCGAATGAAGCTCGAATGGATACAAACAAAATTAAATTTAATACACAAATAAATGATACATTATATAATCCAAAATTTAAAATTAATGATAAAGTAAGAATATCTAAGTATAAACATATATTTAGTAAAGGATATACACCAAATTGGACAACGGAAATATTTACAGTTTCAAAAGTTTTACAGACAAATCCAGTAACTTATCAACTAAAGGATGAATCAGACAATATAATCTTAGGTGGTTTTTATGAACAGGAAATTAAATTAACTGATTTTCCAAACACCTTTCTCATTGAACGTATTGTAAAAAAAGTTGGGAATAAAATGCTTGTTAAATGGTTAGGTTTTGATTCAAGTCAAAATTCATGGATAACATCATCAGATATTTTAAAATAATGTTTTTTATGTAAAATATTTTTTTTTTTTAAATAAAATAAAATATAAGTTTGTTTTTATTAAGTCGAATTAATTATTTCACATGATCTCCTGATCCTCAATTACCTGTTTTGAAAACTTAATGTATCCGCAATCAATAAAAAAAACAAAAGCACCATCTAATAGCTAATTAATCAATGAAAGTAATAATACTGCAGTATTTTGTTCCGCTAGATAACGCTTTTATACTGAACCATTAAGTTTGTAGTGACCATACGCCAATGTATTTATCCCATCATTCATTATATATCTTTTATCGTCATTGGCACTAAGAACAAGCTTGTTCATTGTTTTTGAATGAACAATATGTTTATTCGATTGAATGAAATTCATGTTTCTGTGAGATTGTTTTTTCTCCACAGATCTATGGTTGATAAAAGCATTTAATATATCTATGTAATCAATAAATTTCATATGGTTTTTTATTATATATTTTTTTACGCCTTTTGCTTTTTTTTCTACAGTATCATCTATGGTTTTATAAGCGTATAATTTTGGCCTCAATGAAACGAATTCTTTAAGAATTTTTGATTTAAGTTCGTCCTTGAAGAATCCTGGTTGGCTTTTATGGATTTCACTAAAGCAATAATGGTCTTTGGGATAATTAGATGTGTCGAAATATGGTAATAAATCATTTTTTAAATCATCGAAAAAATTTGCTGTTTGAATAGCATATATCAAGGAATCTGTATCCGAATATAAAGAACTAATTTTTCTACCATATTTCTTTTTCATTACATTATAATGAAAATCATACATAAAAGTTTTCGAAACGTCTAAAATTACAGATCCTACATAAATTGCTTTATCGAATTTAATAGTTTCCTTATGTTGATGAATAGCCATAAGATTCCTAGAGTATATAGTTCTATCCTTAAAGTTAGTTTTTGATATTAATTTATTAGCTTTTTTTTCTGACGAAACCAGTTTTATAGAAGTTCTTGTTCGAACATTCTCCATACATTTTCCAAAAACGCTATTAATTAAAAGCTTCCAGAATTCTTTTTCAAACTCGTTTTTGGCTTTTGTTCTCATTTTAGTACAGAATACAATGTACGATGCCATCCATTTCTTTTGAGAAAAGGAGATAGCTCGATGAATTTTTACAAGTTTAAGACCGTGAGATAACGCTTGTTTTAAATTTTTATAATGAACAATATAGTTTTTTTTCGGTAATAGTGTAGTTAACAATTTCTTAACTTTAGAATTTGGCGGACATTCGTTCAACGGTAAAAACGGGAAATCATTATGAGCCTTATGTAAATGTTTTGGGTAGTCAATATCGACTTCTAATATATATCCAACTTCAGAATCATCAGCAATTTTAGTTACGTCTATGTTTAAGTCATCAACCCATTCAAAATCTTTAAAAGGTAATTCTGTCAACATAGATTTTCCATATAAATTTACACAATCAAGATATGTTAACCATGTAATCGGTTCGTTAGAATTATAATTCAATCCTTCAATATTTGGTATGTTTGCTTTAGCAAATCTTTTAGTTGATTGGGTTATCCCACCGCGAATTGAATTCTCTATAAACAAAAGCATATTAGGACATTTTAACCTTTCCAACTCGATCTTAGTATATTTAAGCATGCAATCATACGCAAATCCTGGAGCAGTCATATAATGAGCAGGATCTAACTCAAGAGTAGATAAACATAAGTCTCTGAAATTTTCAAACACGTCAGCTAGTATTACCACATCAGTTTTTAAATAAAGATCGCTATATTCACCTAATGTCTTTATGTTAAACACTTTCCATACATTTTTCGCATGTATATAATCATCATCAGTAATATTTTCATCGGATAAAGAGCTATAAAACTCAAGTTTTGAAGGTAAAAAAGTATCATCTAGTTTACACCAACTATCAACATATTCATACGGGAAGACTCCTTTTCGAGTAACTAGATCTAATACTTTAGTAGAAAATACTTTAATAGTTTCTCTAAACCTCAACTTATCTTCGGATAAATTGTTTGCTAGTTTACTTAATTTTTCAGCCATAAAACGGTATGTGTCCACAAAATTTATATTAAATTTTGGTGCGATTTCTTTACTAAATGATATATATTTTTCAGATGAATTGGGTATAACATGAATATCTTTATCGTTACACCCAAGTTCTCGAATTATGAAGTGACTGTCATATGTCAGATTATGAAAGAAGATTGGTACAAATGACGGGCTTGTTAGCTGAAAATTACATTTAACACAAATACATCGTCGGTAATTTCCCGTTATATGACAGTGATCTCGAACTTTTAACAAATAATTATCTTTAAAAGATAATAAACATTTTTCACAAACCTTAGCTTTCTGAAAATGTTTTTCTTCTTTTAAAGTTAATTTTTTAATTGGTAAATTAGTTTTATAAATATCATGTATTTTATTTCCTATACTAATCATACTATTCATAAATTTTTTTGCTGCATTTTTACCTCTATATATTACTACTGTTCTAGGAATTTCAAACTTTTTTATTAATTTTTTTGGTATAATATTATAGTCAACTTTTACATAAAACCCGTAACTCATAAGTTTATGTAAATGTGTAATATGAGTTTTTGGTTTTTTACAACTTTGAATGAATTTATCAGGCTGTTTATGGTTTAAAATACATTCGAAGTCAGCGTATATAACAATTGGGATTCGTTGAGTATTTTTATAGTTTTTGAAACGTATAAAATCGTCATCTCCTTCTTCAAACATTATAGGTCTTCCTAATTTATTTTTAATACACATTTCTTTATGTCTAATTAATCCTGTTTCACCCCAAAGTTTGCTTTTACACGGTTTATTTCCAAAACTTGTAAAACATCTCTTACATATAATCAACTTTGAACAATGTTTAGATCTTTGACTTCTAACAAACCTTGAGAAGTTGTTAATATAACAATAATGAGATGTATTATTATTATCAAATAGAAATAGGTCAAAATGATTTTTTTTTTCAATATTGGTTATATGTAATGGGTAAATTAAATTTTTATCATTTAAGCTGTAAATATTAATTGATAAATTGTTTATTTTTTCAAATTTTTTTATCTGAGTTATAGGTGTTGGAAAATCAATACATTTAAAATTAAACCCACTTTTTTTTTCTAACATATCAAAATATTTTTTGTTAAACCGAGATTTATTCAATCGATTATCGTACTTAGATAGTATTGAATATTTGAAACATTCATTATCATTATTTTTTATATTTATAACTGCTTTTTTTTTTTTTATATGACTAGGTAAATCTAAATATGTGCTTCCTCCTTTAAGAGGATTAACTTTATTAACTCGTAATTGTAAACAATCTATAGATTTAAGTGACCAGCCTGATTTTTTTGATATAAATTGTGCTTCCTCAGATAATAGTTTGTTAAACATTTTGTTTAATAAACTATTAAAATTGGATGATTTAGATGCTAATACGTTTGAAGTTTTAAACGACATATCTTGTACTTCATCCGTTAATAGTTGTTCATACGTGCTATCAACATATAAATTAAATTTAATTGCTGACTGCTGGCTTGATTGTGTTAACCTAGAAATTAACATTTCAGAAACATAATTAAAAAATACATTGTAGTCTATTATTTCTTCCTTGTTCTTAACAATATACGTTCGGGAACAGCTTTTAAATCGTTCAATTTCAACAAGACCGCCCTCAGCTGATTCCATCCGTCTACGTTTAGTGATTGTATTTCTTTTCATTATGTAACTGTAAATAAATTAAAATAAAATAATAATAATAATAATAATATTATTTATTAATACATTTTAGTTTTAGTCTATATTCAAAGATTATAATTCTCTGTACAGTGAATTTAAAGAATTGTCTTATAATATATTTAATAATTATTCATAAAAAATTTAACCTGATCTAAACCTTTCACGTTTGGATTCTGCTATCGTAATAAAATCTAACCTATTACCGAAACATTGTTCTCGATTGCGAAAATTTGTAACATATAAATCACTATATTTTCGACATATATCCATTTTTTTTTCTCTTAATAAAACTAATTTTATATTTAACTCTTTTATATAAGACAAATTTGGTTTAGAATTTGTTCTACTTAAATAAATAGTGAATTTGAGGTTTCTAATTTGTTTTTTAAGATCTTTATATTCGTATCTCTCTTTAATTTTATTTTCATCAATAATCTTCGTTAATGCTGCAATCTGCTCTTCATAATATTGAATTTGTTCACAACAATAATCATATGAATGCGAAAAATTCATTATCTGTAATTTTAGCTAACGACATTAGTATGAAATGTATAATTTATAAATCTAATAATTAAAACGATTATTTATTAAACAACATTGAATATACGTATATATATATATATATATATTTATTTACAATTATAATAATTACTAATTACATATTATATAGTTTTACAGAAAACAAGAATTTTACAAGAAAAAAAACATAAAAATAAAATTAAAGCAATAAAAATTAAAAAATTAAAAAATGAAAAAAAAAACAACTTAAATTAGAATTCGAACAATCGCAATATACATTTTATAAATGTAAATTATGTATAAGAAATTCTGTGCATTTACTGCACAGAGAACTAGACTCTTTGAATATAGTTTTATTCTATATTCAAAGAGTCTAGTTCTCTATGCAGTAAATGCACAGAATTTCTTATACTTGTTTTACATTTATAAAATGTATATTTCGTTTGTTTGAATTCTAATTTAAGTTGGTTTTTTTCATTTTTTAATTTTTTGATTTTTTTGTTTATTTCTTTAATTTTATTTTTATGTTTTTCTTCTTCTACGTCTTCTTCATCCAATGTCTTTTCTAAAAGTTCATAACTGTCCTCAATTTTTCTTTGGATGTCATCTGATTGAGAAGCCATTTTCTTTTGTAACTGTAAATATTAATATTTATCTATCAATCAATATATTGAATAAAATAAAAAAAGTCGAGTCATAAAAATTATAAGCGATACAATATTATTTTTCCTTTATATTATATTATATTATATTTAACTCATATTATTTGACAAGTTTTCACAACACAGTTAAAATATTAATAAAAAATATATGTAAAATAATATAATAATATGTACAAGCATATACGTTTGAAAAAAAAAATAAAAAAAATACTATATGCTTGTATTATCTATAAGTTCAACATTATTTACATATTTTACATCATAGAATTCAATGTTTATAATATAATCTCATGGTTTACATAAACATAATAAGTTTTAATAGTTCTCAATACATTTTCTTTTTACAAAATATAATACATTCTTAGTTATTTATACAACATATTTGTAATAATTAAAATATAATATCTAATAAGAATTATATTAACAATTTTCTTGCATGTATAAAGCGATAATAATTATAATAATAATAATAACCAATTATAATGATAGTTGTATATAATAACATTAAAAGCCTTTACATATAATAGGGATACATGAACATGGTTAATCAAAATAATCGTTACGATTTTAATATTTACTTTTATCTTTCAACATCATTTATAAAATATATATTAAATAACAATATAATTAATGTTTTACAGTGTATACATTTAAAAATAATTTTAATAGTTATACATTTATAGTATATAAATATAAAATGAGAAATTATCTATCAAACATCTTAGACAATTGTTTTATTGTTAGTTTTTTATTTATGAGATATATTTCTCATTCTATCTAAAACAAAAAATTCTGAATATGTTACGGGTACAGGTACGGAGTCAATACTAGTAGGGAACGGATTACTTTGTAAATCAACACCTTTGGTTAAGAACCGTCCACATAATATACATCGTGTATAATAACAATAATCTTTAAACGCTTGTATATCTTTAAATCGAACAAACTGGTATAAAGGATTGTAAGTTCGAAACGTATTACCACTAGATCTTTCATGATGATAACATGCACTGCTGCAATACTTTTGGTCCCCAACATTTTGTATACACAGTTCAACTAATGTATAATTTCCGAGTGGATCGGTTAAAATATTTAATACATGGTCCTTTACCATAAATGGATAATAATCTCCTACTAACATAAAGGTGATTTCAGGGTTAAAACGATAATATTCTAAAGATTCTAAAACACTGTTGATTGTTCTATTTCGTATATTGTTTGAATCGATTGAAAACATATTGTAATTTATAAAAAAATTCAACCCGTAAAAAAAATAAAACAACATTAAATTAGATTTATAACTATTTTATGATAGCATAACTAATGTTCAACAATAAAATTTCTATTTTAATTGAATATTGTACACGTATTCGTTTGATTCGTTCCATATGCAACGTACGCATACCTACCTATAATAATTTTTTATAAAAATAATAGCTATACTAATGATATTATATACTTACATTGTTAATTTGAGAAGTTGAAATATTTGAAAAAAATTGAACTTTTTTCCGTGTATGTTTGTGTTGAGCGTTGTGAGACAATATGATATATTATAAGTTTGTGAGACTGTCAATACAATGTTTACGATGAATCTTTAAGATGAAAATGTTAACTCCCTGATAATATGAGTACTGTTATATACACGTTTCGTTGAAGTGGTTATTAGTTTTTTATAATAATTTATATAATACACATTATATAATATTCGCTTCGACTAAACGTCTATATTGCAGTGTTATCAATGTTTTTTTTGTTTTTTTTATTAAACATTAAAGACTGCGACAGCTCTGTTCATTAACGTAACAGTGATTTAAATTATTATTACTTCCTAAAAAATTATATTATCAATGTAAGGTTAATGGTTATTAGTTTTTATAATAATATATATAATACACATTATATAATATCAGCTTCGACGAAACGTTTATATAACATATGACAATATTATCAAAGACTGCGGTCAGAGTTTTATAATGCTCAATTTCAAGAATTAATAAAAAAAAAAAAATAATAAAAAAACTATATCCGTATCTTGTTATTGCAGAAGCTGACCACTACTATTGCTATTTATATTATTATTACTATTGGTCTTAATATAATATAAATTGATTAGAAAATACAAATAGCAAGTCACTTTTAGAGGTAGAACTTAAATCCACTCAACGTATTTTAGCTACAAATTATCTACTGTTAAAGATATATTTTAAAAAAAATGTCATTTTCTAATTCGAACATTAGTGATTACGAAGAATCAATGACTGAAAGCGATGTAAGTACAAAATTAATATTAATTTATATTTTTATATTTTAAATTTATATTTTTATAATATAATATATTTAATAGTTATATTTGAATAATACTGTATTACACTGGTTCAGTATTATACCCATTGAATACGATGTATATATTTTTACTAGATTTTCAGTAACCAAATTGTATATAATTTCAGAACAATTATAACGAGGTAAAACCGGATACCACAAAAAAACAAAATAAAACAAAAAGAGATGTGAAATTGAAAAAAAATATGTGCAAAACAAAAGTTAAAAAAGTATGTAAAAAAAATTAAAAATTAAAAAATTTACAGTATAATAAAAAAATTAAATAAAATTACAATTTTTATTATTATTATTAATACCTATAATTATTTTTTTTTTTTAGAATATTTCATATCTGGATAGAATTGGTCCTTTAATTAAAGATGTGAAAGTAAATAATGAACTTATTAATTCGATGATGGTGAAACAAAGTGATGAAATAGTAAACATAAAATTACCATTTGATAACGAAGTATGTAGTGATTACTGGACAATAAATCACTATAAAATAAAAAATATTCAAAATCTTATTGCTACAGACAGGTAATATATATTATATAAATATATGATTCTTAGAATTTACATGAATACAACTTACAATGACCCTAAAAAAAAATAATTTAAGAAATTCATTGGTTGATGTATGTAATAGTTAAAAGGTTCTTATAATATATTAATGTGCCTGTATGTATGTATATATATTTGTAATGTAAAATACTTATCATTTTAATGATGTTATAGATGGAAAGAAGCTGAGTGCAGTGTAAAAGTATCGATAACTGATTTAGCAAAGGATCAAGGACTCGCAAACGATTTATCCAACATCATACAAACAATATTTACACGGTTCATGTCTAATCCAAACAAGAAAATAGGATGTATTAAAAAATCAAAATCATAATAAATCTGTTTTTAATGGCTGTTGAAAATTAAAATAAAAAAACCAATATATTAACTAATCGTACATTTATTTTTAAAAGTGGTACAAAAGTAGTGTATATGATTTAGTGTCATGATGTGTAAAAATAAATTACAGGTTAATAGCTGATGTACCTAATTCTAACTCTTGTAATATCATATTTGATAATGAGTTATAATGATATTGTAATAATTCATACATAAAAGAAATATCATTAGTTTCTATATTACTATAACTTAAGTTATAATTCTGAATATATGAGTTTGTAAATTCATTCCGTCGACAAGAAGAGGGTAACCCGTTAATATCTGCCATAATTAATGCATATGCTGTGTCAAAAGTCTTCTGGTAACATGGTAATTTTTTCTGCTTCTCGATTATATAGAGATCGATACAAGCTCCAAGCTGATTCAGCCTTTGCAAATCGACATGTGATAAAGTTATATAATTTTCATTAGAATATAATATGATTGAAGACTGTTTCACATTAACGGAATAGCTTAAGTTATCAGTTATTCTTACACGTTTACATCGGTTTTGTAGATTATCAATAATTGCTTTATAATTATTTTCACACATTAATGATAGCCATTGGTCTAGATCGAGGCTTAAACTCTTTTTAGTAATCATACATTTTAATATTACAACAATCGAAATCTTTTTGTTAACTAACAAACCTACTGTTACACTTTTCTTTCCATATTGACGAATTTCAAATTCTGACCTTGAGACAATCGGTGAAATCATATTGTAGCGAGCTTATAATACTTACCGATATATTTTTGTTCGTTCTGGCGATTATTGTTTTAAAAAATTATACTATGATTATCAGAGTGTTAATTGTATACTGATTATATTTTATTCATACAACAACGTTTTATACTAAAAAAGTTAAATACAATTTCAAAAAAGTAAATACGTGACCTAATTGATAAGTGTGGAGGGAGGGAGCTTATTATTAATTATATATCTCGTATTATTCCTGCAAATTAAATGAAACAAACATCTGCTACCTAGATTTGAACCTTATATATTGAATTAAAAACTTCACGTCTTATCCATTAGGTCACGTATTTACAAGATATAGAATGGAATAATAACACATTTAAACTGTTTTAATAAAATACAAAATTTTATTTTAATATCGTTCATACGTTTAAGCAGTTGAGCGAGTGACATATTTAGTTTTACAATTACATTAAGTTCTTCCATATTTGGTTATTATGTTTTCTACAAAGTGGTTACCTTTCGATAATAATACATAAATACATTTGGAATTATGTCTCGAGTGTTCGATCCATGGAATGTCATCTTTCTTCCAGTCATGTAATACAAGTCCGCAAGAGAAGCATTCCACAATATCTTGAACCCCTGTATATATAAAGCCGCATTCAGACAATACATATTTGTTTTGAGGTATAGTTGACGGAAATATATTATATGTTTTTAATCTTGATGTGAATGTATCATATTGCGGATATGTTGGATATGGTTGGTTTCGTATTAAAGAAACTAATGAAGAATAATTGCTGGTGGTTTTTTGAAAGTTCATGTTTTTTTTATTTTAAAGAAAAAACATTAAATTGGAAATTTTTACTTAAAAAAATAAATGTATAAGTGAAACAAGACAATAAAATAAAAAGCATAACTTGGTTTAACAACGGATTATTCGTTACTGAAATGTATAGCTAACTTAATTTTAGTACGAGTGACTATAAAAAGTTCAGTGTCGCCAACACTTATGAGTAATACATTGATGGTAAAAACATATTTATTTTGTTTGTGTAACAAAATGATATAGACACAGTTATGTGTTGTGTACTTGTGTTGTACACAACACATAACTTTTACTTGTGTACAATTTGTGTTACACGGTGGAGCATGTAGAAATGCCCCCCTTGAAATGATGAAATCTCCCTGTAAAAAAGGTGCTCAGAACATACATTAAGGTTTTTGAGATTATGTGTTACACGGTGGAGCATGTAGAAATGCCCCCCTTGAAATGATAAAATCTCCCTGTAAAAAAGGTGCTCAGAACAGACAAATATATACTACTTAGAGGCACTCGTCGCTACGCCCCTCGGCGCCGTCGCTCCGCTCCGCTAATCGAAAATATCCACCGACTTGCTGTGCAAAACCACCTCATGTAGGTCACAGGGTAAAAACTAAATGTATTAAGGTATTTATACCTTCCAAAAATCGCTGATAGTTGTAGTCCCTGGTAAGATCCAATCATTGATTGCTGTTAAAAGGGTATCTTTATCTCGCTTTTCTACGGGTATTAAAAAACAAGCTCCAGTTTCTCGCTGAACACCACCAAAAATCCATTGTCCATCTACACGATTCCCGCGGTTATATTTTCTTCGACCAAATTTGGACTCTTTTCAATATCGACAACTTGACCGACTCCACCTATCACATGAATTAATTAATTTAATAGTGTAAAAAAAATGATTTATCTTGTAATTCTAAGATATGTTATTTTAAACTTACCTATCTTATTATGATTTGTAATCATAGCCTCGAAGACGACTTCTCTATGAAATGATGACCAGTCAACAGCAGTATGTTGAGCAATTTTGATTTGTTTTACAATAAATGACTATGACACATTTTCTAACCACAAATATGCAAACGATACTATTTGGTATAACGACAAATGCGATTTATGAAAAAATGTATCTACGCGAATCGATCGATAATAGTCGCATCGGTTTTTTTGTTTATTTATAGGTGCCCTACATCTCCAACCAAACCCGTCTAAAGAACGCACATCAGGGTATAATTTTAAATAATTACCATTTTTACATTTTAACACACCGTCACGGGCCAAATTTGCATAGGTACGATAATAATAATAAAATTCAAAATAATAACATTTACAATTTATTAAAGCGAACATAACATTTTAGAAGATTTTAAAAACAATTATTATTTATTTATTTATTTATTTATTTATTAATTATAAACGGGCGTGAGCCCATGATACAGATATGTATGGTGTAATGTTGACAAAAATTACATACTAATTTTAAGTGTGGTACATCGGTACATGCTTACATGAGTTATATATAAAAACAAAATAAAAGATAATAGTATAATATTATGGAAGAAATGACGGGTCCTCATTGGCTAATTTCATCATACGGTTTATTGGCTCGTTTTGTAAATATTTTGTAGGACAATGCGGAATAAAAAAAGTATGTGTGTTGCGGGTGCACTTAACTGGAACTTTAAAGTTAATTAGAGCAAGGAGTGAAGGGGAGTCAACAGATCCCGATAAGATTTTATTAAGAAAAGCAAGAGCATGAGAGCGGCGACGGTCAGCTAAGGAAGATAAGTTCATGAGACGAAGTAGAGGAGTATAATCATGAGGGGGGCAGTTAACATTCAATTTATGCTTCATATAGCATAAGAATTTACGCTGAACACGTTCGAGTTGAAAACAGGCATCAGCAGTTTGAGGATCCCATACAATAGAGCCATATTCAACGATTGGGCGTACAAGTGCACAATAGATGGATTTGAGAGAGCTGGTGAGTTTAAATTCACCAGATATCCTTTTAATGAAACCCAAAACCTTGAGAGCTTTGCAAGTAATTTTATCGATGTGGGCACGAGGAGAATGAGAGGAAGTAAATGTAAAACCAAGATCACAAATGCTAGAATCAACGGGAATTAAACTAGAGCCATTCAGAACGTAGGAGTAAGTGATAGGAGAGCGACTTCTGGTGAATATCATTGACCGGCATTTATTAACATTTAATGTAAGACCAAGAGTTTCTGCCCAGGCAGAGAATCTATTAAGATCATCCTGGAGTTTGAGACAATCATCGACCGAGTAGATCTTAAGGAAAATCTTCATGTCATCAGCAAAACAGAGTAGTTGGCTGTGTTTAAGGGAGGTACAAGCACTGTTAACGAACAAAGAGAAAAGAAGGGGTGATAGATGTCCACCTTGGGGGACACCAGAGGTAGATAAAAATATGTCAGATTTTGTATTGAACATATTAACCCATTGCGATCTATTTAATAAAAATGAATTAAACCAAGATAGGATGGGATCGCCAAAACCAGAAGCACGAAGTATAGAAATAAGAACCTCATGATTAACTGAATCGAACGCCTTAGCAAAGTCGGTATACACAACATCAACTTGAAATCCTTCTTTAAAAGAACCGTGTATGTAATTGGAAAAGTTAAGGTTACAAGTAACCGTAGATCTGCCTGGGCGAAAACCGTGCTGTTCGTTGGCTAAAATCATGTTAACAAAAGGCTGGATTGAGTCTAGGACTAAGGACTCAAAAATTTTAGATATATGTCCTAGAATTGAAATTGGTCTATAATTTGTGACTAGTGATGGGTTGCCTGATTTTAAAATGGGAGTAATAGAGCCGATTTTCCACATGTCAGGAAATGTACTTTCATCAAGGGATCTTCGAAATAGAGACCAAAGAGGATAGAAAATAACATATCTTATTCTGTAGAGGAAATCACCCGGTATCCCATCGGGTCCTAAAGAAAACACATTTTTCAGACTGTTAAGCTTGAGGAGAACATTATTAGGGGTGAAGTAACAGTTGTTTGGTAAGTCGAAAAATGGTAAATCTAAAGACTGGAGGTTTGGGATAGTTGATTTTGAAGAGTAGACAGAACTAAAATGTTTAGAAAATAAATTTACACTTTCCTGAATACAAGAACTATCGACACCATCGAAGGAAACTATGTTTGGAACAGCATTGTGAGAACGATTCCTACGTACAAAATCCCAGAATTTCTTGGGATTCAAGGATAACGATTTTTCTGACTGCTCAACAAACGTTTTGTGACATTTTTTAGACATGTATTTACATTTTGCACGGAGTAGAGAAAAGACTCTATAATCAGCAGGATCAAATGTAGATTTAAACTTAGCATGAGCTTTATTTTTACGATAAACTAAGGTTTTGAGATCTTTGGATACCCAGGAAGGAAAAGTTGATTTATAAAAGTGGGACAGAGGGACGAACCTCAAAATTGAACTGTGAAGAGAATCAGTGAAGGTATTAACCGAAGTATTTAAATCAAGGTTGGATAGCGTAGAGACCCAATCGTAGGAAGACACAAAATGTATAATACAATTGTAATCCGCCTTTTTGAAGTTGTGAAAGGAATGCGAGTTATTTAACGTAGTAGAGGTAGAGATATTATGTAATGAAATATTAAGAGGTGGGTGATAAGGATCAGGTGGAACAAACGGTTCAAGAGATTCACAAACGATAACGGAATCGGTGTTACAACAAATTAGATCAAGAATGGAACCTTTAGAGTTTAAAACAGAATTTTTTTGGTAGAACCCATTGAAGGCAAGTAGTTCAGGAACACAAGGCACACGAAGAGGGGAGGAAGAAGTATAAGTAAGGCCATGTGAATCATTAGACCAGGAAATATCAGGCAAGTTGTAATCTCCACAGAGTAAGAATGTGTGTTCAGGATGTTGTTGATATGTAGTTTCCAATAAGGACATAAAATTTTCAAATAAAAAAGGTGGACTTAGAGGAGGAAAATAAGCAGCATTAATTATGTACTTATAGGACCCAACAGAGAGCATTACAAATAAGTGCTCGACGTTAATTTCATGAACAGCAATTAATTTGGAAGATAAATCTTTTCTTATCCCAATGAGAACTCCGCCACCCCTTAAACAATTGCTAGTATTAGAACATCTATCATATCTGTAAATATTATAATTGGTAAGACCAAGTTCACAATCAGCAAAAGAATCGGTCAACCAAGTTTCAGTTAATACAAAAAAATCATAATTTATACAGGCTACATTACATTTAAAATTTAAAATTTTCGTCCGGAGACCACGGCAGTTCTGGTAAAAACCAGAGACAGACTTGCTAGCTGATGAATGAGTTAAGGGTTGTTGAATGTGGGCCTCTGGTTGAAATTTCCATTCCTAGGATTGCTAAACACGACCTTTGGGAGACCATTTATATGAACAATCTGCAGTCCAACTTCGCCATCTTGAGACCTACGCTCAAGTTCAGAGTGGCAGTTACGCAGTAGGGTACGTTGAAGTAGAGTCTTATCTTTTACAATTCGGAAGTTTGGCGGAAAGTTAGTACCCTTTTTCTTTACCTCATAATAGGTAGCTAGTAATTTAGAAGCGCATTCTTTAGATTCAAAAATTATTTTCAAGGGACGAGTGTTGTTAGCCTGAGCTTTACCCAGACGAACCAATTTGTATTGAGCAGGAAGATTGCCTATAAGAGGAATTACAATATTCTCAAAAGTTGATTTGTCATCAGTGATACGTTGAGCGGTAGATTCAGCGGAAGACTCAGGAACACTGTATACCAATAAATTAGTAGAGCATCTTTCTCGTTCAAACGTTTCCTGGAACACTTGTGATACAACAGTGGATGAAAAGGCAGGAGAATCCAAGGATTCCAGCCTCAGGACTTTATCTTTTAGAAAAACCACCTCACCCTTAAGAGTGTTATTTTCAGCTTTGAGTTCAGCAAGAAGAGAGGACAGTTGAACTATGTCATTTTTTAGCTCTTTAAATTGATTGTCTTGCGTCAATGACAGTTTTTTAAAAGAATCAGAAAACTCAGTTCGAAAGGATAGTAACGTAGTCATGATATCATCGTTGGATGGAGAACTGCTAGCAGGTGAAGAGACAACTTTTGGAGAAGCGACAGCCTGTAATTTAGCGCCACTGCGAGTGGTTGGTTTTGAATTAATCATGACACAATTGGATACTACCAGTTTAACAGTAATGCAAAGTCGTTTGCATATACGGCCAGTAGGCGAGAGTTAATGTAGTTTAGTACCTTGCGTTAAAGTCTCCAAGACAGGAAAAAATAAACAGCTGATCCAAATAAGACGGTGATAATTTGATAGTGTGAAATCGCCAAAGTGATAACGGATACAACAATAATTGTACTCACGGTCCAAGCCACAGCAAAAATGCAACCAAAAAGTGAAAATCCTTGGATGAAACTGGACGAAAACACCAACAACGCACTACCAATAGTTAATAATAAAAATAAAATATACACGGTAGCGAATGATAAAGAGAAGAACGCAAAAAAAAAATTAGATTGATTTCATGATACAGTACACCAAAACTTGTTATCAAACCGTAGTATTATGTAGTAGTAATGCAAAGAAAAAATTGAAAAAAACAGTTTTTTGAATTTTTGAATCTCGAGCAATTGAACCGTTTCTGAATTTTGCGTTTTACATGTTATTATATTACACACGGAAATATCACAATTTTTATAATATATAGAAATACGGAATAACTCGGGTAATAATAATAATATTCGAAAATATTCGTCAATAAGGAAAAGGGAGATAAGTGAGCGAAATAGCGAACGCGCGGGAAGTATTATGATTGGTCGTCATGGAAGAAACGCGGAGTGCCGTTAGCGCTCCGCGCGGATCTGATACGCGTTTTTAGCGTTTTATGATATAAGAAGAAGATTAATAAACGATGCCAGCAGAGGAGTAGTAATGTTCACACAGATCCTCCCCTGCTGTCGGTTTTTTTTCAAATGTGTTATAATATACTGCTGAAATAACCAAACAATATATCGATGGCGTAGCGCACAAGTGTGATAAGTGACATTTTTTTGAAAAATTAGTTAAGTGCATAATCAATTTAATCATACAATTCTGCACATTATGCCCAAACGTTGTAAGTGAATAGTTCATTATTTACTCCGATAGATGTCGTACAGTTCGTTACATTTTTGAATTTGTTATAACATCTCAAACTTAAAAATCGTTTTCCTGAACAATTACGAAAATGTCACTTATCACACTTGTGCGCTACGCCATCGATATGATATACAATAATATATATTGATAATGATATATAATGATATATAATAAAAACCCCTCATAAATATATTTAGCACATATTTTCTACTTAATTTTTTTTTTTATTTATTTAAACTTACTATTAATATTTATTATATAAATATAAATTTTAATTATTAATTTAATTTTAATGTGAATTGTCTGGTCGATAAGATTATGGAATGCTATTAGTTGTGAGTGCTTTTAGGACTGATGTAAGAAGGTAGATGAGGGGAGTAATTAGTGAGTTTAAATTTGAAATAAGACTTGAGAGACTAGGGTGTCGGTTATTTTGAGTTCCGCGTGTAAATTTTGATGATTTTTGGTGGCTTCAGCTTTAGATTTGGTTTTTTGATAGGTGTTGGAATCAGATACTTTGGCTGGATTTACTTTGTTTTTCCTTTGTAGACTGGGAATCCTACTTAATTTAATAATTGTAATTTTTTTTTTTTAAATTAAATTTTTTTCCCACATATTTGGATGTTTTAAGCACATATTTTATAAATTATACTTCCATATATATGTACATATTTCTGTATTTTTATTACATATAAATCCGTTCCCTAATAATAAATAATAATATTACTTAAAAGTGATCTATTATAAATTATCTTGAATAATTTTCATACACTCTATGAACAAAACTACAAGATAAGGGAACGTCAATTTGAGAGACACAAATATCCCAATTATAACATACAAAAAAAGGATTGGAAAATTTTAGAAGTGAATATCAATCCATCAAAGGATACAATTGAAGCAATAGAGGAAGTATTAAACAAATATGGGAACCCGAAAAATCCATCTGAGTACAAATGGACAAATTATCAACCAAACCATAAGGGCTACCCAATCAGAAACATACTTAACTGTATCACAAACATTGACGTAAGTATATTGTATATTAGATATTTATCAACTCAGGTTATTTTTTTTAATAAAATGTGTATACAAATCTATCTTAATACTCAAACATGATGTTTTACAGGCACCAGTTGTTGAACCGCCGGAAGAAACTGCTTCAGAATTAAAGAGTACAGACGTTAAACGTGATGTAAGTATATTGTATATTAGATATTTATCAGCTCAGGTTTTTTTTTTTTTAATAAAATGTTTATAAAAATCAATGTTTATAAAATTTGATCGTTGGTTAAAATTGTATAGTAATCAACAACTTATTAATTTTGTTAATCATTGACTTTCCGTACATTTTTGTGACAACTCTTCTTTTGCCCTCACGATTCTTGAAACTCCGTACTTTTAATTAACATTCCTCTGTGACAGGTTTAGGTTTTTTTGTCTGTTACAAGGATTTTTCGATCCAATACAACAAGGTAAATTCAATTTGGGACCATATTTTTTTCTTTTTGATTTGGTTACCGTCTTTGACCTTTTCAATGCACACGGATTTTTGTTTCGTCTGGTCGAAAACCGTTTTTTCTTTATGCATGTTTGAGATGTTTCTAATTTATTGTCCATCTCAGAATCCATTTTATCACTAGAAAATAAATAAGTATAGGTATCGACACTGTATAAATATATATATAAAAACGTTCCGTTGTGCTTACTCGAGTAATTGAAGATTTTCCTCAGACTTATGCTTATTTAGTTGTTCTAACTCCAACTTTTTTTGAAGACTTAATAATTGATCTTCGTAATGTTTCATACTATTAAGTGCAGAAACTACTTGTTTTTGTTCACTTTCAATTTTTTTATCCTTAATCTGTATCGTTTCATTAAGTTGCTCAATTGCCATTTTATATTGGTGTTCTATGATAACATTTATATTTGTTTTATTATAAAAACAATATGTAAACAAATATTAGTTTACCTCGTATTTGGGAGTTTTTCAATTCATATTCTTTGTATAGTATTGCTGTTTCATATATTTCTAATTGAGAGTTAGCTTTATCCAATTCCTTTTGGCATTGTTCCTTTGTGTCTTCAAGACATTTATTTATTATCATTTCCTTATTGTAATATTTCTGTTCAGTGTCACATAGTTCTTCCTTTGCTGCCTTTTCTTTTTTTTTTAACAGTAGTTTCATTTCATTTAGTTGACATTGTAGATTTTCTTTGTCAAACAAAAAACCAAAACATTTTGGTGTGTTTTTTGATTCACCAGAAGACGAATGGTCATCAGAGGGGCTAATACAAATTGACGTTTTCTTGTGATCCGACTGGCATGGATTAATGATAATTTTATCGGAATCACATGAGCTAATGCAACTGTTACAGTTGTCACACGGTCTTAGGTTATTTATATTTGAGTCACACTGTTCCAATTTGCATGGATCGGAATTGTTTGAGATGGAGTGAAATTTTGAGTTGCAATTTGTTGATGTTGTTATAGGCTGACATATAGCTGGACACATATGTGTCTGTGAACCAACGTCAACTAGTTGCAGATGTATTGTCTGTGAGCCATCTTTAAAATTTTTCGCAATATTACATGACATAATATTTTCATCACTGAACCTGCAATCATGAAGTTTATTATTCTATCGTAAATATAGTATAGTACATTAGTACATTATATAGGTAATACTAACAATAGGCATTACCAAGAGATAAATAAAACCGAGATGAGAATTTTTCTTAAATAAACGAATACGCGTTTATGGTTTTAATATTATTAATAGCGGATAAGCCACCATTAACTCACTGGTTCAATATATTACTTTTACACTTCCTTTAACCGTAAAATTCGATAGAGTAATTTTTAATTCTACCTATATATTATATTTTTTTCTTTAATATATTATAATTTCAGTTACTCGTAACTTCTATTTTATAGTCTTACAGTATTATAAGTCATACGACCAATTATTGATCCCAAATACCTAATATGTAAATACCTAAAAACTGCATAAGCATAATATGCGTTATTTAGATCTGTATCAGCCTGCTATTATCTATTATTATCTATTATAATCGACCAACCTATCGTTTTCGTTTAGCTTCAGTAGAAATATCATCAATATTTTTTGTGAAATTCGTTCGAGTAGAAACCTCAACCATATACTTTGCCTCATATATATAATAGCTGTTATTCAATTTTACATTTATATAGAAAATACTTATTAGGCTAAATTAAAAAATATAATACTATATTTACAGAAAATAACATCACGATCCTAATTAAAAATAGAATGTGTGTGTGCAGTAAACAGGACAGAAGTGAATACAGGATATAGGTTAATTTATAGATAAAATACTAATTAACATAATACAAGGTGTAAGAACCGGCCATGCTTTGCTATTGTAAGGGTATTGTGATTTTTTCAACTCCTTTTTGGTGTAAACCCGCTGTGGAATTAATGTATTTTTAAATGTAAATTATAAAATATTTTAATATATAGCCATACCCACATGCGTTGTCCGTGAGATTCGCTTGTGATTATGCGAGCAGTATATTATCTGATAGGCAACCACCTGCGGTAAATCGCGGAAAACGCGTGGTGTATAAATAAACTCTAAAAATTCAAACAATTAAAAAAATTGTTCCGCCGAAACTGTGGTTCAAACTCGATCATTCTGTACTAAAATACACAGGCCTATCACATTAACCAATAGCAACCATTTATAAACAAAAATTTCCATTGTAAATATCAAAATCCCCGTTTAAGAACTGGATTGGACCTCTTATTTACATTGTCCACTACAAAATGTAGCCTATGTTCTTCCCCGAGGTCTAATCTATCTTTGTACCAAATTTCACCTCAGCCTGATGAGTATTCGACTGAGACAAATATATTTTATAAATGTATTTACTATTTAGTTGATTAAATATTTATGTTAAAAATGTAAAAATGTGTTAAACAGTCCGCTGTCGCCTATGAAGTATTTGTTTAAAAACTTCAAATTTAAAATATGTTTAACCCTAGAACACTAACTATTCGTCGATTCGACGAGCAAGGTTAATTTAATTCCCTTAATTTCTAGTTTATTAATAGACACACGAATGTTGTTGACATTATTTTATGATAAAATATGATTACCTATTTTTATCAGTTGAAAAGCAACCTTCGATTGCGTAAGACACACATCGTCGAATCGACTACTAGTTAGTAATAAACGTAAATGTTTGTTCGTCGATTCGACTACTGGTTAGTGACACACGCTGTTTTTGGTTCATCGATTTGACGTATAGTTATAAATAAAGGGTAAGTTTTAAGTATTAAAAATTTAGTACATTATTTATCTGAAGCTTATCACTTAGCTTATAAATATTCCTCTTACACAACAACTACTAAAAGATCATAGACTTACAGTAATTGGTACGATAAAAATAAATAAGAGAGAATTCCCTGTTGAATTTACTGACTTAAAATATTCTAATCGAGCAGTAAATACATAGCTATTTTTATTTTCAAACAATTTGACCGCTGTCTCTTACAAAACAAAACCAACCAAACTCGTTACATTAGTGTTTTCCCTGCATAGTGATGACTCTATAAATGAAACTACTAAAAAGCCAACAATTGTAATGCACTATAATGAAACTAAAGGTGGCGTGGATAGTTTTGACCAAATGTGTCATAACATGAATGCCGGTAGAAAAACTAAACGATGGCTATTGTGCATTTTTTATAATATGATAAATATAGCATCAATAAATGCTTATTTTATATACGTACACAATTTTTACAAAACCTTTGTCACGCTTCCAATTTATGATACGCTTACAAGAGCAGTCGGTTGAGGATTGCATGAGATCAAGGATTTCGAATAGTAAGCTACCGCATAATTTGAAAAAAAATATTGAAGATTGCTTGGGAATAAAAAACGTAACACAAACACAAGATCGACCGACTGAAGAAGAACTGTCAACTAAAAAAAGAAAAGTTTGTAGCTTCTGCGACTTCAAAAAAAGGCGAATGACTAAATCACAATGTTCTACATGTCAAAAACACATATGCGGCGAACACCAAATTATAAAATGTCCACATTGTAATAATGATTAATATTTACTTAATAATATGTATTTTTAATTACAGTTCAAAACATAAAATTTTATTTTAAGTTTACAATTTTTTTTTTCAATTTGATGTTACTAAGTATATTGTTATTTTAAAAAGTATATGAATAAAGATTATAATATAAACTGACAAATAAATACTGTAATTTGAACATAATATTTATGTGCATTTATATTATATTCGTCGATTTGATGAATGGTTAGTAATCAAGGACTAAAAATAAGGTTAGTGTTCTTTGTTATTGAAAAATAATCATTTTCATATTATAATACGATATTACGATTTACGAAACCAGTAACCTGTTATTATCGGCAGTCTGACACTTTTCCAGGGGACATGTACATTCATACTTTATACTACAATATTTTTCATTGATCTTGTCTTTCAGACACGTTTCTTTGTTTAGTTTCAACTTGGTCTCTTCTAGTTCTTGTTTAATACATGTTAATTTGTCTGTAGCATTTTCCAATTTCGTGTTTATACATTTTATCTCTAAATAACAATTACTTACTTCATCGTTTGCAATTGATAGTTTCTCGTTGCATGTAGCTAAATCATTTCGTACGTGATTTTCCCTTTTATTGGCACATATAATTGATTCATTTAATTCATTAATTTTTTCTAAAAATTTACAGTTTTCAATTTTCAGATTATCACATTCTTTAGATAACTCATCCAGTATTATGTTATGTTCTCTCATAATTTCATTTATTTTAAATTCTAAAGATTTAGTAATTTTTCGTGATTCTGTTAGATCCTTATCGCTTAATAAACATTTATTTGTTAACAAATCATGTTGAACTTTATAAAATTGTACTTCTTTTTCAAAGTTTTTACAGTCATGTTCTAATCGTTGAATTTCTTGAATCTGACAATCGTTTTTATTTTTTAGACATTCTTCGGCATACGCCAGTTCAGATCTGGTAATCACTAATTCATTTTTTTGTGTTATAATAATACTATTCAATTCCTTTAGTTTTAGTTCTGCTGTACATTTATCATTCTTAAGCTTGGAAATTTCCTCTGTATACAACATTTTGTGACCTTCAATACTTTTTATTATGGTTTCCAAATCATGTACTTGTTTGCTCAATTCATCTATATAAATAGCTTTCTTACTATTATAATTTTTTTCATTTTTTAAATCGTTTTCAACTTTCAGATTTTGTATGGTTAGATCGTTGCATTTTTTGTTACAACAATTATTTAAATATTCTAATTTTCCCAACTTGTTTTCCAAATTACTTAATTTAAATTCTAGCTCTTGTTTAATTATAATTCCAGCTTCAATGACTTGATATTTTTTCCTCAGTTCTCTTTTTATAGATTTATTTTCCTCAATCCTAACGTTTAAACAGAATTTCACATTGTTCAATTCTTCTTTAAGCTCTTCTGATTTCTTCAATAGCGTATTATAAGCCATTATTCTAGTAAACAAATCTTCTGAAACTTCATCTATATTACAACTCAAGCATTGATTGTGTTTAACGATTTGTGTAAGTTGATCTACCAGTAAAGATAAATCTATTTTCGTTCTGCATAACTCAGAATCTTTATTTTTAGATATCTCTTGTTGTACGGTTAGTTTTTCATTACAACATTTTAAGTTCTCTTGATTATGTTTTAGTGCTAAACTATGAATTTCAATTTCATTAGCTAAAGAGCAAATAGTGGATTTCAATTGCTCCAATAATTTGTTGGTTGGATCGCTAGGCTCTTGAGAACAACAACATTCCTCAATCTCACGCAACAATTGTTGTATTTTACAAGAACCAATATTTGTATTCTTGCATTCTGGCAATGTTTCTTTTTCACATGCATAGTTGGTAATTACAGAATTTGAACAACAACTTTTACCTTGTGTATTTATAACTCCATCATTTAGCTTTTGCCATTCTGTTTTTCTAGTCGTTGCTAGACTTTCCTAAACATTTTCAAATTGTTTCATAATTTTATCTAAACTATATACAATATTTAATATATTAAATAACTACCTAATACCTGATATTTATCAATTTGCTTGGAATACGAGTGCTGCAGTTGAGGCATTTTAATTATTTCATCGTTCTTTGCAGACAACAAAGATCTCAACAAATCTATTTTTTCGCATTTGTTAGTTCGTATTTGAATATCATCAACTATACTATCAATGATGGTTGATTAATAATGATTAAATAATATATTGTTTAAATTTTATATTTTTAATATTTACTGGTTTCCATTTCCTACCTCTTGATCATGGATATTTAAATTTTGGTTTTTTGTTTTTGAATTAAAATTGTTACCAAATATATTGTAGTTATCAATCAAGCAAGTAGAATTATTTAAACATTCTGTTTCAATACAACTATCCATACCTCAATCTTTAATAAAAATTATGAACAATTTTAATTGGAAAATGTACAAAATTACCTATTAAAATAGTTTTATTAAACAGTCTGTTGATCATATATAATAATAATCATAATATTATTTGTTTCTATAGAAATTGTATTTCTAAAAAATATATTATTTATTTCTCTCTTATTATTTAATATTATATAATTAGATATATCAATTATGAGTACAGTTTTAAATAAATAATTTGAAGTTCGAAATATATGGTTGACAGCTGTAAAGAGAATATAAAACGATTGCTTAAATGTTATATTATGGTTAACCTTTGTTTAAAACAGGAGATAATATATTATTATACAGGTATCGAGCAATTACTTTATCCTAAAGTTATCTAAAATTTTTGAAAAATGTATCAAGATCAGAATAGTAAATTTTTAAATAAAATATCCTTCTTTTCAAGTAAACAATTTGGATTCAGATCTGAATTTTCCACAACAGATGCACTTTTTGAAATGTATAGCTTTATTAGGAATAATATGATAATAACAACAAAGTATTTAGTATGATTTAGTATCATGGCGACAAAAATTTAAGAGGACACAAGGGGTTTTTAACAGTTGAAAAACGTGATGGGGGAGTTGAAGTTTGAGGATTATGAAACTAAACTTTTTCTATTTTTGTCACACATAAATCACAATATGAGTTGTATACATTGTACTCGAATAACAATAGCAAGACATGTATTGTATATTAATATATTCCTAAAGAATGTTGCTTATTGTATTTTTTTAAGTATAATATTATTCTTAAATGTATTACAAACCACATACATGTTGCCCTGTGTAGCATACGTTCGTGATATATAAATGTATCCGGAACCTATTACAGTGAGGTGTGTACAATAATGTGATGTGTAAGCATAGATAATATATAGAGGATAGGCCATTCAACAAATATTCGCGTGCCCAGAGAGCACCCAAGAAACCAGGGTGGTGGTATGATGGTCCAATGTGGTTCAACGGTTATCACTTATCACTTTTCGTTTATCAATCATTTACATTTCGCGCCTTTTTAAATCATAGATAATATATATTATCTATGTTTTAAATTGTCATTTTGAATATTCAAACTTCTTGGCTTTTTTAATTGTAAATTATTTGAATATTCAAAATATTTAACTTTTGTCACGTAACTCCATAATATTTTTCATATTATTCTATTTGACATTTTATTTAACATGATATAAGTTAAATTTATTATAATGGTGCACATATGCGTGGTGTGCAAATCAAAATCCAATACAAATGAAGAATTATCTTTCCATTTGTAAGTATTAGAATAATATATAAAATATTATTTGTCATAATTTGTTTTTCTCTGATCAATTTAATTATTATAATATAATAGATTTCCTAAAGATGATAGGCGAGGTGCCTGGATGCAGGCTTTTGGGCTTACTGAGGTCAGTAATTGGCATCGTGTATGTTCTAAGCATTTTGATGGGGAACATTTTATCAGTAGTGGAGACCGGATGATCCTTTTAAGAGATGCTATTCCTCTTGCTTCTAAAAAGTAAGTATTCTTCTTTTTTTTTTTTTTATTTAATACATTTTAAATTTCAGTGCTACTGCTATAACCAGTTTAAGTTCACCATTTTCCCAAACATTAGAACATAATAATGATAGGTACATTCATGGAAGATTCACCAGTGAATGCTAAGAGGTAATTGTATATTCATAATTATTTATTATAATTACTTATTATATGAATAACCAAAATAAAACAATTTTTTATTTTCAGAAAATTATTTGATTCTATTTCACCTCTTGCCAAAAAAAATTCAAAATCCAGTTATTCTACACGTTTTGGGGACCTTAGCATTAATGATTTTAGTAGTCCTAATAGAGCACGTCGCAATTTTCCTCTTGTCCAATCAACCATTTCAGGTCTTCGCTCAAAAACGAAAAATT
The DNA here is from genome assembly GCA_949089665.1 of Macrosiphum euphorbiae. NCBI lineage: Eukaryota > Metazoa > Arthropoda > Insecta > Hemiptera > Aphididae > Macrosiphum > Macrosiphum euphorbiae. Next base: position 44,803,488 of record CARXXK010000002.1, on the reverse strand, counting down.
TGATGGAAAAAAATCGTCGTTTACAAACTAAGGTCCAATCTTTGCAATCAATAATTTCTGATTTGCAGTCAAATTATTATATTTCAGATGCTGCAGCAGACAACTTGAAGGTGAATTTGGATATGTTGATTGTTAATGTTGTTATTTATGTTTTGTATATTATGTTTAAGTGTTTTTTTCAGTAACCAGATCTGTCATTAATATAAAATAAAAACTTTTATGTACAAATTGTTTTACTGTTTTGTTCAATTTATCTTGGTGGTTAGTTGAGTGTGTGTGTATCATATTATATATATATCTTGTAATACACAAAAAAAAAAAATGATTATTTTTTAATAAATGAACTGTTTCATTTAATCTTTGGTTTTGGATATTTTAAAAACACGGGAAAACAGTTTGAAGAATAAGAAAGTATACAACAATGAAATTAAACAAATATATTCTGTTTAACAAAAATGTATATTTATATACATAAACTATTGCTACTATATTTAATTCATTTTGGTGGTTGGCTGAGAGCGATAACTGCAAATACACAATATATATTATGAATAATATTATTATGAATTTTACTATTTAAAATATACGTAAATATTGTACCTATTACTTACCATGATTTAAACAAAAATGTATGTTCATAATTTTTCGACGATCGGTACGTGTCGTAACATACTGTATTATAAATAGTAGTACTCACTACTCAGTAAAATGTTTAATAATTCAAATTTTGTCATTTCGTACTCCTAATTCAAATACATTGACAAGATAACAGAATAACGTAACCATTGATAACTAGGTTACCATAACCAATGTTAGTCTAGGGCTCTTCCGGCACGCGAACCCATGGGTTGTAGGTATTGGAATAGCCTATCCTCTATATATTATTTATGTGTGTAAGTGGTGGTACGATAAGAGCATGGTCGATAAAATCATAACAAATTAAATAGGTATGTCAGCAACTCGTGATACGTATGTCTGTGATGAAGCATTTCTCCAACCGGTTGAGCGGTGGAGTGGTGGTGTAGTCTTTGGCGTCAGCGGCTATTGCGGCAGTTATGGAGGTGAACCAATGAGAAACGGAGAAATGCTTACGTCACAGCACTATGCTGGGCGGAGGGTGGGTGCGCGATTTGTTTCTAAACTGATAATATTGCTGACATATTTATTTAATTTGGCATGGATACAACTATATGACTGTTAGACACGGCTTTATATAGAATGGTTGCACATCGGGCTAAATACGCAATGTTAGACCGCGGTGTACGAGAGTTAACTAAAATAAGTTATCTAAAATACTTTGGTGAGCCAAGGCTTCACCACAATACTCTCTCCCGGCGGTTACACTGCCGTGGTCGGCACCACCGCTCGGCCTGCCGACGTCTAACGGCGTGACGGGCCCCTCGTCCTTCTTTCGCAAAAACGCCGACTCGTAGTCATCTCGTTCCGCCAATCTCTTAACAGTTTTTCGACCTTTATCTTCTTCTTCTCACACTAGATAGGAACGCTCACACGTGCTCAGCTACCGATGGCCCGACTTGCCCCAGCTTCGAGACGTGTCGAGTTGGTACAGTCGCCGGGACCGTTCTTTCGAAGTCTTCCAAGTCCGTCGCGTTTATTATTGTGCCCTCTGTTCACCAACACCAACCATGTGTAGCTGCTCAAACTCATTTGTTAAACTTCGACCTTCAATAGTGTTTAATCAATAAATTGTATTGTCCACTCTCATTACCCAAACTGTGTTAATTATTTTGATAAGTTGGTTCACGACCGATCGATTTATTCGTCTTGCACCACAATACGAAAAAGTGAACTACTACTAACACTCCCCGCGTTTGTTGTTCGGAATTACTATATTATAATATTCGCATTTACCATATTCCAATAAGAATACAATATTGATGATGTTATGTAAGCAATCGATTAAATTGGAAACATCATGTTCAGCAGAAAAAACTGAAAATTAAACTAAAATTGAGGAAACTGTATTGGATGATCGGTAGACACTCCGAATTAGATTTCACATGCAAACGGTCTTTTGTATGTAGAGATGATTAACCCAATATGGACCTATGGAATACAGCTGTGAGGCTGTGCCAGTAAGTCCAATATTGAGATTAGCCAACGTTGTCAAAACATTGCTCTCCGTACTATTGTCGCAGCATACCGGTACGATAGAAATGACATTATCCACCGAGATTTGATGATGACCTCCGTCCAGGAAGTGATTACCAAGTTTGCCAGAAAACACTAGAAAAGACTAGATAAACACACCAATCCAGCAGCAATTCAACTACTTGATAACTCTAAAGACATTATGCGTCTCAAACAACGAAGACTAAATTACTTAGTAAAAATTATTAGACTAAGGCTGGGTCCTCTCCACTGTTAGTGATAACTCAAACATGTTTTTTGTATATATTTACTAAATATGTATTCATTAATTTATTAATATTTAATATTTATAATGACGCATGTACACCTTTTAAATGTATAATTAAAGATAATTGATAGTTATAATAAAAAAAGCTTTCGGATGGTATATATAAAAAAAAATTTAAGCAACTAGGTAGCGCTGTAACAGAACTTTCAACTGATTTTTGATAAGAACAATTAGTGATCACAAAATAATGACTCGTTGTGCAACTATTCTATCCACGGACTAAGATATAATGGACTGTAAACGAGCAGCTTATCAGTGGCCTCGAAAGTATGTAAAAGAGGCAAATGGGGGGGTCACCATCATAATCAAGAGTTTACAGCGCCATCTGTATTGGAAAACACAAACAATCAGACGCACTTTGGTTGAAAAAAACTCAACTAGTACAAGTAGGATAGATAAAATTGATAACATTGGTAAACTGGTAAATACTAGTCTACTTGTCATTTCATACTCTTTTCTCGTGACTTTTATTACTTTTCTATGATTTTGCCTTCTCGGTATTGTTAATTTGTTTCCTTTTATATTTATCATTTTGGAAAAATGAGTGAGTACAGTATAAGTAATTAAAAGGAACATTTTTTTGATTTGTAATTGTATCATCTAACTTTTTATTTAAACCTATGTTTCATGTTCAAAAATATTTGCTGAGTTTTCCATTATACATAAATGTATATGAATCATATTGAATGTAAGTATTCTCAAATATGTGTTTTAGGTGAATGCCGACATAACAAGGCAAAGTTGAAGAGCCATGTATATTGTTCAGTTTATGGTTGTAAAAACTTTTACTCAACTGAGAGTAATATAAGTTTTCATTGGTTTCCTGAAGCTGATAAAAGTAAAGTTATGTGGACAAATAAAAATGGGTCAACAAAATTAATAGATAGAAGACGAGCTTGGGAAATAAAACTTCGTATTGGGAAAGAAACCCTGAAAAAACAAATTCGAATTTGTTCAAAACTTTTCTTAGATGAAGATTTTTTTCCAACACCTCCAAGTATAATGTTATTTTAACTTCTTAACCATTTAAGTAAATTACGTGTATTATAATACCAGTGGCGTACGCAGGATTTTAGTTCGGTTAGGGTTTTCATTATAGGTTGATCAGTAACTCGTGGGGCTTCGCCCCCCACACCCCCCTAGCTATATAGGTGAACTAGTAAATATCACCAACATTAAATAACACAAAATAATTCTTTCAAAATAAATTCCTATTTATGTATTTAATCATCTTAGTTCTTAAGATAATATAAAACCTTAGATAATAATTATCAATTAGTATTTATAAAATATTAGGTATAATATACTATACACAAAATAGTAAAATAAGTGAACAATATTCATGAATTATATTTATTTATACTTTTATAATTATGTAATTTATTAAAATTATAGATTTAGTCTTAAATTTAATCTACGATTAGAAAATTTAATAAAGTGATTAAGAACCTCTTCAGGTAGTACACTTATATCTGTATGGATGTTTAGTAATGCTAAACCATTTAATCGCGACTCACTTATTGTATTACGAAGATATGTTTTTAAGCGACGTAATGTAGAGAAAGATCTTTCTGCAGACGATGTAGTAATGGGCAATGTTACTAATATTTTTAACAATAAGTAAATAGTTGGAAATAATATTTTATCACATGTAATAAGAGCATCTATAGGACTTTTTGGATTCATTTCATTTTTTTCCACAAATGTATACCATAATTTGAATTCTTCAGCAGTCATTAATTTACTTTTATTAATAAAAGATGAATACGTTCCATGAAGATCAAGAAAACTTTTTTCTTGTTCTTTTGATGGGTTTTTTGTTTTAGGAATCAAACAGGAAAAGTTTTTTGGAATAGTATTATGTGATGTGAGTCTTTCACGAAGCTGGATCAAAAATGTGTCAATAAATGGTATAAAAATTGACCGTAAAAAGTGCTGCTCAACATTTTCAGCTGGAACATTATTCCAAGTTTTTTGGCGATTAATTTTTCTTGGAAGTGAAAAATCAGAAATACCAATTTGTTCACAAGTTTTCTTAACAGTTTCAAATAATTTCATAAATTAATTTTCACTGTAATACAAAGTTGTTCAATTAAATTCTCGGCACATGAAGCAGCATCTAATGCAGTTTTTAAATCTGAATTTTCAAGTTGCAAACTACGACTCAAACCAACACTAATAGATAGGACTTTAGTTAAAACGTAAAGAGAAACTTGAAATTGTAATTTTTTAATTGCACCTAATAATTGATCTGCCTGAGATTATATATTACCTGAGATGATTGATATATTTTTAGCTTTAAGGCACTTCTAAAGCAACTTTAACTAAGCTTTTTTGATAGAATTAATAGATTAATGAAATGCAAAATGTCTGAATGAGTATCCGAACCAATAGGTTTTCACCTAACCTAACTTTGTTTATAAATTATAATATAATATTAATGTTTGTGATAACAATAATTTTAACATATTTAACTATTAAACTTCTTCATAAGTGTTTATAAGAATTAAAAAACATTTTTAATTTTTATCAAATATTTAAATATTTAGTTACTACAAATTCACAAAATATAATTTACTATAGACTATTGATATCTATAATCTATGTATAATCCTAACAAATAATAATATTATTTAATACTTATATTCTTTACATTTTTATAGACAATATTTAAAAATGTTTAGATGTATAAATAATTGAATCATAATATTTATTGGCAAAAAGTAAATTATTTATTACTTATTACTTATTATTTATTATATTACCCATTCTCCCTAAACAAAAAAAAATACTTTTTAGGTATTTTCAAAAGTTTTGAAAGGCAAGCATTAATTAGCTATATACTTAAATTACATTACAAAGCAGCTTATTTATTTACTTAGTTAATTTTAATTTTATAAAATATTTTAAAAACCCATGCAGCCATGCTTATCTTACCATCATAGATGATTTGAACCTTAGTCATAGTTAATGATAATTTTTAAAACATAAACTCACAAACGCCTTTTTGGCAGTTGATTACCGTAAAAAGGGACGACTAAAAAAGGAGCTGGAGAAAGACTTTAGATGATTGGAAAAACTCAAATTCTGGGCCCATTCCAAAATGTGAATTTCCTAAACTATTAAAAAAATGTATAGATAGTTTAAAAAATAGCATGACTGATAATATTAAGTCTGTCTTTATAGCAACCGGTATTTTTCCTTTGAATAAAAACAAAGTTATAGATAAACTCCCAAGTCTGCCCGAAGAAGATGAATTAAGTGAAGATCTCAAAAAATCAAAATGGACTGAAGCTTTTGTAGAAATGTTATCTGACCTAAGAAATCCGAAACATAAAGTAACGAAAACAAGAGGAAAAAAATTGAATGTACCGGCGGGTAAAAGCATAATGATTGAAGATATCGATAAAAGCATTGATCCTGATGATCCCGATATCCCTAACGAGATTTAGGAAAACTCTATTTATATTGCTTCAACCAGTTATGACAAACAAGACAGTGTTTTATCATATAATAATGACCCTGATCATTCTGATACATCTGTGGAAACCATTTGTGAGGACGAAAGTTTGACGTACGTCACACCAGCCCAGCCCATATTGAAATATGGTATTCTTTTGTATGTAACCTTTAGTATGTCATTTGTATGTATTTGTATGACCATCCCCACCATTTGTATGCCACTTGAAATCGAGTTATAACATAAATAGAAGGGGCGGGCTGGCGAGATGTCACCCCGGCCCGCCCACCAACCAAAATCAAAATTTCTCCACACCATTCAATTGTACGCCATTTGTATGGATTTGTATGACATGTTTCAACCATTAATTTTCAAAACTACCCTTGGGCGGGCTGGCGAGATGCATTTGATAAGGAACTTTTAACTGATAGTAAAAATATTAAGTAGAATAAATAAATCTAGTTAAAAAGAAACATTTATCTTTATTAGAAAAATCTTAAATAAAGAAAAATAATATAAATAGAATAAAAAAGGCAATTTTAATAAAATAAAATTACGCTTCATAAAAAACTAAATCTAATTTGTTTGAAATATCTATTTCAATAAAAAAATCTAATTTAAATAATATATTCTATTCGGAAGACAAACTTAAATTAATAAACAATTCTTAAAGATATAAAAAAAATTTAAATGGAATAAAAAAGTCAAGTTAAATTTTTCATTCAAATTACGTCATGTTTTTTAATAAATTTAAATTTTTTGTCACCAACTAGGCTTTTTTAATTTGTGTTCAAGTATTTTAATTCAAATTACATTTTTTATTAAACTTTGTGTTATTTTATTAAATGTAGATTTTTTAATTCGTTTTGGCTTTTTATCCAAATTTCATTTTTTTATTCAAATATTAGTTTTTATTGTAATTCTATTTTCTTATTCCATTTACATTTTTATAACTCTTAGAGTTTTTTATACATTTAATATTTGCAATCAGGGTAGACTTTTTTCTACTCAAATTTGACGTTTTATACCAAATAGATTTTTTATTAGTCAGATTTTTATATTAAATATAGTTTTTTTTAATCAACTATGCTTTTTATGGTTATTAGACAATATATTATTTTTAATAAATATAAAAATTTTTGATAATACTGCCTTTTGTTATCTTGTTTAGATTCTTTTATCTATTTGATTTTTGTTCATTTTGTAGTTTGTTACTCTAATTGATTTTTATATTATATATAGACTGTATATTCGAAGCTTTTTTTTTTTTATTACAATTTTATTTATCCAATAAAGATTTTTTATTAGTTTCGTTATGTTATTTAATAAAAATATCTAACTAGATTAAAAAAAGAAACTTAACCGCGTAAATAAAATCTAAATAATAATAAAAAAAAAATAGTAGGTAACTAAAAAAAACTCCGTGATTCCCAATGTAATCATTTTACTCAACATCTAGACATCAATAAAATGTTGTCTTAAAATATAGCAGTATAAATACCACTGGCAATTCCAAGTTTAATAACAATATATTTAATGCCATAACAAACAAATTCATATTGTAATTCAACTAATACAAAAAAACAAAGTTTTCATACTATACACATCTATAGTATGATATTCGTATATTATGCAATAACATTTGGAACCTATGATTATTTACAATAAATAATATACACACGTGTCCCCCCCCCCTACCGACAATACAACGTTCAAATAACCACACGGCTAATGGCCATAGTTAAAAAAAAAAAATATTAAAAAAAAAATAAATAATAATTTTATTATGCAAAATATTTAAATTTATGCTTGAAATGTTGTTAATTGTAATTATATCATATTATTACTTATCAGTTATGGTAAATATCGATATATCGTTGTTATCCTTAGTTAAAAATAACTTTGTTGTGTTTGAACTATTAATTGTAAGTTTACAAAATATATTGTTCTATAATACTTATTTAAACCGCATTTTACCCAATCAATTATATTATTAGGCTTTCGTATGTCATCACAAACGCATGATTTAAAGATTGATTTGAAGTATCTATTATTCAAATTTTATTTAAACTCAATATCTTGTCTTCATTTTTAACTTTTCAATTTATCAATAATATGGGTAGAACACCGTATGTAGCATCATCAATTGTAACTGAATAGACCTTTGGAATATAAAGCAATCTTCAAAAATGAACCACTTTTTTAAATTTATAATAGTTCCTCTTTTAACGCCCAATTTTAAAATCCCAATTGGAATTGCACCCAAGTACTGAGCAGAACTGGTTTGACTTATTTGGACGGGATGAAAATTTAGCACCACTATTTTCCATTATGTTTTATTTAATAGTTAATATCTAATATTGTCGGTTGATATAAAATTTAAATATATAGACACTTGTATGTTGTATTATAAATATTAATAATAATAATAAAATACATGAATGAACGATGAACCTATGAAAGAAACAATACATTCACTCTTATAATAAAATAATAATATATTGAAGTTGCCCAGTTGCACTAATTACAATTTATACCACCAGAGTGCGATCAATCTTTGAGATTCTTCAATATGCTATTATACCTTATTAATACTTTATTAAATAATTGTAACTTCTAATAGGCACTGACTTGATTGTTTTTTTTTACACTTACTGTAATTTATGTAATATGTATTATTCCATGATAAATTAGTTTAAGGTTATGTTTTAATGTTATACCCTCTTGCTGAATTATTGAAATGTTGTATTGAGACAACTAATTCTAATAAAGTGAATATCTAATATAATAAATCGAATGTAATGTGTGTTAATTATTAGTACTCGGTACACCACACTTACTATAATTGTTACTATTGTTATTACATTGCTTTTTATTCTTTGTAATTATATAATTTTTTTTTAAATTTTTTTTAATACACTATACTAATTATATTTTGAAAGTTTGTCTGAAATCACATAAATAAAATATAAATATATTATATTTATTATTATCATAACTTTAGTATATTAAATTAATAAAAATAACAAAATAATAAACAACTCCTCGTGTATATATAAAATATTGATGCATGATGGATTAAATAAAAAATAAATTTTGAACTCTTGTAAAGTGTGTGTGTTTTAAATTGTGTATACAATCATCTCACATGACACCACTGTATTTTTTTTCACTGAAGCTGATTTGCTCTTTAAATCATCATACTGTTCCCAACATTTTGCTCCCCTTTTGCAATAAGCCGTATAATGTCCTATGGAAGTCCTTAGTCTGCTATGACCCTTATGGTAACTACACACTCCCCGCAACTCATATGTTAAATTTCCGTATTTAAGGATTTCTGGAATATCTCTTAACCGAATCTGTACTTGCGGAGCAGCTTCTGTAGATTGATTTACATCTCCTAAACATCAAAACAAAAATATAAATAAAGGTTAGGCTAGGTATTTTTGATCTAAGTATAACGTTTATACCTTCCCATTTTAATATTTCAATCATCAAATTAATTGGTGATACTGTGGTTGTTATGGTTTTTTCTCCGTTGCATGGTAATGTTTCATTCTTATTTTTTGGTCCACAGATCAAATAATCTGAGTTTAATCTTTCACACAAAAAATCTTGCAAACCATCTAAGCTATTATTTGATGTATGAAAAGTTATATAACTGATTGGAGTTTGTAATAATGAGGCATATCCCCATTGACTGTTTGTACAAATTACATAATCTATAGCTGTCGGTACATTTTCACACATGTTTTTGATTATTGTTGCCATTGTCATATTACATGAAACCAGTGTTACATTGTAATCTACTGAGTTAATTTCTGGATGGAGATTATTTAGTATAATTTCTGTTCTTTCTTTTTATGTTGCATGTGTTACTCCATTTTTAACTATTCTCGAGACAAATGATAGTAATTTATTTTCATTCCCCATTTTATTTACCTCTACAGAGTATCGACTGCTGTCACAGTATGATACCATAAATATTGAGGCAATGGTATCAAAATCACATGTATTACTTATAACCACTCTACCCATATCCAATGTATTGCAACTTTTTATTTCACTAGCCCGTGAACCATTTTTCAAAATAGGAAGTGACTTTATCTTTCGGGAGTTGTTCAAATCTATATGGGATAAATATGGATTAGATGATAAATAAGAATTAAGTTTCCGTTGTTTTACCGATTTTCTATTCCATTCTTCTTCAGCGGAGTTTTCAGTACGATTTTTATTCGATGACGATTTATGACATAGTTCGTTATTTGAGGTCAAGACTTCATTAATATTTTTTTCATTAATTAAAATGTAGTCATCTTCGGAATTCTTTCTGGAAATAACACTTTCAGTGTTAGCTGTTATAATTTGGCTTTTTTGTAAACAGGAAGATATATTATTACAATCAATCTTTGGAACATTGTCAGTATCTGGATTAAAATATGTAGAGTTGTTACAAGCAGAACAAAAAAGTGAAGATCCTTGAAGTGAAAGTATATGGCGTTCTAAATAAATTTCATTATTTGTTGGAAGGGTGGTGTCCTTAAAGGTAACCGTTTTTAATTTTTTGAAACTAGATTCAACACTAGCAGAACTTGATGTAGGGTTCCCATACTTGAAAACCGGAATCAATCACTCCTGACCACAGAGGTAGCAAGCAAATTTACACATTTTATAATTAATGGTATTAACGATGGTAAATACATAGCATTTATCCCGCACCCTTCTTCTATTTTTTCTTGGCTTTTTTAAAAATGTCTTCGGCCCATTTTTGAAAGGATTTTTTTGTTATCAAGACCATCCACTTGAGATTTTCCTCGAGAAAATCTCGAACGTTATCAGTTGATTCAAAATTAGTCATTATGTTAGTATATTGTTGTTCAAATTCTATAAAGCCAGTAGATGTAATTTGTATTAAATTATTTTTATGTCGTTCACAGGGTGTGTCTTGTCCTGTGTTTATATTAACCCCGTCTGTTTCATTTGATAATACAATAAATAACGATAAGATAATTGAATACATTTCTGGTAGTGATTGACTCTTTATTATCAAACCTATACAACGCAGTATAACTTCTCTAACTCGTCTAGGTATAGTCTTCAGTGGAATCCATTTACTCGCCAACTTCATAAAGTGAGCTATATCGGTCCGAACAAAACAGTTTGGTAGCCAATGCGAGTCAGAATTTAGTTTTCCTAATGTTAATTCAGCACACACAACCAAGTATTGATGTAGTGAAGAATATTGAGTGAATGCTTGAACTATTGCTGACAGCAATGCCATAGATTGGTCACATACTGCTTCTTTAGGAAGAGGAACATCATTACTTATCCATTTTGCCAACCAATTGAATATAGCAAGAGTAGTATGTCGTTCGCTAATCATATTTGACACTGTGAAACTTTGTTTTTTTGTTTCATCATATACTAAAGCTTCATATAAGTATAAAATTTTAGTTTTATTCGTGCCTAGTTTTTGAAAACTTTTTACTACTGAACCGGTAGCGTCAATAATAATTTTTGGATATGGGGAACTTTTACAGTAGCTTCTATACACATGGATCTGTACTGGGGAATGGTAGTGAAGAAAAAAAGGGTCAAATCCCATATCATGCAATATTTCCTTAAATTCATTTTCCGTTTTCATAAGTGCTAGTGAAGTTAAAACGTCTTTGTGTCTATTTTTGTTACATAAATAACGCCATTTTAATGTACGTAGGGCATTCCCTGATGGTATTATTGCTGGTTCAGGATCACCTGTACATTAAAACATAATGATAGATAATTTCATTATAAATTTGATTTCAATCACAATAATTGTTTTAATAAATTGATGTTGTTTATTAATTATAAATTAAAACATCAGTTAAATTATGGTTGTAACTTGAGAGTGTAGGTACCTATATATTTTAATATTAAATATTAGTAGTTTTTAATTGTTAGTAAAACTAAAAAGATCTTTTAAATTATAATAAACTAACCAGTTTTCATAAGTCGCACACCTTCAATTTCTCCAAACGTCTCACTAGCTTTTCCATCATCTATGTTCTTTAGAGCAATATTTTTGACAAGTCCAATCATTCGTCGTTTTTTCACTTTGTTGTGGAGTTTTTCATAGTTACCCACATATTTACATTCCATAAGTACTCTGTAAATTTAGAATAAAAATAAAATATACTATAATTTCTTAAATTAAATTGTTAAAATTTTTTAGATTGAAATAATAAATTACCTGGAGTTGATTGCTGGCTTTTGAGATATTATTCCTTCAAAATTTGAATCACAAATTTTGCATTTTCCAATTACTTTTACATAAATATTTCCATTATCCATTACAGAAGCTCTTCGAAACGAAATGCAACAAGGCAAACTAGTATGGATCCAAAAATGCTCTGCTAGTATTGGTGTCCAGTAACCTTTACGAAGAGTGTAATAAGATCTGGCGCTCCTTATAGGACGACTGGGATCATTTATATTGTATTTTACTTCTTCAGGTTGTATTTCTTTCCATTCCTCAATAGAAAAAGTGAATACACATTTCAAACAGGGTAATAAAGTATCATCAATACTATCATCAGTGAAATCTATAATTCAACATTAAAATGAATTTAAAATATATTTTTTGTTCCCCAAAAATGTAAAAATAAACAAATATTCATAAATAGAAAGCCCATATAAAATGTATGAAGCAATGTTTTAAATATTAATCTAATATTTAGGAAAACTATAATTAGTTACCAATTACAAATTTTTTATCTAGCATTAACGACTTATACTGAAACATTTAATATCAAACATATGTCTTACTTTAGGAACAGTCGGAACAAGTAATTTATGATAAAATTTTAAAATATAAAGTTATCTTTTGCAATAAACTCATACAGTATATTAATTTATAGCTACCTAAATACCTAAATACAAATATAAATACAATAAAGTATTTCTGTGGTTACTAACAGTTGTTTTTAATAATCAGTCCCTATAAACTATGTATAGTTTTATATGCAAAAATAAGTAAGTACTCTATTTTTACCTAAACACCTTCAATTAGGTTCTTATATTCAACTATAAGATTTGTAATTATTAATTTTAAGTAGACAAATACTAAATATAATAATATTTGGCCCTACAACATAATATAGATAATTAAGTGATTAGGTAACTTACTATTGTAGTTATTAGTATGTATTACCTATATTAGTACAAATTAAAATTATAGATGCCTTTATTGATTTAAGTTATATATAAAAGATAAAGTAAAACTTTGATAATTATTTTAATCTTCGATCCCATTTGATATACCTACATATAAATTATAAAATGATCACCTATATGGGGCTGTATATTTGTTACGTTATAAACTTATAAAATAGCATACTAACATTGATTTTATAATAATAATAATAATATAGGTACCTAGTATAATTTATAGCAGGCATATAAATAATATTAATATTATACAATTAATTATACTATTATTGAATGAATAAGTATGAATTAGAATTTATTAAAACAATAATTAAAAACATTTTTAATTACTTAATTCATATAAAATACTATGAGTAAATTTATTAGTTAATTAGAAGAGTATAAGTAGGTAATATTTTGAACCATACAATTGTGTTTTTAATTTAACCAATAGGTACAAAATATATTAAATATAATATGAATAACGTATGATTTCATTATTTTATCACAATAGTATGCAAAATGCAATAGATCTTTGAAATATATATTGTGATTTAATATGGATATTTGTATTTAGTTAATACATTTATTTAAAATAGAAAAAAAAAGCAAACTAAAGATTTGATAATTACGACCAATTAAACACTTCCAAAAATATCAATACACCAAACACTATTTTACTACCCTTCTATACACATTTTTCATTAATCATTACTAACATATTTATTTACCTACTTTAGAAGAATTGTATAAAATAAATGGTACAAAAGAAATATATATATAGCTAGATTAATATACTATAAGATTTAGTATGTCTTATAATAATTAACACAATATGAAACTAATTAAGACTTATTATAAATCCTTGCGTTCAAAAAAATATTCGAAGATATGATAATATTAGATTTAATGATAATATTGCTATTAAAGTAATTTATTTTACTACCTATTAGTTTTTATTTTGTTATTTATATAACAAGACATTCCTAGCATCTGTAAGATATTCACATCTACAGATTATATTAAAAAAAACCCAGCCACCTCTTGTAATCATAGTATTATACGCTATTAATTAAACACATAAATTACCAGAATCAGTAGACATTTTTGACTGAATATCAAATTGATCAATATCTGATACATCATCTTGATATGAAACATCAGTTATTCCCAAAATAGTTTTAATGCCACGACGGCCTTGTTGAGCAAAAATATGTAACGCATTTTTACTCATGCGACCATCTAGATGCTTACTTATATCTTGCCCAGTGTTGCCAGACGTACGGATGCGGTTGGGGGCATACGGTAATTTTACAAATTATATGGTCTGAGGACGGAAGAATACAAACGATAAAAAAAAAATACGGTAATTTGAATTTCTTTTTAAATTTAAAAAAAACAATATGCAGTTGTAGTTACTTCTTCGTTGTACATCCAGAAAAACAGTGATACCCTACCAAAAAAAAAAATCTTTGAAAATTGAGGTATTTCCTTATCAATTGCGCATATCGATATAGTCGTATGGTAATAATTATACCATACACCATTATTTTCCCATCGTCTCCTCCATACGTTTTACGAAGTGTAGAAAAAATGCAGACCTCCATGCCTCCATCGTTATCACGGTTTAAAATATTTAAAAAAATGTTGTTCCTTTTTAAAGTTAAATGTTAACAGTAAACAGCTGCCATATACTTTACAACTGTAATTATAATATAATTATACTATTTAACCATGGCCAACTCAGAGGAAGAGATGGATATTGAGGTACGAGCACCCAGGGGAGAACAAACTAAAAACTTAAGCCATCGAAAACAAAAGTTTAGAGATGAATGGCTTAATATGAAAGAGTTCAAAAATTGGTTAAGACCTGTGAAGGAAAATCCATTAAAAGCTCATTGCTGTTATTGTCGTTTTGAAATGATTTCAGAACTCTCGACGGTAAAAAAACATATGAATAGTATCAAGCATAAATCAGCTACTAAATCAATAACTGGAACTAAAACCAATATGTTTTCTACAATAATTCCAAATAGAAATAATGACCAAGCTATTAAAAGAGCCGAAATAAAAATATGTGGGTTCTTAGCAGAGCATAACATATCTTTTAATACTATGGATCATTTGACAGACGTTTTAAAAGAAGCTTTTCCCGATTCTAAAATTGCTGAAGGTCTTCATCTCGGTAGAACAAAAAGTACCAACATAGTAAAACATGTTATTGGACAAAATCATAAAGATGAACTAATAAATGATCTTAAAAATACTAACTTCAGTATTATTATTGATGAGAGCACGGATGTAGGAACTGTTAAAACGTTATGTATATGTGTTCGCTATTTTGACCATAAAATTAATAAATTAAAATCAAAATTTTTTGATTTGGTTAAAGTATTCAAGGATAGTGATTCTGCGAATGAAGGAGCCACAGCAAACAAAATATACACTGAAGTTTTAAATGCATTAGCAAAAGAAAGTATACCCTTTGAAAATGTCATTGGTTTCGCATCGGATGGATGTAATGCAATGATGGGGCGATGTAATTCCGTTTCCAGTCGTTTTAAAGAAGATTTTCCCGGTATTATAATACAGAAATGTATTTGAAATTCTTTGGCGTTATGTGCAAGCGAAGCTTGTAAAGCCCTTCCACGCAGGTACCTACATTATATTATAAATTTATAAAATTATTATATTATGATTTTTTTTTTTTTAATTTTTGATATCAATTTTTTTTTAGATGTGAAGATCTCTCAAGAGATATTTATAATTTTTTTAAAAGTAGTTGTAAGCGAGTAATGCAGTTTGAACAGTTTCAAGTATTTTGTAATGTTGAGCCACATCGGATACTTAGGCCTTCCCAGACAAGATGGTTATCTCTTGAAATGGTTGTGAGAAGAATCAATGAACAGTGGGAACCTTTGACTAAATTCTTCCAAGAACATGGGTAAATAAAATTTTATAATTTATTATTATTTCTAATTTAAATAACAAAAGTTTTAAATTTTGTTTAAATTGTAGAAATGAAGAACGACTTGCATGCACTGTTACAATACTTGACCGTTTAACTGATCCAGTCATTAAGTTGTTTTATGAATTCCTGGAATGGGTCTTACCAAAGTTTACCCATCTAAATAAACTCTTTCAAAGTGAAAAAGGCGTTATTCTTACATTGCATTCCAAAATGGCTGTAACCTATACAGGTATTTGTTATTGCAAATAACATTAAATGTTTTAATTTATTTGAATACTAAAATCTAAATTTAAAAATTTTAGAGCTGATACATGCGTACATGAAAAAGCAACACAAACCACTAGAAATAGATCCCAATGATAGTACTCAGTTTTTGGTAAATGAAGCCATGTATTTAGGATTTAAAGTAATGAAGACATTGAGTAAACCAGAAATAAATTCAAATAAGCCTATGTTGATAGAGTTTTATACTAAATGTAGACAATTTTTAATAATTTCTTGTAAAGAAATAAAAAAAAGGTAAGAACAAATAAAAATTAAATAATATATTTACTATAAATGTTATATGCTTTGAATTTATTACTACTGTTGTAAACATTTTTTTCCTAGGTTTGATTTTAACAGTGAATTACTTAAACAGTTGACTTATTAACAACCCTGTAAAGTATTAAGTTCCGAACGCTTGAATACTTTAAGTTCAATCTTTTTTGAAGTTCCAAGAATAACACAGCTATACAATGATGAAACACTTCAAAAAGTGGACGATGAATGGCGGATGTTAGCAGTTGCAGAACTGAATGAAAATATCAGGAAGATTCAATACGGAGAAGATTTTTGGATTGCATTACTTAGTATGGACTCTGAAGGTGAAAATCTATTTAAAAATGTCGCTGGTTTTATATTAAAAGTTCTGAGCCTACCTCACTCTTCAGTTGACTGCGAGAGGGTGTTTTCAAAAATAAATTTAATAAAAACCAAAGTTAGGAATAAACTAAATACCGAAACAATGAATAGTTTGCTCTTAGCAAGTGAACACATGAAACAAAGCACAAGTTGTGTTAAATTTGAACCAACAAAAGCAATGATAAACTCAATGACCAAACATATTTATGAAAAACAAGGAATTACCAATGAAACAGACATTCAAGGTAATTTAGACATTTTACCAAAAGAAAATATTGGACTATTTTTATGATCTATATTATGTAATAATATAATATAATAAGTAAACTTTTATCTTTTTTCTTCATAATATATTTAAATTTTGTTGTTTTATGAATATCATATTTAATCAATTGTTATGCTATTATTTAAATTTGTTGTTATTGTTATACAGTATAAGATGTAGGTAGGTACCACACTTATACATCAAGTTTTTATTGTTATTAATATTGTTTATTTTATGTTTTAAAAAAGATTGATTAGTATTAACTATTAATATGTATGAAAGTGATCAATAAAAATACAGTTGTTTTTAAATAAGTACAAATATATAACTAATGTGATAAGTAAATTATTAATATTTTTCTCATAATATATTTAAATTTTGTTGTTTTATAATTATCATATTTAATTAATTGTTATAATGTTATGCTATTATTTAAATTTGTTGTTTTTGTTATACAGTGTAAGATGTAGGTACTACACTTATACATCAAGTTTTTATTGTTATTAATATTGTTTATTTTATGTTTAAAAAAAGATTGATTAGTATTAACTATTAATATGTATGAAAGTGATCAATAAAAATACAGTTGTTTTTAAATAAGTATAAATATTAGGTAAAAATATTTCTTTTAAATTAATTAAATTCTATAAGATGTTTACTATTCATAAATATGTCTATAAAGTGAGTTCAAATATATATTCTGATGTATGTTATATTATGTTACTTGTTGTAAATATATTATAATAAACATACATATTAGTAAACATGGTACTTCGATTCTTTGATTGTGTAAAATAGAAATGGCATTTTAAGGTTTGTAATGCATTGTTTGGCGAAAAAAAAATATACGGTAATTATACATCTGATACGGAAATCATAATCGTTTCACCCCAACCGCAGGCATTATAGATCTGGCAACACTGATCTTGCCATACAGAATCAGTAGCAGCTCTAATTTCTGAAATGAATCCACGTAGGTTTGACTTGATTAATAATACTAGATTTTTAAATAAAAGAAGTATTTACAAAGATACCTACAACGTAATTAGGTATACTTAATTCTTTTGCCATCATCATCAGTGTATAAAACATGATCTTTAAAGTGTGAAATTGCTTCAATTACAATTGATGATGCTACAGCCGGTGTTCTACCCATATTATTGATAAATTAAAAAAAATAAAAATGAAGACAAGATATTGAGTTTAAATAAAATATGAATAATAGATCCTTCAAATCAATCTTAAAATCATGCGTTTGTGATGACATACGAGAGCCTAATAATATAATTGATTGGGTTAAATGCGGTTTAAATGAGTATTATAGAACAATATATTTTGTAAACTTACAATTAATAGTTCCAACACAACAAAGTTATTTTTAAATAGGGATAACAACGATATATCGATATTTACCATAACTGATAAGTGATAATATGATAATATTACAATTAACAACATTTCCCGCATAAATTTAAATATTTTGGAATAATAATATAATAAAATTATTATTATTATTTTTTTTTTTAATTGATCGTAAGCCCGTTAACTTTGGCCATTAGTTGTATGGTTTTTTGAACGTTGTATTGTCAGTAGGGGGGGACACGTGTGTATATTATTTATTGTAAATAATCATAGGTTCCAAATGTTATTGCATAATCTACGAATATTATACTATAGATTTGTATAGTATGAAAACTTTGTTTTTTTGTGTTAGTTGAATTACAATATGAATTTGTTTGTTATGGCATTAAATATATTGTTATTAAACTTAGAATTGCCAGTGGTATTTATACTGCTACATTTTAAGGCAACATTTTATTGATGTCTAGATGTTGAGTAATATGATTACATTGGGAATCACGGACTTTTTTTTAGTCACCTACTATTTTTTAGATTCTGAGCGGAGCGATGAATGTATTGGTTTTACAATGATGTATGTTTTTATATTTTTTTTATATTTTAGATTCTGAGCGGAGCTATGAATGTATTGGTTTTACAATGATGTATGTTTTTTTTTATATTTTTATATTTTTGTGTCTGTCATCACGTTTTAGGACAGTAAAAGCGCTTGGATTTTCTTCATCAGTAGCTTTTCTGATAGGAAAGTGAATCTAGTTGGTACATTGGGGGGTCAAAAGTATAAATTTCCCAGTAGTTTTCACAAGCGCCGGGAAAAAACCACATAAAAATTAAGGAAAAACGGGAATTTTTACGCAAAATTGGTTTTCCAAAAAATCGATTTTGGTTATTGGTGTAACTCTAAAACAAATGAACGTATATACATGAAATGTTCACTGGTTGTTTATAATTGCATTTTCTATACACGATAACATTTTCAAAATATTTTGATTTATTTTGAACTGTTTAGGGACATTATCATTTTCGTTTTTTTTTTTAGTTTTTTTTCTAAAAATATCAATAAAATTTTGTTGGTTGCGAAAACTTGAAAATTTAATAGAAGGCTCCTAATATGTTGTTTCCAAGTCAGATGAAAAATATTAAAAATCCTTAGTCACAATTTTTTTTTTATAAGCATTTAAAGTTCAAAAATTGACAAAATATGGAAAAATCACGAAAATTAGCAAATTATTTTGAGTTAAGAATTCGTAAAAATTTTTCTTTTTAAATCTAAGATTTGAAAATGAAACACAAGATTCCTTATAAGATTATCTACCTTTATCAATAAAAAAATCTCTACCGGACAGTCAAATTAAATTTTTATGAGCGTTTGAAATTCAAATTTTTACAACATTGGATTTTCACTCGATTTCTCATGTAGCGATTTCCTTATTTTGTTGTAATTCAAAAACGAATAACTGTAGATACATGAAAATTTCACTGAATGTTTATATTAGCATTTCCTATACACCATACAATTTTGAAATATTTTGACTCTTTTTGAGCTGTTTACGGACATTTTCAGTTTTAAATTTTTTTAGTTTTTTTTTTTATAATTGTCAATAAAATTTTATTTGGTGGGCCAAAAAGTCTGAAAATTTAATACAAGCTTTCTTATATATTGTTACAATATCAGTTGAAAAATTTTAAAAATACATAGGCACGATTTTTTTTTATAAGCATTTAAAGTTGGAATTTTGACAAAATTTATCAAAATCTCGAAAATTATCAATCGTTGGAATTAAAAAATTATAAAATGTTCAGTTTTTATAACTAAGAGTTGAAAATTTAAAACAAAGATTCTCTTAAATAATTCATACTGTAACCAAAAAATCTAAAAAATATATAAACACACTTATTTTTTACAGACATTTTAATTTCAAATTTAGACAAAATTTCATATTTAAACCAAGAATTACGATTTTAGTTATTTTGTTGTGATTGTATAATATTATTCGTGGGTACTTGAAATTTCTAAAGTAATCTAATATATATCTATGATAGTATCAGGGTTTGTTGTTGGTGTATAACGCGTTATAAGTACCTAATGGATATTGTGATATGATTAATTTGGAATTTATCATAGGTACCTATTATAGGTCAAATTTTGGTTTAGTACCTACCATATATATGTATATAATATGTCTTATACCTAGAAGGACATACCGTCTCCGCTCAGAATCGTTTTTCTTATACAATGATATTATATCATTGAATTCAAATTTAATACCATCCATTATACAATGACCCACTTGTATCCTACTGTACAGCAGAGCGACACCCACTTGCCCACCTTTTTTTTTTTAATGTTTATTACTTGAGTGTGTAAATATAGTTACTATATATTTTGAAATAAATGTTTACATATAACTAATTTCTGATAGATAGTGGATGTTTATTTTTGCTGTGCTCATTAAAAAGCTACGGGTGGCTGAATGTCCTACCATAAAAGCTGCACTTAGACACGCTTTTCTACGTGCCACCTTAGGGAATTTTTACTATAGTATGTTTTTACATATTTCACAGATATGGGGAAGGGCGCCCCCAGGTTTTGTAGAGGTTTCCACGGATGTGCCGAGATCTGCAGCGGCGCTGGTGGGTTCTTCCGAGATATATAACTTCTGTGGCATTGAGTTGCATGGAAGTAAATGGTTCTGCGGCGTTGGATTTTTCAGCGGAATTCGCGCCATTGATGGAGTCTCCAATAATTTTTAAGGTGTTTGTTATAGTTTAGCCACTGCTAATAATATGACTTGCAGATTTTTCGATTTTATTTGCTACCTCGATTATTTTTCTGTATTAAATTAAAATAAAATATTATTTAAATCTCCATGTTTATTTAACTAGCTGTACTACCCGGTTAGGCCTATTTGGAACAATATTTGTCAAGACATTATTTTAAACCTACAACCGTATCACAAACTGAAAAATAATGTTTGTCTGTTAATAATCTTCAAACTATACAGGTCTTTAAAAAACCTATTCGTCTCAGAAGAAGCAGAAGTAGCATGACTATGACTTGACTTTTGTCTAAATCGGGTACAGGAACTTGAACTGTAACTTAAACACCTGCCAGTTAATGATTTTTTTCTGACCATGTTTATCTGTAATGTTTAGTATATTCTACACTTCCAACTTGAGGTTCAGTATTCCATGTAATTATTAGGTATATAAATTGTATGTATTTCTTTCTAATTATTGTTGGTATTTTGTAGAAGGTTTAGGCTTTTTATAGGATTTTTACGGATTCTACCCTTAATTTATTTATTAATGCCGAGGGAACTTTAAAGTTCGCTCCAATTCGTTCTCAATTCGTTCCATATATTGATGGTAACATTCCAACATAAAACTTGTATTTTCATCTGTCCAAGCACTTTTTAAAACAGGTGTTGTAATATTCTCTGTAAACACAATATAATGTTTATTTTAAATATTTATAAATATATATTATTATTTATTAAATAGAACATAACAAGAGATAATATTATGACCAAATAAGCCAATATTTTAATCCCCTCTGTTCACAGAACACTTTTCCAGTTGAAGAATAGTCACAGAAGTCAAACATATATATACATAATGTAAAATAAAAACTTGTTAACAGCAATGCATTACTTAGCAAGTTATTATTACTTTATTTACTGTTTTGAGCCACGGACTTATTGAAGCATTACACAATTATAAGAATATTAAGTTTCAAAATAACTTACACAGATATTTCTATAGTTAATTCATTACTTATTCAATAATAATATATTAATTATTAGTTATTACCTTTGTAAATCTGCGACTTCAATATCGTCTATTTTATGAGATCTATACCAGTAGCACAAAATAAAAGTAATATATATATTAAAATATTTTTTAAATTGGAGGAAATATTAATTACTCAATATTACTTTTTTGTAGTGTCGGCGCGTTTGCAAACATGATGTGTACTTGTATCAAAAATTTGAAAGCATTTAGGACAAACCTATACAATGTAAAGAAATAAAAATATTAGTAACTATTGTCGTAAACAAGAAATAAAAATGCATTGTGATTGTCAATGAAATTAAATTCAAGAGCCCCAGCAAGATGGATACAAAAAACTATACATTAATCCTTTTTCAGTACGAGAGTACCTACACCAACTATTTAAATTATACACTAGGTATGCACCTCTAAATGATTCCATAATAGGCTTTATGCATTTATGTGACATATAAAGCTCTGATATATCATAATAAATTAATTGGGATAGATAATTTATAATAATTTAATACTCTACCTACTTATGAAAACTACTTACGTCAAATGTTTGAACATCGGAATCGGACGACATTCTAGCAAATACTGTTTGATTGTTGTAACTTGTAAGCACGTACTACATAGGACTGGATACTCCGGGCAGGGGGAGGGTGGGACACCGGTCACAAAATGTACGGGTATGTACGTTTGCGACTGTGATGCTATCTAGTGACGTACTAGATTTTCTACATTTCGAATTTTACTTTTATAAACATAATATTTATATATAGACTTATGAAATATGAAAAAAAAATAAATAAATCGATTAACATAAATATTTCTATGAGTTTGTTGTATCTTATTAATCTTATTAATATTGTTATACATCATTACATCATACATCCATACATTATTATTACATTATTTAATATGGGTCGCTTGTGCTCGGTATTAATATGTGACAGTAGAGTCAATAAAAGTAATTATAATGAAAATATTACTCTATTTTCAATACCCAAGGATGAATCTATCCGTGAATCATGGACAAGTATTGTTAACCATTGGAATGGTAACAACCAAAATGTTTCATACTTATGTCATAAACATTTTGATGATGAGGAAATCATTAAGACATTTGAAGGGCAAAGTAGTGATAGTCATCAGGTAAATAATTAATAATTATAACAGAAAATCTCCAGGTTTAGAAAATTATTAATTATTAATCAATATTAAAATGAATCATATCTTCTTCTTCTTAACTCTTTAAGAGCTAGATAGATACTTGAAAGTACATTAAATTGGCTTAATATGTGGGAGCAAAATTTAATTAATAAACAAATTACAAAAGATCAATATTTAACAACAACAACAGCAGAGGGTCTTAGAGTTACAATACAATCAACTATTGATCTATTCATGTATTTATTAAAGAATTGTAATTTTTCATATGTGCTTACTAATAAATATGATCAGGACAAAATTGAGGTAAGCTATGTACAATATCTAAGTGGCAAGTATAATACATTCAGAAAGTGATATTTTTTGTTTTAGCAATTTTATGGAACCGTACGTCAGGTTACTGGTCCTAACGATCATCACTCTTGTCCAACATTCCTACAAGTATATCATATGCTTTCAACTTATTCTATTCTCAAACCTCCTAAGACTGGGAACGGTACAATATTGAAAACCTCAGATATAAGACCCCATATATGATGACGTTTTTGCTGAACATAACCATCATATAGTTTCAACAAGAGACTCAATTACATATTATATATGTGGTTGTTTACTTCGACAAATTATAAAACTAACTACTTGTGATATTTGTTTATCAGCATTTAAAGAAGGTAAAAATAATAATATTACAAAACAATGAAACTTTCTGATTTGTATAATTTTTTAGGGGACAGATCAATACCTGAGGCATCAATGACTAACATAAAATCTAGAGGAGGATTAATTTTTCCCAATAGGAAAATATTTGGAATTATAATAGGTTTAGAGGAAGCATTTGAAAAATGTTGTGATAGCTATGAAGTATTTAAAGAAACTGTTGATTTTTTCTTGGAAAACAACCAACATCTTCTAGCATTTCCATGTGCTGATCACAAAAATGACATTTTTTTATTTATAATTACTTATTATATTACCATGAGAATGAGACAATACTCACGTATATCTAATCAAAAGCAAGTTAGAAATCACGCAAAAAAAAAACTTTCCAAATTGGTAGCAACATAGTAACTTTATACGCATTCATTTATTTAGAAATAATAGTGAATATAAAAAGTTTGTCGTTTATTTTATTTTTTGAATTTTTGATCGTTGTTCAGTTATCACTAGTGACTAGTCACGACTTATTACATAAAATAATTTACAACAGTACAGTATAAAAAAAATGCCACCAGAGAGCAGCTACATAGCGAAAGTACGACCACCGTACAACTTTGCAGCCATCTTATTTTATACAGTGTCCAGTCCTATGTAGTAGTTCGTGCTTGTAAGTATTTATTCTGCAAACAAAATATAAAAAAATTTACAATTGTACTAATTATTAAAATGTTATTTAAATTATACCATTGCTATAAATAGTATTCATAATCAATAATTATACCTATTTTATTATCATAACTTGCGGTGAGATATGAACACTTTCAAAATCCGGTAAATTGTATTTCTTTCCATGTCAACATACTTTGTTTTCCATGATTACACTTCATTGTATTCGATTTATTAAAAACTAGTGGAACAATTGCGTAGTGCTAGTGGAAGTTCAGTGCACACTTTTTTGTCAAATCGAAAACGCTATTAGTCCGTGATTTTATCTAAAGCAGTGCTGTTAGATATGTAATTGATAACTCGATGTCTATTGAGTAGATTGTAGATAGATACTAGAGGTTGCCTCGATAACAAATTTAACAAAGCAATTAGCTTATCGTAGACATGGCACTACGCGACGGCGACCTTTCCCTTCGTATCCAAACACCACTCCGTCATTAATTAATTTTATTATTATTATTCAAAATTATTATATTTATTTATTATCTTTGTTATTATTTCTCGTGTGAATAATTATTGGTCATCTGTTACCACATATTATTATCAATTATTCGTATCATTTGTGTTATGATTTATATTATTTACTGTTGCGGCCAATAAAGACTGTATTGAGCCCCTATTAATCTAACTGGTCCCAAATTCTCACATTGTATTCCCCTGCCACTTTCATAAGGCCCATATGAAAAGTACTCTGATGTATTTATTTCGTCAGATTCGACAGTATTGACTAGAAAACACGTCACCATCACCGATCTAAAAGTACAAATTATAATTATATTAAAACTAAGCTATTTATATATTTTTTTCCTAGAAGCACCTATCATAATCTAATTTATGTTATTATATTTATTATATTTTTTAATTAGATATTTTATGCGATATTTGCATATTTTTTTTTTAGATCGAATATATATAATCGTTATAATTGTAACGTGGTTCAGGTTTGGCCTTCAAGTTAATCGGTACTTCCAATGTACGTCCGTAAACTAATGCATATGGTTGAAAATTAGTAGATGTATGTACTGTCGAATTATATACGAAGAATGCAAAGAGAAATAAATGATCAAAATTATTTAAATTCTTATCTACATAATGTCGTAAATACTCGGCTAGCGTCCTATGAGCGCGTTCCAGGAGGTGGACACTTTTGGGCGGCGGGCCGATAAGAGAGAATCAGTCGGCCATGACACCGAAGGTCTACAGTGTGTACATTTTTACGTTTTTATATATGTTCACACTGAGTATAGTAATGATAAGTACGACGTTTTTACGTTATCGTGTTTTTTTATTGAAAAAATGGGTTCCACTTTTTTTTTCAGTGAAAACTGGTCAAACTGTTCGGTTGAACTGGCCCTACTGTATGCCTCCGGTGTCATGGCTGACTGTCTCAAGTAATTGTCCAATGCTGCCTATATAAACTGTTATCAGTGTCCATTATGATTGTTATATTCTGTGCGCGTTCTAAGGGGTTACCCTGCGGTCTAAATGGACTTGTGTTAACCTTTTCTATCTTTAATATTTTACAAACATTTGCAAACGTTTTCGATAGGAAATTACTTCCTTGATCCGTAAGTATTGTTTCTGGTGTGCCGTGTACACAAACGAAGTGTGTAACAAAGGCTTCCGCGACAGTATTTTCTTTCTGATCAGAAAAATTGGATCTCCTAAAGTATAACGTGTTAAATCGTCCTTTATAGTTAAAATATATGTATTGTTAGACAGTGTTATCGGCAAAGGCCCTACTATATCCATAAATATTTTGGTTAACTGGTTTGGAACTGGTTGACGTAATTTCCATTGGTTGCTTTACGTGCCAATTTGATACCTTATTAACCTGACATGACGCACAATTCCTTATATATTTCTTAACGTCTTCTTCCATACCCTTCCATAAGAATTGTTTTTTTAATGCGCTTAATGGTTTTATTCACACCTAAATGTCCGACTAGTTTTGAATCGTGAATATGTAATAAAATGATTACTTTTTCTTCTTTACTATATTCTACATTTACACATATATTAATTTCTATATCTGTTTTGCGAAATATGTATCGCAACATCGACCTTACTTTTTCCCATTCTAAATCATCGTGTTCACCTAGTTTGTTCATGGCTAATTTATTCAAATTGTTTTCCTTACAAAATAGTTTTAGATTGATCAAGGATATATACATGTTTTCGTAAGTGGCCTTCTGTCGTTTTTTTATTTTTCGTTACCAAGAATATTATAAACCTGTTTTCCTGTTTGAAATAGCGTGTGTCTCCTATTACTTAACTAGTCGGCAATATTGTACCGTTTCCAAATTGTTTTTTCAACTGATAATTTGTTCCTGTCCTAAAATTATATTGCTTGGCAATTTCTGATATTATATTATATTCTTTTGATGAATCTATTAGTGTACCTATAGTTTCTTTTACATAACTATTTATGATAATTTGTGTTCCTAACTTTTCGATATATTGTTCGTATGATTCGTTTTTTTATTTCCTGGATTGAATATATACGTGTGAGAGTATCTACATTTGAATTTAGAACTCCGGGTTTGTGACGTATTTGTAATTGATTTGTTTTAGCGGCGAATGAATTAAATGTTATATGATTATTTTCTAAGGTTGAGAGTATGTGGAATATTCGTGAGTCGGTTGTTCCGCGATAAT
Source organism: Macrosiphum euphorbiae (assembly GCA_949089665.1). Lineage (NCBI taxonomy): Eukaryota > Metazoa > Arthropoda > Insecta > Hemiptera > Aphididae > Macrosiphum > Macrosiphum euphorbiae. Next base: position 44,775,917 of record CARXXK010000002.1, on the reverse strand, counting down.
CTGGTTTATCGTACGAGGCGCGGTGCCTCTCGTTCGACACGTTTTCGTTTTCCGAATTATTAACGTTTCTACTCTCATCGTTTCTTTTTTTTTATAACATGAGTCGATATTATGACCGTTTCGATTACAGTATGAACACGTAACGACCTGTATATTATAATTCGTTGGCGGTTGCGTAAAATTATTCCTATCAGGTGGTCGGTTGTTATTGTTCGCATCACTAGGTCTCGAATTATTTATACATTGAGATGCATAATGATGCCCATTACAATTATATCACTTTATTGCTGGCCTATTGATTGGTTGAGAAAAATTGTTTGCTCGCGGATAATTATTTGTTCGTGCAAAATTATTTGTCCTTACAGGGTTATTTGGTCTAATTTTTTCGTTGTTCTTATTTTTGTAATTCGGTCTGCGCTGATTATAATTCTGTGAATAGTTATTGGAATAACTGTTCCTATGTATATGACTTTCCCTTTCAAAATCTAGTTCTACCTGTTCTGACTTTGCTAATTGTTTCGCGATCTCCAAAGTCTTGGGATTACGAGATTTTACTATTGTCCTAATCGGTTCTACTAATTATTTAATAAATATCGCTAGAGTTTGTTCTCTTAATGTTTCATGTATAACTTTCGCTTCTGCAGGATCTTTGCCTAATGTACTTACAGTACATAACTGATAATATAGTTTCTCTACTCTATGACAATAATCATTTACATCCTCATTGTGATACATTCTAATGGAATTTAATTGAATCTGTAAAGATGATGCCGTGGTCGTTACCTCGAATGCATCTGTTAAATAAGTTTTTATAAACTGCCATTTCGATACATTTTTGTATTTGTTGAAATATACAATTAATATGTAGTACATGTAGTCAGCCTTGACACGTGTGTACAATATAGCAACTAGTTATGTACGAGCATAAGACTCACTCTCTTCACGGATGTAACATGACCTCGGTCGTGCATATATATAGGGCCTTTGATGTATGTAATATTCACTTGCACAGGCGTCGTTGTACCGAGCGTATACGATGTGTGTGTACTGTCACAGTTTAATTGTCCAGTTGTACGTTATTATATATTATACTTATACATAATCATATTGTCATGTTATTACTTATTATATTAATGCTAACATCATTAGTCCGTCAAGCTTCACTTTCAACAGTATTTAATCATTTCTAATGATCTACCCGTTAAACGTGTGGTAATATATTTTACTAATGTTGATGAACTTTCTGCGTCGAATAAGCTTACTGCCATATCGCATGCATTTATAAATTGATAGATATCGTCTATTCCTGTGCATAGTGGAATTAATTTAAAATCATCCTCTAATTTTATGACTACCATTTTTTTAGTGCGTGTTTTTGTTATAAATTCTAATGACTGATGTTCAAAACTATCTGTAACTTGGCTACGTGTGATTACTCCTGGACTTGGGTTTTTACTTGCGCTATCTCCTAACTGAGTTTCTACTATAATATTCAACTGGGCTTCCAGTTAACCTTCAAAATGGGCTTGGGCTTCTTTCTGGGCTAAAAACTGGGCTTCTTCGTTTACACTAGTGTTATACAATGAATTAGCTACGTTCAAGGGAGATGTACCTTCTTTCTCCATAAATTACTTAGCTACCTATTTAATACGTTAATACTCATAATAATAATACTCAAAAATGCCCTTTAAATTCAATAATAAATTCAATATAATAACTTCAATAATACGCCCTCTAATAAACTTCAATAATACTTCAATAATAAAATGCCCTCAATAAATTCAAATAAACTTCAATAATAACATGCCCTTAATAAATCAATAATAACTTCAATAATAATCTTCAATATTAAAATATGCTCTCAATAAATCAATAATAACTTCAATTATAATCTATAATAAAATATGCCCTCAATAAAATTTAATACGTTTTACACCATTATACTTATAATCAACTACTTAGAATTATCTAATATGTCTTAATTATGTTGCATACGTCTATGTAACAAATTTAAATAATTATTCACTTACAATAATGCGGTGTTCCTGGTTGCTGATGACATGCTGATGATACTGATGGATTTGTTGGTACTGCGACGTGACTTATTTGTTTTTGATGGTTCTTCTTGGAGTTGTCTTCTCGGAAAAGTGATCAATTCTTCTTTGTTGACGGTAGCCTTTGACGGGTTGCCTCCTTTGAAAGAAATCCTACCTCGACTGCGCCAGTGTTACGTACAGCGATTCAGGAATCCAAAAGCTGATACACTTTTATAATAAACAATAGTCAATTTATAATATAAATCAATTGTAGTTTTATTAAAACCAATAATAAGTAATATAGTCGTGGTGAATTGTAGTGTCGTGAATTGACTCGTTGTAGTAGCTGATAATCTCCATGTAAGTTGTGTGTAATGGCTGGTGCATAAGCGGCTCGTTCGGTCTTGGCGGCTCTGGTACATCTAATGTGTATTGGGGCCCTGGCCTCTATATATACGGAAGCGACGTCCTTTGAATTGAGCGGCGCGTGGCATGTAGGCGCCCTTGGTAAGTTGTAGTGGTTTGGAGCGTCCATTCTAGCTATGACCACTTTTAGGTGCGGTCGACGAGGCCGCCTTTCACATAGGTGATTCTTGTTATTATGGGCGTTTACATGAGTTGCGTAATCCCATTACACCATACAATATTTGTTTAACATGCTACAAACAATTAAAATTATAAATAAAATTACAATTCTCTACAATATATAATTATAATGTAACACGTTAATACTACATTCTCTTGTTTTACGGTATATATCCACGTGTTCTTAAATTCTAATTTATGGAATATACTTCAATATAATTCAAAATATAAATATTTACACATTTGCGTTTTTTCCTTTTGTTTGGTGAATAACGCCAATTCACAGTCAGTATTCGAATTTTTTAGAATGTACAGGTTGTATGATATAACAGATAAAGTAATTAAGTATTTTCTTACAAGTGTTTAATTGTTGTGGTGTAAAGGTCGTAAAGTATTCATTATATAGAATGGCTTATCGCGATATAATCATACGTGTTTTTTAAGTACGCGAACTGTTTGCCCTTAATTTTAATCGGCATCGAAATTATATTATACAAAATAAAATTCTGTTGGTTAACTAATGGTATTTTGATATTAAACATCAATAATTGATTTCGATACACAACACTGACCTCTGATAATTGATACAAATTAAAAGGTCCAATATTGTCTTTATCAATCGGTAATGATGTACCTTTAGGTAATGATAATTTAATTTCTTTCATGCTTTCAGGGCCGGCTTTAGATACAATCGACGTGTGCGACGGCACAGGGCGCCAATATCAAGGGGGCGCGCAAGAGGCGTTAAAATTAGAACACCCTCAAGCACTGACGGTAAAATTCTTGTACGGTTTGCAGACGATCGATGGTGTGGTGGCGGTACTAGGCAATTTCTAATCTTGTCGTCGCCGCTCGGGATCTATGTGTTAGTCGTAAATGATTATTAGTGTGAGTGGAGTTCAATGCGGGTACATATTTACTAACAACCCAGGTAGTCGTAAATTTTTATCGCAATAATAGTTTGTCGAATATTGTATCAGATATTATTATTTTTTCTTGTACAACAGTAACTACTAACTAATATTATTGTGACCGACTGAGCGATTAGATAAGCGGACCGACTCGATAACGATAACTTATTATGAATCGTATTCGCATGTACGTAAAATCATTTTTGAATTTCTTTGTTCTTTTCATTTTGACTGTTGAGGTGGACACTTGTCAGTTGCAGTCTACAATTAAAATTTACAATAGGTAAGCTTTAAAACTTAATTAAACGTAATATTTATTAGGTATTTAAAATTGTAAATGATTTTGCGTGGGATGTATTAGATGTATTATAGTTTTTTTGTTTTCTATTTTTCAATTCACTGAATCGTTATCGGCACTTATTGCAGTATCTACTTGCAAATATCGTATAATCATAATTGGTTGAATAATAAAGTTGTGGTTAAATGTAGGTACTCACGTTTATTTTATAATTTTGCCATTTTGGAATCAAAAAAAAAATATTTTTCTTATTGTGTTACAGTTTGTTATAATCATTATATTTTATAAAATGTTTACTATAGTTACGAATTATATACTATAATTACTAAATAATTATTAGAATTAGAATTACTACTACAATTATGAAAATGGTAATTTCTTGTACCTCAAGCTGTTTATAAAGTTTCACTAAAGGGCCAGTCATAATTTTTTTATATATTTATTTATATTTAATTATTTATACATATATATATATATTATAAATTGTGTTATGTTCATTTTTCATGATAATTTTCTAATAAATAAAATAATTTTCTTTAACAGTTTCGATTTATTGATAATCAAACATAAAATAAAAATGTCTGGATTAAAAAAAAAACCCTCTGGAGCAGAATATAAAAAAAGAAAAGCTGCCAAAGAAATCGAATTTGAACAAAATAAAAAGTCAATGAATCTTCAGAAGTATTTTAATAGCTCATTATCTGAAAGTAATGAATTTCATAGTTCACCATCCACCTCGGCTTCAATAGGATCTAATAGAGAAAATACCCAGATTGAATCGGATGAAATTTCCAACAATCAATGTGATTCTATCGCAATTACGAGTAATTTTGTTCTTAATGGCATTAATAAAACAATTATTCCTGACACTGCAAACAATGACATAAATAAAGAATCACATTTAGTTCAAAATTCTCGATAATAATATATATGATCATGATCCAGCTTTATGGCCTAAAGTTATAAGTTCTAAACTAAAAGATTTAATAATTTCGTATGGCCCTAGACAAGTTTTTTTAAAACAATATCCAAAGGATGATAAAGATCGACATTTTTCAAGTATTCATTATTCTCGTACACTCCTAAATAATGAACTTATTCCTCTGCGTTGGCTCACATATTCCGAAAGTTCTGATAGAGTATATTGTTTTTGTTGTTTATGTTTTCACCGAGGATAAAGATCTTCTCTTGCAAATACGGGCTTCAATGATTGGATTCATTTATCATCCACCTTAAAATCTCATGAAACCTGTAGTAATCATATTTTATCTTTTACTAAGTGGATAGAAACTGAATTAAGACTTAAAAGTGGGAAATCAATTGATCACTTGGAACAGTTACTAATTCAAAAAGAATCTGAGCGCTGGAATCAAGTTTTAACACGTTTGATGAACATTCCCTTATACTTGGCAGAAAATAACATAGCTTTCCGCGGAGTTTCTGATAAACTTTACAGTCCAAATAATGGGAAATATCTTGGTCTTATTCAATTGTTTGCCAAGTTTGATTCTATAATGCAAGATCATGTAACTCGAATTTTAAAAAATGAAATTAAGGACCATTATTGTGAAAAAAATATGTTAAATGAACTGATTCAAATAATGGCAGACAAAGTCACTGCTACAATCATATCCAAAGTCCACAAAGCTAAATATTATTCTATCGTAGCTGATTGCACTCCTGATGTATACCACATAGAGCAATTGTCTTTGACTATCAGATTTGTCGATTTATCTAAAGAAAATGTAGATATAAGTGAACATTTTGTTCAATTCACTCCTATAAACGATTCAACTGGAGAAGGGCTGACTGAAAGTATTTTAAATTTATTAAATATACATAATCTCAAACTGAAAAACTGCAGGGGACAAGGCTATGACAATGGCGCTAATATGAAGGGCAGACATTCTGGTGTCCAAAAGCTGATTATTAACAAAAACCCATTGGCATTTTATATGCCTTGTGGTTGTCACAGCCTCAATTTAGTATTATGTGACGCAGCAAAATCATCGACAAAATCCGTCACTCTATTTGGAGTATTAGGAAGACTATATAATCTTTTCTCCGCATCAGTAAAACGTTGGCAGCTCTTGGTGGACCATCTGAAAAATTTTACTTTAAAACGATTTAGTGATACTCATTGGGAAGTGAAAGTTAGTAGCGTTAAATCAGTAAGATATCAAATTGGTGATATGTACGATGCTCTAATTAGTCTTTCTGAAAAGGAAGAAAGACATGATCCTATTACTTCTCACGAAGCCTTCGCATTATCTAATCAGATAAAAGATTTTAGTTTTCTAGTTTCTTTAGTCGTCTGGTATGATATATTATTTCAAATTAATGTGGTCAGTAAATCTATGCAAAAATCAAATTTTGATGTCTGTAATTCAGTTAAGTTGATCGAAGGGTGTTTTAACTTTTTAAAAGATTACAAAGTTACTGGTTTTGAAAAACCTATTTCTACTGCTTCTGAATTAGCTTCCGAACTTGGTTCTGAGCCAGAATTTAAAGATTCTAAAAGAGTAAGATACAAAAAACGACAGTTCCAGTATGAGTGTAAAGACGAGCCTATAACTTCTCCAAAATAAAAATTTGAAGTTGAATTTTTTAATCCTTTATTAGACACTGCTCTTTCATCCATTAAAGAGAGATTTGATATGTTATTAAAACATACAGAAATTTGGGGATTTCTTTATAACTTCAGTAAAATATCAAGCTTTGAAAAGGATGAATTACTAAAATATTGCGCTGATCTCCAAATAGCTTTGACTGATGGGTTAGAAAGTGATATTGAAGCAATTTTTCTTTGCGACGAATTAATTAGCATATAATACTTCACCCCTCGATGTACTTAACTTAATTAAAAAAAATCAATTAGAGGATTTATACCCCATTATATGGATTGCATTAAGAATTTTGTTTACCATACCGGTCACAGTCGCAAGCGGAGAAAGAAGTTTCTCCAAACTTAAGTTATTAAAAACCTACCTAAGGTCAACTATTTTACAAGGCACATTGACATCCCTAGCTACACTAAGTATTGAAAATGTTATTGCTCAAAATTTAGACTTCTCAGAACTAATTAAAGTATTTGCTGATAAAAAAGCGAGAAAAGTGAACTTTCTTTAGATTTTTTGTATATATTTAGTACCCCTGTAACAAAGTTTTTTAATAATAATAAAGTTTGTTTTATATTGATAATTACTATACAATAATAAATAGTAATAAAACTAAGGAAGTCTATTTTTTTTTAATTTGACTAATCCCCTAATTTTCCTGTTTAAAAGAGGGCAAAGGGCGCCGAAATACTTCTTGCACTGGTTGCTGAAAAAGCTAGAGCCGGCCCTGCATGCTTTCATGTAATGTTTCGATCGATAAAACTCCCTAATGTATTTGCCCTGCTAAATTTATCATTTCTGATATATAATTAGTCTCAAATGCGTACGGACCAAGTAATACATTTAATAACAAATATGAATCTTGTATTCGTGTTTTATGATCTACCTCGATGGTTTGATTAATTACCGGATCTGATAATGGTGTTACTTTATATTCATCTTCAGTTTCTTCTACTAATTGTTGATTTAATGTATTTGGAATAACAAAATTATTTTCTGATATCATGTAAACGGTGTTTCGTTTGTTGCTTGTTTCAGCTCATAAGTTAGATGACTTTTGTGGCCATCTACGAATAAAATCACTGGTAATTTTATATTATTCGATAACAGAAATGGATGAAATATATTTATTTTAAATATATTTGCAACAAATTCATAAAAAGTTTCAGACTTCATCCAATCACTTTCCGAATGTCCTATGCCCCAATTAGAAGGTACTGAATTTACAATATCTTGAGGTATACTTTTATAGTTGAAACAACTACTGGATGACTCATAACTCCTGCAGCACTAAATATGAACATTACAGTCAAATTGTCTTTTGAATTTCCTACAGCAACTTCATAAACATCCTTAGAACCCTTGGGAGCTAATACAGTTTTAGTTTTTGGACATAAAGAAAACCCAGTTTCATCACCGTTAAATATTCTCGAGGGGTCATTTAAAATGTCACATAAGTTTTCTTCTTTCAAATACTGGTGAATATCATTAAACCATTTTCTGATGTCCTTTTCACTTATACAACTACTTGCTGCAGTAACATGCTCACTGGTTCTGGTAGATAATTTTGGATGACGGCTCATGAATGCTCTATACCAACCAATACCTACAGTAAAAAAATCTTATATAAAATAACCAAATGTTACTTTTATTGGTAAGTTCTAACCTAACCTATAAATATAATAACGTATATAGTAATATTATAAATTATAAAATATACCATAAACATCATAGTCAATCATAAAGTTAATTTATTGAAGTTACAATATATTCAAATCCATGATGATTAATTTTTTATAAATGGTTTTCAAATAACTAAAATTTTAATAATATAACTACTACCTATTCATAATTATCTTAAATAATATTAAATTGAAAACAAAATGGATAATTATTTGAGAAAGAACTTGTACGTTAATTCTTGTCTAAAAATTGTTTTAACTGGAGATCCTCTTTTCTCTGGGGAAATCCTTTTTTACAACATTCATGGATCCACTTTTCTAGTATCGTTTCTTCTTCATAAGTAGTTTTACATTCAGGATTTTTATAGGCATTTATACTAAAAAAAAAAAATTAAACATTAAGAAATAAACTAATTTACAATTTTAAATAATGTAATATTATTTAAAAACGGTTTTTAATTAATTAATATTCATTTAAATAGCTTAACTTTAATGAAATAATAATTAAATACCATTTTAATGGAAGTGTTAATAAATGAAATATTAATATTATTACAAAAATCAATTATTGGCACTCCATGTCAGTAACTACAATTTTGAATTTATAAAGATCAGTTATTGTCGTACCGTTTATAACAAAATATAATTTAAAAAAATGTATATCTAACTGTATTATAATATTAAAAAAGTTCTTAGAAACCAGAATATTATATCATTTGTAGTTGAATAAAATGGTTACAAACTAAATAAGAGCTTAATTGCTAAGCGTAGTTAACTACAAAAATGGATAATATCGTACCTGTTTTCAGAAATCCTCTGTAGTGCTCGAATCTGATGTAGTTGATAAATAACAAAAATTAAACTCGTTATCATCAATAACCGAAAGCAAAACAGTAACAGTATGGCCAGATAATAAAAAAAAAGATTATTCAATCGTCAAAATGTACATTAATTAAAAATAAAATAAACTTTTAGTGCCAATAACTATAGCAGTGCCAATAATAGTACACTTTACAGTATTCTATACTACTGTATTCTTTTTTTACTAACGATTCATTCTTAGGACTATAGTTAGTATTGCTCCTACGTTTTTTACAATCTCTCCTTAAATTACCGTAACCCTCACAATTGTAATACTTAGGTTTCGAAAAAGTAGTTGTATTAGTTTTGTCGAATTTTGGTTTTACATTTTCTAACGCTTGTTCCTCTCCTAACGCTTTAATCATTTCTTCAAGACTACTTAATTTCATTGCCCTTAACACCGTTCTAATTTGGAAATATAGCCCGTCTAAAAAAATATTTTGTGCCTGTGATGTCAATACTTTAGTAATAGATCTACTTTCTGTAATAGTCTTATCCTTAGTCATTTCATTACTAACCTATAAAGAGCCAGTTCTACCCTTGCTGCATAATCCTGAACCTTTTCAAATTTATTCTGAGTATTAGAATTTAGTTGTTTAGACAAATATGTCTCCGAGAAGTTGTTTCCAAAATTCGCTCTTAAAATTGTAATTAAATCTTTATAATTTGCTATAATTTTATGCTGAGTAATGCATAAAGCCTTTCCGGACAAATTGCATAACAACACTTCTAACACGTCATTAACAATCGTTTCCTCAATGTGCTTAAATACAAACTAGCATTTTTTTTCAAATAAATTTAAATCTTGGGATGGTAAACCCTCGAATTCTTGCAACATTCTAATTGCAATATCAATACTTAATTTACTCATTTTTATAAGTTCTATTTGTTCTATTAAAACTCCTAAGTGTGCTAAGTAATTATCCCTTTGTTCACAATCTGTGACTCTATCAGCTAAATTGAAAAACCACTCCAATTATGTATCTATTCCTGACATAAATGAAATATTATATTACCATAAAAATTGCATGCTAAACTCTTTGAACTTGAGTTAGTTGTTGGTTGAATTGGAGGTGATGTTGGTTGCAGTTGCCTTGTCTGTTGATTGCAGTTGAATTTATTGTTGGTTGCAGTTGAATTTATTGTTGACGTAGTTGAATTATATATTGATTGAAGTCGACTTGATTTTCTGATTTTTTTTTATATTGCTGACATAAATTGTACTTAATTGTACTTAATTGTTACTTGATTTCGTTGAATTCGGATTTTGAATGACGTTGTGTTGTTCTAATTCAATTTGTAGCTTAATACATTCGACACACCGCTGCCACCAAAATGTTCTAACGTCTCCGTTCCAGCACTCGAAATTGAATTAGAAATATAATAAAGATACACAAATTTATGTTTACTCAAAGTATTTTTAATTATAATAACAATACGTCCGTTCTAAACTAAAAGTACATACTCTTGTCATCTCTCGTATTCGACTCCTCGACTTTGTCTATGACTTTCCTATTTATACTAAGCGGAGTCACCTTGTTATGATGACGTCCGTACAAACTAAAGGCAAGCGCTATTTCGGGTATTATTTAATTTTTTATCGGCTTTATTCAAACAAATGTGCAAACTATTGAAAATTAATAAGATGCAAACAACAGCGTATTCACCGATGACAAATGGAACCCTGGAACGTAGTCACAAGACATTAAAAGAATATTTGCGAAACTTTAGTGATGAAAAAACGGAAAATTGGTGCGAAATGTTGAGTTATGCAATGTACATGTATAATACAACACCACATACAGCGCATAAATTTACACCTTATGAGTTAGTGTTTGGTATTCAGCCAGTTGTCCCTTCGAGTTTTTTGAAACCACCATCGACAGGATACAGTTATTGTGATTACGTAAATGATTTAAGGACACGAATGCAAGAAGCAAGACAGATGGCGAAGAAACATTTAATTGAAGCGAAAGTAAAATCAAAAACTAATTATGACAAACATATCAATCCAATTGAATTAGAAATAGGCGATAAAGTTCTGATGAAAAATATGAAGAAAAAAAATAAGTTAGAACCAAATTGGATAGGTCCGTATGAAATAGTAGAGGTACATGAACCCGTAAATGTATCAATCATGAAAAATAATAAAGTTGTACGCGTTCATATGAATCACTTACAATCATTTAAAGAAATAAACGATTAAATGTTATTAAAAAAAAATAAGTAAACAAATTATAAAATCTCTTATATTATAAAACGAGGTAAGTCCCCAGTTTTGTCCACGGGGATAGACGACTTTCGTGTCGTTTTTCCGGCTCGGCCAATCGCAACGTTCAGATTCTGCGGCGGGCAATAACCGCGTTATCACTTCTTTTCTTATCATTTTTGAAATTTTCGAAATTTACACTTTTTACACGATTTTGACCGTTTTCGAGCCTTTTCGCTCATATTTATATTTGATTCGCGTAGCTCGCGATCTCTCGAAGCCGCCGGTGTGCGGTTTATATCCGTTCGCCGTCCGTAGCCGTCGCAATGTCGATCGCAAAATACACTCCCGGACGGACTATTTTTCCGATTTCTTTCGTTTTCTCCGACAGTTTCGTCTTTTCGCACGTCTTTCGTGCCCGAATCGTGTAGTTGACGTCTTTCTAAAGCCGTATATATACGCTTTTCTTACGAAATCGGTCGGTTCGCTTCGCAATCGCGTTTAGAAATTACGACCGACCGTACGCGTATAATACATGTATATACGTGTATAATTTAATTTTTGCCTATTGATTTAATAATTATTAACGGAAAACGCTTTTCACAAGCTCCGTTAAATATACATATATGAGAGATGCGGGTATTACAAGCGAATTATATGCGATTACATCGATGAACATCGAATATATCGGCTTACGTCGCTCCGTAGACGCACGGCTTAAGTGTTGATGTTTTGACCGTATTTCACATCTCAAACTGTGTCCAAGTAGGTTAGGCGTTAGGTAGGAAACACGTAGGTCCCGAGTTCGAATCCGTCGTGCGTTCGCCGGGCGTCGAAACCGTCATTGCCATATGGTTTACACGGCCGCCCGAAACTCGACTTTTTTTGCATTTTTTTTTCACTATATTTTTCATATAAATTAAATAATAATATTATAATAATACAGAAACATATTTATCGTACATTATTATTATTTAAAGTCATTGTCATATTATATCACACAATAAATAGGTACATGTTATATTTGTTTTATTAGGAATTATTATAATTGTATATTTTTTAAAATTTCCATGATTGTTATATAAATATAGTTTGTATTTTATTTCGGATTGCCTACCTAGGTGGCTAACTTGAAAGTTAATCTTGATTTTGACTTGAGATGACTATGACTTGCTAGACACTCCAAAACGGTTTTCGACTTTACACTTTTTACATAAGAAAAGGCACCGGACATGCGAAGGCACATACCACTCAATGTGATATACCTACTACATGTAAGAGATAGGCGGATTGCACATTTTAGTTTCGTCTTAAACGGTGATGATTGACTTGATAGACACTTTAACATGCAGGTTTTTGCATTTTTATTTTAAATTAATATATATACACTATAGGTACATGTTTATATGTATTGTATTGGTTAATATAATAGTGTGTATCTAACTATCTACCTATATGTAAATTTTTTTTAGGAATTATAATATCACATTTCTCAGAATGTTCATTTTTATATTATATCACACAACAAATACATATCATATTTGTTTGTATGTATATTGTATATAGTTTGAATTTTTCGTAAATTATTTCGTAAGTTGTGTGATAGGGTTTTCACTTATAGCCACTTGACGTCGGGTCTGCAATCCACCGCAGGTGGATTGCCTACCTGATTTGCTGTAGAACATTGTCCACGATCCGACGAAGCCTACCTAAGTGGTTTACTTGAAAGTTAATAGATTTTAACTTGAGATGACTGACTTGCTAGAAACTCCAACACGGTTTTCGACTTTACACTTTTTACATAAGATAAGGCACCGGTCATGCTACGGCACATACCACTCAGAGTGTTGCCAGGTTTGGGGAAATTTCCTCAATCTGGGGATTTTCTATGTGACTGAGGAAAAAGTTGGGGAAAATAAAAATCTGGGGAAATTTGAGGAAAATTGAACAAACATTATTTATTTATTATAATTTTCAAAGTAATAAGTTTAATCATAAAAAAAATCATTTAAAACAACAACATTTTCCTAAATAATCTGATTATCTGATTTTAACTAGCCTATAATATTATATTTACATATATTTTAAGCTAATGATAAGATAAGCTGCTACTATCTCCGATGCTGCTATGGCTTTGTCAACATTATCATTATCCAAGGAACGCCGAACCCGAACGGTATATTATATTGTATAACCGTACACCGGTCACCGATAATTAAGTAAGTATTTACTATTTAGTATACTATTTTGTTTAATTAGGTATCTTTATTTTCGACTCTGTGTTATTAACCTGTATATATGTATTATTTAGAAGTAAATTGTAATTATGGACTCAGAAAGTAGTGATGACAGTGATACACCAAGCAAACGAGCAAAATTTGGCCAGAAAAAATCATATTCCCACACATTTTGCAATGATTGGTTAAATAAAAAACAATTTCGCACTTGGCTTACACCAAGCAAACATGGTGAACATTTTTACCATTGTAAATTATGTGGAGACGACAATAAAGGAGGTATTTCAGCTGTGAAAAAACACATGTCTTCCCAAAAGCATCAGCGTGTGGCCAAAGCTGCTCAAAACGTTCGGCCAATTAATGAAATGAATTCAGCATTTGCAAAAGCAGCCGTTATTGAAGAAAAGGTTAAAGTAGCTGAATTAAAGATATGTATGTTCATATCTGAACATAACATATCCTTCAACACCACTGATCACTTAGTTCAACTAATCAAATCTATAGGCACCGATCCTGAAGTAGTGAAAAAAATAACTTGTAATCGAACTAAAGCCACAGCCATAGTTAACAATGTTTTAGGGTCATCAGGGTTTGACACTATCATTGAAAGGATGAAGAATAATCATTTTTCATTGATTATAGACGAGTCCACTGACCATTCAAGTGTTAAGCATTTAGCCATGGTCGTGCGTATGTTGGATTATTCCAATAGTTACATGGTCAGAGATGAGTTTTTAAGCCTTCTTCAAATATCTGATGCAAGTGCACTTGGAGTACACAAATTAATTAAGAATTTTTTTGAAGAAAACTCAGTGCCATACAAAAACAATTTGATTGGATTTGCTGCAGATGGTGCTAGTGCTATGTTTTGGGATACATCATTCAGTCAAAACTTTATTAGAAAGTGAAATTCCAAATTTATACAGTATGAAATGTATCTGCCACTCCATTGCATTGGTTGCATCCTACGCTACAAAAAAAATCCCGGATGATATTGAAATATTGGTAAGAGAAATTTATACATATTTTCAATATAGTTTTAAAAGACAGACCATATTCAAAGAGTTTCAATCTTTTACCGATGCTAAGCCACATAAATTATTAAAACCATGCCAAACTAGATGGTTATCTTTACATTCAACTATAAAAAGAATATTGGAACAACTGGAACCATTAAAATTGTATTTCCAAGCAGAATATTTAATTGACCAAAAGGCTAAAAGTATTTTCGAAGGATTGAAGAATCCTCATTTTGAATTATATTTAAACTTTTTGGATTATTCTTTACCAATTTTAAATTCATTAAATTTATCATTCCAAAGTGAGAAACCTCAAATTCATTTATTATACTCAAAAATGTTTACGGCATATAAAACCATTTTAGAGTTTTATATTAAACCAGACTATTTAAATAACACGGATGTAGAGAAAATACAATATCGAAACCCTGCCTACTTTTTGGAAACATCAGATATTTATTTAGGGGGAAAATGTATGGCTTATATGTCTAACTCCAACAATTGTAAACTTTCAAATTCTGAAAAAAATATTTTCATAAATAATTGTTTGAATTTTTACATAGAATGTGCAAATCAGTTATTTAAAAGGTTTCCCTTTAATTCTAACAATGTAAAATGTCTTAAAGCGTTATCTTTTTTAAATCCACAAAATGTAAAATCTATTATATCTGTCGGACCAGCTGCTCAATATTTTGAAACTTCATTAGGTATAAATTTAAATGATATAGATCGAGAATGGCGCCAATTAAGAAATACAGATTTGAATTTTGATCTAGAGTTACTTGAATTTTGGAATGTTGTGGTACATTTGAATGATGGTAATGGTAATATGATGTTTCCTTCTTTGAGTAAATTCATTAACTTTTTAATTATACTACCTCATAGCAGTGCGTGTGTAGAAAGAATTTTTTCTTGCATTAATTTAAACAAAACTAAAGTACGCAATAGGCTGTCAACAGAATCGTTAATTGGACTTTTACACTCAAAAAATATATTAAATTCTCAACAAAAATATTGCTATGATCTAAAAGTTGATAAAACTATGATAAAAAAACATAACAGTTCCATGTACAGTTCTTAAAGTTTCTTAAGTTTTATTATATTATTTTAATCACACGTGTTAATACATTTTCAATTTGTATCTTGTTATTATATTATGTTTTTTATTATTAATACTATTACCAATGTAACTCAGTTAAAACAATATTTTTTTTATAAACAATTGTTTGTTAAGTTTATAAATTTTGTTAATGTTATATCTTATAAAGGGTAATTTATTTGATGTACTAGTTTATTATAATATATTTCAGATTATGTTTACACATTGTAGACATATTATTATAATTCATTTGTAAGACTGCTAAAAAGTTGTATTATAATTTTATTTTAATTACATGTGTCAATACATTTTCAATTTTTATCTTGTTATTATATTAAGTTTTTTATTATTAATACTATTACCAATGTATTATGTAACTCAGTTAAAACAATATTTTTTTATAAACAATTGTTTGTTAAGTTTATAAATGTTGTTAATGTTATATCTTATAAAGGATAATTTGTTTCAATTGCAATTACAGTTAATAATAAATTTTCAATTCTTATCTTGTTATTATATTATGTTTTTTTATTATTAATACTGTTATCAATCGGCAGACTTTATTTTGTGTTATAATTATCAATTCTGCTGGTTGGCGTTGGCGGTTAGTCGGTACTCGGTACTCGGTAGTCATATTCTGAACTAAAAAGTAAAAAGTAAAAACCATGACAAACTGACAAATATTTTGTGAAGGCACTGTCTATTCTGAACAGCACTAGTCTTATCTAGTATCTCAGCCCTCAGGATTATCATAGATTGCATACCAACATGCTTCGTAAATAACACAAATATCCCGAAAATGTTTTTTCCTCGTACTCTGTAGAACTGGTACTCTCAATTATCATAATTTAATGATCTATCAATGGGATTAACTGCACGAAGGCGAAGACCGAGCGAAGCGAGGTCTGAGTCTAAAAAATAAAAATCTGGGGAAATTTCAAGTATAATCGAAACTTTTTGATGATATTATCGATATTTTATTATTGATATTATTATGTCCACTCTATGTGCAGGTATACTCTATATCGGTGATCTTGGAGACAGTGGCGTGCCCATGGGGGGGAGGTTAGGGGTTATATCCTCCCCCATTAGCTTTTTTTTGTTGACTTCAACTTATTAGATATTACCATAGACATATAAAAATGTTTATCATATATTATATAATTGGATATGGATATTACTTTTAAAATTATCAGTAATAAGTTATTGCTTATAAATTATTGCCCATTGGCTAATTTAAACATTCACTATACGGACGGGTGGTTAAATTTTCGTTTGGAATAATCAAGTTGTTTTTAACCCTTTCACTGCCGCCGACGTACTATTACGTCGAAACACATTACACCACCCACTGCCGCCGACGTAATAGTACGTTCTAATCAATTAAAATATTTTGGAAAACTTTATCAGTGCGGGAAAAAGTTCATTATCTAGATAAAAAAATAACGAATTTAATGATACCAAAATCTCGTTTCTACCTTCATTTCTCTGGTTGTTGTAGTTAATTTAAATTTGTATTGCAAGTAGTGCATCCCAAAATGTGGTAAAATATTATTACGCGCACGTGTCTTGCTTTATCAACAGTCACACATCAGTATCTTTTTAGATTCCATGGCAATATTATAAATAATTCTCGGTCGTTCTATTTATACTTTTTTGTATATTGTTTATATTTTATTCAATATCAATATGAATTATGTTCGTACAAAGTTCGTGCACAAGTATTGCTATAATAGTTTTTTATTTGACAATATAATGCTTTCCGACGCTCAAATTGCAGAAAGTCTAGATGAAATCTTACAAGATATAGATTCTGATGATGATTTTCTTGATTATATAAATTTTGACGACGCTGTTGAACAAGAACTTGAAGGTAATTTATTTGTTTTACATGATAATTTCTTACTCAAACAACAATAGGTTTCACCTAAAAGTTTATATATTAATTATTTATTAGATTTAGAACCAAAACATCCGTCTGATGTTCCTCAATTTGTACCTACGGCAAGCAAGAAAAAAAATGAACCGTGTATACAAAATTTGATTTTAAAAAAACGTGGAAACTTTGTTCCAAAAATCCACGATTTTGATCCTTCTAAGGTAATATAACTATTTATGCATACGATTTTGTACTACCTATTAATTTTACTCTTAGAGTGGTGTAAACAAAGCAGAATTTGGACTATCAGATCAGTCAAGCATTTTAGATTTTTTTGAGGCATTTGTTACCCCAAGCTTATTGGGGAAGGTTGCATTTGAGACAAATCGCTACTGCCAGCAATTTGACAACGTTACACCTGGTTCTAGGTAAATATTTAAAAAATATGACTGGTTCTAGGTAAATATTTAAAAAATATGACTGCTTATATAATATTATACAGACAAAATTGTTCAAAGGATGTTATTGAGTTATTATAAACAAAAATTGCAAATTAATTACATTACAAATTTGTGTTTGGACTATAAATTAGAAATTTTACATTTTATTTTGATACACTTATATTATGTAAATGTAACAAATTATGTGTAGAAAGAGATATTATACTTTTATAAAATATCTTCTTTATTATAATAAGTTACACCTACATTTTACAAGTTATTATAAATTTATTTTTATTTTTTTAGAGTCAATCAATGGGTAGATGTAGATAGTGAAGAGTTGTTTGTGTTCTTAGCAATAACGATGCTTATGGCCAGGAACAAAAAATTAGAAATACAAGACTACTGGTCCATGACCCCTTATCTCATCAACCAATATTTGGCAAATACATGAGTCGCAACAGTTATCAAATTATATTGCGAATGCTTCATTTTAGCCAGAATGAAGATCAAGTACCAGGGGACAGACTTGCAAAAGTGCGTATGCCTTTGAAAGAAATAACCAACAATTTCAAAGAAGCAATGGTTCCTTTTGAAAATTTAGCTATTGATAAAAGTTTAGTGCTTTGGAAAGGAAGATTATCGTTCAAACAATTTATTAAAACCAAACGTCACCGTTTTGGCATTAAAATATTTGTGTTGTGTGATGTTGAAACCGACTTTATACTTGACATCGTTATATATACTGGGAGTACCACTGAGTATACAAAAACTGACACTAGTCTTGGAATTTCTGTTGCTGTTGTGAACACACTTATCAAACCATATTTGAATAGAGGCCATAAATTATTCATAGATAATTGGTATTCATCACCATCCTTGGCTAACTATCTTCATAAGAGAAAAACTAATGTCACAGGGACAGTTCGAAAAAATCGAAAAGGTATGCCGACCCTATTAGCCAAATTAAAAGTTGGACAAACTGAAAGCCAACATACAAAGACTATATTAGTAGTAAAATGGAAAGATCGTAGGGATGTATTTGTGCTCACTACTCAGTTTGAAGACAAAATGGTACATATTGGAAAAAATGATCATCAAGGTAATGCAATTTTGAAACCAGTAGCAGTAATGCATTATAATGAAAGTATGGGGCCAATCGACAAAACGGACATGCTCTTGAGTTCAGTTGAATGTGTGAGAAGAACAATCAAGTGGTATAAAAAATTATTTTTTCACTTGATTGATCTTTCACTTTTGAACGCATACTCAGCTTACAAAACGTGTACTGGACTCAAAACTAGCCTTGCAGACTTCCAGTACCAGTTGATACGTGAAATATTCACTAAGTATGCAACACAAAAGCAAAATATATGTCGCCGTTCAAACACGTTATGTTTACCAGAGCGTTTACAAGGACGTCACTTCCCTTCAATAGTACCACCTACATCAAAAAAATTAAAACCACAAAGACGATGTTTAGTATGCCAGAACAAATTCAATAAAAGAAAAGACACAACATACATGTGTGTAAAGTGTGATGTAGGGTTGTGTCCAGTCCCGTGTTTTGAAATTTACCACACACAGGAAAAATATTTTTTACTACCTAAATTATAATTTTTTTTTTTTTTTTACTATTTTAATAATTATAAATACAATATAAAAGCATAATATATATTTTATATTATACAAAAGTGTATAACATAACATAATAAATATTAATTGTTTGAATATGGTCTTTTATGTTGATTTCATTTCTAATAGCCGGTAATTACCTCATTTTGGGAAACCATGGCATACATTTCTTGAAAGTTGAATTACTAAGTCAATAATGATTTTTGAGTTTTTTGAACTTTATAGGTTGGTTTGTTACATCTTTCAAAATATTAAAAGTATGAAAAAAAAAAAAAAAAAAAGTCAAATTTATGTGGTAGGGACATGTTACAGAGTACAAATCGTCTGGCAGTGAATTATTTTTCTTTTTTATATTAATTATTTTAATAAAGGTTATAAATGTTTTTAGTTTAATGTTGTCATTTTATTTAAACAATAGTGTATAGTGTGTGGCTATTTAAATTAATTCTAATTGTAGAACGATACTCAATGTGCATGAATGTACATATGTTTGGCAATTTTTGTGTTTGGGTAATCATGATTAATTTAAATGTACTTTTACTAAAAAAATGTATAACATATTAACATATATCCCCCCCATTGAAATTTCCTGGGCACGCCACTGCTTGGAGATCGTATCCAGCCTATCCATTTACAACGTTTGTGACGGATTGCTAGACGCTCAAACTTTTAACATTCCCGCCAAAGCGTCTAGCCTTATCTCCAATCCATATCACTAATCCTTATCACAAATCCTAAACTTTCGTCTTACAACCTTTGCGACTTTTATAATTCATTGTCTACAAAATAGGTAGGTACCTACTCCCAGCGAGTCCGACGGGCCCCAGACTAGTTACACTTAGAGCTAGTAGATAAATAAATATATAAACAATTTAGAAATTAGAATATGTATAATATACGTCGAAATCAAAGCATTAATCTAGTTATACATTTTTTTTTGTAGGGTTATCATAGGTCTGTCTGTTTTACACACACCAACACACGGAACACAACATGCACAATACAATATTACACACGTGAGCAACCACTCGGTACTTTATTTTGAAAATAAAGGATCCGTCAGGATCATAAACACACAATGGACACTTTTGACCAGTCTTGGGTAAAATACTTTTTAAATTATTTGGAATAAATACTCGAATACTCAGGAAAAATAGTATTCCGAATATGTATTCGAATACATCATAAAAATAGTATTCTGAATAAAGTATTTAGAATACTATAAAAATATTCCAAATACTTTTAAAATATTTTTTTTTTAGATATTAATAAAATAATAACTGCTTTGGGGGAACTATAGCCAATGCTTAAATATATAATATATTGTTTGTAAATTAAAATTATAATATACCTAACTATGACTATTTATGATTTACAATATTATATTATAATATTTATTAATAATTATCTGCATCATTTAAGTCTTTAATAACCCATAGTCAAGAAACACGCAGCCCTTTATCAGACCATTGTACTCTTTTAATAAAATCAATTGCAACTACCTACATAAATTTAAAAATTAATTACATTGTAAAAAAACATAATGAAACACCATCCCTTAGACAATGGTACAATAAACTTACCCTGTTTAGAGGTCAATGAATTTAAATGTTTTATAGTTGTTATCATTTATATTAAAGTAATACATTAAAAAAAAATTGTTTGTTGTAGTTTTAAATTTTGATATGTATGTTAAGTATTAAATATAAATAACTAATTGGCTGAAGTATAATATAAATATTGTTGTATTTCAATTAAAGGTAAAGAATCGTAATAAATCAAAAAATCTGATGACGTTCAACAGATGACAGATGACATATGTCTTATTTCTACGCTGTTAATTAACAATATTTGGTAAACAAAAGTATTTAAAAAAAAAATATGCTTGGACAATTGTGTGAGTATGGATATTCCAAGTCAAGTATGTATTTATTAGTAAGTAAGGTATTTTCTTTTTTAGACCTAGAGTTTAAACTTGTACTTTTGTTTATAATTTCATAACTTTTCACTACATTTCAGATATAAATAACAGTTAATTTTGTTTAATCTTCATTTATTTTAGGTTCTGCCATAATTAGTTTAGATTTATGTATTGTAATAAGCTTTTTGAAAATATTTGTACCCGATTTAGATCATTCTTCTTAAAATAACACTGATTGTATTTTGCATATTTTGCATGATTCCAAGTGTTTGACAGAAACCGATCAGAGAATATAGATTGAATATATAGAATGTTAAATGGCAAAGAACTTGGTGAAGACGACAAAATACTTTTTTATACCTTTTTTAATACTTATTTTTTAGGTATAGATCTAATTTAATGGATACCCTTTTTTAAAAATTTTTTTTTTTTTTGAAAATTTCGTGTTTTTCATGCTAAAATCAAAAGTGTTTAAAAATATTTGTGGAAACTTACTGTTCAAAAGTTATGGCAATTCAAAATTGTCGATAATACAAAATATGCTAAATAACTAATTTTCACCTGATGTCCGGGCTAACGAGTGACCATGCTGGCAGTAAGTGTACTTAGAAAACAATATTGATGAAAAAAAGGGTGTCCGGTAAAATAGATTTGTTCCATTTTTTACATGATTTATTATGTTTGTAACTATTAATTAATATTTAATATCATCGAAGACTCCCTTCTTGACAAAAAAAAGTGAAAAAATACATCTAAGAAACGTTAGGTATACTTAAAATTGTGTTACATTATATAATATGAATTAAGTTTAAATTTAAAATAAATAATGACATTTTTTTTATTATTATTATTGTTATTTTATTATTTGTGAAAACCAAAATTGTCAATTTATATTTGATTACATACATTATTACATGGTTCATCTACTCATTAAACCCTAAGATTGTTATGAGTAGGGTTCAAGCAGAACAAAATATAAATATTAACTAGCATGAGTATGCACTGAAAATTTAAATGTTTTCTTATACTATCCAAATTAGACAGACAATTATGATTAAAAGTATATTTGGTAGCCTATTACTAGGGTATAGGCCAGTGGTGGCTACGGGGGGAGGAGCGTTTTCCCTTCCCATTGGGCTGTCTTTTTAACGTTATCTTTTATTATTATATTAGGCTTAACCAAAAGGTTATTCAATTTTTGAAAATTCACTCCCTTGGGTGATCCGCTAGTGGTATAGGTCTTAGTTTGAATAATAAAAATTTTAAATTCGAATTCGAATTCTTAAAACCTTTAATGTATTAATATGTATACTAAATGCGCTTCCCCAAAAAGGTAACTCATTACTTAAAATGGATCTAACCAAACAAACAAAATTTATAACTTATAACTAATTTTGTCAACAAAATATTAAGTATATTTTCAGTGTTACCCGGACAATACATGAACAATATGTTACATGTTTGATATGGCTAACCTGTAAAAGGGAGTCTAACTGCGCTTCAACTATTTTATTGAACGGCCTCTCTATATTACTCTATGGTTGGGTAGCCTACGCGAATGGAACCGCAGTGTTGCCAGATGGTACGATCCTAGTGGGGACATACGATAATATTGCTCCCTGTACGATCCCCCACCAATGTACGATAATTTTGAAGACGCGGTACGATCATCCCTCTTTCCAAACCTGGCAACACTGATGGAACGCCTCACAGCGAGGTAACGGCATATTTTTTCGTGCGTGCAGCCGGCTCCATCAATTTATAAGACGTTATCACGTCAATAAACTAGGGTTCCAAATGCCTCTAAAATTCTGACATACCGTGTGTTCCTCATTAAACTTGATGGTTAATCAGATTAGCAATCCGATGTTTTTCGATGTTCCTTGAACAATCTTGAAAATCAGATGGACAATCTGATTGCTCTTCGATGCATCGAGAGCAAACCTACTAAATAAGGTAGTGCGCTAGGCGATGACATGATAAGGTTTATCATCTAATATTAAATTATCAATTTAATAACTGATGATAAATATATAAATAATATAATTATATTAATAATTATCAATTAATTTGTATTTTATTTTTTTCAATTGTTCAAAAATTAAACCAATACCTAACATTTTGTAGTTAATAAGTACAATATTTATGGTTACTTGTAGTAAGTTAGAAACAAGTAGAAAATCAAGTTATGTCGAATGAATGTTTTAGCCATATTTTTATAAGAATTTCAATTTTGTGTAGTGTATGATTGACAGTTTAAAATATGAGGATAAATAGGATTCAAAAAGTCTGTAAGGTTTGTTGACTATACCTATGAATTGTAGGGTACTTAATAGTTTGTCATGTGAGATGCTGTCAAATGCTTTACTCAGGTCCATGAATATTCCTAAATATTTGTTTTATTTGTTCTAAGTTGGTATATAAGTCTTTAGAGAGTTGTGCTAGTGCATGTTCAGTACCTAAGTTTTCTCTAAACCATATTGAGATTTAGGTAAAATAAGGTTCTCTTCTAGGTATGTTAAAAGTCTTTTTTTACGATTCTTTAGGTAGCACCATTTCAATACACGGAGTCGATAAATTCTTGGTAATTTTTAATAGATGTAAAATAAATTGTTACTTTATTATTAATTATTATTTATTATAACACTTATAACTAATTATATAAAATCTGTAAGGCAAAAAATAATATAAATTTATTACTCAGGTAAAACTCTTAACGAACTAAAATCCTGAGTACACTACTGTCTGATATAGATTCTTTAATAATATGTTTTATAATGTTTATAGTAATTCCGCACTTACCCAGGGCTGAGTGTCCTTTCATATTATTAATGGTATAATTAATTTCTTCATTGATCAACACTTTATTTTAAATAAGGTTTAGAGCAAATCAAGATCGTGCATCTCAAAGTGGTGAAGGAGCAATATCCTGGGAATATTTGGGAATCATGAAAAATCACTTTGGCCACAAAGACTCCGTCTCACCCAAAAATAAGGAATTATTTGAATCAAATATCACGGATAAACCAGGAACTTCAACACAAAGTATAGTTTATAACTCTGCGCCAAAATTATCAGCTGAATTAAATTTGAAAATAAGCAAACCTACTTTAAAAAGGAAATGCATCAGTCTGTATGAGTCACAATCTTCTTCTTCTTTGGTGAACACTAATATTGAAACGGAAATCAACACAAGTCAGGTAAATACTGCTTACTCTGATGATTCCGATTCAGTCACATTAAAACCTTTAAGAGGTAAAAATAAAAAAAATATACCATCTCAAATATTAGATTTGTTGAGGGAAGAAAAAAAGAGACGGCTGAAAACAATAAATTGTTTTTTTAACTTAATGAGGCGATTGGTAGAATTGGAAGAAGAAAAATTAAAAGTTTTAAAATCTAATTCAATAATATAAACTAATATAAACTAATTAACTTATTAGTTATACAGTTAGTGATTATCATCATGTACAGTTAATATGTACAGAGTACTTACATTTTTTTTTGATTTCATAGTTTATTTGTTTAGTTTTTTGTTAGGTATGAAGCAAAAGATTTTTTATGTTGTTATATAGTTATTTTATATGAAGGAAATCATATATTATTAAATCATTATTTTTAATTTAAATATATTACAAAATATTTTTTGAGACTGATATGATCTCAATAATTTGTTATAAATAATAAAATAAATTATTATTTAAGATTTGAGACTGAGAATAATTTATATGATCTTAACAAGTGGTTATTTATCATAAAATAAAATATTAATAAAAATAAATTTGTTGTTTTATTATTTATTTAATTATCTCTGTTGTAGTATACATTTAAAAGTTAAGAAATACAATAACTATTTTTACTACTTTTGTTTTGTTTTTGAACTGAAGCAAAAAGACAAAAATTTGTATTGTCTAATTTTCTTCGTAAGATATTTTTTTAATTAATACAGGGTTCAAAATCTGAAAACACAATAATAAAATTATATTATACATTTTGTGTAAAAGGGAAATATGAAAAGGGAAGACACTACGAGAATTAAAAACTGGAATACTTAAACTAAGCTTGTTTATGAGAAGAAGTGAGTCGATTTGATTAACGAGTTTTGATAAAAAATTAAAATGTTGTTTGAAAGGTTATTGGAAAGGTGCAAGCTGAACTAGAGCCTACTGATTTTTCATAAATGTGTGCAATATTATTTTATCGATGTATTATTTAATATTAAAACCCAATACATTTTGATTAATTTATAACTAGACATTTTCTGTTCGGAGTCCCATTGTAAATATAAATAGTGGATAGGTTTTTTATGTTTTGCCCCTCTCATAAATTAGCCCTGTGCCACTGTATATGATACTAATTATAATTACTTACAAACTTTCTAAACTGTTTCTTTTATTAATACCAGTTATGTCTTGTTCATTGTTAAAACCGTCATTGACAAATTCATTTCTAATTGTATCAGTGGTTGAATCAATTGGTACCCAAGAATAATCGTCATTATTTAAAGCTATATTGTGTAATATACAACAAGCAGTTACAGCTTTCAATATATTATCCACATTTTTCATACACACACTCCTATATAATTAAATTAATGAAATATTAAATCTTTGACCATTAAGGACGTTGTATGCCACGCTTGTCTGTCTTTGTCTAACACATGTGGAATATAGGAATAACGACCTAAACGCCTAACAAAAATTAAGGTACTTCTAGTTGTTCAATTGAAAATATGTAAAGATGCTTGAATTGGTATACAAGTTTACTTTGCATTGGTCGAAGCATATTTAAATATTTACCTTAATTTTCGTCAGGCGTTTATGTTGTTATTCCTATGTTCCAAGTGTGTTAGACA
Source organism: Macrosiphum euphorbiae (assembly GCA_949089665.1). Taxonomy (NCBI): domain Eukaryota; kingdom Metazoa; phylum Arthropoda; class Insecta; order Hemiptera; family Aphididae; genus Macrosiphum; species Macrosiphum euphorbiae. The sequence goes on along the minus strand of CARXXK010000002.1, from coordinate 44,749,632 downwards.
AAGACAGACAATCGCGGCATGCAACGCCCTTAAACAAACTGAATAATACAAATATTAATATGGAGTGTAAGTTGAAATAACATTTGGATCTATATACATAAGACTTACTTCAAACGTCTGAAACGACCTAATAATAGTCCAAATGCCTGCTCTATTACTACCCTTGTTGAACTTTATATTTTATTGTAGATAGCTTGAGTCGGTGTCAAAATTTCTCTTTGGCGATAGGGGGTCAAGAGTCTTTTTAACAAAGGAAAAGCTGAATCTCCTAATAAAGTTCAATAAAAATTAAATTTTAAAATAATGTTTCATCACTGAATACCAAAATGTATTTATAATAACTACATGCAAACATAATTTTTTAATTTACCTAAAATATGGTATTCTGTGGGAAATAAGGTACAATCGTCGGCTGTTAAACATTTACCAAGAGTAGAATTTCTGTAGACACGTGCATCATGAGAAGACCCAGGCCATCCAGCAAACACATAGGTAAATTCAAGATTTGACTTACAAACAGCGCCTGCAATTATTATGAAAACAATCAGTTTTTAGTTTTCAGTATAAGAACAATGCTAAAAAGGTGGGCAAGTGGGTGTCGCTCTGCTGTACAGTAGGTTACAAGTGGGTCACTGTATAATGGGTGGTATTAAATTTGAATTCAATGATATAATATCATTGTATAAGAAAAACGATTCTGAGCGGTGATGGTATGTCAGTCTATGTATAAGGCATATTATATACATATCTATGGTATTAAACAAAAAATTGACCTATAATAGGTACCTATAATAAATTCCAAATTAATCATATCACAATATCCATTAGATACTTATAACGCGTTATACATCAACAAAAACCGTGATACTATCATAGATATATAATAGTACACTTTAGAAGTTTCAAGTACCCACGAATAGTATTATTCAATCACAACAAAATAACTAAAATCGTAATTCTTGGTTTAAATATGAAATTTTGTCTAAATTTGAAATTAAAATGTCTGTAAAAAATAAGTGTGTTTATATATTTTTTAGATTTTTTGGTTACAGTATGAATTATTTAAGAGAATCTTTGTTTTAAATTTTCAACTCTTAGTTATAAAAACTAAACATTTTATAATTTTTTAATTCCAACGATTGATAATTTTCGAGATTTTGATAAATTTTGTCAAAATTCCAACTTTAAATGCTTATAAAAAAAATCGTGCCTATGTATTTTTAATATTTTTCAACTGATATTGTAACAATATATCAGGAGCCTTGTATTAAATTTTTACACTTTTTGGCCCAACAGATAAAACTTTATTGATATTTATAGAAAAAAAAACTAAAAAAAATTGAAAGCTGTAAATGTCCATAAACAGCTCAAAAAGAGTCAAAATATTTTCAAAATTGTATGGTGTATATGAAATGCTAATATAAACATTCAGTGAAATTTTCATGTATCTACAGTTATTCGTTTTTGAATTACAACAAAATAAGGAAATCGCTACATGAGAAATCGAGTGAAAATCCAATGTTGTAAAAATTTGAATTTCAAACGCTCATAAAAATTTAATTTGACTGTCCGGTAGAGATTTTTTTATTGATAAAGGTAGATAATCTTATAAGGAATCTTGTGTTTCATTTTCAAATCTTAGATTTAAAAAGAAAAATTTTTACGAATTCTTAACTCAAAATAATTTGCTAATTTTCGTGATTTTTCCATATTTTGTCAATTTTTGAACTTTAAATGCTTATAAAAAAAAATTGTGACTAAGGATTTTTAATATTTTTCATCTGCCTTTGAAACAACGTATTAGGAGCCTTCTATTAAATTTTCAAGCTTTCGCAACCAACAAATAAAATTTTATTGATATTTCTAGAAAAAAAACTAAAAAAAAATGAAAAATGAAAATGTCCCTAAACAGTTCAAAATAAATCAAAATATTTTGAAAATGTTATCGTGTATAGAAAATGCAAATATAAACAACCAGTGAAAATTTCATGTATCTACGGTCATTTGTTTTAAAGTTACACCAATAACCAAATTCGATTTTTTGGAAAATCGATTTTGCGTAAAAATTCCCGTTTTTCCTTAATTTTTATGTTGTTTTTTCCCGGCGCTTGTGAAAACTACTGGGAAATTTATACTTTTGACCCCCCAAAGTACCAACTAGATTCACTTTCCTATCAGAAAAGCTACTGATGAAGAAAATCCAAGCACTTTTACTGTCCTAAAACGTGATGACAGACACAAAAATAAAAAATAAATAAAAAAAAAATAAAAAAAAACATACATCATTGTAAAACCAATACATTCATCGCTCCGCTCAGAATCTAAAATGTATTATTACTAGAAGGACTATTGATTGAAAAATCTTCCTGTTTGTGTAGTCTTTTCTTTTATTCAGAGGTACTGTTATTCAAATATGACATCCATCAATTGCGCCAATAACATTGGGAAAATTATTGACCCTTAATGTATTAAAACTATTTGCTACATCTAGAAATATTCATAATTTAAAATAATATTTATAACTAAAAGTATACTCAGAGCATTAATGTTATTTAAAAAATTACTAATTAAGTTTGATCCTTTTGGCCAAATAATAAAATCATCACACACTGTACATATAATATCTATAAGATAATGAACTGTCCTGCAAGCATTTCCACATGCTACATCAAAGCGATCACCCAGCTGCCTAAGAACAAGTTATTGATAATATTTTATTAACCTACATATTATTCTGACATCTATACACATATAGAAACTTAAATTATATTAATAAGCAGTATGCACATCGCACATAGTTTAGCACAATACAGTTAATATTTTTCTAATTAAAATAGGTAGTTACCGAAATGTTTAATTATTTGATAAGTACCAAAGTGTCATGAGAAGTGCTCTGTAAAAAGAAATGCGTTTTTGACCCAATATACAGGGTGATTCTTTTATCAAACAACACTCATTATTTGAAAAAGTATTGACTTTTTTCAAATTTTTTTTTTTTCAAAATTGTAGATTTATGCTGTTCTAGAATTGTATATTTTTTTATATTTTTCACCCTTATATTTAATAGGTAAACCACTATCAACTTTTGATTTTCAAATGGTAACCTATACTAAAAATTTCATAATTGAATAAAACTATTTTTTTCATTAATTATTACGTTCAAATTTTCATTTTTCGTTAATTCGTTGATGAGATATTGCTAATCAAAGTTAGGTGGTTTTTGGAGATAGTTATAGTGTTTAAATGTGTTATACCTCGTCAGTAGATACCTAACCTATCAGGATTTTTATGTCCCGGGGCAAAAGATATCACACTTTTCAAATCAACTCAAGTTGTGGGTACAGTAAGCTTAAGTTGTACCCCTAAATGTATTTTATAATACCCATTTGACTGGGTGTCATGTAGTTCGCCCCACTGAATGTGATCTCGCCACTGGTCATAATAATACTTATCTAATATAAAGACCAGAAGTTAAAAGTAATAAATTTGATATCATTCGAACCCAAGATATATGTATACAATAGTGATAACTAATATTCATTGTACCTACTCGCTACAATTAACTTATTGTCATGATGTCATATTTTAAGTAATCGGACCATTAGTGTCACTCGTGGTGGCATACCTACTCACGTCGTATACCCCCCGTAAAACCCTCGACCACGCTCCATACCTATGGAGTACGCATTAACGGCCTACGGATAAGAAGACAGAACAATACGGGTACTACGATATGGTTTATTAGGCTGATTTGCGATTATGTGAAATCGTGGGTAAAACTAATTTTGATCAGCTGTTATTTGTTTCGTTCGCTGTGGACGATTAAAGTCTGGTTCCATGGTTACATGATATGGAAGTAAACCTTATACCTGGTTAACGTTAATCACATACCAACAATACGTTGAGTGAATAAACGGTTATCACGGACTAAGATATACAGGACTGGACACGAGATGAATATTGTGGTTACGAAATGTTTTACAACAGGCGGAGTTCGGGGGGATATTTTCCTTTTAGCATTACTAGCGCCGTCTTAGTGGATACTTATGGAACTAGAAATTTGTATGATGTGTTCTAGTTCCATAAGTATCCACTAGGACGGCGCTAGTAATGCTAAAAGGAAAATATCCCCCCGAACACTGCCTGTTGTAAAACATTTCGTAGTCAACCCCCCCACACCCTCCAACCTTGTCGTGTCCAGTCCTGTATATCTTAGTCCGTGACGGTTATAATTTAGGTTATAATTTTATAAGATAATAACTGATAAGTCATAACAACAATATTTGAATCGTGAGTCGGTAATAAGTAGGTATTACCTAATATTTAATAAAGTTTTTTATTTGTTAATACTTAACAATTTTAAGTGTTTAAATTTTAATGGTGAATTTATAATATTATTAGTTCTTGTATATGTATACTTAAATTATAATATTTACCACTTTTTGTATTTTATTTAGTAATTTAATCAAACATTTAAGTACCTAAATTGGTTAATCGCACGTGAATTGGATAATTTGCAATTCAATTTATACAATGTACCTATTGGTAAGTTTTACTAGTTGGTAGTTTCAAAAATTAAAATTAATAAAACAATATATCTCATTAACTTAAAACATTTTGATTTCAGTTCAATCATTTATACATATACAATTTTTGTTCAAATGTCTACCTAACCAATGAAACACTGGTACTTAGTAGTAAATACAAAATGGAATATTACTATGGTAATTATAGTTACAACCATCTAAGATGTTTCTGAGAGTTTTTTTTGTATTTTACTTGCACATTTAAATGTGGCATATTGATAGTCTATTAAGACAGATGATTTGAAGCACAAACTGGGTCTTTAAAATGTTGTCTGATAGTAGATTTCACAATGAAATATGTAAATCAGGAAAATCAATATTATACATATTCAATATTAAATATTTTAAATATTTTAAATATTTCAACAGACTATAAAATAAATTAAGTGAGTATTAATATCTTTAACTGTAATATTATTAAATTATTATATTGACATACAAATATTTTAAATAATCAGGATTATTGGGAAGAAGTAGAAAATCTAGTTGGACTATAACTACACATTACCAATGATAATATGTATTGAAAAGATGATGTTGTTGTAATTGCAGAAAGTGAAAAAGACATAACTAACATGTTCGAAGAAATGAACGACACGCTTAGAGAACACTTAAACTTCACATACCTATTCAATCACAAGCGATGAGAAAAGTCGTACATATACAGTATGTAGAATAGCGCATGCCAAACAGGCCTACTATAAAAAAATTAATCTTTTTACCTCAAATAGAATAAGTTGGGACAGCAGAAAATCACTTATAAAAGGCTTTGTGTGGAATCTATATGGAGCAGAGATTGGGACACTACTGAAGACTGAGAAAGCCAAAATAAAAGCTTTTAAAGTATGATGTTGGAAAACGCTGAAAATTCAATAGACAGAAAAGATAAAAAAAATGTTGAGGTATTCAGGAGAATCAAAAATCAATACAGAGTACACTAAGATTGAGAAGAAAAGCATGGATCGGACACGTAATCAGGAGGAAACCTGGAAAAGGAAGGCCTAGAACTCCATTTCTGAAGCAAGTGATTGAAGATACCAGAATAGGAACATACTGGAAGTTGAAGAGGAATATAAGTGGAGAGGGACATCAGTAATCTTTTAACCAATTTTCGGAATGAAAAAAAAAAAAAAATAATGTATTGAAAACTAAAAATTGTGCTAATGTTAAAGCTTTATAATTTGTATGCTAGTTTATAAATAATTTAAATTAGGTGACAACATCAATCATTATAACTTAAAAGATAATATACATAGATATAGTCATATAGATATTTATTTTGTGTTTAATATGTAGATTATGTCCTAAATCAAATTAAGAATTTTTAGCTGGCTATGTGATTAATAATAATTTTATTTTTATTTTTTATTTTAACATTTTTTTTTTTACGGACAAGCCCTTTAACAAAAGAGATATAATAATCTAAACATCCAAAAACATTAGTCTACTGTGCTACATTGTATAATGTCATAATGATAAATACTAAATTATTTCTGTCAATGATTGGTGTTGTCACCAAATAATAATTAGTACTAAATTCAAGTTAGAATATTATTAACACCATTTTTAAATTTTGCTTTTTAAGTCTGGGGTGATTGAAAAGTTTGTTTTAATTTTTTGAATACACGTTTTATCTTTACTCATATTTTGCATATTAACTGCAAAACGAACATTTAGATTAAACTGTATCATCATTTTGAAATAGGTTTTTCATAGTCCTAGGCTTATTAAGGTAAAATTGTTTAATGGTTCATAATAATATCAGTATAATATGTGAGGAATTTTGCCGTGAACAGGGTTCAGGGCTAAACAGAACCTAAAATCATCAAATCAAACGCTTAAAAAAACATTTAAATAATCAAAATTAAGCAATCTAAAAAATGGTTATTCTCTCCCTAGTTTTTGTTAGTGGTTATCACTTGCATCATATTAAAGTAGAAAATATACCTACATTAAAAAATTTAAAACGTGGGGTGCTATAATATTTCATATTTTAAAAACATTAAATTTGGGGTATTTCACTATAATAATGATATCTAATAATGAATCTAAAAAAACAAGAGGTGCTAAAGACCCGTTTGCATCCTCTAGTTACGCCAATGGTCTCAAACCCTATTCACGACATTGAAAATATTTTTTTTTTTTACATAAAATATAATTATATAAGTTGATCAGTGCCCTATATGTATATTTGGATGTATGTCATTGTTATTTAAATACCTACATATTGATTAAATTCATGTGATTGGTCAAAAAGACATAGTCCTACAAAGTAGGTATATTACAACTATTGAAGCTATGTATGGTGAATTATTTATATTATACTAATATTTGATTTGAAATTGTAAATGTATTAAATTGAAATTGCAAACATCAAAAAAAGAGTTGTTTATACTTAATATTAAATTAGTTCAGAGTATTGTATTTCCAGATTTGTAATAAACATGCTCAAATGATATTTTATATGAGAAGAGGATATTTGATTTGTTAAAAAAAAAAAAAAAAAAAAAATTATCACTAAAAAACTTAAATCCTAATAGGCATTTACATGTTCAAAGTATCCAAAAGGTAAACAGCATAAAATAGATATATTAAATCTATAATAATAATTAACACATTATTTTGTATTAGTTAAATCTACCAAAGCTATACACAGTTATATGTATAAAAAAAAAAATTAAGTTACCTATTAAGTTAATTTATTGTTAATATTTTGCCATTATGGTCCATTATTAAATATGGTTATTATATCATATATTGTATATTTATGCAGTATGCACCATGCTATAAATTATAATAGTCAGTAACGAGTAACAGACAACTACAGACAATAAATTACTGTACAGTGTACACTACTACAGCAGCGATATAAAACAGTTAACAGTTGTTGCAACTGTAGTACAGGCAGTCTACTAGAGTAACAAAAACGGGATTTTATTTGTGACATAAATAAACAGCAAGTTACTGTTACTATTTATTTTTTAAATACACATGTTGGTAACACTGTATTTTCTGTATGATAGACAGTTATAATGATAAACCATGGACAACATTAACTTTTATGGACTAAAATAATTCTGTATTTCCGTATGTTAGTCTATGGTGTGTCGTAGCATAGAATGGAGATTAAATTGTGATCGAAGCTACAAACAGAAGCAGACCAATAATAATATGATCGTTTGTTATTGTATGTAGGTATTATCGGCTGTCAGGTACAAAGATTATCACCGCTATATCTTGGGTCGAACGATATCGAATTTATTACTTGTAACTTCTGGTCTTTATAATTGATAATAATTATTACGACCACTGACCAGTGCCGCAATCACCTTCGTGGGGTGAACTTCATGACTCCCCGAAAGATGGGCATAATAAAATACATTTAGGGGCTCTAAGTACTTTATGAACTGATTTGAAAAGTGTGATATATTTTGCCCTGGGACATAAAAATCCTGATAGCTGCGGTATCTACTGACGAGGTATAACACATTTACACACTATAACTATCTCCAAAAACCACCTAACTTTGAGGAGCAATATCTCATCAACGTATTAACGAAAAATGAAAATTTGAACGTAATAATTAATGAAAAAAATAGTTTTATTCAATTATGAAATTTTTAGTATAGGTTACCATTTGAAAATCAAAAGTTGATAGTGGTTTACCTATTAAATATAAGGGTGAAAAATATAAAAAAATATACAATTCTAGAACAGCATAAATCTACAATTTTGAAAAAAAAAAAATTTGAAAAGTCAATACTTTTTCAAATAATGAGTGTTGTTTGATAAAAGAATCACCCTGTATAATTTCCTTCATACCTACCTATTAATGATTTTTGAAGATAAAATCTAATCAAAAATAAATATACATGGGCTATAAATTATTAAGATAAGTATTGTAATGTAATTTTATGTATTGTAATGTACAAGTCAATTATTTACTTTGAAAGTGTAATATATTAGTTAATAGGTATACAAATAAATGCAGTAAAACTTGCAAAGATGCTCAAAAGAACGTAATGCTTTATGTGGGAAACGGAAAGCAAGTTTTACTTTAATAATGTAATAATGTTGAAGTTTACCTACTAAAAATAAAGTCTAATTGCGCCTATGAGGTAAATTACATACTTCAACAGATGATCTTGAGAGACGAAAATTACTTCGAAATTTAACTCCATTGTAATTGGACACGGTACTCATAAAGCATTTTATTCGATAGCCCTTTTCTTTCAATAATTAAACAAGACACTTATTTATTTTCTTTCTATTATGTATTCGAATATATGTTTTTAATAAGCATAACAACACTTTATTTGAAATATCCATCTTGATTTCTTAGGTGGGTACTTCAGTACTTAACGTTTACAGTTTTTAAAGTTAAATTACAAAAATATCATAAATAAGTAAAAAATATAATATACAATACAAATGATAACAACTAACAAGCCCCTGATAACATAATCTGTGTTGATTTCAAATTATTAAAATGTATTTATTATAAAAATGAAAAGTGTTCCTTAATCATCAATCCGATGCTTCATCAGATGGATAACTAGATGCATGTTCAATGGATAGAATTAAATTTTTAGTACCTAACGTAATAATATTATTATGATTGTAGAAAATGTTATTATCATATTATTATATCATTTATATAAATTATTTCATATTTGTATATTATATTTTGTACTTGGAGGTATACTTTTAAACTATGATAGATACGCGAGATATCTGGAAATAAAGAATATTCGACAAATAACAAAAAATATCTAAAGACACTTCTACTAAATGTATTATTATTTTATTTATATAATTCAATAAAAATAATTAACCTACAAATAAAATATAAATTATGAAATGTTTTACACCGTAGTGCAAGAGTTACAAAGAAAATGGAAGGGTTTGAGGAACTCATTTTCTAGAGAACAGGCTAAAAGAAAGAATTTGAAATCTGGGTCAGGAGGAAGTACATGGAAAACATATGTTTATTATAATCAATTATCGTTTCTTTCTTCTTGTGCAGCAAATAAACTGACAACTTCAAATTTAAGTTCATCACATGATTCTCCAGATGAAAATGAAAATGACATTGAAGAAGTTAATAGCGACTTGAATGAAACTACTGGAGAAGTTTTAGAAAATGTTTTACGTCACAAACCCGCCAAAAAGCAAAAAACTATTGAAAATGAATTTTTAAACTCTGTAACGAAAAGTTTACAAGAAAGGGAACGCAGAGAAAAAGTATACATGGAAGATCCAGATCGCTTGTTTATGTTGTCACTTGTTGATGACCTTAAGCAAGTACCTGCCCATTTAAAAATGTCAGTAAAATCGAATATTATGCAAGCTATATCTAATGGATTGCAGATGCAAAAACCTCCAGGCATGACGGTGAATTTTGCAGTACAGTACAGTATCCCCATGTCACCCTTAATTCACCATACACAATATAATACTCAATATCACCGTCCACAATCCAGCTTTCAACAAGCATTAGTGATAACTGGGGAACAACAACCTAGCCCTTGTTCATCTAATCACTCATCAACATCGAGGTCAACTTCTCTATCAGTATCGTCACAAAGCTACGTCTCTCCTATTGAAACATATTCTAATCAGTCATCAAATGAACCAAATTTAGTAACATATATAAATAATTACAATATTAATGATTGATACATAACATAAATAAAATTGTTTATCTATTATTATTTAAGTTATTTCTTTAACTTTTATATTTCTGGTTGATTTATAGCAAGTTGTTTTATCATTATTATTTTATTTTAATATTATTTTTACAAAGGTGTTTATTTTTTATTTTATTTTATTTCAACTGTTCTTATATTTTATACGAGTATGTTTTAGTTGCTTTTTATATAAATGTAAATGTTATATTTATCATTTTAACTCTAATAAATGTCAGTGTTACTTATTGAATTCAAATGTTTTTATAGTACGTTTTATATCTTAATTATCTATATAGATAAAAAATGAACTTACCTTAATGTTACAGCTAATCGTTCTTCCGTAGTTATCGACTTGCGCATATTTGTATCCGCTTTTCGGATATCATATTTTATAGCATCGTGCAATTCAAAAAACGAATTAATTGACATACGAAAATAATTAAAAAACTTTGAAGGGTATTGTAAGAGATCAGGAAATACATTTTGAAAAATATGTCTTTTTTTATTTCTTTGACTGACAATAGTCTTTGTTTTTTAATTTTTTTGTTTCGTTTTTTAATTATTAAGGCATAAAGCATGATTGCTGTATCCACGTCCATTTAAAAAAATTAACTAAATAAAAAATGTATACGTATTTTAGTATTTAAGTATTTTTAAACCAAGAGCTCGCACCACGAATAGGCGTCTGGAAAACATTTTTATACATTTCAACGTAGTGAATCGGACTAGAGTGTATGGTGTAGTGTCTCGTGTGAAGCAATGTCTACTTTTTGTATACAGTGGCAAGATTCTTGTAGCCGGCAACAAAGTGTCTCGTCTGAAAGCGCTCTTACAGTTACAAATACAAACTTAATTTATAAGTTTATAACTACCTATTATAACATAAAATTTTAGTAATCCGTAAACTTTGGTTGACAACTGATAAGTTATTCATTATTTATTTATTTATTTATATATATATTTACGGACAAGCCCTTTACAACAATTTAACACAGGACAGTACGAATTAAGATACTATAAAAGTTTAAACATGATAATAATTCAATAAAAGCAACAATAATAATAATAATAGGTAATATGAATTAGTAATATTAAAGTAGAACAAAAAATAAAAATAAAAATAAAAATAAAATATTAAAATATATTATGGTAAATGGTACTCTCATTGACCTGCCGCATCATGCGATCAATAGGATTATTTTTGCCATAATTTGTAGTGTGCGTAGAAACTAAGAATGGGATATGGTGTCGAATAGGGACCTTGAAATTGACCAATGCAAGAAGTGAGGGAGAATCAAAGCGACCATCCAGAAGTTTTTTCAAAAACTCTACGTTGGTGTTAACTCTCCTGTCTGCTAATGAGACGAGACCTAATTCCTGCATAACTATAGAGTAGTCGTGGGGAGGATGTTTTATTTTTAATGTAAAAGCTGCACAAGATAGGAATCGTCTCTGAACACGTTCTAATTGACAGGAGTCCGCTAACGTAAAAGGGTCCCATAGGACAGATGCATAATCTAATAAGGAACGGACCAAAGAGCAATAGATTGTTTTCATAGAAGAATATAAATTAAACTCTTTCGAAATACGTATTACGAACCCAAGCGTTTTTAAAGCTTTGCAACATATCATTTCAATATGAGAGTGAAAATTCAGGTCAGTATTAAAAATAAAACCTAAATCTTTCTTACTACTGACAGATGTCACATTAGAACCTTTGATTGCATACGTATAACTGATAGGGGAGCGGCGTTTAAAAAATGACATGGAATGACATTTGTTCACATTAAACTGCAAACCAATAGTATTAAACCATGCAACCATGTTGTTTAGGTCATCCTGGAGCGCAGAGCAGTCAGATAAGTTTTCAATTTTTCTAAAAAGTTTTAAGTCATCAGCAAACATGAGAAATTCACAATTTTTGATAACCCCTTTGATGCCATTTACATACAGTGAAAACAAGATCGGGGATAGATGTCCTCCCTGAGGAACTCTAGAAGAGACTTTAGAGATGGAAGATTTACAGCCGAATACTTTAACCCATTGAACTCGGTCGGATAGATAGGACTTGAACCACGACAGCAGTGGTTCGCCAAACCCGGACTTATATAGGGCATCAATTAGGTAGCCATGGTCAACACTATCAAAGGCTTTTGCAAAGTCTGTGTAAATAACGTCTACTTGGATGTGTTTTTCAACAGCCTCCAAAATAAAGTTGTTAAATACCATTAAATTCATAGTGGCCAAGCGACCAGGCCTGAACCCATACTGCTCGTCAATTAGAATTGAATTAACAGAAGATTGAATATTTCTCAATACCAGTTGTTCGAAAAGTTTGGATATGTGGCACAAAATTGAAACTGGTCTATAATTTTTGACATCGTTTTTATCACCCGATTTAAAAATAGGAGTGACAGAGCTAATCTTAAGGATAGATGGGAAAACTCCACAATCAATGGAACGCCTAAAAAGTAGCCACAGTGGAAAACATAGCGAAGATTTAATATTGTACAAGAAAATACCTGATAAGCCATCTGGGCCTACTGACTTTTACATTTTTTAGAGCATCTAGGCCATCATCAATATCATCGATGCTGAAGAAGCAAGTGCTAGGCAGGTCATGGCACAGGAATGAAGATGGAGAGTCAATAGATAATGGTGGAACATAGACTGAATTAAAGTATTGGGAAAATAAATTCAAACTGACTCATTGCCCGAACTTTTTATGTTCTCAAAATGTACCGTGGGGGGAATCTCATTGCTTGACTTATGAACTAGGACAAAATCCCAAAACGACCTAGGATTAGATTTCAGCATAGACTCAGTACGAGACAAGAAGGCAGTATGGCATTTCTTATACTCAGCCTTGTAAGAAGCTCGAAGTGTAGAGAATTATGCATAGTCAAGGGGGCAATGTGAAGTTTTAAACTTTGCATGTGCTCGTTTCTTATTAAAAACAATATGTTTAAGATTACTAGAAAACCATTTCGGAAATGTGGAAGGTACGTAAGACCCTTCTGGAACAAAGTTTAAAATGCAAAAGTGCAAAGCATCATAAAGTGCATTAGCTGCCTTATCGACATCAAGAGACATTAGGGTCTCTAACCAATTAAATGAATCTAGTAATTTACAAATTTCTGTATAGGGAGCATGGCGGAAGTCGAAATATTTATGGGAACGATCTAATAAAGGGGAAACATTATCCAATTTTACCATAATATCAAGAGCCGGGTGGTAAGAATCGCAAGGCACCGTATTAATCGTTCAAATCAATCGTGTTGTGTTCGTTTAATTACCAGACAACGGTCGATAACAATACCTAGGTAGGTATTTTAAACTTTGGTCTTTAAGTAATATCGTCATAAGCGTTAAATACTTAGGTACTATTAAGGTTATACATGTAAGCTTTACTCGCCAGGGACTTTGAAGTTGATGTATAAAAATTAAGTGTACACACCACTACACAAGGAACACGATGTTTTTGAACGAGGCGATAGGTATACCAAAATGGATGTCAACCTTTCACGCCGAGAACTAGACACAATGTCATCCTAAATTGAAAAAAAAATCGGTTGTCTGTAAAGTCGGTTTACTGACGATAGTTGAACGTGACAACGTGTTAAGAAAATACTGAAGGAATGGTAGCATTTGTCAAAAGTAAATTTTAATTTCATTTGTTTAATAGATTTGTATGTATATAGAGAAGAAGGTAAATGGAAATCACAATGGAATTGATCAAGATACATTTATTTGTACGCATAAATACAATAAATTATGTCAATTTTTATTTTTTACAATTTGATAGTTTTTAAAAGTATGAATTGTAAAAAGTGCGTTGAGCAATTGTTTTACAAATTTTAAACATGTGTGATATATTTTAACTCCTTCCAATTCGTGTTATTCTGTTGAGAATAGGACGATGATAGGAAAAGTAGGAAATGAAAGGGAGTGTTTCGACTTTAATGTGTCTTGAAAAAGTCAAATCGATGGCGGTGCCTCCTAGTGTTGTTGAGTTATTAACAGTGTTGTATAAAGATAATTTTTTAATTATCTAGATAAAGATAAAAGATAATTGACAGAAAATTTATCTAGATGAAGATAAAAGATACATCACAATTTAATTATCTAGATAAAGATAAAATATTAAACATTTTTATCTAGATAAAAAAAAAAGATAGTTTCTTAATAGGTAAGGTATCGATCAGTAGTCACAAAACTACATTTTCCTAAAAAAATTATTTAATGTTTTTTAATAAAAGTTCAAACAGTAAGCATAGCGCAATTTTTAATTTATCATAAAATGTTAAATGTGATATGAAAAACACAAGTTAAAAATTAATTAGTCAGAATTTTCTTTATACTTATATTTTCAATTTTTAATATTGTATTAATGAATAATGGACAATGGTTTATTAATTGTATTTCTTATTATTTTTTTAGTGGTAATAAATAATATAATACTAGGTAGGTACTATTAATTTATAATATAATGGTATCTACACACTGTAACAGTACACCGTCATACACATAAAACGATCCACCAATCAGGGCCCAGCACGACAGCACAGCCCGGCGGGATGACTTTGCGCCCTCAGTACGGGGGTCCGGGGTTGTTCCACACTCTGGAAAACAAGGGATCCAAAGGTGAGAACAAGACCCATCGAACAAAACCATCCCCATACCTAGAGCCCCAAAACTGTGCGGACGACACCACTTCCCGCACAGAACCTAAACACAACGACAGCGGCGGCAACACGGGAGTTTACTAGTCAGTACGGGGCCGGGTATATATCACCGCACCGACATCATCCGACTCTTAGGGAAATCTCACACCCCACCGTCCACAAAGTGTAGAATCAAACCCTACCCTTTGACATGGGCTGACCAACAAATTTAAAACCACCTTCCTAAACTTCCATCCACTAGTAGAGGCAAAAGCCTGGTATAGTTTCACGGCTTAGCCATCCCCCCAAAGCAAAGCAAAGCACCGACATCAGTCTTCTCTCAACACACCAACCTTCAACATCTCAACACCAGAAGAAGTGAAGACCCGAAGACCTGACGATCCACGAAGCCGCCATAAGTCGCCGAAAACCAGCGGGATATCGTGAACGACGAACGCCGGCAACAAGTCGACCCAAGCCCGAATCATTCAAAACCGCAGCCAATCGTCGACCGCCACACGCAACCGGCAGGAGAGCCACGACGAGGTAGACGGCATTTCAATACGCCCACGGCGTCGTACTCGGAGAACCAGCCGCACACACGCCTTCCCGACCGGCAAGTACCCGCCGCACGGAGTACCAGGAGCCAAGCAGTTGCCGCGTTGCGCCGGTATCCACCGTCGCCGTCGACTCCAACAGTCGGAGACTAAAACACCACCCATACGTCCCCTCCTACGGCCACTTGATCAAGTTGTGTCGAAACCCGGGTCTAGTATATCACAGTAGCCGCTTCTTACGAGTCACGCGCCGTGGTATACTGACCCCGTCCATACGGCGACTGTTATCGTCCGTTTCCCCCCCAAACATTCCCTTCATATTTGTAATTAGGGCCTAGCAATTGCTGGCCGTGCCGAGGTCTCACCGCGACGGTCCGTCTCCATAGACCAACTGTCACACCCGTGATCCTCGCTGCCCCCACATTGTACAAAATATATTTGTGTAAAAATACAGGATAAAATGTAATAACGAAAAACCCAAGCGTTATTATTTCGGACGCTGGTCCATTGTGACCGTGCCGTTTCAACACCTTAATACACAATTTTAATAAATATTCAATATTTAATAATTCATTAATAAACAAACAAACACTTTACTGGAGAATTTTATCATTTATATTTATAGTTTGACATTTTGTTTAGTTTAAATCATCTTTTTACACAACATTTAGATAAAAATAAGCAAAACATAATATTACATTTATGCAGCATATTTCTTAAAAATAAAATAAATTTAATGAATTGCATTCAGACAAGAATAATTTTTTACATACTGACATAAATCTTAAAGGAATACAATTTAATTTCAATTTTGGATGACTTATTGATGACAATATATAAGGTTTGCTTTTTAAATGTTCAAGATCAAATACAAATGGAAATCTTTTTTCCAGACTTTGAACTATCAATAATGATAATGGCTTACAATAAACTAAACTTGTTAAATTAAGTAACTTCAGTCTTAATGCAATTATTGTGGGAATAACATAGCCCAAAAAACATGTTTTTTCATTCTGTAATTTATCTAAAGAAATAGCTAACGGTTCCATTACAGTACAATATTCCTCTAAAAATGACCATTCACATAATGTAAGTTTGCTTAATTTCAATTCATCAAATGTGGATACCAGTTTATCTTTATAAGAAACTACTTTTTTAGCAGCAAAGAACATGGAATTCCACCTGCTAATTATAGGAACAGGAAATTTACAATTACACGCGTCTTCTACTTTATCAGAAGCAACAGTGCTTCTACTCAATAAGTTCCAAAACGAATTTAGCTTCTTGAAAGTTGCAGTTGAAATTTTATTATAGGACAAGTTGGATATTTTAGAAGTATCTACAGTTGCTATTAAATTAAGTGTATGAGCTGTACATGTCATATGTTCTGGTAAATTATATTCATTATAACGGCCAGAATTAAGTATCGAGTCCATTGTAATGATTTCAACTTCAACCTCGTCATCTGAATTATCAGAACATGAATCACCATTACCAAACCAATTTATTTCTGGACCATTTGCAGAATTTGAATGTGTTGGAATAGCAGCTTGAGAAGAAAACTTTCTAAATGCTTTTCCGAAATTACTCGCGTTATCAGTAACTGTGTGAGAGATTTTAGAATTATCAATTTTATAGGTTTGAGTAATTTCGTTAATAACCTCAGCAATATTATCATAGGTATGGCTGCCTTTTATACGTCTACACCCCAAAACGTAAGATGACCTACTATAAGTATTTTCATCAATAAAATGACACGTCATTCCCATATAACTCTTGTTGTTACAACTCCAAATGTCAGCATTAGTACATATAAATTTATGGCCAGAAATTAGTTTAGTCAACATAGAAATATACAACAAATATTTAAGTTTTAATTCTTTTAACATCACTTGTCTATCAGGAAGTGATATGTTTTCTGTGATGCCAGATGGACCTTTGATCAAACGACGAAAAGCTGGCTTTTCACAGGTTACCATGGGTCGCATTTCTTCCACGATATATTCAAAAACCAATGTAGTCACCTAAAACAAAATTATCAAAATAAAAAAATTAAATCTTTGGGTAAGGTAAAGTAAGTAAATATTTGTTTTACCTATTGCTTGCTTAAGTATTAGATATTCTAATCAAATTTAAAATACATATTAAGTGAAACACAACTAAATTCTATACCTATGGGTAAGTAGATTCACATGCAAAGGGCTAGTTATTTAATTTTTACATTTAGGCCAGAGTGGCAGTGTGTACGGCTGAGGAGATAGATGAGGTGCTGTGGTCGAGTCAAAGAACTATTGTCAACATGACAATAAAAAGATAAACGATGAAAAATTTGAGCAAATTAAAATTAAAATTTGATAAATCAAGAATTTTTTATTGTAGCTGCAATAAAACAACAAATTAATTTTGGAACATTATTTCATAAAACTATTTGTTAATTTTGAAAACTATGAATACTTTATAAATTTTAATGTATCATATTATTTATTAACTACAGATATTGTTAATTATAAAATACTTGGTAACCAACTATAGATTTTTAAGTTAAACTTGTGAAATAAGTAGATGTCTATATTAGGTGTTCAAGTTTCAAATGTGAAAATACCTATATAAAAATTTCTAAATACTACATTTGTTATTGCTCAAAAAATAAAATGACAGATACTTAACTATTCTCTAGCTATTTTAATACCTATTTAAAAGTAATATACCAACATACAATGCAATATATACATGCGACATGCCCCATGTTTATTTTTTTGATATACCTACTATAAACTGCTGAAGTACATACTTTAGTTTTTGAAAATTTATTTGACTGTGCAAATGATAATTTTGATTGTGTGTTCACATAAGGTGATGTTAAATCATCTGTTGACTTCTTTGTTTTATGAGAATCTTTTAGTTTCTTAACTTTTAAAAGACTCCCTGGATGTTTATACTAAAAAAATATACATTAAAATATAATATTAATTATTATTCAATTAGGTAAAAGTTATAGAAATATAGCACTGATGACTGAAGATACATTTTAGTACATAAAGCAATAACTTCAAATATTTCAACAAAATATGTACACGGTTATATAGCTTATATTACTCACGTTATTTTCATTATAAAACACATGTTAGTTAGGTACTTACAAAATTAATAGAACTCTCAACTCAGAAGTCTTAATGGTAGCCCATTATAAAACAAAATATAGGTATATAGATAGCATTTTATAATATATAATATTATCTCTAGGTAGTTGATTATTTAAGCTATTTTAATAATATATAGGTAAAAGTAGTATGGTTTAACTCAGATGAATATAAATTATAGGTAAGTTAGTAATAACAGAATACACTAAAGAAATATTACAGATATTAATATTTTTTTATTTTTTATATTAATACTTTGGATAGCTAACAGGATTTTTTCTTTAAATTGTTTTATTAATGTATGCTTTTATTAAAATGTCCAGCAGTCAAGGCGACATTCAACTTCGGAGGTCCAGTTAAGACGCGGCGGCTACACAACGTCAACAGCTCCATGGAGGCAACAGTCAAGGTCTGATCAACCAAGGCGACTCCGGAATCAACGAACAAATTAAAGACAGGCCAGCAGACAGAACAAGGAAAATTAGCAGTGGTAACAGCGTTATTGTAAGTAGATTAATTAAGTTGAAGGTAGATAGAATTAAAATTGTAGCTTGAGGTGCACGTTTCACGTTGATTTTATTAAATCAACGTTTATTTTATATCTTGGTGGAGGTGTAAAATATTAAAAAAAAAAAAAAAATATTCGAATAAAAAAAAATAAAGAAAAAAAATAGGAAACAAGCTTGATAAGAACTATATACGTATTTGTAATAGACAGCTGTAGACTGATCTAGGATTTTTATGGTAAATAGACGGCAAGGACCGATCTAAGATTTTTTTGTGATAGGCAGCAAAGACTGATCTAATAGGTAGACAGCGATAGGCTGATCTAGAGAATTGATGCACGGCCGTAGCATTTTTTTTATATGGGAATAATCGATTAAAGTGAAATATTGAATTTTTGAATTGAAATATAGAATGATAGATAATTATTGAAAGAAATTAATTGATATATATTGAAGAAAATAGATTTTGAATTAAAAGGCAGTAGATGACCTTATTGAATAAAAGTAATTGACGTCAAATTTTGAAAAGTTTTGGGGAAAAAGAACTAATTATAGGAGCCAGGATAAGATTTAGTATAACATTCCTACGAATAAGTTGATAGAATAATTATTAATGAAAAAATTAAATTTCAGTGTTTAAAATTAAAAGGTTAAAGCGCGTAAATTAGGAAATTAAATCATTAAGAGAAATAAATTAGTAATAAGAAAAATAAGGGATAGAAAGGGAATTTATTTTCAGATAATTATTTACTGATTATTCGTAGATAGACGTTTAATACTTACGTATTTAATCATTACGCCATTATGTTTCGACTGTCTCACGACTCACAAGCATAGTGTTTAATGTTTAAAATGTCACGAAATAAAATTTTTCAGATATGAATAATCAAATTACAGGTAGTAAATTGCCTTCAAAACGAAACTGTTATACTATAATATGAGAAATGTACATTTAAATTTGACCTTGAGTGCCTTGTTAACTATTTACGAATGATTTTGGCTAAAGGGTTGTTACGTAGGATAGTTCAAGATCAAGTCCTTACCTACAAAGATCTAAACACTGTCATACAACTTAAGACGAAGGTAATCACGCTGATCACGAAAACCTCGGTATTGTAAACGCTATTGTACCAGTCGGACAAAAATGACGCGTTTGACTTGCTACTGCCTGCGAGTGCGTAAGCGTCTCCGTAAAAAGAAAATTCCAGACTGTCAGACGCCACCCACGTACGCTGAGATAGATGAAGCTATAGGTGCATTGGTGCAATGGACACAACGAGTGTATTTTTCCGATGACCTCGATAATCTGAAGCATAACCGATCTTGTACCTCCAAGCTACGGAAGCTTGCTCCATTTCTAGATTGTGAAAACGTGATAAGTGTGGGTGGACGTTTACGACGTGCGGATTTACCGTTTGGAGAAAAATGTCCAATTCTATTACCTAAAGAAGCATGGATGACTAGGCTATTGATCGACCACGTACATAGGAGCAATGGACACCCAGGTACACAAACAGTACAAACCATTATACACCGACGTTTTTGGGTACTATCGGCAAGAAGTGTTATTCAAAAACAACTCCACCGTTGCATACCACGTTTCAAAGCACTACCTCGGGCTCCTCAGCCACTCATGTGAGATTTACGAGAGATTCGTTAATAATTGGAAAAATATTAATAAAAACGAATACTTGGAGTGGACTGATGATTCTATGACTTTGGATATATTAACTAACGTTGGCGATGAAATATTAGATTTTGTAGAAAAAAGACTTATTTAAAGATTATTTCCCACGTGATGACTACAAGGAGTTTTTACAGCTCATTGTAGTATTCCTCGGAGGAAAACTTAAGGGAAATTTTAATTTTCAGTAACCTGGAGCTTATCATTTGGCACGATGGATGGCCAAGGATATTTATTTTATTATTTATATTTATTCATTAAAAATTGTATTATTTATAAAACAGTTTAAGTTAACTTCTACAGAAGAAATGTCACTTACAAAAATTTGTTGTTTTGTAATTAAATTTTATGCTGAAGTGTGGGTTCACTGTTCCAAACGCAATAAAGGCTTCCTATTAATGATATACTTTTTATAAATACATTATACAATTATAAAAACGACGACAAATAAATAGCTTAAACTGCATTAAGGAAATGTATAAGCTATTTATGGTACCTTAGTGATGAATGTGTGACATTTTCTATTTTCGGCAATCGTGTTACCATTGAGCAAAAAAGAAGAATGGCAAATATAATGTTGATGAATGAGCTTGAAGAGTATGAATAAATAGGAGAAGTAAAAAAAAGGCATTCATTGAAAATTGAAGACATCCCTAATTTCAAACCCGAAGATTTACCAGTTGATATAATTACATATAAATCAATACAAATGTTTGATGGTTTTAATATTGAGACTCATTTTTTATCACTGGATCCACTATACTGGAAAGAAAATAAAGAGTATACAAAAGGAAAAGAGATAGTTGGATCATTAAAAGTCGTTAACAAATACGCCTTGTGTTTAATATTTTTCTTGGAAAAAAATGAATTTACAAAAAATTTGTTTTATTACTTTTTATAGATATAATTACGCTTTATAATTAAGATTCTATATATTTCTATGCTAATACTATAATAGTTTTTTAATAAATTTAAAAAAACATGTAACTACCCTCATCTGCCATTTTTCAACCCTAAATCGGCACCAGAAGGGGATGTGTAATGCATTCCAAATTTTACCCAAATTACTATCTAATGTGACTTAACATATCCCAGAAGGTATCATTATCATCATAACTGGCTTTTATAACTCTATTAGAGTTTTTGCCGCCAACACTATGTCCCTCCATTTCTCTCGATCTTGTATAATTTCCTTCCATTCTTTTACTCCCACAAATTTAAGATCCTCTTCTATTATGTCAAGCCATCTCTTCCTTGGTCTGCCTCGGGGTCTCTTCCCTTCTGGTTGCCATTCTATCACTGCCCTTATGGTTTCTTCTTCGCTTCTCCTCATTATGTGCCCAAACCACTGTAATCTTTGTCCCTTTATGTAGCTAGTGACTGGTGCTAGGCCCAGTTCTTCCTGTAATTCCTTATTAAACTGGCTGGGAAAGTCCCAGAAGGTATGGACCAAATATATTTAAGTTTAAAAAATAATGATATATACCTGCCGGCCTAAGGTAGGTATAACTTTTAAGATTTCTCTTTGATTAAAACATTTTAATACAAATAGTCAATAAACATTATTTTATAAGTGTTAACAATACATTAATGCCTTCACTGGAAGTTGAAGCAAAATGTATTTATAGCATCTTCAATTGATACTTCTATATCAAGATTGCATGAAATCAACATTAAATTGCCCAACCTTTTTTCTCCAACAGTAGAGCGTAATTTGATTTTAATGAGTTTACGCTTGGAAAAACATCATTCTGCAGTTGCTGATGTTGGTAGCAAAGTACAAACTCCCTTATAAGCCATGAATACATTTGGAAAATCCAACGCCATTTCTATTTTACAGTATATGGCTGTAGCATGTATCGTTTCTTCAGAATCATTTTGATCACTTAAATCAATTAAATCATTTGAACTAATATTGTGTTTGGATTGGATTTTTATGTCATTTGCTATAGCACTATTAATAAAGTTTTTGTAATTAGAAATAAATAACTCATACTCTAAAGTCAAACCACCTTTGTCAATTCTGCTGCAGACAACCAGTCTGCCAAGTAATAAAATTTATTTGAGGAGTCCTTGTTCATCTCTAAGCGTCCAGCCGTCCAGGTAATAGTAATGAAAATTCTTTGAAAATTTTTTCAGAACCACTAAATCTATTATCTATTTTACATAAAATTACATCCAACGTGTATCTATAGACTTCACATACATAGCGATAATTTTCTGAAGTGATTCTTCTTTCACCACTATTTATTTATCTACTCATTTTTTTCTTGCGAGATGTCCGTACTTCTGCTAAATCACGTTCCACTAAGTTTTGTGCTTTACAAAATAATTTTGTTCTGTATATAAGTTTTCATACACAAATTCAGTTTCCATTGCTCGTAAATCTTGAATTTGTTGCCGAGTCGCTTTAATTAAATGTATCGCTTGAATAATATCAACGGTAGGAATTCGTAAATAATTTGATAATGGTGTAGTTATTGAGAATACTTTGCTCATTATATGCATTGTAAGAACAAACTTAATTTAGTTTTACAAAACTATTTGCTAAATGTTTGTTTTTTTTTGTCAGTTTCTTCAGGTCCAATTTTTTTTAATGTTAGAATAATTGATTTATAAGTTGTTTGTATAACTTCTAAAGAACGGGCATGGTGTCCATCTGGTAGCAGAAAAACTTTTTAATTTACGTAAACGTTCGTTTTTATGCAATTGTTTTTGAAACTCTTTGACTTGTATATTTTAGTACAGGAAATTTTTTCCTTGGATATTTTGTCCTAGATTTACATTTTCCGTATGTATCATCTGTTAAGTGCTCACTATGTCCTCTGAAAGCATCATTATGTTTGGATAAACATAATGTTCTACTGATCTACTCATTGCAACATGCTTATTATTTGAATTTATCAACTGAATATCCACACGGTTATTATTCATGTACATTAGTTTATTGAGTTCAGCTTCTAAGTGATCTTTACAAGTTTCATGCAAATGAATTCTACAATATCAACCACCTAAATGTCCCCATGAATAACAACCTGTAGTGGCAAGAGTTTTTTTGAGCTATAATAGAACCAAACAGTTTGCATGTTCAACAATAAATTATATTCATTGCAGGTGAGTATGTAATCCATGATCTATGTTGAAATATACAATTAATATGTAGTACATGTAGTCAGCCTTGACAAGTGTGTACAATATAGTAACTAGTTATGTACGAGCATAAGACTCACTCTCTTCACGGATGTAACATGACCTCGGTCGTGCATATATATAGAGCCTTTGATGTATGTAATATTCACTTGCACAGGCGTCGTTGTACAGAGCGTATACGATGTGTGTGTACTGTCACAGTTTAATTGTCCAGTTGTACGTTATTATATATTATAATTATACATAATCATATTGTCGTGTTATTACTTATTATATTAATGCTAACATCATTAGTCCGTCAAGCTTCACTTTCAACAGGTTATGGGCCCAGTCAATAACCAAGACATACAGTCTAGTGGATTCGTGATCGAAGTATTTTTATATTTGTACTTAACGCAGAAAACTACAACCAGTCGGAGATATCCTGGATTTCGGAAAACGGCGGAACAGTGTACATAGGTAAAGTTTTGTTATAAATTGTTATACAGGAAAGTATACGGGAAACCATCGGTCATGAAAGACGCGGTGAAGATAACAAAATTATGTGCGGAAAACTGGTCGTTATGGAAGTTCCAGATGAAGGTCATTCTAAATGCCTTGGAAGTAGGTGAGATAGTTTCAGGTGCATGGACGAAAATACTAATGACATTACCAAAAGAATATAATCATTTTTACAGTGCTTGGGATTCAGTCCCAACGGGAAGTAAAAATATAAATAATTTGACTAGTCGATTGTTGATTGAAGAATCACGGGTTATCCAGATCAAAGGTGAAGTTGGTGAACAAGAGAAATCGAGTGCATTTCCGGCCAAATTTCAAAACAGATCTGATGGAAGAAACGGCAGTCGTAATTATGGAAAAGGTAAAAATCAATTTACTAATAAAAGTAATATTAAGTGTTATTACTGTGGTAAACTAGGTCATTATAAAAGAGACTGTTGAAATTTTCTACAAAGTGTACACGGTGGTAAAACCGGTACTATAGGTGCGAACTTGAACGCATTTGTAAGCGAGTCAAGAATAAATAATATTGCAACAGATGCATGGGTACTAGACTCGGGCCCAACGGATCATATGAGCGCAAATCGAAAGTGGTTTTCAAGTTATGAACCACTGGACAACACTCGACAAATCACTTTAGGTGATGGGACAAATCTGTATGCAGCAGGTAGAGGTAATATTAATATATTATCATACGTAAACGGTAATTGGAATAAAAATTACATGGCAAACGTGTTGCACGTGCCGGGACTAAAATTTAATTTATTTAACGTGCGGTGCCGCGATGGATAAAGGATTATAGTCCGGGTCACGAAAACTGGCGGCTGATTTTAGCGCCCCCAGTGGTGTATTTTTGGTAGGGCTATAGTTAGATAGCCCTACCAAAAATACACCACTGGGGGCGCTAAAATCAGCCGCCAGTTTTCGTGACCCGGACTATAGTAATGACGTCAGATAGTAAGACGTGTATGTTAACTAAACAGGGGAAACCCGTATGCTCAGGTAAGAGTTGCGGAAGGTTGTTTGAGTTAAACATCAAGGTCGAAGTACCGACGGTACGCGACTGTAGCTGTCGAAAACAGGTTGTCTGTTTGGCACGAGCGCATGGCACATCACAATTTACAGTACGTAAAAAGTTGTTTGGCGAAACACGAAATAGTATGTTCGGCCAAGGACGACGAATTCATGTGCAGCAGTTGTATAATAGGTAAACAAAGTCGTAAATCATTTAGTAAAAGTAATACAGAGTATTACAATGTCGGAGATTTAATTCATGCAGACCTATGTGGACCAATGGAGGTAAGCTCTATAGGCGGTTCAAAATACTTCTTGTTATTCAAAGACGACTACTCGCATTATAGAACGGTATATTTTATTAAAAATAAATATGATGTTAAAAATATTTTTGAGACGTTCATAAAAAGTGTTGAAACAGAAACAGGTTCTAAGGTCAAAATATTACGAACGGATAATGGATTAGAATTCGTAAATAAAGAAATTACGGGTATTTTACAAAAACACGGGATTCGACATCAGTTAACAGTTCCCTACACACCACAGCAAAATGGAAAAGTGGAACGGGAAAATCGTACAATAGTAGAGTCAGCGAGAACAATGATTTGTGCAAAAAATTTGGATGTATCACTTTGGGTGGAGGCGGTAAACACGGCTGTTTACACGCTTAATCGAACAGGAACCAGTTCAGTTAAAAATAACTCACCATACGAGTTATACAGTATAACTATAAGGTAGTAACTATAAGGTAATGCCAGACATTAAACACTTACGAGTTTTTGGTACTGTCGTATACAGGGTGTCTCAAACAGTACTGACATATGGAATAACTTTTTTGGTATTCGATATTTTTTTTTTTTTTGTTTTTTGTTTTATTTGTAGACGCTTGCGCTACATGTTTTATATAAAAAAAATTTTTTACTTTTTTAATTCTGAAAATAAAAAATTTTAAATTTCATAAAAAATGTATTTGAAAAATTCGAAATAGCCAATTTATAAAGCCGATTTTTAGAAAAAATTTTGATGGTTCAAATATTTATAAAAGTGTTGCCGTTAATTTTCTACAAATTATTTAGTTTTTGGATATATGAACAATTTTTTCCTTTATCATAATAAAATAATCAACAATCATCAGTCATCACTGGACTAGACGTAGTAATCACTATTTATTTTCCTGAGTTTTTATCAGTTATCACCATTTACACCGGCAGCTAATCATTGAACTATATGATAACTGGAATGCTCACCAAGCAGTGTTGCGAAAGGGAATGTTAGAAAGAGATGGAACATACTAATGGTGTTACTATCTTTGTCTTACACACGGCGCTAATATCTTAAATTAATTTTCCGCGTTTCGCGATATTATTTAAGACTTTAGTTTGGTTTTTAAAACTTGGCATCTCATTATTTTTTAATTTCCACAAATTCTTTATGATTAAATTAATAAAATATAAATAATTTAACAATAAGTAAATAGTTTATTAGTAGATAATTATAATTTATAATACCTATAACAAGTATTTAAATATGCTTTTCTTGTGGACTCCTACATTTGTTATATAAATGTAAAGGAAGTTGCGAGGATTTGTATGTTGGGAATAAAATAACAAGTTGTAAATTTAAAGTTAGAAGGTTTTAATTCATAATTATAAGCATATAAAATAACAAAAATTTGATTTTTATTGAAAATTTTTGGTATTTATAATATTATTCATAATTGAAAGAAAAGTTATTTACCCAACTTACCTGATGCTGTACCTACAACTTACCTCAATTATTTTTTTTACTACTTTCCTAACTTAAGTTAATATTGTAGATTTATAATCTAGCTACGATTACTACTGGAAAGATCCAGTAAACAAAATCTTCAATAGATTTTTGTTATACTTCTTGTTCAAAATGTCCTAAAATAAATAATCCTTTAAAGATACTATAACTTATAAGAAATTGTAGATAGAAATGCAAACTACATAAGGTTGAGCTGGAAGTAGGTTTAAAATCCTTTCTTCGTACAGCATGAACCCATTTTTGAAGCCTCTCTTTCTCTTTAAGAGGAAACCTTAAATATAAAAATAACATGTTTTCCGAATTTCAAGAGGGGTACACTCCATCAATAACTGCAATGTACTTTCTAGAAACTCTAAATAACGTTGCCCACTTAGAGTGCCATCATAAAAATATGGCCCGACCAATTTATTTATTTATTTTTTATTTATTTTATTTATAAAATCATAAATGTTAAAATTGAATAAATTAGTTATATTACATAATACTTTGACTATACATTTTTAATATTACCTGTAGCTTTTAATGTTTGTACAACATTTGTAATCGTGGATCGTGACGGTTGTCTTCTTTCGGGAAATTTTTATAGGTATAAGTGACATGTTTGAACTGTACTTTTACCACTAGTATAAAACATTTCTATCATGTCAGAATACTCTACATTAGTATAAGTAAGCGGCACATTATACATGTATACATGTATACTAAGAAGTATTTGCTTTTATTTTTTAGAACTTGCTTAAATAAAAATTGTTGACATGTGAGGATAAAAGTGGTGTCAATGATAAAAACAAATCGATAACAGTTATTTTTACCTAAAAATTTACTTATTAAATAAATGTAGGTATAACAGTCTAAATAAATATATAAAATTCTAAATAAACTTAAATCTAATAATAATTAATAGGAATCACTCCCAAATTCATCTACTTCTGACTTATCTCATTATGTAAAAAAAGGTAATAATTTATAAAAGGTAATGAACAAATTAGTTATCAATAGTTTCATTAGAATATAGACAAATTTCCGTAATGCAAATATTTGCAGAATTTGGGTATGTTCACATCTAATAAAAAATATTAACACTTGACATGTCCACAACTCAACATAAATTAATTAAAATTTAATGAATATAAGTAGTAACAAAGTGTAACATAATAACCTAACACATGAAATAACTTTGGTTCTAATCAATATTTTACCACTTTTTTTTATATGTATACATCAATACATAACACATATGTATATAATTTATAAATGCTCGTGCTACAAGTACAGTTTAACATTTTTTAATACTTTGTCTAATTTTGAAGGTAAAAATGTTTATTTAAGTGAAATAGTTTATTTTTTACAATCATTTTTTTAAACATCAATATTTTTAAGGAATAAATAAATAAAATATATTTCTTAAATTATTTATTATTCATGGCATTTTAATAACTTTTGTCGTATGTTTTTACTATTATCAATTTTTAATTTTTATTTGTCAGGTCATTCTGTCACACTTTTTATATTTACTACTGTAGATTACAATTTATTTTGAGGGCTATGAATGTTGTATTACTGTACAACTATTTAGAGCTTAATAATTTTACTCTTGGATATTTTTTGAAAATGTTTATTAAAATACTGATCCATAAATCTTATCTTAATAGATGGAAAGTTTACTCATATCTAGGTTAGAATGTTTTTGTGAGTTGCAATAGACTAAAAAGGTTTACTTTATCAGTGTGACGATTTATTTCTGAAATATTAAGTTTCTTAGTTGTTTAATTTAAAATATCGAAAAACAATGTTGAAAATCAACTGCCCTAATTGGAATTTTTCAATACCTACCTAAATAGTTCTTAAATTTGTTAACGGGACACTTTATGTCATCTATGTACAATTTAAATATTTTAGATAACTTTTCGTTAAGTGATTTTTGTATAAAATATGATTTTATACTAAACCACAGTGTAAATCCTACAATGCTACATGAACATAAAATAATTATTTACAGAATTGTCATTCATTAAAACCAAGTCCCAAACTAAGGCCTAATAATGAGAACAGTCACTATGTATCTGAATTTGAGAATGAGAAAAAACTGGTAGGTATGTCATGTTATACATTTCTTCAAATATATCATAGAAGTTTCATATTAGAAAAATATTAAATTATCCATTTTAAATGTAAAAAAATCTTATGAGTCTTAGTTATTTTATTACAATTCAATAACTTAACCTAATTACTTTAAATATACAACCAAAGTTTCATCTGCATAATTTACAAAAGTGGTATTCCAACTTGATATTTCATGTTTCATAAAAGCTACTGTAAAAAGAGGGGTAATATAATTATTAGATTTAATTATTTTATTGTTAAAAATATTCGTACTTACTTATCTATTGTGTAGTCTGTTCAAAAATGTACAATATAAGTATTTATTATTCCATACTTATTTAAATGTACACAGAACATGTATCAGAAAATATAAATTTTCATTTGCTGATCCCATTGGGAACCAATATTAAAGTAAAATCTGAGATAAAAACAATAAATTAGTAAGCTTCTCATTGAGCTTATTAAATATAGTTAGTAATTTTAATAATATTTTTCATAGCTAATAATTTCCTAATATACTAAATAATAACAATATAAACAAACAAATTTTATAAATAAGAAATTAAATAATATGCATCCATATTCAACTGGAAAACTGCATAACAGTTGAAAACTAAATAAATTTATTTTTGAACTTAAAAAAATACCTAAATTACTTTCATAAAACAAGTTGTCATATAATTAATAACAGCCAACAATTAAAATGACAAAGAATTAAGATATAAAAATTGTGAGTTGTTTTCAGTGGCGCCCAATCCTATTACTAGGTGTAGCAATCGCTACACTTTGAAAATAAGGGGTGGGTGGGTATAATAACTAAATAACATAAAATAATCAACTTGAAATATGTTCATAATTAATCACAGATTATATTGGTTGATACCTTAATATTTACTAATATTATAAATTTAAATATGATAAAATGTATAAAATAATATAATTTTGAGTTTGTGAGGGGTTGGGTGGGTGGGTAAAATTTTTTCTTGCTACACTAGAAAAATATATCTTGGGCGCCACTAGTTGTTTTCCTCATACAACTACACAATTAAAAAATATATGATACACCTACAAGCTAAATAGGAAATGTAATTTAACTTGATCAGTCTGTTAAGCACATAGCACAAGTAAAATTTATAAGATTTTTTTTAGTTGTACACTTCACATGTGCCCAAAGTTTACACTTTAAGCATTGCATCCAGTTTTTTTTTGAAGCTCTTGATTGAGAATATGGTCCATTACACCTTTGGTTCCTGGGAAGAAGGGCTTAAGTCAATTTTGAACATTTTTCAAAACAAGTAAATCAAATTTTGAAAATTGCTACAGTTGAAAATTAAATGTTTTTATTCCCACTTCTAATACTTTCTATATTAGTTTTCCATGCCAAACAAATATTTAGTAATACAATTATGAAAATATTAAGGACTTCTAAGATAATTGTAGTTAAGCCATTTCTATTTCATGACTATTGACTTAAGTTTTTATGACCATGACTTATGCCTTTTAGATTCTTTACATTTTGACTTAACTCTTAATTTAAATGGATTAATTACAAGGTTTATAATGCTTAAAACTTTTATATTTATAATTGTTTAAACTTAAAACAAATAAAATACATCTAAGTATAATAAAAAAATATCAATAAAATAAACAACCTACTCATCACAAATAGTTAAAGTTTCATCGAGATCTGGACCATATGACTGGTTCTCAGTACTATCATCAACCAAATTCTTGTAAAAATCATGATAAATATTAGGAACTAATGTAAGAAGTTGGAGTAAGTCTCTTTTTTTTTGTTTAGATATTGGTACAGGTGCATTGTACATTTTTTGCAATGAAAAATTATTGACCCGGCCTCTTCTTTTTAGATTTAGTACTTTAAAAGGTTCATTTTCACATAAACTTGTCTTATAATACAGTAAACCAATATCACTACTTCTAATTTATTTCCATCTTCATTTTTTTTGCGCACTACAAAGGTCCTTTCAACAATTTTTCAAAATTGTAAAAGTCTTCTTGATTCATTTCGTGAACATGAAAAGGTTTCTTTTTGTTTGTGCATTTTATAAGTGTAGCTCAGTCCCTTGGATGAGCAATTTGAATTGCTGAATGTTTTTCAATGAGGTAGTAATCTGAGTTACACTCCATGTGAGTGTGGCCAGGAACTAAGAACTTGTGATTTATTTGTTGTATAGAAGTTTTCTTTTCAAGAATGGTAAAAAACATGGCTGAAATAAATGAAATGAAAATTAATAATATCCACATCTTTTTTTTTTGATTTTACTTACATGAATTTTTTGTCTGAACATGAACACTACTTTTATCAACAAAGTTGTTATCATTGCCATTATGATGAACGGGTACATTTTTATTACAATTTTCTTCAACTATACAAAGAAAGTTAATAAATAAATAATTATACTTTTTACAATTATAGTTATATAAATTTTACATCTGTAACGTGCCAACCACTTCAACTCAGATTTGATTGTATTTTGAATAAAATAACAAGTTGATGGTATAATGATAGTTTATTTGTATTTATTTAACACGTAAAATAGACTAAGTCTAAATAATTAATTTATAAAAATGTGGTAAACGATATATGACTTAGTATTGACTTGGTGGCTGCTCTGCTGGTGCTCGTCTGCTCGGCTGGTGTTCGTCTGATGGACACTTGTCCATCGACGTATTTCGTCGGTATTCCTAAAGGCTGGTTTACACTTATCAAAGTAACCACGTACGAGTACCACGAATCAGTGTCATTTTGATTCGAGCACTGACGACAGTGTTAACACTTTCAGTGTAATTTTGATTCGAGCACTGACGAAAGTCTGTTTACACTACAAGTTTTCTAGCCTTGTGTCCAAGAAATTTTCATCAATAGCCAAAATGGAACCAGAACTGGCAGACCTAGTGTTATCAATGTGCGGAATTGTTGCTCATGAGTGTGTAAAACAAATTATTTCTATTAATCAAAAAAAGAAAAGAAAAATATGGGTGCGAGATTGGGTTGCCAGGCGAAATATTTTAGGCGGATCAAATACGTTGTTAACGGAGCTCCGAATGGAACACCGATCAGGTTTCATGAACTTCATGAGGATGAGCGATGGTCATTTTGATATTTTATTAAAAAAATTGGAAAACCGTATTCAATAACAGAACACGTTTTTTAGAGATGCAATACCAGCTAAGACAAAGCTGGAAATCACATTAAGATTTCTCGCTACTGGAGATTCGTATTCATCACTACAGTACTTTTTTCGAGTGCCTAAAAGTACCATAAGTTTGTTTGTACCTGATGTTTGTAAAGAAATCTATCTTTTGGAAGATTTCATAAAGGTAATTTTATTAAATTTATTTTAACTTTAAATAGTTATTAATATGTATAATTTATTTATTTAATTTATTAGATATCATACACATAAAAAATAAACAACTTAATTGATACATCATAAAAAATAATAAACATAATTGATACATCATAAAAAATAACAAACTTAATTGATAGGTAGGTACATCATAAAAAATAATAAACTTAATGATAGGTAGGTACATCATAAAAAATAATAAACTTAATTGATACATTTTATTGACTTATAGAACTAAATAACTCTGAAAATGATTGTGGTGTGGATTCTTCTCTTTCTTCAATATTATTCTCAGAACATTCATACGTATTTACCGAACTTACTGATGGAATATTGAAATCAGTAGATGAGGATGTATTAGATCAGTAGTTCTCAACCGGGGTGACATGTCACCTTAGGGTGACGTGGACCTAGCTTAGGGGTGACGCAGAATTTTAACAAGAAAAGAAAAAATTTAAAAAATAAATTTTTCGATAATAGTAAAATTATAATAATAATAATAAAATTTCGAAAACAATCATATTATTTCTTATAATACATATATTATACACCTATACCACCACTGTCATGTACATAACATACCTCAAAGTTCGTATCTTTATAATAGTTTGTATTATTTATATTTAATCTTTTGGTCCGATAAACACGTGTACCTAGTAATAAGTAATTTGTCGTGCGATACCGCTACATACGTCTTAACGACTCAACATTAACCGGCCATCAGTCAGTATTCTACAGTCGCTGTGTAATGTTATCGCTCGTTGTGTATTTTACATTTTGTTATTACTTATTAATAATAATATTTTAACGTTAGTATTTTTTCGTATTCGTTAGCTGGCAAGTACAATTACCTACAAGTCTACAAGTAAGAACTAATTTTTAAAAAATTATGAGCATTATTATTAGCAAATTATAGTACGCATAATATAATATAATATAATAATAATAATAATATTTTTACTGTAGCATGGATAGATTTATTAATCGGAAAAGAAAATATGACAATGATGAGAATACGGAAATCAGTGACACTACATTACCATCAACTTCTGAGACGTTAAAACAGAGCGGAGGTAAGTGTCGGTATTACAATGAATCATATATGGATATAGGTTTTACATGGTGTGGTCCAAAAGATGAACCTATTCCCGAGTGTATTGTATGTGGGAAAATGTTGACCAACGAATCGATGGTGCCCAGCAAATTGAAACGCCATTTTATTAAACAACATTCTCACTTGAAGAATAAAGACGTTCATTATTTCAGAAAACTTCTCAGTGATCAAAAAAAAGAAGCAACCAAATTTACAAAAAAGGTCAAAGTGTCCGAGAGGGCTCCCGAAGCAAGTTTTGTTGTTTCACAAATGATCGCCAACAACATGAAAGGGCATACTATTGGAGAAAAACTAATTAAACCCGCTTGTAAGGAAATGGTGCGAATAATGATTGGAAATGAAGCGGCTCTTGAAATCGATAAGATACCTATGTCAAATGATACTGTTTCTCGTCGCATCTGTTGTATGTCGACAGATATTAAAGAGCTTGTTATAGAAAAGATGAAAAACTCTCGGTTCACGCTTCAAGTCGATGACTCAACTAGTAGCGACGGAAAATGCTACATGATAGGATTCGTTCGTTTTGTCGACGATAATGCTATTATAAGCCAGTTTTTGTGTCTGAAAGAGTTTAAAAAAAATACTAGAGGTAAAGACATTTTCAACACAATCGATTATTTTTTTGAAAATAATGGAATATCGTGGAGTGACTGTGTTGGAATTTGCACAGACGGAGCTCCTAGTATGACTGGGAGTATCAAGGGATTTGATACACTGGCTTAAATAAAAAATCCATTAATCGTTAAGACCCACTGTTTCATCCACAGAGAAGTGCTGATGACAAAAACGTTGGGTAGTGAATTCAATTCCGTTCTGAGTAATTCCGTTCGTATGGTCAACTACATTAAAGGAAAGCCCCTAAAAAGTAGAATTTTTGCCGAAATTTGTGAATCAATGGATGCTGATTTCACAAATTTGTTGTACCATACCGAAGTGAGATGGTTATCCAGAGGAAAGGTTCTGTTACGTCTCTATGAATTGAAAGAGGAACTTTTGCTGTTTTTCATGGAAGAGGAGAACAATGAATTTACATGTTATTTGGAAGACCACGACTGGATATCAAAATTCGCATACTTGGCTGATATTTTTCAATATCTTAACCAGGTTAATTCTAGTTTGCAAGGACCATCAGAAAATATTTTAACTTCCACCGACAAAATTTCAGCCTTTCAAGAAAAAATGTCCGTGTGGTGTGCAAACTTGGATAAAGAGAATACAACTATGTTTCCACTGTTTACGGGCCAGGAAAACTCCAGTCCTACCGTTCTAAAAATCATACGAAGTCACTTACAGACTTTACAAATGTCTATGAAACATTATTTTCCAGACTTAAACGTTGAACACTACGACTGAATTCGGAACCCTTTTACTTCCATGATACAAACAGATGACTGTGAGGTACAACAGGAAGCAGTGGAATTGAAGAACGACCGAACGCTTCTAGTTAAGTTTAATGAGGTCACGCTAGACAGCTTTTGGGTGGCTCTTAACAATGAATACCCTCGATTATCGAAAAAGGCTATTGAAGTGCTCCTTCAGTTTTCTACGTCTTGGTTATGTGAGCATGGCTTTAGTGCACTAACAAATATAAAAACAAAAAAACGCAACAGACTCACAAAAACAACTATAGAAGACGATATGAGACTCGCTCTTTCCACCATCAACCCTAGGATTCCATAACTTTGTAAAAAACACCAGGGTCAAATTTCACATTAAATTTATATAAATCATTATTTTTTTTTAACTTTAATTTTTTTCTGTACTGTATTTTTTTTTTTAATAAAAGAATAATTTTAATATATACAGCTAAGATTGTTTATTATTTTGATGTTAGGTTTTTTTTTTTTTTTTACATTACACAGTTAGGGTGACGCGATGTTTGATTCTAGTGGCTAAAGGTGACATGAATCAAAAAAAAATTGAGAACTACTGTATTAGATAGTAAATAATATTGTCCTTCTTCGTAGTTTGATTGTCGAGACTCAGGAGTGTATGTTTCATGACAAATTTTAGTTTATTCATTATTTGATTCAAGGCTTTCTTCGTACTTCAACAATTCTTCTGTTAAGATAGTTTGTATTTTTAATTGCGATGCAAGTGCTAGCCTCTTAGGAAGTTGACTAAGTTGAATAGCAACACTTTTACCAAAAACTTCAAATGCATTTTCAACTTTTTGTGCAGATGCAATTTTCGCAATTCTTTCCAATTCATCCACTGTGGAATCAATGTGTAATAACTGTGGATTCAACTTTCTTTTTTATTCAAACGTATTGGTGCTGAGTTAGTAGTTAGCATGGGTTTATTTAAAATAGGACTATTAGACTGGATGTTTTCAGTACAGGTTTCAGTACAGTTTTCAGAATCAATTAACTCGTTTTGTGTCAATGTGTTTTCTGCAGTTTCTGAATGTTTGTTCAGATCATAAATGTTTGTATTTATTTGAGTGCAAGATGTTACATTAGAGACCCACAAACATAAAATCATAATACATTATATTATTGACATTTATATTGATAATAATTAATTAATCTAATATTGATAAATTGTCTGTAAAAAAATAATTACAATAAATGTTTGATATTTCAGTGCCCATCAAGTGTTGAAGAATGGAATGAAATAGGAAATAATTTTTTTTTATAATGGAACTGTCCTGATTGTTATGGAGCAATAGACGGGAAGCTTATAGTCATAAAAGCACCAGCTAATAGTGGATCTGATTTTTATAATTATAAAGGGACATATAGCATTGTATTATTAGCTGTTGTTGAGCATGATTATTGCTTTCGCTACTTAGATGTTGGTGCAAATGGCAAATGTTCCGATGGAGGAATATTCCGAAACTCTTCATTAAAGTTTGCTATTGAAAATCATTTATTACATTTATCAGAAAAAGGTTATTTTGTTGCCGATGATGCTTTCCCACTAACAAAATATATGATGAAACCATATTCCAGGAGAAAATTGTCAAAAGAACATTATATATTTAACTGTAGATTATCAAGGGCAAGTCGTTTAGTCGAAAATGCTTTTGGGATTTTGGCACAGAGATTTCAAATTTATTTGAAACCTAACAACTTCAACCTTATAAAGTCGAAGAAATTGTTAAAGCAACATGTGCATTGCATATTTGGTTGCGTATCACATCGGGGTCAACGTACATGCCTCCAGTATCTTACGATGAAGAATTGGCGGGAAATACAACAGTTCGAATGGGTTCTTGGTATTCTGAAATACAACCTACGGGTTTAATGGATGCACCACCATTGAGATTCGGGCAAAATTATCCGAAAAGTGCGATTGAAAAACGAGAAAGTTTATGCAAATATTTCAACGAAGAAGGTGCAGTACCATGGCAAGAAAATATTTTCAAATTTATTTTCATTTTTAAAAATGTATTTCGTCTTATATTAAAATCAATTTAAAATTTATACATACTTGTATTTTGAATTTGATTAACTTGAGCTTCCTCCCTCTGTCCATGGTCCTAAAATTGTTTGTTTTTTAATTTATTTATAGTAATATAAACTATATGAGTGAGTTATTCTTATTTATAATATGGTGCATACTTCATAAGTAAATACCTACTTGTACTACAAGTTATTAAAAATTATTTTATAAACAATTTTAAAAATAAAACTTAATTTTAAATTATGAAAATGATGCGGACCTGTGGGGTGCCACGTGGATGTTGGGTGGAGGTGACCAAAAAAAGGGTCAAAAGAAAACAAAAAAGAACAACGAGACGGCGCACTGATGCAATTCAACTTTTATTAGTCGGAAACAAAAAAAACATTCAATATAATATAGAGAAACGGTATCGGTAGTGTTAGATTCGCGGGGACGTGTTTGGAGGTCTGTGTCCGGGTCGCTGAGAAAAACAAGTGACTTGTACGAGCCGGTTCGCCGAACGGCCGGTCGACATTTCCAGGCACGGATGTCGCATGCCGGCGTCGTCCGTCGTCGATTGGTGGTTTGATTGAGAAGCCACGGCGCGGCTTCCACGCAAAGGCTGTTTGAATTCAAACAGATATTGCGCGGGACCGCGTCATACTCCCCCCCCAAACCGCCAACGGCGTTGGTGTTCCGGCCGTTGCCGGTGTTGTGGTGGGTAATGAGTGGAGGGTGGGTGTGGTAGACCCCTGTCCGCGGGCACGTTTTCCGGCTGTGTTCAGCGGATGTGGCCCTGGCGGTGTCTAGTCATGATTGGCGACGTGGGAGGGCTGAAGTAGTTGAGACTTACCTCCATGTCCTCGTCGTCAGCCATGCCTGCGTTCGTCTCTCGTAACAAGTCCGCCTCCTCTTCCTAGGATATTTCCATATCCGCAGTTTGGGGGGTGGCGGCCGTTAGTTTTTCCGTGGTTCCGGTTGCTCCGGAAGTGTGTGTCACTTCCGGCACCATAGCCACGGCGAGGTTTGAGGTCGCAGGGTCTGGCTGCGACGGGTCCGGTGTTGTCTCAGGGGCTGTGTTTGAGGGTGGTGCAGGTTTTTCCAGGCTTTGTTGCTGGGACGTTTTTTTCGCCTTGTAGTTCAGCATCCGCTGCAGGTTCCGGCGTTCTCGGGCGTTCAGCGTGGCTGCAGGTGGTGTTTCCGGTGTGGTTGCCCTTGGTTTCGGCGTGGGTGGTGAGGGTGGCGTGTTGGTGGTCGTTATCGGTGGAGGAATGGACGATGTCCTCGGTGCCGGTATCGGCCTCTCCATCAGTGGACGGGGTGGTGTCGGCATTGGTGGCGCCGGTCGGGTCGTGGCCGCCGGTCGTTTCACCCGTCTGGGGCTTCGCAACCTGTTGTGCCGCCTTGATGTTGTGGGTTCGCCACTTGTTGCCCTTCGGAACGAATCTAGGACAAAATCCCGCAACCCAAATCCCGCTCGGACAAAATCCTGCCAAATGTGAAAAAAGTTCATTAAATTGTTTTGTACATATTTTTTTTTTTCAAATTCCTTAGCAACTTTTCCTTCACACTTTACCAGGCTTAGGACTGTCCAATAGTGAATTTTAAAGATATTCAAAATTCATTAAATGGGCGTGTTTAAAAAGTTGTTTTGGAGGTTTACGTTTATTATTTCTACTTTTTTTTATATTTCATACTATATAATATATTTTCGTCAATTTTTATTTTAATTTCTATTTTAAACATTAATTTGCAAATTATGAGCAATACCACGTAGGTAGTCGAGAGTTGGCGTCTCTTGAAATTTAGAACAAATAGTCTCTATTCTTGCATTTGAGAGTTTATAACGTTTCTTCTGAGACACATTTTCCTTCCCCTGAATAAAACCTTCTATCTTCACTCTTGTCAGATTTTCGTCTTTTTGGAATGCATTAATTACTTTCCAAATAGAAGGATGTGCAGCATGCAGGAGTGAGTATAAAGTATTGTGCCATCCTTCAACCCCATTATTAGTTCGAGGGAGATCTGCAGTTACATTAGTGAAACAATTCCACATAGAAAGAGGAAACAGAGGACTGCGCCGCCGTATATCGCCGTATATCGGGCGATACCCGTTTGCGTACATTTAACCTTTTTTGCGACTCGTTTGCGTACAAATGTACAACTCGATTGCGCACACGAATTTTTAATACCTGTGATAAATGACCCAAAACGCAAGACTCGTTTGCGTACATAAACTATAGCAAAAGTCTACTAAAACCCTTAACAAAAATAATGTTTAAGATTGTTTTTAAACATTGTCCTTCTCACTTTTACAGGCTTAGGACTGTCTGTTTACATCACATTATCGCTATAATATTTTGTGCCGATTTGTTTTAAATATTCCAATCGATTTATAGATTTGTTACATAATTGTCTGAAACATTTTTCTAAAAAAATTAATTAATTTATGCTGTCTTTTCGTTGAACATTATTAATACTTTTCTTTATAGAATTTAATTTTAAATCTGATTCTGATTGAATTTGTAATATTGTGTCTATAACTAGGTATATATTTGGATGTAGCGAGTAAAATTGACTATTATAATGACGATGAAAACTTTCTACTCTGTTGTCCTTGGATTATTATTACTTGGTGCACTTGCCCACATAACTGGAGGGAAATCTGAGTCAAGCAAAATATAATTTTCTAGAATATAATCTATGAATTCGGTAAACATAGTCGTAGGTGCAATTGATAGCAAGTCCGTAAAGCCGTCCGAGATTTCATCTGGTGGTAAATAACTTAAACCGAAAAAACACTTAAGCCATAAACCAATTTCTGAGGATTTGTTTAAATATTCGTTTAATAGTGGTTTATTTTGTTGGATACGTCGATACCAACTTTGCCCGAGATGAAAATTACAAATAAACTAATTTACAATTTGGAAACTTTTGTAATACAGTATGGAAAATATTTATTTGAAGTGGCTTGTTAGTCAGTTGCACACATAATTTTCCTAACATATCCCATAACATTGAATAAGTCGAAGTCTGTTTGTTGCGTAAAAAACAATAAACAAGTGGAATATAATAATTATTTTTGTAAATATGTAATATATACAGTTGCATAAAACATTTTGGAGCATAAGTAAACGTTCCATCTCCAAAAACATGTTCCGCGTTTGAAATTGCCTCTAAATTAATTTTGCATGTAAATAGAATTATATTTTTGTCATCACTCATAAAACAAAATTGTTCACCCTTGTATTGAATTTTATTTTGCATTTCATTTAACTGTTCGATAGCAATTTCGGTTGATGTCGGTACATTCGGAAAATGCTTTCTTCTTATGTCATATATAGAACGCCTAAACAACTTCGTATCCGTATGAGTTAAATTTAACGAAATGTCCTCCATATTTTGTAAATCACGACGTATCAATTTACTTGGAAGTATATGTAAGTCATCATTTGCTTTACGTTTTAAAGAACTTTTTATAATTTCTCTAGAAATTACCTGGTCAGTGTGTGCTTCGTAATTGTGTTTGTTTGAAGTATTAATTACCTTGGTAATTGATTCATTCACCGTAACTCTTGATGTACATTTTTTATTGGTACATCTAAACAACAGATCACCTGATTTTAAAACACGAAACTCACTATACTTATAGTTTTCAATATTAAAACAACGTTTTCCTCTGCGCGTTTCAAAAACATTTGATATTTGAATGTCCATGGTACTACACTAAATAAAATGACTCGTATCTCGATAGCATCACACACGTTCGACTAAATAATAGGCATATAGTAACATCCAGTAGTCGTCAATAACGCACACATTTATCTAAAATCACATTATCGTTTAGAACCGCACACTAGTTAATCAATTACGTGTATCTTATCGAAATTTGCTCTACAAGTAACAATATATATAGATGTACGCAAACGAGTCGTTATTTTTCAAGTCACAATTAGTATTAACCGGGTTTTCACGTTTTTCAATGTACGGAAACGAGTTGTCAGTTTACAGGTAAAAAATTGTGTACTGTGCGCAAACGAGTATCACCGCTAGTCTCTCCAGCCAAGTATCCTCGAAGTAATTGAGGAGAGGAGCAAGTTCTGGTTCATTATTTTCATAAAATTCACTCTCAATCAAAGTTTTGAACGCTTTCTCCACAGCCTCCTTTGGAACAAACGCAAGAGCAGCAAATTGACGAATTTCCAGTGCAAATTCTGCATCGTTCATATATCGCTGTTGTAAAGATGAAGACTGAATGTGACGCCATATTGACTGAGAAAAATGAAAGAAACAGCCTCTTACCAGACATTCCGGAAAAACTTCATTGACCGATTTTTGAACTGCTTGTTCGAAGTCTATCATTAATGTACTAGGTTTTAATGATGAGTTTAGTGCTTTCAATGCTGTCAGAAATTTTGTATAAGTAGTCTGGGTTTTATCAGGCAGCAGTGCATAGACAAGGGGTATGCAGGTAGATAATTTAGATCCATGAACAGTATACATTTGTGAGAATAGTGGAGGGGAAGAAGAGAATGTTCCGTCAGCATACCAATGATCACACCTTGGAGAGAAGTTCTAAATTTATTTTGGTAGAAAAAATCAGTAACCTTTGAGAATCTTCTTACCACTATCATATAACATAAATGGCTTTTTGTCCACTGTGAGTAAACATTTTTCTGGTATTATTAAATTTTCCAGTGAAGACGGATTAGAGGGGGAAGTTTCTAAGCATACCCTATATCGTCGAACATTGCGTTTTAAAGAACTGATGCTGGGTAATACACTAGAAACTCCTGGTGTAATGTCTTGGCAAACTTTTGCGACAACAGCATGAGTTGATGATCCCACATCCATAGATAAGTGTTTAAGTTTAGAAAAAATTTGATTACCACGAATTTTGGCTGTATCCGGTGGGTGAGAATGCACATTCAAATTTCTTCACTAATAGTGTGGACTCTCGCACGACACATACAATTTTTACTTTCCACACATTTCCATATGGTTTTTTCATTTTTTGGTTGTTTCTCTCTGGAGTATAGGAAACCTTTATACACTAATAAATTATTGCCTTTGGCGCTTTTAACAAATTCCATATTTATAAAAAAAACGTATGGCGAGAGAAACGTTAATGTGTTGTTACGAATGTAATATTCTCATATCGAAAATTCGGAGATAAAGTACGATAGATTGCACATGCGTGTCAGTCAATCGTACGTATTTATAAATATATGGATTTTCTATACATCAGTATAGTGTCAGTCAATATATGGATTTTCTATACATCGTTCACATCATGACCCGCGATAACGGCATAACGGCTAACCAATTCCGCTACAACTTTTATTACTAACAATAATGACAATATAGATAACGTATATTATCGCGAAAAAAATAATATTTTTTTTCGCGATATTTTATCCGAACGATATTTTATCCGGGCGATATTTCGTCCGGTGGGATTTTGTCCGAACACCCTTCGGAACACGTCGGTGCGGTCTTCCCACCCCCGCGTGTAGGCGTCCCACGGTACCGTGTCATCTGTAGCTGCGCCGTCGTCATTTGGCGAACCCGTGCCACCGTGGTGGTGTTGGTACCCTCATCCAGGGTGGCCGCCCTCAGCAACTGCTGGCTGCGTTCCAGCAGTTCAGCCGCTTGTTGGAGTGTGGAGGTAGTTGGTTCCATATCGGGGTGTGGTGCTGTTCCGACTGAAATTAAGTACACTAAGTGCTATTGTGGGTTTTATGGTTTAGGGGGGTTGGGTGGGGGTTGTTTGGGGCTCAGCGGTGTTCGCCCGTTTGAGGCAGGACAAGTGAAGACATGCTAATCACTTCCCAAGGGTGTCGGTGTATTCTGGTGGTCGCGGGGTCGTCTGCGCGCGTGTTTAGTGGTTTGGTACACGCGCATATGTGACACGACTTGACGTACAGTCGGATGTCGTTTTTTTGGCCTTTCCAAAAAAATCGCAGTTTTATCGCCCTGTACGTTTCTTTCCACCGCGGGTGGTTTGCGAGTACGTGATCGTGGTATGTCCAGATCACGTTCTGTGTTTTATTGTTTGGTATGACTACGGGTGTGTGTTCACCCAAATTTATCCGCAGAAGACCATCGGTAAAAATGTATTGATTTTTTTTATCCGTAGTACTTCTGGTATCGTGCGCTGGGTCGTCCGTTGTCACGTTGTCCGCTATGTCTCGTGTGTTGGGGTCATTGGCCGGCCACGTCACGAGCATAGCATGTGTGATTGTGGACCACTGGTAGTGTCAGCCGGGTCCGTTGTGGCGAACAGATTGTCGGCTGGTGAGCTAGTAGGGATGATGTGTGGTGAGGTGGGTACTCCTACTAGCCGTTCCTCGAGGTGTTCCTCGTCTAAAGGGGGCCCAGTGGTTGGGTTGCGGGAGAGCATGTCCGGCGCCTCGTTTTGTACGCCGGGCACATGCGTGGTTTTGTAGTCCAGGTTAGCCAGCTGGTAGTGCCCACCTGGTTAACTAGGAATTTGTATTTTTGGCTCGGTGGAGCCATGTGAGTGCTGAGTTGTCTGTATATAGGTCAAAACGGCGGGCTTCTAGGTATGGTCTAAACTTGTCGGTTGCCCAGATTATCGCGAGGCACTCGCGTTCTACCGCGGCGTACCTTGTTTGCGTATCACTAAACTTTTTGCTTGCGTAGGCGATTATCCGCCTTTCGTCCGGGCTGTCACCCCGTTGGAAAAGGACGGCACTAGCTCCTATCTCGCTAGCATCGGTTTGTAGGCAAAACGGTTTTCCGTAATCCGGCGTCGACAGTTTTGGCGAATCGTACAGGGCGCGTTTTATTTTGGTAAATGCCGCCTGTTCGGTTTCGGTCCACGACCATTTGGTCCCCTGTTTGAGTCTATTCGTTAGGGGTGCTATGGTGTCCACGTAGTTGTCGTCAAACTGGCTGTACCAGTTGCAAACGCCCAGGAACTTCCGTAGGTCCCTCAGCTTAGTTGGTGGGGGGTAATTTATGATGCCCTCTAGTTTCTCCGGTTGTTTGTCTATTCCTTCGGAGGTGACTAGTTGTCCAAGAAATGAGAATTCGGTTGCTCCGAATCTGCATTTTTCGGGGTTGCATGTCAGCCCGTGTCTCTGTAGGCGTTCTAGAACTTTGTCATAGTAGCACTGGTGTTCGTCCGTGGTGTTTGAAAACACTACTATATCGTCTAGATATACTCGGACGAACTCGTCCAGGTACCCCCTCAAGACTTCGTCCATTAGTCGCACAAAGGTCATGGGGCTGTTTTTGAGGCCAAAAGGGAGGACTCGGTATTGGTATAGGCCCCGACGCGTCCAGAATGCCGTGTATTTTAGCGCGTCTTGCTTAAGTGGTACTTGCCAGTACCCCGACTTAAGGTCAAGAACGCTGAACACTTTTGCCCCTCTCATCTGACGTATCAGCGTATTGAGGTCGGGCATTGAGTTCCCATGAGACGATGGGTGCGGCCTACAGGGATGTGCTTTGTTCTACTAGTCCCTGCTCTTCCATGTCCCGTATCATGGTATCGATTGTGGCTTGTTTTATCGGTGGATAGGGATATGGTTTGAGTGCTATTGGTGTTTGATTTTTGAGGAGGATGTCGTGTTCTATTAACCTGGTGCGTCCTACCCTACCGTTGAATACGTCCGGATAGTTGCGTACTACTTCGGCGAGTTTCGCGCGTGTG
This sequence comes from Macrosiphum euphorbiae, assembly GCA_949089665.1. Taxonomy (NCBI): domain Eukaryota; kingdom Metazoa; phylum Arthropoda; class Insecta; order Hemiptera; family Aphididae; genus Macrosiphum; species Macrosiphum euphorbiae. The sequence continues at coordinate 44,704,696 of CARXXK010000002.1, read as the reverse complement.
TGGTGGTCACCGTTTATTGTTAATTTGTCGACATCTAGTGCTGGGCTGGGGGTGGGTATCCGACCTTTCCAGCACGCTGTTGTTCTCCTATTCGAACCTAAATGAATAGTGCTCGTTGTGTAGTCCCAGTTGACTTCGTTTTGTACGAGACAGTCGTGACCTAGGAGCATGTCGCAGTATAAATTGTCCAGAATGGCTGCGTTGATGGTGACCGTGAGGTCTCCGATTCTGGCTACGAATGTGGAGGTACCACTTGTCATTGTGGTGTGTCCATCCGCCATTCGTACCTGAGTTTGTTGTCCGTGGTGGGGTGTGCCAAATTTTTGTGCAGTGTTCGGGCTTACATACGATTTTTGTGCTTGGGAGTCGAGTAGTGCTGTTACGGGGCCTGACCTAAATTCGAGTTCGACCGCGGGGGTCGGAATTTTGTCGGGGCATACTCGCTTAGCGTTATTCGACATTGGTTGTGATATATAACTGGGTAACTGGTTCTTAACCGCGTTATCAGTGTTCTGGGGAGCGGTTTGCACCGCCATTACCAGAGCATCCGTTTCGGTTATCTCTGTGCTATGGGTGTGTACTGTATGTGTACCTGTTGATTTCGTAGTAGGGGTCGTTGTGTGTGGTGATGATGACCTGCTACTTAACCTAATTTTTGTTTTTTGGACGGGTGATATATCTGAGGACGCCGAGTTTATCGATGCGCGTTTGATAGTTATATCCCCGTCAGTATTACCGAACGTTGTGTGTGGTGGCGTGGTTGTGTGTGTGTGTGTGTGTGTGTGGTTGAGGCGGCGGCGTAGACAGGTGTCCGCCGACTCATTTCCCGTTTCCCGATCGCGGTCTGTTTCCGGGGCACAAAAATTGACTTAAGCCCTTCTTCCCAGGAACCAAAGAGTCACAATAGACAAAATGTTTCATCGTCTGAGTCAACTCCACAAACTTGTTTATCAAATTTTAATTTTTTACACACTTTGACTGGTTTGACCTTGTTTTTCTTATCTTCTCTGGCATTATGTTCATTTTGTATTTTATCTTTTTCAGGGGTGTCTGTGAGAATAGTTGATTTTCTTTTTATCCTCTGGCCTTTACCATTTGTTTTGCGGGCACCAGCTTTTGGGAATGCCCTTATTTGATCTGGCGATATAAAGTTATTACATGTTTGACTAGTGTCATCTAATTTTGAAGTGGAAGGACTTTGAACCGTAGGTTTATTCCCAATTGTGCTGACTACTTCAGTAACTGTAACTGAAACATTATTAACTTCTTTTGGTTGATAGGAAGTTAGATTATGATCTGATTGTGAAGTGGAAGGACTTTGCATTGGTAGTTCACTAATATTATATTGATTAACCTCATCATGAGTGGCAGTAATTAAATTATTTGTTTCTTGTGGTCGATCAGTTATATAACTAGGTAGAAATGCTTCATCGGTAAATATGTCTGGATTATAAGTCCATATGCCAGATACTCTAAACCCAGATTGTATATTAGACATAGTTGCAGCCATGGGTAATGCCTGTTTAACAATTAATGGAATATCATAGATAGACATTGGTTTTTCCATGATTATTTCTCATCCATGAATCACTAAACTTATGTGTGAATGTTTTGAAAGATCTAAAAACATATCGGTATAAATGTTGCAATTTATGGGAACAATGTGGGTAAAATGATAATAGTATAATACCATTAAATTTACAAAAATTAAGTACAATATTCAAATGAGACACATGATTATCCAAAAGCAAAAGAGTTGGCTGATCAATGGATGGCTTAACATTTTTACAAAAATGTTTAATAAATATTAAAAAGTCTTCTCCTGTCATCCAACCTGATGAATTGGCACTTCCTATAGACCCAACTCGGCTTTTAGTCAAAAACCAAGGTTTCATTTTTTTTTAGGAAAAATAAACAATGGAGGCACTGCATTTCCAATAGCACTGACAGCTAATGCTACAGTTACAAGTGTTCATCTTTCGCCTGATGTAATAGCCCCAACTTGTTTTGTACCTTTTACATCTATTATTTTAGATGGCCGATGTACAGTAGTAACTCCAGTTTCATCAACGTTATAAATATTATGGGGCTCAAACTTAAACCTATCGTATAACTTACATATATTTTCAAAACATGTTTTAACATTGTGTCTATTGAAGCTGGTAGCTCTACTTAAGCTTGTTACTTGAGGTGTTCTTAATGACAAATCTTTTTTTCGTTTTAAAAAAGAATATAACCAATCTTCACCAGCACTACAATTATTCTACCAATTACTAGGCATTTTAACATTATTTACCCTACCAAATTGAAAAGCCAAATTTTTGAGATCAGTTCCTGTAAGGCCAAAATATATTCTTGAAGACCGTTTTGTATAAAGAGCCAACTCAACTTCTTGATTATGCGTGAATACCGTGTGACTACGCCATCTAACTGGAGCTAGTTCTTTAATATCTAAGAAATATGTGTACAAATTAATATAAGTAAAGAAAATTACAAATTAAATAAGCTTGAATTACTCAATAGGATCTGTTATTTTTTTTTTGTACCTCTGTAAGGTCATCACATTAACATCATATTGTTTAGCTGCTTGTCGCAGTGTTATGACACCATCGATCACTTCTTTCACTGCCTTGTCATAAATATCTTGAAGTGCAGTTCCAAAATATGTTTTTCTTTTATAATTTCTGACCATTATAACAATCTATAAAGTGAATTGTTAATAGGAATATTTAACTTTTAATAATACTTTATCTGCTAGTATTATTAAAATTACATTGAATTTTAGTCATCTATAAATAGATCTTATTTGTACAAAACAATTTTTAAAAAAACCTTTGAAGTAGCACAGGTGAATTAAATGTATACAAACACTAAAAAAATTGATATGGAATATAATCAAGTTGTACTGTTTATATGTTAATATCTAATATTAGGTATAACGGTTTACCCCGTAACAGTAAAGTTGACCCCAACAGTCCATGTTTAACGATTTTTGTTATAACGGAATAGCTATTTTGTATAAAAAGATAATTACATTGAAATATTAATCTGTACAAGCTAGATAGTAAAATGAAATAAAAATTACTGTGACGAAAAACGTGACCGATACAAGACGTTTGTTTTTTTTTTCGACTTATTTTACATTTTCCAAATTATTTATTAAAATACGTTTGTTATTAAACCGGCTTATCAGTAACAGTACGCACATGGTCGAAGCTGACAATTTTGAAAAGTTATTCTAGTGTTACCAACTGCGTAACACGAATAATTGTTAACTTAACACTTTGCCCCGTGTAACACTACGCCTCCCCTAGAGCTTTTATAACTATTTATTAAATATTTTTTTTTACATTTTCGTCGGAAAAATTTGCTATAAAACGAAGTAAAGAACAAAATTTACCATTTTTTTGTTATGGTTTTACCAAATTTAATGGGCCACTGTCATTATTACCTCTTAGAGAAAGTTCTTGTTCACCACAAAAAATAATTGTTTCTATTATTGGAATTAATGCCACTCTCTTTCCTTCACGTTGTTGCTGTCTATGTGAATTCACCTGTGTAGCAACATCACACATTTCTCCAGTAGGTGTATCTACTTTACGAAAATTATCAGCAGTTAAAGTACAAAATCGATGATACTCGGTGTTTGAATGTGATGCAAAGTTTTTGATTGAATCTTTCCATTTTATGAACGGTTTGCTTACTAGAGATCCAATAACCACAATCTGGCCACAAAGACCCTACGTCTAGGCTACGTCCCTGTCATTGGGTTAGTTAAAGATGGAGTGACAGCAAGGACATACTCCACAAAATCAGAATTAATGGTAGTTTTTAAAAATAATTTAAAGTAATAAATGTAGATGTTATAACTATAAATAATATTAAATTTTCTAATAATATTTATATATCTATATATATAAAATGACTTGTCTTGAATGATTTATCATCGCCTAGCCGGAACCACTGGATGGATCTGGCTGAAATTTGGCATATAGATAGCTATTATGACGTAGGCGTCCTCTAAGAAAGGATTTTTGGAAATTAAATCCCTAAAGGGGAATATAAGGGGTTGTACGATTATAACAGTGGCGCCATCTATCAAGCAATATCTTAATTAAATGTACAATATTGGTTTTAAAAACAAAAGGTACGAACTTGATCTTAGGAATACTTAGTGATTCCTCTAATGATCTAGATATGCAATATTTGCTTTTTGAAGAGCACATCATAGTAATCCGTGCAATGGACAGAAAACTATTACAGTTAGAGGATCAAATATGCATTTATTCATTGAAATATAGTATTTTTGAAAGGTAAGATTTGATAAACAAAACAAAAACATGGGATTTAACGTGTTAACTATTTTTACTGAGTAATAATATAACAAATGTTTTTATTTAAGTAACTTTTAACATAATGAGTGGTGTACATAATTTTTGTGATCACGGAAAATTGCCAGTCATAGAGGTTAACAATCACGTTAGTCAAATCGCCAATCCCAATGATTAACCTTGGAAAATATTAAATAGTATAGACTATAGAGAATTTATATTTTATTTTTATGACTTAAATAAGTAGGGTGAATAAAATTTTTTTACTACCTACCTATTATTAAGTCACTGGCTATTCAAATTATTTATTTTATATTTCTAACAAGACTATGTAAACAAAGTAAAACATTTTATTTATTATTTTATTTTTTCAGCAAGAACCTAAACATGTATCCGGAAGACAGTATTATGTGTTGTCTATTTCCAAATAGCTGTAATATGTTTCCCCGAACGCTGCTAATGACGTTATTGGACACATCTGGATTAACTTCTAATCCGTGGCAGTCAACATGGTTATATGTATACATGATCATTCTCATAATATGTCTCTTGGTAGTTAAGTAAAGTAAAATAAAAAACCATTTTAAATTAACATTTTTAAAGTTTCAGAAATATGTTGGTAAATTAATTCTACACAATGAATCTTCTGAGGAAAATTGTATACAGGAACTATTGCTTCAGAAAGAAGTTGTAATGGAATGTATTGAAGACAACAACTTCGTTTCCGATGAAAATAATTCTGAATGCAATGAGGTAATGGTGGTATCAAGAGTAGGCCAGGGCGAACCTGAACCAGTGGGATGTCCAGTAAATGCTTTAAAGAATAAACCAATACCATGTGCATTGGAAGAAGTGAGTAACAGGTTCTAATTAAAGTGTTGTCCTACCAATATAAAAATAAAATAAACATAAATAGGTACCTAACTAAATTAAAATTAAAATGTATTGTTGGTTAATTTACAATAAAAAAAGCATTTTAAATTGTATCCGTTATTATTGATACAAATATAATATAGCAATAATTATAAAATTGGAATCACTCTGCTGTACAATAGTTGTCAAGTATGTCGTTTTAATGGATGTATTCGATTTTAATTTAATGATAAATCATTACAAATGAAAAACAATTCTTAGCGGAGCGGTGTGTCATCCTAGCACCTAGGAAACTTGTGCAATTAATAATCAAATTTAATAATTAAAAACAGTTGAATATCAAATATCGATGGCATAGTGTACACATGTTGTAAGTGACATTTTCGTTATTGTTCAGGAGAACGATTTTAAAGTTTGAACTATTATAACAATTAAAAAATGTAACCAACTATAATGAATTTGTTATATTTTCCTTAACATATAATGAGTAAAGATGATTAAAAATTATTATTCTACTATAAACAAATCTCATAAAAAAAAAAAACTAAATTAAAAAGAACACTTGGTGGGTCATTGTATAATAGATTGTATTAAACTTAAATTCAATGATATAATATCATAGTATAAGAAAAACAATTCTGAGCGGAGACGGTTTGTCAGTCTGGATATTTTATATTAGTATTATTTATTATATCATGTAAGTTGAATTAATATTATTATTTATTATTCGTTTCTATGGTGAAAATCAAAGCATTATAAATTAAATTTCTATTTTTTGCCGTTTTTACGATTCCACTCGATATGCTGGCGAGAGTAATGGACAACTTTCGAAAACGGCTCCATATGTGCGTTGCTCGTCAAGGCAATCATTTTTTGGAGTTTAATCAAGGACAATATTATTTTTGAAAAATAACTTTAAAAAAAACCTTACTTAATGTAGTTTTAATAAATAAAAAAAAAATTTCCATATCTTGTATAGTTTTTTTTTAATTCACCTCGGAAATGTGGGAGTCCATTATGCCGCACCCTGTATAACTATGGAGAAAATCGAAAAATGACATCTCTAAAGAACCATCTTGTTCCAATTTTCTAAAAGATAAGGTACTATAACATATTATGTTGAGATCGAAGCACTTCTTCTGATAGAAATTTTGTATATAGGATATAAAAATAAACACCATTTTAAAACCAATAGCTTCCTCGCTCCGCTCAGAATCTAATATCTGTAAAATTAATACATTCATCGCTACGCCCAGAATCTAAAATAAATAAATAAACGTTCAAACTTTCATTTATTTCAAACAAATTTAATTAAGTAACATTTTAATACATACCATATATATATATATTACAGTAAAATACGTTAAATTTATATTAACGTTATTAACCAGGAATCAATATTATTATCCGGATGATTTAAGAAGAGTTTTAAGTATGAGTAAAATGTATAAAAAGCGGAATGTAGAATTGGTTTCAAAACTAAGCATCTTCTAGGATTGGATGACTTCTTTTTGACAATGTGTACATAGATTTTATATGCCATCCAGTTGGTTCAATTATCAAGGTGGTTCAATTATTGTAACCAAATTTTACTCACCCACCCACTTTATTTATCATTCAAAAACGAAAGAAGATATTTAAACACAAAGCCGCCCGCTTCGCTCGCAAACTGGACATATTTTATTAAATAATTTTATATTTAATTGACTTCAATCATAGTCATTGATCAATTAGTCAGTCACTGTTCAAAAACCATTTTGACTGCATGTTTGCAAACAATTATAATTTATATTAATAGGTATTATTCAATATAAACAATTATTTTAGCCCTCACCAATTTACTATTTTTGATCTATATTTAATATTATATTATTATAATAGCTAGACACTTGAATTGCCATCCGATGTTTACTGTGAAATACTGACAGATTTATTATCTACAACATTAGAATGAAGTCCTACACTAGTAAGCCCCAATAAGTTTATTTACCCACTAGAAAGGTATAGGTTATAGATAGGGATAGATAGATTATAGTGGTAGTATATTATAGTCCGGGTCACGAAAACTGGCGGCTGATTTTAGCGCCCCCAGTGGTGTATTTTTGGTAGGGCTATAGTAGTTTAGATAGCCCTACCAAAAATACACCACTGGGGGCGCTAAAATCAGCCGCCAGTTTTCGTGACCCGGACTATAGTATATAGTAGATATTAGTTCAAATCTTAGTCCGTGGCTCTATCTACTGGCTACTGCGACTGTAATTCTATATAGGCAATACGCCAATACCATTAAGATAGCATTATAGCTACATTTTCCATCGAGTGATGACTGTAAAAATTACCCATAGGTAATCAAACCAAAAAAATAATAAGCCACTATAATTACTAGTTTATTAGTTACCTAAAGTTATTTTGATTAATAAATAATTTACTCTAACATATATTATATATATAAACCATGATAAACATCTTATATTTAAGAATTTAGTAAAATATACAAGATATTATAATTTGAATAAAGTTAAAATGCCTACAACGGTAATTTAGAAATAACTGATTCGTACAGATTAAATTACCTAAGTTGATATTTTGAAAAAATTATTCATATTATAATAATAAAATATTACAGCCAAAATGTAGACTATTTAATTTGATATTAAAAATATATTTACTGCTTTAATTATTGTGTTAATAGTATACCTTTTGTACAACTTTAAGGTACCTAACACGGATTATTTCTGCTGAATTATCTTGTATTATGTGTGGTTTTTTTATTGAATATTGGGCGTTAATATAGGTACTTTTAATTATATAAAACATAACACTTTAACCTTTTTATTTATGCACTTCTATAATAAAATAACATTTATTAAATTTAGTTCACACCATTTTTGAGACAGGATTTTGATTGCTCTATATTTTTTATGTTTTATACTTTTTAAATTAGCTTTTCAGACAGTTTAAAGTTAGACGAATTAGGTACATTTTTTGCATTTTTTTTCCGATTAAATTCAAGGTTATTCAGCAGAAATAATTTGTATTACCAACCTTTGGATTTGAAGACACTAATACATTATGAGTACTATTTAAGTATTCAAAAAAGTAAAGAAAATTATTATTTATTGGGGTTTCTTAAATTACCTACTAATTTAAAATACTACTTAAAAGCATGACTAAATCGAAGAGTTTTCTTATAGTTTATACAACATAAGAAGCTATTCGGGCTACTAAATTGTGAGCATAACCACATTTTTTGGACACCTCACTTAAGTTGGGTATTAAGTAATGGAAATAGTTGTGTGTGACCTACGCATCACCGACAAAAACCGGTCGCTTCTTATGTTGAATAGAGCGTAAGACCATAACTCTAATAATACTTTTTGTTTAAACAATGGAATAGTTGGGGAGTCTCAAAAAGAAATTTTTTTTATAGATATCTTCCTATTTTACCTTCAAGAAGTTTCAACCATGTTCCAGCCACCGACGCCGTAATCGTCCACTGAGAAGCTTATGGTCACCGAAAACTCGACCAGCCCACTTGTCTCACCGACGTCACAACCACCGTCCGAAGATGACGAAGCATCTGATTCCAGCTATTACTTGTGAAAGCAAAATTAACTACTGTTAATATTTTGTTATATTTTTGGTATGGTTATTAATTTTATATTATTAACATTTGGAGATAAGCAAGCTAAGTACAACATGTTATTATTGTTAACCCAAAATATCAACGGCAACTTTTAAAAAGTAAAAAAAAATGTTTATCAATGTCATAAAACAAGCAACGGAAAAAACAAAGGCTACCATAATATTATATAACATTAATAAAATTGGGTTCATAGTAGAGCTCAGACGTTTATGGCTATATATTTTATTCAAATTAGTCATAACTCAATAAATTAGTTTGACACAAATTTAAACCCAAAGTCTAAATGTCGAATATGCAAAATTATTTTGCGGCTATTTCACACGCATAGAAATTTGGAGTTGTTCTAACTACAACGAGTGTCAATGTTATACACATTTGAACGTCGATTTTGCGCTAAGAGAGTTGTTCAAACAAAAACATGTTTTAAAAATACCGTAATTTGGGGTGAATAGAAACGACGAGGTAAATAGAAACAAAATCAGGAAAATGTTATCTTTTACTTCCTTACGATTTACTTTTAGTGTTATCAATATAAAACATTCAGTAAATCCAACATTCATTAGTACTAATCTCGTTTATATTGAAACGTTTCGTTTTGTTCTACCTCCATACACATATTATTGATAACAATCATGTGATATTCCTTATCAATGAAAAATTATCAAAATTCAAAGTTACCGTTTATGATGTAAATTTCTTTTTTCAATTTCTTTTCCTAGTTAAGTCTTATCAATATATTGCTGGCTTTAATAAAACGTAAGTATTATTGTTTTATTTCAATTAACTAAGAGTTTATTTATTTTAATTTAAAAAAATACAGAAATATGGTGAATAGAAACATATAATGCAACATATATGTAAAAGATTGTCGTTCAAAAACGTATAAGAAACCCAATCCAACTGATCTCGCAAATGCTGTCAATGCAGTTCAAAAAAAGAGAATGACTTATCGTGAAGCACAGGAGGTATACGGGATTCATTACTCTGTAATTTATCGCCATGTGAAGAATAAAGACATCAAAATGCAAGGTGGGCAAACATCATTAAGTTTAAGTGAAGAAAAACTTTTAATTGATAATATGTCCATGTGCTGAATGGGGGTGAATAGAAACAGAGCACTTAAAATAATCTGTTAAAAATACAAATATTTTGAATACACACAATTAAAGTAATCGGAGAGACCTATATTTAGGTGTATCGATAAACATTGTAGCCCAAATAAAACAGTTTATATGATACATCAAAGCTGAAAAGTGTTTCTATTCAACCCATTTTACGGTAACTCTAGATCATAAATTATTCTCTAAATTAATTACTTTAATTTCTTAAATTATTTATAATTGTCCGTAACAATTGATTGAGTGTTGATTTAACCATTCAATCTTGGTCTAAACCAGATTTTGAAAGCAAGCGATTTACAGTTTGTAATTGAAGTTTAAATTCTAATGTGTGACCGGGATTTATACGACACGGGGACAGAATTAGCAAATGACTTTAGTACTTTATGTTTTGCTTCAAAGCGTATAGAATATGTTAATCTGATTGGACCATTCTTTAGTAATAAACGATCATAATGAATAATAAGATGGAACTTTGGTTTAAGAGTCTTATTATTAGATAATTTCCATATATAGTCGATTATGTTCAGTAACAAGAGAATCTAATAATTTAGAACACTCGGGTTCTATACTCCAAGCACAACATAAATCAACAATTGTTCTCAATAAAATATATAGTTTCCAATTTTTTGAACTTTTAGGAATCAATTCACCAACAATGAGACCAAAATTTCTCACTAAACAGAGCATTTCCGAGGCAGACATTATTATGGAGCCATTGTTCAAATTTGATTGATTAAGTTTTGGAGGAAAATTTTTATTTTCTATTATACCATACTGATAAAGAATAATACGAGAGTTTAATTGATCAAGAGTAAAATATTTCTTAATTATGAAATTTTGTACAATGATTGCCATATCATAACGAGCTACTCGTTCGGGAATATCATGCATGAAATCGCAAACCATGTTCCGAACAACATGAAATTTGGAACTTCGTGAAAGATACAACGTTAATTTACTCCAGTATCTGTTACATTTCTTTTATTAATATAAATTTCATAATTATTTTAATTTCTTAATGATTGAAAAGATTCACTTAACATTTTCTGTAGTTCTGGTTTTGGACAACGACAAATCCTACAGTAATGATTTGCAGAAAAGCTTTCGACAAAACCCAAGATAGAGTTTAATCCCAAATTATCTCCTAAGACTAACTCTAGTGCAAAGAATATAGTGGTGTAAGTATTGTCAACACATACAGAAATTCCATTTGTCCGAAGATCAATTAGTTCATTGATAAGACGAGAAAACATGATTTTATTGGGTACTTTGATTATCCCACGATCTGAAGAATGAAATGAAAATGCTGTAAATATATTATTTAAAGATGACAAATATTCAGGTGGTAAGGCTGCAACAGTATAATATATACACCCTATTTTATGTATACCAGAATGGGAACCCAATGGATTTGGGAACATCATCATAATATAGAAAAAGAGGTAAAACAATTTTTCCAGAAAATTTTAATTTCATGTCCAGCCATCCAAAAAAGAAATAAGAGTAGTATTGTGTAATAATGAATCGTTAAAGTCAGTTGCAACTTTAAGAACATTAGGAAGCTCAAAAAAGGCTTTAAGGTTTTTTTTCATAGAAAGAAAATGCCCATGTATAGGTACTGTTAAAAGCTTATCTTCACCATTAATAAACCGCTTTTCTTTAATATGACCTACCACCACAGTTTCAGGTTTGAAAAACAAATTATTAGAAATTAAATATTTAATTCGTTGATAATGAGTTTGTAGTTCAAAAAATGGGTCTCGTAATGAATCAAACATTTTTTCTACTTCTAGTTTTGTGGAAGAATTGCATTGCAATATAGGAACAACTTTACATTTTAGTCGTTCTATTATAGGTACCACTTGAAAACAGCTCCATAACACTTTCCACTACATCTTGTACTAACGAGTTAGTAAGATAAGGCTTCGACATTAATTTTGTAATAAATTGTAATACATTTCTTTTCAAAATTTCATCGTAAGGAAATAAGTTTATACTTCTATTTTCATTGTCTAAAATTTGTTTAGTATAACTATTAACAATGTCATTTATAATGATAGATTCCTCAATTAATTCATATGATTCAATATTATTTGTTAAGGGTGTACTATCGAGTTCAGAAAATGTAGTAGATGATTTATTAAATATATCAGGTAATTCTACCAAAGATTCAACAATGGATTCAGCTATTGTTTTACTAAAACTAAGTTCATCATTGTGATTTACTGTAACTTGGAAATGTTCTCTATTTAAATGCTGCCTGAATTTTTTTATACCCCTGAAATCACGTGCACAATATTTTTGTTTACAGAATTATTACCAAGATTATGATATATTTTCATATGCCAAATTAACTTTGGTATGGACCGGAAATCTTTTAAACATAAATAACATTTATACATGATGTATTAAACGAAATATTAAAACTTTTTTTTTAATAAGAACTAATATTAAATACAGAGAAAATTATTATTTTAGTTTATATTAGTAAAAACTGATACTATATAAATTGAAAATTATTAATTAAAAATTTACAAATGAATATTTTTAAAGCGTTCATTTTACTTGTTAAAGATGTAATTATTGATGATTTTTGATCATAAATGGTTGTAAAATTATAAAGTTGAAGTTGTAAAATCAGCCAAGACTCATAACACTCACGTGAATAGGTGTAATGTAAGGCGTTGTATGTTGTAGAACAAGCGTTTAGTGCTTTTAGCGGACAACCAAAATTCCAATAGTTGTCATCTTCTCTGACATAGGTTGACTCAACAGAAAATATGTCTTGGCCAACTGAAACTATGAAAGGTTGTACCTATTGTTGTTCCATACTGTACATATTTTGGCCTTCTTCTGCCAAGTTCAGCTTCAAGCTCTGTAAGGTTCTGTTAAAACAAGGAGCTGTTGTTTATTTACCTATGAGATAAGAATTATTCTCATAATATAAAGAACATACAGTAACATGAACCGTAAAAGCTGCTGCAGACTCTGATAATGACGGCTTCCAAGACTTTTTTTGTGTCTTTTTAATCTGTGTTTTTGTTGGTACCAAGTATGGAATAAGTAAAAGTTTCAATACATTAACTGTTTTAATAAATAAATATACAACACCATGAATAAAAAGTTAATGCCTTGGTTAATACAGTATCTACTATCTAGTATTCTAGTATAAATCATTATTAAGAATGTTATAGGTATTTACCTAACATTGTACATGTAGATATGCAGTTATTAAGTTAGTATTATTATAAGAAATATAATTATTAAATTGATAATAAATCCAGCGAAATTAAAGAGAACTAGTAAAACTTGATTTAATAAACAAAACTAATGAAAAATAAATAAAATATTTAGTTTTAATAAGCCTTTAAAATTAATGTTGAATAATAGCAGAGAACCCTACCTAACTAAACCTATTTTATAAAATTTGGTTATTTATACTAACTTCCTCTTAGTTGTGCAGCATCAAGGTGTTTTAAAAGTTCTCTGGCATGATTATCCTTAATTGAACTCCGCCGTAAACTAACTATTGTGTCAGAAAATAATATCCATTTTTTAATATACACAGACCAATCACTAAGAGTTTCATGTTGTATATGTGGATATTCAAGTTTGAAATCTTCAGAAATCTTTAAAAAATAATGCACCTATATACAATAATTAATATGATGAGTACTCAGTAATACAAATAAATTAAATAGTCAAATTAGTCATAATGTTTATATTTTTTTTATAGTTTAAACCAATTATAATATTTATTTATTTAATGATTAGTAAAATAAATTTAGCAAGGGAAGAAAACTTACTAAGTCATGTCCTCTTAAGCTACACAAAATTGGCCATGATTTGAAAATATCTGATAGATGACGATCAGTTAAAGATTTATTATCTACACTTTGTATTTCTAATTTTCTTATTTGATAAGTAATTATCCAATTACTTTTGATTTCTTCAAAATTAGCCGACAAACCATTTTGACTAAGCCAGAATTTAGCGGTTTCAACATTTTCTAAACAATATAAAAATTAATTAGAAAAATGTATAATATTATATAAAACTTCGAAATTACCAGAAAATATTTGTGATGCAAGATCAACTGTAGCAGAGCTTGGTTTTTTCTTATCAGATTTAATTGCACCTATGCTACGCAATCTACATTTTTCCATCTCTCTACCAATTTCCCTTTAGCATGAGTATTGACTTCTCCAGCCGGTATAAAATATATACTCTATGAAAAAAAATTATGTACTTATACAAACTAATGGTTCAATTAAAATCGAATACCTTTTGCTCGCTAGGAAACACTTCACAAATTAATGTTGCTATTTTGCGAAAAATAAATCTGAGCCTCTAAAAAAATATATAAAATTAAAAATGTTTTATACTCATTAATAATTTATTACCACTCTTTATAATTATAAAATACAAATTAATAAAGGTTATAATATTATAATGCTAGACTTAATTAATATTGTATTAAATATTAAAATTAAATATTGTCTAATATAGGTAACTGACACATCATACATTCATATTATTTAAAACTGATATAACTGTTCAAACCACACCATGCTGTCCATAAGTACTTATAATACAAGATTAAAGACTTAAATTGTATAAAAGTAAACAAACATTTTGGAAAATTTATTAGTGTTAATGTAGGAATAGATTTATGTAGAAAATTAAATATAGATATCACTAAGTTTAAAACAAAGTCCATGTTGATTAATTATTTATATATTATAGATCTAAATAATGTTAATTAATAAAGCAATTTTCACTTTCCTTATTATGTTAAAAAACTGTATATATATATTTTTTTAAATGAAGAGCTCATTTTTAAGTTATTATTATTATTTAATATTAAAATACTATATTTAACCAACTATTTTAGAACTCACCCACACTAAGCACAAGCTTTGTTTATTTGTTTGACTGTGTGTCAAAGCCGCACAGGGGTGGATGTCATATATTGCATGTTTTAAAATATATGATTGTAATCTGTTATGACAAAATCTGTTATGCCATTCATGATACAACTAACCAAATTTTTTAATATTTTAAGAGTTGATTTATTAAGAATGATATTTCATACCTAACTATCAAATCAGATTTTAAATATGTAAAACCAACTTTTAAAACAAGTGTGCACCATTTATGTTAGATCAAGAAAATATATCACTTACTTGCTATTATCTTGGAATATAAAATTAATAAGTAGTTTTGTTGGGGTATTTTGACCATCATCGGATAAAGAGCCATTATTTATTTTTGAGTCAGCTAAAACGAAACGACCATCATTGGATGTATGTAAAAGTTCTAAAATTGTCAAGAAAATAAAATTATTTTATAAAATATTAAGCTCTGTATTACACAACAGTTATTTTTATTAAAATACCTCAATAGTCCATTCCATTGGTTTATATTTCCATACTTTTGATGATTTGGTGTCGAGGTTGAAGGTGAAAAATTGGACGTTGTATATGGACTCGAACGGTTTAGGGTTAAGTAATATTTACTTGGATCATTAACCCTGCATCAGTCGCGCGTTCTACTATTGTAGTACAGTGATAATCAATTTAATTTTAGATGGTTTTGGAATTACCCAATGACAATGATAAACTAAATACCTTTTAACAACATTATATGATTGAAAACTGTAATGATTTCGGAGTTTATCTTTCAGTGCAGTTCCGTATATTGAGCAATCAAGTTTTATGTTCTACTATTGTAGATTACGCGACGACTCAGGTACGTAACTTTTATACTACATCTCATATTTTAAACTCCCGTAATTTGTATTAAAATGAAATAGTTTAAACTTATATTAACGTTATACATTATAATTTATATTATATAATATTTATATAATATAATATATAATATAACCTACTTATATGTTATTGTTTTTGGTACCTATATAAATTATTTATAATATTTGTACCTATGTCATGATACTTTTTCTTTATTTATTTTGTAAAATAATTTTACTTTAGAAAATGGATAATGTTATTGAGCAATGGCTTGAAGAAGAAGAGGAAGAGTTGATTGAAGGTGTTGGCGTAGATAGTGATGAAGAATTAGAAACTGATCATGTTGAAGAACAGTGCGAAGATTCGAATACAGAACCAGGCTTTGCAGTGGTTCAGGATGACACAACCATCCAACACAAACTCCCGAAAATAACCAGCATATTCTCTGCCGAAAACTACGCCATATTTGAAGGGGTAAAACTTGCAAATACCCTAGAGACTAACGATATACTCATAATCAGTGACTCCCTCAGCACCCTACTAGCACTCAAAAACACATCATCAAGAAATGAAATAACATCAAACATCCAAGCATGCTTGGTCCAAACAAAAAAAAACATTGTATTCATGTGGGTCCCATCTCACACCGGAATTATAGGGAACGAAAAAGCAGACAAACATGCCGAACAGGCAACGAAAACCATCCTCAACCCTACAATAAACAACATACCCAGCATCGACATCATAAACTCTATAAACCAGAAAATCCTCTCATCTTGGCAAAACTACTGGAACTCAATAACACTGTCTAACAAACTCAAAAATATTAAAAAAACAATAAAAAAATGGAACACCCCCCCAAATCTCAACCGACGCCAAGACATTGCAATCACCCGCACCAGAATCGGACACTCTTTCCTCACTCACTCATACCTAATCAGTAAAGAACCCCAACCAATATGTGAACCCTGTCACATCGCACTAACCATCAAGCATATAATGGAAGAGTGCCCTCAATACTCCCGAATCCGCACCGATCTCAACATGCCACCCACCATAGCAGAAGCACTTGGCGAAAATCAAACAGACAAAATACTAACCTTTTTAAACATTACAAATATTATTAAAAAATTGTAACAATAAAACATGTATATATTATGTAAAAACTAATTTTAAGAAAAATTTCATGTAATAATCTAATGTCAGGCTAATAACCTTAGTTGTTGAAGCCTTTTCCTTTAAAAAAAAAAAAAAAAAGAACCAGAATATACTGATGATGAGTATGAAGGTGAGTCCACTTCTGGTGATGATAATATTGGGTTAATTGTTCAAAACAAATATTATATCGGGAAAGATCAAACAAAGTGGAAAAAAAAAGTTCATCCACAAAATAGTAGAACACGTTCTCATAATATAATATCACATTTACCAGGGCCTAAATCAAATGCTAAAAATAAAAAATCACATATGGAATGTTTTTCTCTTTTCTTTGACGATTCAGTAATTTCAATAATAACAAAAAGTACAAACATCAAAATTCAAGTAATTCAGATTAAATATAAACGTGAACGTGATGCAAAGGAAACGGATGAAACAGAAATAAGAGCTGTTATTGGTATACTTATACTAGCGGGCGTATCAAAATCAGGGCGGCAAAATATTTTAAAATTATTTGATGACACTAAGGGTACTGGTATTGAAGCAATTTATTTAGCAATGAGTAGCCAACGGTTTTGTTTTTTAATGCGAAATTTACGTTTTGATAATTTTACTGATCGAGAACAAAGGAGGGAGATAGACAAATTAGCTGCTATCAGAGAATTGTTTGAAATAATATTACACAATTTTCAAACCAATTTTATACCTAGTGAGTACTTAACTATAGATGAGCAGTTGATTTCTTTTCGTGGTCGCTGCTCATTCCGTCAATATATACCCAGTAAACCCGCGGGATATGGCATAAAAATATTCGCCCTCGTTGATGTCAAAAATGCGTATACATACAATTTAGAAGTGTATGTAGGCACACAACCTGATGGGCCTTACAAAATAAATAATAGTCCAAATAACGTTGTGACCAGACTTGTCCAACCGATTGAGGGCACTAAACGTAACATAACAATAGATAATTGGTTCACATCTCTCCCTTTAGTACTTCAACTATTAGAAGAAAAAAAATTAACTGTAGTTGGAACTATGAGACGTAATAAAACATGTATTCCAAAACAATTTGCAGACCCAAAAAATAGACCAATAAATTTATCATTATTTGGATTTCACAAAGATTGCACATTGACATCATATGTACCTAAAAAAAATAAAGTAGTGATTGCTGTTTCTACACTTCATCACGATAATAATAAAGATCCGACAGGCGACAACTGGAGATAAAAAAAAAACAGATATTATTACATTTTATAATCAAACAAAATGTGGTGTTGACCGCTTGGATCAAATGTGCAGTTTGTATGATGTCGCTAGAAACTCCCGACGTTGGCCTTTAACAATATTTTTTAATTTATTAAATATTTCTTGTATTAATGCTTTAAATGTATACTCCGCTAATAAGAATTATGCTAAAGTAAACAGAGCAGACTTTTTGGAAACACTTGCACTTTGTCTAATTAGACCAAATACAGAGAGACGAATACTCAATAAAAATTTACCAAAATCCATAAGATTTCGAGGGAGAAAATTATTAGGATTGGAAAAGGAAACAGAAACAGAAAAAAATGTAAAAACAAAACGCCCAGGTGGAGTTGGTAAATGTCATCTATGTGGACGAGCACGTAACAAAAGCACACGTAATTCATGCGAAACTTGCTATAAATGGGTAGGTATGCAACGATCACCTCAAATATATATGCGATTGTTGTTTCAATAAAAAACAATACAGTACATCTTCAGATGAAATGGATACTAATTAAATCTTAAAATTAAAAGACTAACAAAATAATTATAAGCATTCATGCATAATATTTTAACTCCTTTAAATTGTAATAGGACTTTCGACATATGTATATTAAATTAATTAATATTGTACAACAATTTGATTAAAAATATACATTTAATATGATTATTGAATAATTTGGTCAAATAATTTATTTATTTTGTAATAACAAATTATTAATGACAACAATTGTGATTGTTCTACAAATGTAGACGCGCGACTACTTGTGTGATATTAAACAACGCGACTGATGCAGGGTTAACATCAGTTATATCCTGAGGATTTTCTTTATGAGGCACTTCGATTAGGTTTGGTACTAAAAAGGTAGGTTCAATACTATATCTGTGCTTTGAAAATAATATTCATTAATAAAACAATCCTAAAATGATTCTAACATTTTATGCTTTTCAATGCAACATTTTTGAATACCTAAAACAAATAGGTAGGTACTTACTTTGACGACTTCAGATACGTCCGTTGTATTGAAACTATTATCTGTATAATACATACAAGTAGTATAGGGGTCACTATGGTACATTGCAAAATTCTTTTAATTATTTTGCAAATCGTGAAACTAAATAATTATTAAAATATTTTTCATAGAAATTGAAATGCAAAATTCCTTAGTATAGGGGTCACTATGGTACAATGCAATATTCCTTTAATTATTTTGCAAATCGTGAAACGCAATAATTATTAAAATATTTTTCAAAAAATCTAAAATGCAAAAATACTAAAAATAATTTTCATAGAAATTGAAATGCAAAAAATACTAAAAATATTTTCCTATGGGGGAGTTCGGCACACGTGACATTTAAATGCAATAATTACTTAAAATGTTTTTCAAAAATCTGAAATGCACCAAAACATTTTTTAATAGAATTGTTCTATCAAAAATAAAAATCGAAATAGTATATTTAATTGCAAAATGTATTAAAAAGAAATTGAAAAAATTAATTTAAAAATTAAAAATATAATAAATAATAAAAATAATGGAAACAACTATCAAAGATTTTAATAAATTACAAGAAAATGAAATGCAAATAATAATATTATTAAAATAATGAAATATAATCTAAATAAAATTCCAATTAAAGGAAATATTTTAATTGTCGATCATTGTCGCAATATTTGTGGAGATGGAAATGGAAAGCCTTATGCTTCTAAAATTCTAGAATCACCAACATGGCTTGAAATTTGTAAAATAGCTAATGATTTAATAATTACAACAGGTAAATTTTCAGAAAAATATCTCTATGATATTATTGTTCATCAAGATTTAGGGAATATTAAAATATGTACCCTTATTATGGAGTCGACTTTATTAGACCATTTATTAATTAAATTTTTTAATAGAATTGTTCTATTAAAAAAAAATGTTCAATATTTAACGCGTGTCCCATTCGGACACGCGTTATTAAAATCCAAAAATCTTTGAAAACGATTTTACACTATGATACTTTGAGGGGGACTTATAAAGAATTAAAATCAAAAATGTTTAATGTGAAAATGAAGATTCTAACATAAATAGCAACGGAGTTATACTTAAATGAAAAATATGAAGCGGGGGGTAAACTTTTAATATGTAGTGTAGATAAGCATATAAAACATATCTGTGTTGTACCGACTTGATAATATCAAATATTAAATGAAATATAGGACTTGTAATATTTAACAAGGTCAAATTATACGACCGTGTAATAATAATTTAAATCGAAAAAAAAAAATAGAAAAAATCTGCAAAAGTAGCCCCCATTGTACAGACATCGGTTTTTTATTTTTTATTTATTTTCATTTTTTTATTTTTTTGTTGACATCTGTACAACAGGGGCTACTGAGATATGTAGCCTTCATCGTATCACAACACAATGAGGAGACGTTATTTGTTGACTCCAGGGACCAGTGAGGAGAACCTTAGCTATGATATCACAGGTCACACTAGTGTCTTAAATCCGACTATACTCAACATATAATCGAACAAGCCACATGGAATGTGTGTGACGTTGTAATTACCACGTTGTAAAGTGTTAAAAACCATATTTTTTCGGTATAATTACCGACATTTAATACCGTAAATCTCGGTACGTACGACTGCCAGGTATTCGTTTATAATAGTTCCAAGTGACCCACTTTTTTTTACCTAAAATAAAAACAACCCTGAAAAATGTAAATAATATTATTTCCTAATTCTACTAAGCAATTAACACTAACGACACATTAGGAATTCACTAAAAAATAACAATACCTTGATTTTAGAAGCTCAAGTGGGGCACCGTAAATGTCCGGAAAATAATAAGGCGGACTGTAAAAATCCGGAATTTTTCCGTAATGTCACGGACCGTAAAAATCCGGAAAAAAATTCCCAAGAAAAGTAAATATACGGACCGTAAATTTACGGAATTCAAAAATATTGAACCATAATATCACGGACTGTAATGTCCCGGACTTTAAATTACAGGACCGTAAAATACCGGAAAGCAAAAATACATGCTCCGTAATATCACGGACCGTAAATATCCGGAATTTGCTAATACGACATGAGCGCTATCTAGTAGCATACATAATTATTTGTTATAGAAATACTATTTACCATTTGATGTCTTTTTTAGTTTTTAATTTTTGTGTCTTTCATCACTCTTTGGGGGCTTAGCATTGGCGCTATTTCATGTTATGGTGAAAAAATGCTGGTGTTAGACCCACCTACTTAAAAATAGTGCATTAAAGTCACGATATCCTGCCTTTAAATATTAAATACCACTAATAACTGATGACTTATTATAAAAATATAAAATATTCAATATTTATAGCTAAGTATTGAAAATTTAAAACAATGATTCTAATAAATAGTTCAGACTATTACCAAAGATAAATAAATGATATTATGAAACACAGTTATTTTTTACAGACATTTTAAATTTAAATTTCGATGAAAGTACATATTAAAACTAAGAATAACGATTTTAGTTATTTTGTTGTAACTTAAAAATATTACTCTTGTATACCTATATGAAACTTTTATAGTGTATTATTATATTTAATACACAATATAAGATTTTCAAATGTAAATTTTTTGGAAAAAATGAATATAACCTACCTACCGTTGTACCTATATACTAATGCCCAATACTACAATTATTATTAATTAGGTACTTTAATCACAATAATATCATAAAAATATACCTACTTAGTAATATTATAGTCTGATAGACCGTCTTCCCTCTGAACCGTTATTCCTGCACAATGGTTTTATATCATTGCATTCAAATTTAACATCACCCACTTGTAACCTACTGTACAGCAGAGCGACATCCACTTTCCCACTTTTTTATATTTTTGTTCTAAAAATTAAAATATTTTCATTGCTTCAATACCAATCCTACTTATCCTAGTATTCTAATATATAAAATTAATATAGTACTTTAACCAATAGCAAGTAGTAATATATACATATATACCATATACATTAACAAAATAGTAGGTATTAGATTTTCGTGATCTAAAACGAAATTCGATTTCGAACCACAGCAATTAGCAATTTCTTCAGGTTCAAAGAAAAAGATCTAAACACACAAAAATTTGGATAAGTAGTTCCAGAGTTTAGCAAGTAGGAAGGTATACCTACTAACAAACTCAAAATTATCTTTATGTAACAGCATAATATTACATATTAATTATAGAATATAAACCGACATAATATTTAATAAATATCACACTATCACAGTAGATTTGTTTTTAAACATAATTCAAATACAAATATAATACTATTTAATACTATAATTGTATTTGTTACCTATTTATTTGTTTTAATTTGATTTCATAACAGTTTCAAACTTTCAAATGCACTATGGAAAAATCACCTAGTTACGTACCTACATATTTACTACAAACTATAGGGTTTATAAAAAAAAAAAATACACAAATAATAGATTTCCAGAAATATTATTTTTTATACATTGATGTATTATTATTTTATTATTTTATATTTTTTGGTAACTTAAAAGGAGCCGCAAAGAAAGTAGAAACTATAGCATAAGTCATAATTTAAGAATAGATAATATTATTATATGGGTACGTAATATCTCGTATGTCCGTACTCCGTATGGTTACAAGACAAATGTAGGGGAGACCAGAGCAAAATGCATAGGTTAACTTTATGTGTCAAAAAATGGTGTCCAAACTATTATTTTAATAACTATTTATTAATATAATCATAAATTGACTTCTCAAATCCATTATTTATTCCTTCAAAAAATTTAATTATATCACTCAATTAATGATAAAATGAAAAATTTTTAAAAGTGGAATTTTATTCACTTTGCTAGGGCATAGTGAAAACATATGGTGGGCAAAGTGGTAAACTATGAGATAAATAAATAATTTACGTTAATTCATTTTATAATTGTATAATATGAATATTATACAGTCGAATCCGCTTAATTGGAACACATCGAGTGGTGACTTATTTGTCCCCATTATCCCGACTGTCCCGATTAACCGAAGAATTTTACATGCAATTCGTTCGGGACTGTCATTAATGTTCCCTTTAAGCAGATTCTACTGTATTTCACATCAAGTGTACACCAAAGCGTTCGTTTTGAAATAGAGTAGTCGTACACGATGTTTGTTTTAAAAAAGTGTTACATCAATGTACACTTTTTTCATACCGATCCAAGAGCAGGTGTCGGAGATCATTATCATTTCTTATTAGCGTATAGTTGATTCAGTAATAAATTCAGCTGATTAATGTACACGGTACTAATGTATCACGAACTAAGATATACCTTAAGGTGACACATATTATATTTATGAATGATAAATGTCATATTAGTGACTCGATCTTCTTAACACATATTACTTTAAATTAAATAGTAGAAAATACAATAAACATAAAAGAAAATAACTCTTTTTTTGATAAATAACCAATGATTTTGGTAAATAGAATACATGCAAAACTATATCGATACCTTTAAATATTTTTTTAACATAAGGCATCTGGAATATTTCCTACAAAATTTAAAAAAAAACCCTTATAATTTCTTCATATAAATCAGGGGCTTCTGAAAATATAACTGATTATAGACCTACCTCTCTCAGTCTCTCACTCTGTCTATTTCAAAAATGTCTTAAAAATAGATTAGTACAAATTTTAAATTATCATAATTTTTTTTTCTAATAGTCAGTGTGGGTTCAGGAAAGGTATATCTAACTAATGGTGATCTACTGCAGACTTCATTCAAGTCTGGATAAAAAAAATAAGGTAATATAGGCATGTTCCTTGATTTGTAAAGATCATTTGATTCGTCGGTCAACTATAATATTTTTTATAAAGAAATTAAAGTATTGTGGTATCCGTACAATTGTTCTATCACTATTCTCATCTTTCAAATAAACACTAAGCACATTGCACATTTAGTTAGAATTAATGAGTGCTTTAGTTATTCAATTTCTGTTAACTGTGGTGTTCCTCAAGGTACCGTCTTAGAACCTATACTATTCCTTATATACATTAATGGACTTATTAATTTGAAAATTAATTGTAAGGTAATTTGTTTTGCATATGATACATTAGTATTACCTTAAACTTGATAATATTGACAATCTATATAGCTTAGCTAATAAATGTATCAACAACATTAAAGCCTGGTTAGATAAAAATGTGTTCACAAATAATTTACAATCCAAGCGAAGACAATCTAACCAAGGTTACCAAACAATTTTAACAAATTGTCATTTATTTATTTTTGTTTTTCTTGATTACTTTAAAAAGTACTGAGAATTTTTAATTTTAACATCCTAAAAGTACTAACTAGATCCAATTTGCTTCTGAAAACCTCCATCGAAGTTTATGACCAGAGCATTTTTTCTACGATATGTGCATATATATATATATTTAAAATATATTCTGGTTGCTCAAGCAATAGAAAATAAGCACCCCTTGAATATAATATGTCCTATCAATGCCACTTGTTAGCGAAAAAAAATATTTTATAATCATCAAAAAAAATAATAAAGACTAGTCACCATTAAAAGTAACTGTGACTTAGATACTGATTACCAAGCCATACTAGAGGTCACCCTAGATAAACTAGGTAATATAATAATCTATAGTAGATATATGATGGTTAGGTACTAAATAAGTTAAATATGTATTATGTATAAGGTTGGAATTCTATTATTAATTAAAACACTACCTACCTAATTAACATAATACTTGATGAAGAATATGCACTTTTTCAATAAAATATATTGATATTTTGTTCAGTAGACAGGTAAACAGGTTAGTACAAGCACATAGGATTCATATATTGACCAATACCTTAGCTAGGTATAGAAATGTATATTATAAATATCAGTGTTGGGGAGTAACTTAACTTAAGTTACAAGTTACTGTAACGAAATTACTTTTTAAGTAATTTGATGGTAATTTAATTACATTTTATTGTAAGTAATTTATATGTAATTTAAGTTACTTTTTTGTAGTAATTTTTACTAAATTACTCGTTACTTTTTTTTGGATTAATACATTTTTTAGAACGTACCTCCTATTGGCTATTGATAATATTGTTTGTAGGTAAATATTAAAATATATCATAATATAACTTATTAGTATTTTAATTTATAGGTAAAATTGTATGAACTGTAGGTACTATTTTTGTTATACCTATTGACAGTTCGACTATAAAGTGACTTTTAGAATGGAATTCTTATCTTTACTCTGTACTCTGTGTTGTATCGTCGCGGACGGCTCACGGCGTCAGCGTCTGCGTATACAGCATTGTTGGAACTATCAATAAATAGTAATAATAATAAAAGTGAGGGAGACGGAGTGGCCGAGCGGACTAAGGCGTTGGTGGCAACGCGCACCGTAGCTGGTTGGAATCTCGGTAACGGGCAGACTACAGGTGCCCAATTTGAAATTCTTTCAAGCTAAAACACACGTGTTTACAAAAACCTACCGTACCCTCCATCTCAGTTAAAAACCACCCAATTGCTGCGGGTTAGTTAATATAAAAAAAAAATAATTAATAAATAAATGTGTGGCTTGGCTGCTAGCTACCAGTCGCGCAATACGACTGAGAGTAAGTTGCGCCCGCTGCTACTAGTTCCCGGATGGGTGACCACCCGGATTCGTAGTAGTAAAAACCTTGCCACACTTACACGTGTTTACATACATACCGTAACAACACTTTACCATACCAAATTTACCAACCACAGTTTATAATCCCCTACAACAGCTTATGGCCATAGTTTCCGGGCTTAAGTTCAATAAAAATAATAATAATAATAATAGTGTAGCAAAATGAGTATCTGCTAATAATTTTTGATTGGTATTACCTATTGAGTTTATGTATTGTTATATTGACAACATGATTATTAAGCTCCAGTGATATTTTTGAAAAAAAGTAACTTCTATTGTAATTCAGTTACTTTTTAAACTCAAAAGTAATGTAACTTAACCTTATTAAAAAAAAAGTAACTTTAAAATAATTTAGTTACAATTTTGATAAGTAATTAGTAATGTAATTTAATTACCAAAAATAAGTAACTTCCCCAACACTGATAAATATGCAATGCGAATAGTGTAATGTAGGTAGGTAGTTTTGATTTATAATATTTATAATAATTTTACAACAAAACCGTATAATGATGTGTAGGACCTAGTGTAGGATATATGTTATATGTTATATATTATGTTATATGTATCATTTGGTGCCAGTGCTCGAATTGGGGGGGGCGCAGGGGGACGGAGCTCCCCTTCAAATTTTAATTTTTTTTAGCGTACCCCTTCTTATATTTTTAATTTGAACGGGGGGACGGTACGTCTCCCGTGTAAATTATTATTGACAAACTTATAAAACGTTTATTTATAGATATTTATTATGTATTATCAATTTGAACAAAATATGCGATAAATTGTAAATTTCATTAATGATAAAAATCAAAATATATAAGATAATTTATTATTATAATCACGGACCACACCACAGACTATAAATCTTAGTCCGTGTTTATAATACAGGCTTACATATACTGATATACTAATAATGTGTATAAATAATGTATATTATATCGAGATTAAAATTAAAAATTCATGTTATCGGATGGTCGGTAACACTGTAAAGAGTACCTATGTAGTTCAAAATATTGAAGAGAACCATTTATATGTAGAGCTATGGAATACTTATATTAAAAATTTAAAAATTTAAATAATATATAAAATATCTTAAAATAAAATAAAAGATTTGTTTGTAATTTAAAAATATTTATTTATTGTTGTAGTGTAACCTTTGTTTAATTTTAATGATTGTTTGATTTGTGTTGAAAATACTTCATGGGGGGTGTGGGGGGCGAAGCCCCCCACGGGTTAGTTTGGTTTAAATCATTGAGTGGAACGCTAAATTTTTAAAAGTCCTTTAGCACCCCTTCTATTATATTTCCAATTCGAGCACTGTTTGGTGCTGTCAATGAGTGACTTCACATTTCCATCAATAAACTATAATCAAATTTAGCCATTGTATAACTTGTAAATACAGACTGTAAATATACTAAATTTTGTTCAATAAAAAAAAGGTATATGTATACTTGTATAATATATACTATTGATATTACTTTATATATTTACTTTTTATTTAATGTCTTAATATAAATTATTATTTATTTTAAACCAGTAATTATAATTTACAATGGTGCATTGATGCGATATGGCATGCATTTACAAGTAGGTACCTATGTATGTATATCGTTTGCATTGTGTATCTTAATACATCTATGTGTATTAGATAAATAATTATAACATTTAAAACCATTTAATTTAAAACTAACAACTGTTACCTACTACATACCAACAAAAAAAAATTAATAAAAAAGGTGCTCTGCTGTACAGTAGGTTACAAGTGGGTCACTGTATAATGGATGATATTAAATTTGAATTCAACGATATAATATCATTGTATAAGAAAAACAATTCTGAGCGGAGACGGTATGTCAGTCTAGGTATAAGACATACTCGTATTATATACATATCTATGGTATTAAAAAAAATTTGACCTATAATAGGTACCTAAAGGATGTCGAAAATCGAATAAGCGAATAATCGAATAAGCTGGTATAGCAATCAAACACCACAATATTATGTTTTTCTGAAATTTCTTACTTTATTATTATACTTTTCTCAAAAATCGCTTAGATATATATTATGTGGGTATTATAAACGAGTACCTTATCGAGTGATTACCCGCCGCATGCTGTGTGTCGTCCAAGTCCAATTAGCAATTTTGGGAATACACCATTTTAAGCTTTATCGGAGTTGTAATAACTGAAATTATTTATTCCGTGAAGGAATTGTGTACAGTTTTATTACAATAGGTATATTATATTTATAAATTATAATATTCAAAGGTAACTAATTTAAATGTATAAACTATCTAAATTTGAATGCTCCGATAAGCATATTTATAGTGGCAAATCGTAAATTACGTACCTACATATTATAAAAACAACAATATCAACAAGTAGGTATATTTGATATCAATATATTGTACAAATGTACAATAATATAACTAATATAATATCTAAATTAAATATTCTTCATTTAAGTTTAGTTGTAGCTATTAAGTATAAGTGTAAGTTATTTATTTATATAAATTATTAAATTA
The DNA here is from genome assembly GCA_949089665.1 of Macrosiphum euphorbiae. Classification (NCBI taxonomy): domain Eukaryota; kingdom Metazoa; phylum Arthropoda; class Insecta; order Hemiptera; family Aphididae; genus Macrosiphum; species Macrosiphum euphorbiae. The sequence continues at coordinate 44,676,366 of CARXXK010000002.1, read as the reverse complement.
ATTTTTTTCATTGTGTAGCCTACGGCCTATATCTACTGAAAATTCATAAAGTAATTCACAAGCGATGTAATTAATTATTAAGTTCTAGCATCTAGATAATATTATAATATTATATTTTCTTACCATAGACCTATTATAAATGTTAGTTCCTAGAATGTGGAAAAAATGCTATACCCAACATGCAAGTTCTTACACTGTAAAAAAAGTTGCGTATGTTTGTTCCTACGCCTACACAGTGAAAAAATTATTCCTAACCTAACCCGGAAAAAAATTACACATGTTAATTTTGAACTCGATGATAAATCTTTCAATCTATACAAAAACGAAATTTGAGTGAAAGCTTGTCAGCCTATATTACTAAGTAGGTAGCTCATAGGCGTAGCTAGGGGGGCTAGCTCCCCCCAAGTGTGAATATTAGCCCCCCAGAATTATTTGTATTTCATGTAGTTTATGGAGTTTTTTTTAATTATTATTAACTGTTTTTGCAGCCCCCCAATATATTTGAATATTTGATCACCCTACGCCTATGAGGTACCTATTAAGGTTTACTAATATTTTATCATATTAATTTATTTTACTATTAGTAAAACAGTAGGGGATAGTCGAATTGCACTTATTACCTAAAAAGAAATTTTATTCAAGTTATTTTCACTTGAGTTCAAAAAAGGTAATAGTCGAACTGCACTCGTTCAAAAAAGGGTTAAAATTTCAGGTATATATGGACGTTCACTTTTATTATTATAACAATATTTGACGATTTAAAAAAAGAATTACTAAAAATAAATTATAAAAATTAAAAAAATAATAATAATATTTGACGATTTAAAAAAAAATAAAACAATTATATATATATTATTACTACAAAAATTATCAACATTAGTTATAAAAAAAAAAAAATGTTATAATAATGACAATAATAATATTTGATGATTTAATATAATATGTATATTTAATATTATATATTAACATAATGGTCAATGGCAGTGGCGTCCGCAGGATTTTTCAATGGGGGGGGCTTTAAAATTAGTTAGGTACATTTTTATTTTATTTTGTCCAGTCTAATAATTTCAGACGTTTATTTGAGGTATTTTAAAATGTTTGTAACTTTTCAAATTTTTTGGTAGAAAAAATGCTCTGATCATAAGCATCTAGTTGGTACTTTTAGGTGGTCGAAATTGAAAATTCTCCGTGCTTTTAAAAATAATTGGAGAAAAAAAATGAAAATTTATTTAAATGTTTGGTTATACCGTCTTCACTTGGATTGTATTTGAATAATTAAATTTTTTTTTTTCTATATAAATGTCAATAAAAAATTATTTATCCGGTTAAAAACCTTAAAAATGTAATATATAAGTTATTTTATTATAGCTAAAATATTAACGATACATATGCATAGTGTTTGAAAATTTCATGAAATTTAAAAAAATGAAATATTTCAGTAGGTATTTTGATATATTTTGTTTTATTTTTAAATAAGTTTTATATTTACATATAATTGTCATAAATTACCTTCATAACTATATGGTACCTGTATGTATACCTAACCTTTGGTATTATACATTTAAAATGGTATTCAAAATTTTTAAATATTTTAATGTTTAAATGATACAAGTAGGTATACAATATTATACATGTATTTTGTATAAATACTGAATTCTGTCATTAGAATTTAGAACACTGAACATTGTGTCAAAAAAATAAATAAATTGTGTTTTTATTTGTGTAAAAAAATTTCAATGTGTCACGTTTTTGTGAAATATTTGATATTTCATACTTCAAACACTACTTAGGCACCATGGTTATTTTTTATAAGCATTTAAAGTTCAAATTTCGTCAAAATGACAGTTAATTTGTAGTTCAAAACTTATAAAATATAAAATATATATAGCTAAGGCTAGACAATTTAATACAAGGTCTTTCATACAAGTAGTTCTTACTTTTACCTAAAAATTACAGATAATTTATGAAAATTGGTATGCAAATACAATGTTCTTTCAAAAATGAATTCATTCTGGTAACCCATATATGAAATTTACTTCTGGCTTACTATAGTCTATAGTTGACAGTTTAACTTGATTAATATTTTTTTGAAAAAGTAACAATAATACCGGCAATGGGGGGGCTTCAGCCCTTTAGCCCCCCCCTGCGGACGCCACTGGTCAATGGTATGTATAGAACAATCATTTTTAACTTTTAATATTTTTAACAATCATTGTCAGTCCTAAGCCTCTAAGTGGTAAGGGAAACGTGTGTATTATAAACGTTTAAACTCTTCAAATGCATGATATTTTTGTCGGAAAAGGTACCTTTTTTGAGTCCAAGTGCAGTTCGACTAAAATAAGTGCAATTCGGCCATACCCAAACAGTATTCTATAGGTTGAATTCATTTTTGGCCGAATACATTAAATTTGATATAGGTACTTTATATGTTTCAAATAGGTACCCAGTACCCACGAATAATATTTTTAAATTAATACGAAAAAAATAAAAAATTATTCTTATATATCTAAATATCTAAAATTAGAACATAAAATATACCTATTTTTAAAAAAACTGTTAAAGATTTTGAAGAATTTTATCAATAATTTAACTTAAAATATCATAAAAAATGTAATATAGGTATAAATATAATTATAGCAATAATGATTGTGGTATGTGTGGGTGAATGTCGGCTGGAGTTGCATTTGTTATTCGTACAATTAATAAAATATTATGCTCACGGCGACGGCCGTGGTGCGAACAATGTGTATAGGTAAAATATAGGTAATTGGTAATACTTTTGAATTTTGATTATAATTTATTCTTAGGCCGTTAGCTGAAGAAACCGAAGCTACTAAAAATAAATATAAACAAGATATATTACTATATACCTAACTAATAGAAATATTACTATTTATAAATATATTACTAGTTTTACTATAGGTGTCTTATTGTCTCAGATTTTTAGAAAATACCTTAGTGTCCAGTGTACACAGGTCACAGACCCAAAAAATAAAAACCCATAAACCATTGTCAATACATACGTCATACATCGATTTGCTCAGAACCCAAAATATGAAATTGATAATAAATTAAATACGCATATTATATATTAATAAATAATAATTTATTTATTTAATTTTTATTTCACTAATTGAAATGATGATGTCTCAAAAATGCTGCAAGCTTGTGTAGAAGATACAACGTTCTATACACTATACCTAGTTTAACTTGTAAAAATTAGAATATATACAATATATAAATAAAACTAATCATAAAAATATTTAAATAAATATATATAATCCAAAACAAAAATGTCTAATAATAACTGCTGGTTATTGTAAGATAATATAACAATATATAGGCATTATTTCAATAGGTAAAAATTTCATTTTTATACTAATATATTTATTGTAGGTAACTGTTAAAATTATTAAAAATATTGATGTTAATACCAAATTGATTACCTACCTTACCTATCTAGTATCTACACATATAGGTACCAATACTAATATTAAGAGGATCACTTTTCCCAAATTCACATATTTTGATACAATGATACCTAACCCATTTCTAATTTCTGTAGAATACGGTGTGTTATCTTTCTATTTGTGATATGGTTTAAAGAATACAAAATTTGGATTATTCTTAATAAAAAATATTTCGTTTTATTATTTGTCATGTTCACCACTAATAAATTATAAGCTTCATTAGCTATTTTTCATTATTTTAATTCTTATTTAAATATTCATTTATCACTTTCCAGACCATTTTTGTATCTTTATTTAATATTTTTATTTTATTGAACTAATACACTAATACAAATTTTTTGCTAATTTAATTCAAAATTTTTATATTTGTAATACCATCATAGCATAGAACAATATGACAATAGATCAATTTATAATACCTGAGGTTTTAACAGTTTAAATATCTACTATTTATTGTTAAGGGGCCTGCACGTGACCTGTTTTTTTGCTGAAAAACATGCCTTACAGGAAAAACTCTCATGCCTCGTAGAGTGTTCCGATTTCAATCATTTTTTTTTTTTTTTGAAAGAGATACTTCTAACAGCGCGCATTGGACTTAGATTTTTAAAATTCTATTTCTAAACTATACAATACGATTTTGAATATGACCAATTTTTCACAAGATTTTGTTACTTTTATTATGTTTGTTTTAAGCGACGAAATTAAAAATCTAAGTCCGATGGGCACTGTAAAAAATTATACTCTTTCTAAAGAGAAAAAAAATTAATCAAATCAGACCACTCTACGATGCCTGAGGGCTGAGATTTTTTCCCGTAAAGTATGTTTTGAGCAAAAAATCATGCATTTTATTTTTGGTTGGTGGTGCCGTTGACAATACGTGTGCACATGCAGTGCGTTTGTAGATAGCCCGGTACCGGGTACAGCATACAATCACTCACACTAATCATTATTGACAACTAACACAAATGCCATTGGCGCCGGAAACGAAATTGCATATTGCCTAAATATTTCGCCTTATTAAGACACACGAGCAGGCCCCTTAAGGCAGTCTACTTGAGAGCGCTAGTATCGTTTTTTTAAAATTCCGGATTTTTACGGTCCACGATATTATGGTCCGCACATTTTTATTTTCCGGATTTTTACGGTCCGGGAATATACGGTTTACAGCTTTCCGGATTTTTACGGTCCGTGATATTACGGTCCGAATATTTACATTCCGGAATCGTACGGTCCGTTCAATTATTTTCCGGGATTTTACATGCGTCCGCTCAAGTTACACTTTCAAAGCTCTTAAATTAGGATTTGAAAATTTGGATTTTTTTTACTAAATTATGGTTGTATCACATGGCTTATTGATAAGAGATAACACATTTTCGATGATAACAAAACGTTTTGTGGAGACAGAATTTTATTTCCCTTATCTAGCATAAAATTAACCGCTGTTATCAAAAAATAACGCAATTGTTCCAAGTCACCCGGGTTGACGGTACATAATATTATAATACCATTTCCAGATAAGTTCCTGTCTTTCCGTGGTATTTTATTATCCCATACAGATAGTAAGTCCTGCAAGATAAACAATTTTAAAATGTTCACGTTTATACCAGAATACTTGTATTATTTAGCTGTTATGTAGCTTTTTAAAATTATATTGTACATTTATGAACCTTTCAAATTTATTTATGATTTAATTATAAATTTAAAAATAAATTATTGGCAGAATACAACATAGTTTGATTAATTAATTTAAAATTTTTGTTTTTATAGATATATTCTCTTTTTGTCATTTTTTTTTTTTATATGTCTTTCTAATTGTATTTTTATTTATCTCTCTGTTATTAGTAGAGCCCGGGCTAATATGCACTAAAAAGTATCAAATTATGCCATATAATATGCAGTAAAAATCATTAAAATATGCAATAAAAAAAATTATATTAAAAAATTAAATATTATGTTAAGCAGGAAAAAATACAAATAATTAAATTTAAACACATACGAATAAATACATAATTATTTCTATTTAAAAAAAAAAAAACAAAATATACAACTCAAAATGTGTGTTTTTATTCTTTATTGTTAAAATTAATTATTAAATGATATTCAAGTTTTTCTTCGGTAAAACTGTGCCGTCTATCTGTTAATAAATGCTTGTATATTGAAAATGAGCGTTCAACATCTACCGAAGTTATTGGAGCAAATTTAAAAGAGCTTAATTCATTGGATCTTTATAGTTTTGATCTAGTTGAACCACTTCCGCTTCCCCTATTAATACTTTATTAATGTTACGTAATACTGTTAGGCCTTTGTTTTTGGAAAAAATATCATTTAATTTTGTTTATAATGTTGCCCCTTTTGGTCCAGGAATAATGTTTATTTTTTCTTCTAATTCACTTATCAAACAAAAACTCTCAGATAAAAGCATATTTTGAGTTTCAAGTTTTTTAATTATTTCAACTAAAAATGACAAATGAGTTGATATAAATGTTAATTCATTCACAGTCGATCTATCTTTAATAATATCGAGTACTTTTTTAACGCATTGTGCATCGTCTTCTGCGAGCTTTTCAATTACCTTTTGGTATTTTATAAAATATTTCGCGTAATATAAAGCAGCAGCTATCCATGTACCCCACCTTGTTATTACTGTGGCCGGAGGTAAAGGTATACTTTCCATTTCATCTTTGAAAATTGAAATTCTAGTCGGTGATTTTAAAAATATTTTTTTTCCATTATTGATTAAAATATTAATGTTAGGAAATAATTCACGAACTTTTTCAGCAATTAGATTACAGGCATGTGCAATACAAGTCACATGTATCATATTAGAATAAAACAACTTCAAAGATTTTCCTGATTTTACCATGTACGGAGCTGCGTCTGTCAATAAGAGTAATACGCGTCTTTCCATGCCTACATCCGTCCATAATAATTTTAATGAGTCATTTATGAATTGACTTATAGTTTCGTTATTCATTTTATTTAATTGTTTGGATGCCAAAAGATAAGGTCGCCCTGCATAATCCTTGTTTAAGACACCCACAAGTAAATTAGCGATGTATAAGCCCCTCGCATCAGCGGTCTCATCAACTACAACGTAAATAAAATTGTTTCCAATTTTTTCTTTTATTTCGTTCATTGTCTTTTGATAACAAATTGATAAATAATTTTTCCGCAATGAGCTTTCGTCAGGTATAGTGTTACATGCGGCCCTTCAGGGATCCAAAGGCTGTCGTGCTTTTACAATAAAATATAGTCAATTTAAAATATGAATCAATTGTACTTTATTAAAACCAATAATAAATAATGTAGTCGTGGTGAAACTGCAGCGCCGTGAGTTGACTTGTTGTAGTAGTTGATAATCTCCGTGTAAGTTGTGTGTGATGGCTGGGGGTCAATTCTCGAAATCATTCGACATAATACGTCGATCAAGTAGTATACGACAATAGTAGAATGATATTGGCGTATACGCCGAATCACATCTATTGCTACTTATTCTTGAACACCAAACGCCAAATACATTGTCGAACGCTACATTTTGTAGAGTGGTGACGTCAAGTCGTATAAACCACGATTGTGGTATATGAATTATCTGTAGTTATTTTCAAGATAAGAACTCAAAACTTGATAGTTGATAGTGTGATAAGGTTTAATGGTTTTAGTGTTTTACTCAGTACTCTATAATATTCTATAGGCTTGTATACTGTTATGTCGTTACTCGTTTACTTTATGTTCATATTTTATAATATTGTTAGAAGTTAGAACTCAGAGTTTGAAATATTGAATATTTTTTATTTTTTTATTATTTGTATATCATTATCTTTACGCAATGTCGAAAGACTCCACTGAAATTTCAGGCCGAGCAACCACCGACCAAATGATTGCTTTGAACGGCTTCTTAAAGGTCGATCCACAACTACTAAGTGGTAAGTTTAGTAGTACGTTCACCTTTAAGATTGCTCAAAAACGATGGGAAATTATTGCCGAATCATTAAATGCCATGCCCGGGGCTGTTAAAAGTTGGAACAAATGGCGTAAAGTGAGTGCTTACTTTAAAATGTAGTTGGTGTTTACAACAATCTTTTGTATTGTATTTCAGACATTCCAAGACAACCGTACTAAGGCAAAATCAAAACATTCAATGATTCGTGCAGATATGAGGAAAACTGGTTTAAACACTCCTTGCTCTAGCCTTTCTTTGATTGAAAATGATACGTTGGACCTGATCAACCCAACTAGCATTTCTGGTCACACATCAAGCAACGCTTCTAAAGCCTATTTTGTGTTTGACGATAACTGTGATTTAGGGACACAACCACTTGATGACAATATTGTCACAGTTGATCTGAGTGATGTCTTGCTACAGGAAGAAAATTCCATTCCATTTGGTACCTCTTCATCTCCTCTTCCAAATCCTAACATCAGTTCCATTTATGATCCAATCAAAAGTATGTTCAAATTAAATTTTCCTATAAGAGCTGTTGTTAGCTTAACCGTTCAATTTTCCTTAAATTTCCTTTAACCGTTTCTTTTCTTACATTTCAAATATTTCACCATAAGTATTGCTTTATACATAATAATACTACTAATGCTGGATTGCACAAAACATTTAATGAATCAATAGTGAGCTAATGGTCCCTTAAACAAGATTTAGTGGCCCGTGATTGGTCCATTAAATTTTTAGTGAACCATTAAATTTAATAAATTGTTTATGCAACCCAGCATAAGTCAACTGTTTTATTCAACTCAGTAGCGCAACCAGAATTTTTTTAAGCAGGGGGGCGGGGGTCCATACTTATTTTATTATTCTAAATTAAATAAATAAAAAAAGTTTATCTTTTATCGCCCATTATAAGTATGGCTCAAGGTGGGTGGCTGGACCCGGGGACGACCCCCCCCTGGTTGCGCCACTGATTCAACTCAATATCATATATCTTGAGTAATATTAATTATGTAATTTCTAAAATACTATATCTTATATAAAATATTTTATTATCTTATATTATGATTTAGTAGAAATGAATATGTTTTTTACTATAGAAACTACAACTTCAAAATTAAAAAGGGCATCAACAGAAAAAAGACTTGATGAGAGCAATGATGCTGCAACACGACTGGCTGTTCTGGGGGAAAAAAAATTGGCTATGAAAGCTCAATACTATAAAGATAAATTGGAATTAATGCAAAAAAAAAATGACATTTTAAGCTGCATAGCAGAAGCACTCGTCAATAAAAATATTTAATTTTTTTTTTTTAATAACATTAATATTCATTTAATAAATTCTTATAAGACATACTTGCGCTCATTTACCTACTACTATTTATTTTTATTTTTCATTTAAAAGAAACATGTTTTATATAAAAGTAATATTTCTTAAAATTATTATACATTAAAAACATTCATTTTAAAACATTCATTTACATGTAGGTATAATATTAGTTTATAATTTCAAAATCTTAAAGAGTAATAAATTTTAAATGTTTTCAATGACTCAACATTTTTTTATAAAGTATTATTAATTAAGTAGTTTACATATTATATAGAGTAAGTATTGAAATTAACAATTTACTTGTTTATTTAAATCTATTTGTATTATTTAAACATAAAATTAGCATACAACTTTAAAATATGCTTTTAGGTATCTAATGTCGTCTATTTCTATACAAATAATTTGCAACCACTGATCTTGTTTGTCTACCTAGCAACAAATCATTTCCTCCAAAATGCTGACCATTATTTGGGTGATTTGAATGTTGAATTATACCCATTTCTATATTTGTTGGGCCTTCTTCTACCGGCAGTTCAACATTATGTATTATACACATATTGTGTAGTACTGTGCATGCGTTTATAATTTTCGTGCATTTTTCAGGGTGGTAATGGAGAAATCTATGTTTTAAAAGGCACCTAAATATATTATGTAATAGCATTAAGAGTAATATTACTATTTGTTGCTGCGTTTAAATATTTTATCTATTTTAAGGCTTACCTAAATCTCATTTTTAGAACACCATTACATCTCTCTACAGCACTTCGCGTTGTCATTTGTATTTTGTTGTAATACTGCTCAACATCAGTTACTGGGTCATTAATAGGTGTTAGCAACCATGGTCTTAATGCATATCCAGAATCACCTTAGATTAACAATTGTTTTAACAGGATGATTTATATTATTGCTATATGAATGAATGAAAGTTGTTACAGATTAGTATCATTGATTATAAATTTTATTGTAAGTTCCAGCGCATTCCAAAACATTGCAAAAAGTGGTGCATGTTGCATTGGTGTCTGTCCGGCTTAAGACAGTCATTTCCGTCAACATGTTTTTATATTTAGTTTTAAATTCAAACCACAATATTCAGCAAATAAAAGATACACCTGAATCCTAATCAAAACTAAGTAATAAGCAGTTGAACGAAACATACCTAATAAAAAATATCCTTGTTGGCCATTCCGATAAATTTGTTCCAATATTGGGAGTACATCACAGTTATTCCATATATACGAATCATTCGTTGATCCAGGGAAAAGAGCATTTACATTCAAAATTCTAAGTTTAGAATCACATATCTTTGGAAAAACATTCACTTTATTATTATCACACACAATTATTCACTTTCTAAATGTATACTTAACCAATTGCACATTAATAGAGTGGTATCCTTTTCGGTTAACATAAATATATTCAGAATGAGCATTTAAAGGATCTTTAATTGGTGGCACAATCGCTACATGAGTACAATCAATACATCCAATACAACCCTGAATACCTGTATTCTCATAAAATCTGAAATGTATATAAATATATCTACTTGGTCTTGTACAAATTAATCATATTATTCTCAATACAAATTTCATAGAATGAGGTGTTCAAAATTAATTGATTTTTCTATATTATATCTCATATGGCTTTTAAAAACAAATATTACTATTTTTTAGAAATTATGAGATGAGAAACTTATGGACCAATTTAAAATATAAAAATAGGAAATTAATTTTATAACTGAACCCTATTCTATGTGCTTCATTGTTTTGGCTATGAAGAAACAATTGTATCAAATGATTAAGATTATTTAAATGTAATTTATAAAAGAGCTTACTCATTTCGAACTTTTCTAAGTTCTCTTAAACTACTAGGAAATTTTACCCATTTCCCAAATACATTATCAGTATTTAATGCAGATGTGACTTCTTCAATGCAACGAGACACAGAACTTTGGGAAACTGAGGTAAATCTACTATTACCAACTGGAGTCTGGTAGCTACCAGTGGCAAAAAAGTTTAAGGCAACTAAAACCTGAAAAAAATATATAACTACTAATTTATGAAATATGAATTTTCAATAGTATTATTAAGAGGATTCCAGCACATATTTTATTGTCTTTTTGAGCCCAATATAAAATACTGCCCGACAAAGAATCATAAGTGAAACTATAGGAAGACCAAACTTACTCATATCCCTACCAAAAAGATATTTCATCTTTGGTATAGGTAATATTGAAGTGGTATAGACAAGAATAGCCCTCTCTATTATTTAGTGCTATAGTGCCATTGCAAATAAGTGCCAAGATTTTAAACCAAGAGATTTAAAACTTTTTAATTTTGGTAATAGATAGTTAACTATTAAACTAAAAATGAACAAAACTCGATTCTTCTTCCTCTTAATAATTGCTTTAATATAATTATTTACCTAATAAGTAATCTACCTTAATACCTAATCTAATATTACACTAAACTACTAGGTACCGTTCCTAAATTGTTAACAACTCGAACTTGCCTTTGTTGATACATCTAAATCTGAAGATCTTTTCGGTGACTTAAGAAAAGGACTAAGTTCTTGAATTAATGTATTAGCTAAATTTTTTGTAAGTCTATAGTTTTTAATAAATGCCGAATCTGTAAGTTCAAATGAGTTAATGATATTATTATTAACAGTTCTTGGTCTAGGTTGAAAATTAATTTGATTTTGCTGATTTTGGATTGCGAATAAATAAGCCATTTCGTCGTCATTCGCCATAGTTAATAAAGTAAAATATGTAATTAATTTTAATAAAAAATGAATAGTTCGATTTAGTAAAATTGAGTTAGGTAATAGGTATTATAATTTATAACCATTACGTACGTCGTACAATATCGGATTAGCCGTTATCATAATTAAAAATACAATCGATGCACGACATCGTATACGACAACTCTTGGCGAGTGGTTAGACCCACACTTTTTAAAGTCGCATAACTTTTCATGCGCCTTTAAGTCGTGCGAAATTCAAGAATAGACTATTTAAAATCTCGCTCGACAATTCCTTAATGTCGTATACGACTAGTAGATAGCGCCGTTCGAGAATTGACCCCCTGGGCGGCTAAGCGAGTCGTGTGTTGTTCTCGTCTCTGGATACATCTAATTTGTATTGAGGCCCTAGCCTCTATATATACGAATATACGAAGGCGACGCCCTTTGAATTGAGCGGCGCGTGGCATGTAGGCGCCCTTGGGAAGTTGTTGTGATCCGAAGCGTCTATTCTAGCTATGACCACGTTTGGGTGCGGTCGACGAGGCCGCTTTCTACATAAGTAGTACTTGTTATTGTGAGCGTTGTACATGAATTGCGTAATCCCATTACAATAGATTGATTGGTATATTTTGATAAGAAATTTCGAAACGGTTTGCTTTGTTGCGCGCATTCATTGAAATATGCAACGAATATGCATTTATAGCAAAATATGCAAAAATATGCAAAGTTGAAAATAAATATTTAACATTACAGATAACTAGGTGGACCAAAGTTACTTATCTGTGCGATATGCACAAATAATTTAGGGTAAAAATCCCAATGATCTAATCAAACACAGCATCACTCAGTATAAAAAAGCAAATTAAAAATGATTTCGTTATTCTTACTATGTATTTTTAACACCTATTACATATGTGTAATAATTAATATATTATTATATTATAATAATATATAGAAATAGTTTAAAAAAGTGTTAGTATATAATTCATTATTTTATATCAAAAATAATAAATGATTTATTTTATTTTATTATTTATTATATATTATTATATATAATCTATTCATTAATTCAATTTTAGTTCGTGATTCTTTGAAATTCAAATTGGATTTCAAATGATTATGTATTCATTTCTTAATTTTGTTTAAATATTTTTGTTATATATTAGAAGGTAAAAACATACCTACATTATAATAATATAATATATGATATACCTACTGTATTCACTGCGCTTAAATCACTCATTTTCTTTTTTTTTTACATAATTCAATTTGTAATTATTGCATAAAATGTATGTATTTTTATTTACGTACTAAAAATACTTTAAACAATTAAGGCGTATCATCCCCCCCCCCCTGTGACCAATTAGGCACTGTCCATTGAAGTGGTGAGTTCCGTTGTGATTGATGTAGGCACTACTATATGTCTATATAGAGGCCTACAGGCTACAACACTTTCCAGTGTATACTCGGTCCAGTCGGTCCAACGTCCAAAATCAAGAGGGACTAGGTAGGGAGTACTCGCACTGACATTAATGGGTATAGAAAACCTTTATATATTAATCGTATGAAATCGGAGCGTCACATGGGAGAGCTAGAATAGTAGAATGTCACGCGGCATCTAGTGATTACAAAAATCGTTATTTCGATGTATATCGATCTACTTTTGAGAATCGCCTACTTCGAATCAGTGATTCAGTGATTGAATTTAAATTCGGTTGAATTATCGAATCAAATGCGAGTCACTGAACGAAATGAACGAATCATAAAAGCGATTCATTTTAGTGAGTCGAATCAAATGATTCGATTCATTTTTCCCATCCCTACAAGGGGACGATCGAGCCACATTTTTATATTTGACCTACTCGGCACTCGCTCGACGAAAACTGGTCGCAGCAGCGCAAGCCGCCGCGTCATCGGAGCGCTAGTGGTGATCGTATGCACGGCGGCAGATGCATACTACATTACTACAGCTATAGTATACTACCGCCGATCGCCGAACACAGACCACCTGCTAGGGCGTGGAAATAATTTTGAGTGGACAGTATTTTTAATAATATATTCAATGTAGAATAAATTGTATGACTTATATCGATTAATACTGACTGTATTCCGAATCTCATCACATTATGCCAACAAATATTTGGCTAACAGCCCATTGTGATAACACACAATTAGCTATATTACTTTGAGAAATTATGATGACATCATAGGAAAATACTTCTCGTGGGGCGTACACCACTGGTCTCCGACTGAAACTTAAACCGTGTGACTGTGCAAAATATTTTACTATTACAAAAATTAACGTCTTGCGACGATTCAAATTATCAAATTTTATCCTTTCTTCTCCTACTGTTATATCAAATGTTTAGCACTTTTTTTTAAATACATTAATACTATCAGCTGACTATAAATCTAATTGTGATTGACATTCTGCACCCACAAAGACTTCTTCAACAGGCAATAAATTTGAAGTGTCACCAAAGTGAAATCATCTAATATTCTCCAATAATGGGTTTATAACTACATTAGATGAATTGCAAAGATACAATAATTCAGTAAAATTATACGCTGTGGTTAGAGCTACGGACACCGTGGATATAATGCGTTCACGGACATTCGGTTTTGCGCATGCGCACAAATCATTTATTTTGTTATCATGTCCGGGAATATAAGATAATGTAACTACAGCGTCCGTACGTTTAATAAAATTACCCGTATTCGTGTACATTACGTCCTGTGATTACTATAATATTATTATAATATTTTATTAATTATTATTCATTAATATTATTATAATATTTTGTGGCTGATAGGTACTTATTATTATTATATATGACGTACTTACCGTAAATAGGTTAATTTATTGATAATATTAAAAATGCATGGATGTTGTAACATGGTTCAAGCCATTTTAATTTATTTATTTAGTTGAACACATCGAGCAAAACCAATTACAATTTTTGTCCCTAGATTTAAGTTTTATCTCACATTTTGTGTGATACCAAAGTAGACAACTATCACATAAAATGGAGTTTTTGGAACCAATGTCTAGGTTGCACTTGGGACATATCCATATTTCCCCTTTTCTCTTCATTTTGACAGCTTTTTCCAAAAACTTCCATCCTTTGTTTAAAAAAAATGGTTGAATTAAACGTAATTGTTGAATCTTCTTCTAAGATAGAAGTTTGAATTCTATCTAACTCTAGGATCTCGCTCTCATTTATTAAAAAACTATGATGCAATGCTTTCTTAACTACTTCGGTATCATTTATGAGCCATTTAAGCATAATTTCCTGCTTTTTAGTGTCATGTAGCATATGGACACCCTTTCTTTCTTTTTTTGAGCCCAATCGTAGTCAATGTTGCTCCTTTAGGACGACCACACATTTTTATTTTACAAGGCAATTTTATGTCTTGTAAACCTATTAGATAAATATATAAATATTAGTAAATATTTTTATTTACCATCAGAATTAGAACGACTTGTTGAAGCACCATCGTTCAAGGGTGGACCATCATCTTTGGGAGCTTGTAAGGTCTCTGAACTGCCTGATTGAAGATCTTGAATATCTAAACTGCCAGGACCATCAATAGCTTCTATAAATAATTCCTTCCCTTCTTTCCATGAATTATATATAAAATTAAGTTGCTCAATTTTACTTTCATAGTGAGGAGAAGGCAAGGTTGAAAGTAAATTGGCAATTTTACTACCTATGGTGGATGTACGCCTAAATTTGTCATTAGATGACAATTTTTTGAATTTTTGGTCACAATATTTAAATTAACTTCATTAGTTATGTTTGGTATTTCTGGTAACGTTGGAGGACTTTGAAATACTCTTTGGTGCTGTTGGTAGTATTTTTTTGTCCAGCGAATTGCACACAATTCTTCTTTGTATAGTGTTATATTTTTCATACTTCTTAAATAGAAAATATGACTGCATGGTAAAGTCAGTGCTACATTAAATCGACACCCACAAATATTTACAGTTGTAGAAGAAAATGTTTTTGATTTGATTTCAAACTGTTTTTTTTTACAAAATCAAAGGCATAAGGGGTTAATAAACAAAAATATTGTAGCATATCTTTATCTGTAATTCTTGTTGTTGGTAATTTACCTGGGGACTTAAAACTATTTGGGGGTATAGAGTAAGTCATGTAGAGTCGAGGGATATTGTTTTCAAAACGTTACTACCAAATTTGGCTTTTAAGTAATTTTATTTCATATTATAAGTGCTGGGCGAACGCAATTTGCACTGTACTCAAAACTCGACCGAGGATTACGGGGCTAAAATGTACTTTTGATGACGGTAGATATTTATAGGTTTATAATGCATTAAAAAGGAGGACAATATTTTTATTTTTAAATATTTTTATTTTGATTATTTAAATAGTCTTTAAGACGCTCCTCATATTTCCTGATTTTTGACTTAAGATATGATATTCGTTCTTTCGCATGTATCGGCCGTATTGGACGAAAGACTCCATTTGGATACTGCGTTTCGAAAGGCCGTAGATCTTTTGTAGAAATAGGTCTATAACGCTATGTCGATGGCATGTCCTCACCCTTCTAGGCGGGGAATATGATTGGAAATCGTCCATCGGTGTTCGTCTACGTCGGGGCGGAAGTTCAATAAGCGAGAATGGGGTCAATGGATAATTATTATCAATAAAAACTTGGTCCATTTGTTGTAGCGTTTCATCATGAGGCGTGAAATAAGAATTGTTGGACCTGGATTTCCAATGATCGCGTTGTACATTATATGGATGTGTATGGATTGGTAGCAACGCAGTAAACGGTATCTCAATTACTCTTCCACCAAACAGTATCTGAAAAAAATTTATGAAAAAATGGAAAATGATATGAATGTAATTATTACAATATTTATATAATTTACATTGTAGTAATTGTTTTGTTCAGTATAAGGGTATGTTTTTTTGTTAAACACCATTTAATAGTTGTATTTCAGTTGATTTCTATTGTGCTAATAATTGTGATTTTATTGTATTCAATTATTAGATTATTTCTACTGATGTGTATATAAATTGCAATTCATTAAATTTAATTATATTTACATTGACAATATTTGTTTTGTATCTTTGTGCCACTGAAGAGTATTGGTTCTTAATTAAGTAAAACTTTTATATTATTATAATAATTTATTAATTGATATATACGATCTGCGTTGAACTTGTTAAAAAACAAGGCCCTCATGTACCTACGCTTGGCAATCGCCGCTAATGTTTTATACGTTATTACTCATTCTGAAGTTGATAAATAAAAAGCAATAAAGAAAGTGTATAGTAAAACGAAACTTTAAGTGATCTGTCGGTATTATTATATGTTGATGGTATGATACAATATTAAATTCGTTAATCGGAAAGCATGTGTTACATTATATTAATTGATAAATTACCTACGATCTGCGGTGCAAACGTTTAAGAAAATGCACCAATTAAATTAATAATATAATATTTATAACAGTAATATTACATTGTATACTCAAGTGTTTCTGTTTCGGACACTTTGAATGAAAAGATTTTAAAATCGGACGTCGGCGCAGTCCTTGGTCTTAGAACGGCGACAATAACAAGAGTCAAGGCAGGTAACCCATGCGGGTAACGATATCGCACGGCCGATTAATTAATTTATTGTATTGACAAATTATTAAATCGATATTTTATAGTTTTATATTATTCACTCGAACACGGCATTAAACCTTACACTTTTGGCCATCGTTCTTATTTCATTTTTGCAAAAATTTTTCATATGGTCATAATAATGCCTTAGGACCATCACTCGAATTTATACACTCAACAAATCACGGCGAATATATTACGACTAGCACGGGCGCCCGAAATGTTATTATTTATATACATTTGATTTACGTAATTTGGCATTGTCATGCCTTGACCCGGACGTCGCACTATCCGACGAAGTCAGGTTGCCTACCAGGGTTACTACGTCCAACGTCGAGGACCTGCTAGACACCAAGACATATACCATTTTTTTGCACGTGATCTATTACTTAATTTTGCGTCAGAAGTCATACGTTGTCCGCTATCCGACGCTAGACCCTAGATCCTTTGCTAGACCCCAAAACTTATTTTCGAGTAATTACGTCGAGGAAGGTGACTCGGTAGTCGTATTGCTTACGACATTTTTTGAATTTTCATTACTTAATTGATTTAGTGACTGTAATGGACGCTGTCCAGGCCGCACATTGCCTACCCGGATAACATAGATGGGTGACCTGCTAGTCACCAAAAAATCAGACGGTGGCTATATGATTTGCATGGACGCCCGAAATATTTTGAATTTTCTTCACGTAATTTATTCTTTAATTTTGCGTTTTCGGTAACAGTAATGAACGTCGTCCGCGATTCGACGCAGTCAGATTGCATACGTGATGAGCCATCGAATATTGTCAGGTTGCCTTCCAGGGTGACTACGACCAAAGTCGAGGAACGTGACTGATTTGCTAGACCCCAAATACTATTACTACGGCGAACGTCATTCGAGGTGACTGACCTGCTAGACACCCACAAAAATACAACGACTATATTATTTTTTATATTACATTTTACTATATTAGATTTTCGTAATCGTGTGTAGGTTCTGCGTTATGATTCATATCCTATGTGCAGTAACGTCGAGGAAGGCGACTGACCTGGTAGACACCCCAACAAAAAGGCGGCTATAAATGTTCACGTTTATACCAGAATACTTGTATTATTTAGCTGTTATGTAGCTTTTTAAAATTATATTGTACATTTATGAACCTTTCAAATTTATTTATGATTTAATTATAAATTTAAAAATAAATTATTGGCAGAATACAACATAGTTTGATTAATTAATTTAAAATTTTTGTTTTTATAGATATATTCTCTTTTTGTCATTTTTTTTTTTTATATGTCTTTCTAATTGTATTTTTATTTATCTCTCTGTTATTAGTAGAGCCCGGGCTAATATGCACTAAAAAGTATCAAATTATGCCATATAATATGCAGTAAAAATCATTAAAATATGCAATAAAAAAAATTATATTAAAAAATTAAATATTATGTTAAGCAGGAAAAAATACAAATAATTAAATTTAAACACATACGAATAAATACATAATTATTTCTATTTAAAAAAAAAAAAACAAAATATACAACTCAAAATGTGTGTTTTTATTCTTTATTGTTAAAATTAATTATTAAATGATATTCAAGTTTTTCTTCGGTAAAACTGTGCCGTCTATCTGTTAATAAATGCTTGTATATTGAAAATGAGCGTTCAACATCTACCGAAGTTATTGGAGCAAATTTAAAAGAGCTTAATTCATTGGATCTTTATAGTTTTGATCTAGTTGAACCACTTCCGCTTCCCCTATTAATACTTTATTAATGTTACGTAATACTGTTAGGCCTTTGTTTTTGGAAAAAATATCATTTAATTTTGTTTATAATGTTGCCCCTTTTGGTCCAGGAATAATGTTTATTTTTTCTTCTAATTCACTTATCAAACAAAAACTCTCAGATAAAAGCATATTTTGAGTTTCAAGTTTTTTAATTATTTCAACTAAAAATGACAAATGAGTTGATATAAATGTTAATTCATTCACAGTCGATCTATCTTTAATAATATCGAGTACTTTTTTAACGCATTGTGCATCGTCTTCTGCGAGCTTTTCAATTACCTTTTGGTATTTTATAAAATATTTCGCGTAATATAAAGCAGCAGCTATCCATGTACCCCACCTTGTTATTACTGTGGCCGGAGGTAAAGGTATACTTTCCATTTCATCTTTGAAAATTGAAATTCTAGTCGGTGATTTTAAAAATATTTTTTTTCCATTATTGATTAAAATATTAATGTTAGGAAATAATTCACGAACTTTTTGTTATATGTTTTTCATATGCTTTACATCTAAATAATATTTTCTTTTCGTACAATGATATAATATGTTTTTTGAAATCTATTTCCATGTCCTATAAATTAAATGTCAAATACATTCTATTGGCAATTAAAATAAAAGTATTATATAGATGTGTAATCTGAAATAAAAAACGAAGCTTAATTTATATGTTTTCTTTTTTTTCAGGAGCACTGATTACCGTTGAAAATCTTATATGTTGGGTGTTTTTATTCAACAAAATTAAATTCCTCTTTATTATATTTCCTTACTTTATTATATTAAAAATTTAAATATTTATTTAACAATATATTTATACATATTAGATTCACCACAGGATCCAATTAATTATATTTATGAACAATTACAAATTATTGGTGAGTAATTATTTTATAATATTATAAAATATCAAATTTTTTATTATATTATATATTAGAGTAATCCACTGTTGCCACAATTTTCACATCATTGTTTTTGTTTTTGGTGTACATTCAAGTGTAAATTTGGATTTTTAGTAAACATTTTTATAATTAAACAATTAACAAAAATATTAACATTAATAAATTATGATATCGCCATAATTTGTGGTTATTTCTGTATCAATGCGTGTTGAATTTCTTTTGCACACCAAACTCCTTCGCCCCGTACAGCCACCCATTCCGTATTGTCAGCAATGATTTATATAAGCCGCAGGGCCCAGAAGAAAGCCCAGGAACAATAAATCTTTTTTGTTACGCGAATTTGTCAAAATAGAGAAGTCATTAACACCAATCTGAGAAAAAAAAAATTAAATAATGTTAATTATTATTTAATAAATAATGCAAGTGGTTAATAGGGCAGAAATTAACCTGATAGAAAGTAAAATTTAAAAAAAATGTGGTACCTTGTGTCACAGGTTTGACTGAAGTTATTGCAACTGGCATTTCGCTTTCTTGTTGATCTTGTTTACCCATATTCTCTAATTTAGTATCAGTATCTTCTGTATCTGTATTTATATCCATACTCTCTGAATCGGTTTCAATTTCTTCTGTTTCAGTATCTGTACCCATACTATCTACTGTAATATAAAAATATTATGTAAAAATATTGTCATAAATTTATTTTAAATAATGCAAGTGGTTAATAGTGCAGAAATTAACCGTATAGAAATTAAAACTTAAAAAAAATGTGGTACCTTGTGTCACAGGTTTGACTGAAGTTGATGCAACTGGCATTTCGCTTTCTTGTTGATCTTGTTTACCCATACTATCTACTGTAATATAAAAATATTATGTAAAAATATTGTCATAAATTTATTTGAAATAATGCAAGTGGTTAATAGTGCAGAAATTAACCTGATAGAAATTAAAATTTAAAAAAAATGTGATACCTTGTGTCACAGGTTTGACTGAAGTTATTGTGACTGGCGTTTCGCTTTCTTGTTGATCTTGTTTACGCATACTCTCTACTGTAATATAAAAATATTAAGTAAAAATATTGTCATACATTTATTTTAAATAATGCAAGTAGAAATTAACATGATATACTCTGTTCCACCTTGTAGTACTGTGTTTAATGACTTTGTATGCTTACCATCGTTTACTGGGACTTTGGCTGGAAATGTCACACATTCACAATATGTTTGGTTTGGACCAAAGTAATGGTCGCCATAATTTGTTGTTATTTCTGTACCCATGTTTATGTGTAGAATTGCTTTGGCACACCATATACCTTCGCCCCGTCCAGCCACCCATTCCGTATTGTTTGAGCAGCAATGATTTATATAAGCCGCAGGGCCCAGGAACAATAAATCTTTTTTGTTACGTGAACTTGTTAAAATAGAGAAATCATTAACACCAATCTGAGAAAAAAAAAATTATTTTATTTTGGCAAAACGTTTTGTTTATGTTTTTTGTGCCTATTTATATTGCCATTGTAATATAGGTATTTTTACACATGTCACATTTATGTAACCTATATTCACAATGTGCCTTAAAATGGATCATGAAATGTGAATGTTTTTAACTTTTTTTTTTTGGTTTTTCTTGACACTTTTCAATGACACAAATGAAAGGCCTATCGTTTGAATCCCGACAAAACTGTGGCACTCGAGGTTGACAATTCAGTGCGCTGTTAAGCAAGTATCCATCTGAAATGTTTTCGACGAGGTGTGAATCATTTTATGCCTTTGTAAGATGGTGCATACGCTTAAACTTGTTTCGGCATACATCACATTGTATTTTTTTATCTTCATGGCCTGGAAAACAACGTTTGAAGTTATTAAATTGCAAAAATAATGTTACAATCTTGACTATGAGATAAAATAAAAGGTGGTTTTCTTATGTATCTAAATTGATGAAGGATATTGTTTACTTAATAGATTGTATGATAACATTTTTGATAATAAAAAAAAAAAAGTAATGCCCAGCGTATGCCACAAAAATCTAGTGTATGACATAAAAATTACCAATGAATGTCACTTAAATAATATTGTATTTTAGATTCTGAATGAAACGATGAATGTAGGTATTGATTTACAATGATGTGTGTTTTTTTTTTTTTGTGTCTGTGGACACGATAAGTAGTCGATATAATGCTCCGATTATCAACTTCAGTATCTTGTTCTATCGAAAGTGAAAATCGTTTAGAGGTCTCGAGTACACGTGTAATGAACTACACGGGTACCCGTGTTTTTACACAAGACGGGGTTAAGGCCCGTGTAATAAAAATACCCGTGTATACCGGTGAGTTAAATACCCGTGTATCTAAATACCCCGTGATCTTGAATACTCTGATATTTAAATAAAATCAGATTTTACTATTTTGCAGTTCGACTTACGATTGCTCCACTTCCGGTTTTTTTTTGGTTTTCTTGACACTTTTCAATGACACAATGAAGGCCTATCGTTGGAATCCCGACAAACCATATGTGCACTCGAGTTGTTGACAAATCTCATGCGCTGTTAAGCAAGTATCACATCTGAATGTTTTTCGACGAGTGTGAATCATTTATTCCTTGTAAGATGGTGCATACGCTTAAACTGTTTTCGGCATACATCACATTTGTATTTTTTTTATCTTCATGGCCTGGAAAACAAACGTTTGAAAAATGCGTTAGACAAGTATTTGAAAGAACCACGTTGAATATTCAAATTTAAACTTAATTAAATAAGTATTTATTTATTTTATAGTGAACCATAATTTATCATAATAAAAATAATTTGAATATTTAATATCTGATATTTTATCACTAAAAAACACTGAATATATTATAATACCTAGGGTTAAGGCACCAGTGAATGCCAGTTTAAACAATAGGTATGCCACTTTCTAAAATTTATTAAAATTGCAAAAATAATGTTACAATCTTGACTATGAGATAAAATAAAAGGTGGTTTTCTTATGTATCTAAATTGATGAAGGATATTGTTTACTTAATAGATTGTATGATAACATTTTTGATAATAAAAAAAAAAAAGTAATGCCCAGCGTATGCCACAAAAATCTAGTGTATGACATAAAAATTACCAATGAATGTCACTTAAATAATATTGTATTTTAGATTCTGAATGAAACGATGAATGTAGGTATTGATTTTACAATGATGTGTGTTTTTTTATTTTTGTGTCTGTGGACACGATAAGTAGTCGAAATAATGCTCCGATTATCAACTTCAGTATCTTGTTCTATTCGAAAGTGAATATCGTTTAGAGGTCTCGAGTACACGTGTAATGAACTACACGGGTACCCGTGTTTTTACACAAGACGGGGTTAAGGCCCGTGTAATAAAAATACCCGTGTATACCCGTGTATTTAAATACCCGTGTATCTAAATACCCGTGATCTTGAATACTCTTATATTTAAATAAAATCATATTTTACTATTTTGCAGTTCTGACTTACGATTGCTCCACTTCCTGAATTCAATATGATAGAACACATCATATTATATTTTGTTCACTACCTCTTAGTATTTTGCGTCATAACATTTATCAATAATATTAATAAATTATAATAAGTAAATAAATGTGTATATGTAATTGATGTTATTTACGTATAATTGATAGTGAAAAGTATTTGTATTTTCACACATTATAATATTTTAAATTTCGTTTTTACAAAAAAAGTTGTATTTGCATGATTATTAAATAACAAAATAACAATAAACATGTATATAAATATATTAATAAATTAATAAATTCTAATAATAACAGTTTTAACAGTAATAACAATAATAATATAGTATAAAATAAATACAAAATAATAATAACAATATTAAATTAATCAACGACCAGTAGACGGTAACCCATATACTTATACAAAAGTTAACAAATACAATATAACAAAGCAATCACTTACAATCTGCTTCTTGTTGAACAACGGGTATCTGTAAAACATAATGTTCAGGTATTAATATTAATTTATACAAAATTGTCATTTAAAAAAAAAACCTACCTAATATACAATATACTTACATCATAATCTATCTTTGAGCTGCTCTCCCCCTTGGATGTTGATGACGAGTGTTTTGCTTCTGGTGTTCTCTCGCGTTGGGTTGACTGTTCTGCTTCCTGTTCAACATTTGGCTATAAAACATAATGTTTAAGTATTAATATTGATTTTTACATACATTTTATCTAATTTCAATATACTTACGTCATAATCTATCTCTGAGCTCTCCCCATGGGTTTGTGATCCAACTGGAAAAGGATCATCGGACTGTTTTGATGACAACTGCTCTGCTTGTTGATCAACAACGGGTATCTGTAAAACATAATGTTCAGGTATTAATATTAATTTGTACAAAATTGTCATTAAAAAAAAAACCTGAGCTGATAAAAACCTAATATACAATATACTTACGACATTATCTATCTTTGAGCTGCGACCCTTGGATGTTGATGACGAGTGTTTTGCTTCTGGTTGAACGGGTATCTGTAAAACATATCATGTAAGTATTAATATTGATTTTTACAAACATTTTATACCTGACCGATAAATATCTAATTTCAATATACTTACGACATTATCTGTCTCTGAGCTCTCGCGTTGGGTTGACTGTTCTGCTTCCTGTTCAACATTTGGCTATAAAACATAATGTTTAAGTATTAATATTGATTTTTACATACATTTTATCTAATTTCAATATACTTACGTCATAATCTATCTTTGAGCTCTCCCCATATGTTTGTGATCCAACGGGAAAAGGATGATCGGACTGTTTTGATGACTGCTCTGCTTCTTGTTGAACAACGGGTATCTGTAAAACATAATGTTCAGGTATTAATATTAATTTGTACAAAATTGTCATTTAAAAAAAAAAACCTGAGCTGATAAAAACCTAATATACAATATACTTACGACATTATCTATCTTCGAGCAATTACGATAGTCAAATATACTCTCATCAGTATCACAATAATTTTTACGTTTCTCATGATTAGTGTTTGTTATACAACCTAGATTACGTCTGATATGTTTTGATGGTAGCCCTTTAAAATTTATATCTACGTATGACCATTTGGTGTCAGATGGATTTTTTGGAAAACCATACAGCTCCATCAATAATTTGATTTCAGCAATGGTTGTTTTTGTCGGCTTTATTCTGTCGCCCAGCAAATACCAATAGTTTAATTTAATTTTATAATTGGGGTAGACATTTTTTGACTCCAATGGACGTTCTCTAACGTCCATTTTAGATTTGACGAACAGTGTCTGAAAAAATTAATATGGTTAACTTTAGCTGTACATTAAGGGGATTAACCTAACTTTACTTACCGAAGTTAATGTGTTTACTCGTCTAATCCATGTGGCAATTAGGTTTTGCGCTGCTTCTGAAACATCGCTGTTACCACAAATAATATCTAGAATATTTCTTACGCAGTCAGCAATAGTACCACGAGGTTGTCTTAACGATATTAAAAAAGTTTCATATTCCTCCAAAGTTATTGAATTAATATCTGTATGTTCGTGTTGGGATTTATACTCCAACAATATGATGGATACCATCCTTCTGAAATGTAATGACATCTCCTTACATTTGTACATTTGAAAATACAAATACTTGAAAAAAATAAGAACACGAGAAGAGGAAGACGTGCGAACCATGTGAAATCGAAGTGAAAAGTGTAAAGTGTATAAAATAAAGTAAGGTTAGGTGGCATCCTACTTAATGGTAATTGGACATAAGGTTATTGAACATAAGGTAATTGAACATATGATAATTAAACATAAGGTAACCCCCAGGAGATAATTTTCTTTGATAATATAAGATAAGAACTCTACGGACGATATGACGTAGAAAAAAATTAACGGAAATAGCGGTATCCCAAACAAGATTATTTTTATTATTAAATATAGTAACTTACCATAAGGAAATCAATTTTAAACAGCAATCTGTTTTAAACTGCGCTTAAACTACGATGGGTCAATGCTTTTGTCTTCCTAATTTCCAATCAGGCCCACCTGACGTGCCTTTACGCGACTACGCGTCGCTAAATTATAATAATAACTATGTTTCCAAGTCTTTAAATGTATCTGTATGTATGAAATTATGTAAATTATGAATATGTTAAAAATGATAAAATTATGTTTGTTTTTTTGATAGGTGAAGAAAGCGGAACACAGCGATTATGTGCCCCATAGTCAAATTAAACCTTGTGTACAGGTAAGAATTAATCTTTTAATTTAAAAAATATCTACAATAGGAACATGAATTTTTATGTATAAAAAACTTAATCTGTCATGAACCATATTATTCTTTCTGATGTGTTAAATCATTTTACTGTCCACATACTTAATTTACTTACAACTAAGTTTTTTAACCTCTATTTGTTGCTATGGGGTGGCTCACGCTATTTATTTTGGCTAACATACTTTAAAATATATTTAATAAATCCACGTATCTGTATGTATGAAATTATGTAAATTATGAATATGTTAAAAATTATAAAATTATGTTTGTTTTTTTGATAGGTGAAGAAAGCGGAACACAGCGGTTATGTGCCCCATAGTCAAATTATTCAGTGGCAATTTATTAATTCCCAATTAAAAAAGGCCAGAAATTTAAGACCGGGGACGTTTGGCTTCAAAACATTGAAGACAAGTAAATTTTTTTTAATTTTTAAAGAAAAAAAGGGGGGTGAGCATACTATGCTACATGGTACATTCTTCAATTGGCTAAAATCTTATCTATGTTCTTGTACCCAGGTGGTAAAAATTAATAGTTATGTTTCTAATGAATTTTTGGTTAACTCTGGATCACACTTAGAACCCCTCTTATTTATAATATTTATTAATGATTTACCATCTATTTATGATAACTCAGTTAATATTCTTTTATTCGCTGATGATGCTAAACTATTTTAACTAATTTATGTATTTTGCAATGCAGGTACCATGGACCCCAAAACAAAGCCAATTATGAAAATTCACACACATCAACAACACGCTATTTGCTCTATGAAAATGCCAATTTATATTATTCCTGAACTTATGAAAAATGGAAGTTTATTTGACTTTTTACAAGGTATCTTTCAGTATATTTTTTTTAATTTTTGTTTGTTGTATATTGTATTCAACACCTAAAAACATTTAAACTTGTGTATAGGTAAAGGACTTAGTTTACAACTGCAACAGCTTATTTATATGTCGTATCTAAGAGGATCTAGTATGGCATACCAACAATTTCAAAATTACATCCGTCGTACCATAGTTGGAAAGTGTAGCATTGTAAAGAAAATATTTTTTGTGAATACAAAAATATAATTGGAACAATAACTATAATATACAACTATATAATTTAAATGAATCTGACTTTTTTTATTTTAGAGTTTAACTACTCAAAAAAATAATATTATAAGATATGAATCAAACGTTTTAGGTTTTTTTTTTCATCATGCCGAAACCGATTTCAAAACTGTCTGATGTTTTTTTTTTGGTACTTCCTGTTTTATTGAAATATATATTGGGATTAGTTAGTTCTATTATTCCTTTTTCGTGACCTAGATTAGATTGATTTTTATAAATGCAACAGCTTATTTATATGTCGTATCTAAGAGGATCTAGTATGGCATACCAACAATTTCAAAATTACATCCGTCGTACCATAGTTGGAAAGTGTAGCATTGTAAAGAAAATATTTATTTGAATACAAAAATATATTGGAACAATAACTAATAATATACAACATATAATTTAAATGAATCTGATTTTTTTATTTAGAGTTTAACTACTCAAAAAAATAATATTATAAGATATGAATCAAACGTTTTAGGTTTTTTTTTTCCATCATGCCGAAACGATTTCAAACTGTCTGATGTTTTTTTTTTGGTACTTCCTGTTTTATTGAAATTATATTGGGATTAGTTAGTTCTATTAATTCCTTTTTCGTGACCTAGATTAGATTGATTTTTATAAAAATTTTATTTAAAAAAAAAACCTCAGCTATTAAATTAGTATTTAAATAACAAATGTATAATAATAATAAATAATTTACATTATTAAGATGATATATCTACGACAAAACTTATATGTATTTATAAAAAAATAGAAGATTGTTATAAGTTTATAACGTGTTGTGGAAGGAAATTGAATTGTCCCTGTCTGGCATCTGGCCGAATTCCTTTGTCTTTTATATTTTAACGCATGCGCTCCAACCTATAAAGGGCGTTTACAATGGTAAAAGACTCTGAAGGTAGAATTCAATACAGGAAGCAGTATGTGCTGTATCAAATGTGTTTGAGAAGAGTGGGGAAAATATTTGAAGTTAAGGCATGTTTTGTACATATAAAGATTCAGTGTGATATTATCTATCAGAAAAATATAATTGTATAGAGTTTTGTTGAGAAATACAGTTTTTCTACTACATTTGGTGCGCAGAGTTAAAAAACAACGTATTCACAGCTACACGCAAACAGCCTGGACTTCAACAGAAATCTACGAAAACCTATTTTCTTTAATATAGCACATATCGACTTGATTTTTTTTTTAAAATGTTTAGAACGG
The DNA here is from genome assembly GCA_949089665.1 of Macrosiphum euphorbiae. Taxonomy (NCBI): domain Eukaryota; kingdom Metazoa; phylum Arthropoda; class Insecta; order Hemiptera; family Aphididae; genus Macrosiphum; species Macrosiphum euphorbiae. The sequence goes on along the minus strand of CARXXK010000002.1, from coordinate 44,648,000 downwards.
TATTCTTACTCATATTTTACCGTTGGAAAATTTTTATCAACCCTAACACCGAAATAATGGGGTGAAAATGACGTCATTTTGGTTGGTCATAAAAAATATTTTTTCATAATAATTAAAAAAATAAAATAACTATAGTACTATGACAAAAATCATATTTATTTATTCGTCATAAAATGGTCTATCAGAAAAATATAATTTCATAAAATTTGGTTAAAAATTAAAGGGTAAATAGACTTATGTTCAAAAAAGAAACCACTGTAATTACGATATTTTGGATTATCACAATATACATTTTTTCGAAGTAATTTAGGATAAAAAATATCTATCGTACTATGACAAAAGTAATATTTCCTTAATCGTCATGACCTGGTCTATCAGAAAAGTACAACTTGATAAAGTTTAGGTAAAAAATAAAGGAAAATAAACCTTATGTTCAAACACAAAATAACCCGCTAAAATGATGAAAAATTTCCAAATATTTACGTTCAAATCGTTATTTCTTGAAAAATATTTGAAGTTAAGGCAAGTTTTGTGCATAAAAAGATTCAGTGTGATATTATCTATCAGGAAAATATAAATTTATATAGTTTAGTTGAGAAATAAAGTTATTTATACTACATTTGGTGCGCAGAGGTAAAAAACAACGTATTCACAGCTATGTGTAAGCAGCCTGGACTTAAACGAAAATCTGTGAAAACCTATTTTCTTTAATATAGCACATATCGACTTGATTTTTTTTTTAAATCTTCAGAACGGTATTCTTACTCATATTTTACCGTTGGAAAATTTTTATCAACACTAAGACCGAAATTATAGGGTGAAAATGACGTTAATTTGGATTGTCACAAATTATTATGGTTCGTAATAATTAAAAAATAAAATAACTATAGTACTATGACAAAAATCATAAGTATTTATTCGTCATAAAATGGTCTATCAGGAAAATATAATTTCATAAAATTTGGGTAAAAATTAAAGGGTAAATAGACTTATGTTCAAAAAAGAAACCACTGTAATTACGATATTTTGGATTATCACAATATACATTTTTTCGAAGTAATTTAGGAAAAAGATATCTATAGTACTATGACAAAAATTATATTTTCTTAATCGTCATGACCTGGTCTATCAGAAAAGTACAACTTGATAAAGTTCAGGTAAAAAATAAAGGAAAATAAACCTTATGTTCAAACACAAAATAACCCGCTAAAATGATGAAAAATTTCCAAATATTTACGTTCAAATCGTTATTTCTTGAAAAATATTTGAAGTTAAGGCAAGTTTTGTGCATAAAAAGATTCAGTGTGATATTATCTATCAGGAAAATATAAATTTATATAGTTTAGTTGAGAAATAAAGTTATTTATACTACATTTGGTGCGCAGAGGTAAAAAACAACGTATTCACAGCTATGTGTAAGCAGCCTGGACTTAAACGAAAATCTGTGAAAACCTATTTTCTTTAATATAGCACATATCGACTTGATTTTTTTTTTAAATCTTCAGAACGGTATTCTTACTCATATTTTACCGTTGGAAAATTTTTATCAACCCTAAGACCGAAAAATGGGGTGAAAATTACGATATTTTGGTTGGTCATAAAAAATAATTTTTCGTAGTAATTAAAAAAATAAAATAAATATAGTACAATGACAAAAATCATAAGTATTTGTTTGTCATAAAATGGTCTATCAGAAAAATATAATTTCATAAAATTTGGGTAAAAATTAAAGGATAAATAGACTTATGTTCAAAAAAGAAACCACTGTAAATACAATATTTTGGATTATCACAATATACATTTTTTCGAAGTAATTTAGGATAAAAAATATCTATCGTACTATGACAAAAGTTATATTTTCTTAATCATCATGACCTGGTCTATCAGAAAGTACAACTTGATAAAGTTTAGGTAAAAAATAAAGGAATATAAATCTTATGTTCAAACACAAAATAACCCTCTAAAACGATGAAAAATTTCCAAATATTTACGTTCAAATCATTATTTCTTGAAAAATATTTGAAGTTAAGGTAAGTTTAGTAGATATAATGATTCAGCGTGATATTATCTATCAGGAAAATATAAATTTATATAGTTTAGTTGAGAAATAAAGTTTTTTATACTACATTTGGTGCGCAGAGGTAAAAAACAACGTATTCACAGCTACACGCAAACAGCCTGGACTTCAACAGAAATCTACGAAAACCTATTTTCTTAATATAGCACATATCGACTTGATGTTTTTTTTAAATGTTTAGAACGGTATTCTTACTCATATTTTACCGTTGGAAAATTTTTATCAACCCTAACACCGAAATAATGGGGTGAAAATGACGTCATTTTGGTTGGTCATAAAAAATATTTTTTCATAATAATTAAAAAAATAAATAACTATATTACTATGACAAAAATCATATTTATTTATTCGTCATAAAATGGTCTATCAGGAAAATATAATTTCATAAAATTTGGGTAAAAATTAGAGGGTAAATAGACTTATGTTCAAAAAAGAAACCACTGTAATTACGATATTTTGGATTATCACAATATACATTTTTTCGAAGTAATGTAGGAAAAAAATATCTATAGTACTATGACAAAAATTATATTTTCTTAATCGTCATGACCTGGTCTATCAGAAAAGTACAACTTGATAAAGTTCAGGTAAAAAATAAAGGAAAATAAACCTTATGTCACACACAAAAGAACCCGCTAAAATGATGAAAAATTTCCAAATATTTACGTTCAAATCATTATTTCTTGAAAAATATTTGAAGTTAAGGTAAGTTTAGTAGATATAAAGATTCAGCGTGATATAATCTATCAGAAAAATATATGTTTTATATATTTTGGTTGGTCATAAAAAATATTTTTTCATAATATTAAAAAAATAAAATAACTATAGTACTATGACAAAATCATAGTATTTATTCGTCATAAAATGGTCATCAGGAAATATAATTTCATAAAATTTGGTTAAAATAAAGGGTAAAGAGACTTATGTTCAAAAAGAGAACCACTGTAATTACGATATTTTGGATTATCACAATATACATTTTTTCGAAGTAATTTAGGAAAAAATATCTATCGTACTATGACAAAATATATTTCTTAATCGTCATGACCTGGTCTATCAGAAAAGTACAACTTGATAAAGTTTAGGTAAAAAATAAAGGAAAATAAACCTTATGTTCAAACACAAAATAACCCGCTAAAATGATGAAAAATTTCCAAATATTTACGTTCAAATCGTTATTTCTTGAAAAATATTTTGAAGTTAAGGCAAGTTTGTGCATAAAAGATCAGTGTGATATTATCTATCAGGAAAATATAAATTTATATAGTTTAGTTGAGAAATAAAGTTTTTTATACTACATTTGGTGCGCAGAGTTAAAAAACAACGTATTCACAGCTACACGCAAACAGCCTGGACTTCAACAGAAATCTACGAAAACCTATTTTCTTTAATATAGCACATATCGACTTGATTTTTTTTTTAAATCTTCAGAACGGCATTCTTACTCATATTTTACCGTTGGAAAATTTTTATCAACCCTAAGACCGCAAAATGTGGTGAAAATTACGATATTTTGGTTGGTCATAAAAAATAATTTTTCGTAGTAATTAAAAAAATAAAATAAATATAGTACAATGACAAAAATCATAAGGATTGTTTGTCATAAAATGGTCTATCAGAAAATATATTTCATACAATTTGGGTAAAAATTAAAGGATAAATAGACTTATGTTCAAAAAAGAAACCACTGTAAATACGATATTTTGGATTATCACAATATACATTTTTTCGAAGTTATTTAGGATAAAAAATATCTATCGTACTATGACAAAAGTTATATTTCCTTAATCGTCATGACCTGGTCTATCAGAAAAGTACAACTTGATAAAGTTTAGGTAAAAAATAAAGGAAAATAAACCTTATGTTCAAACACAAAATAACCCGCTAAAATGATGAAAAATTTCCAAATATTTACGTTCAAATCATTATTTCTTGAAAAATATTTGAAGTTAAGGTAAGTTTAGTAGATATAATGATTCAGCGTGATATTATCTATCAGAAAAATATAAATTTATATAGTTTAGTTGAGAAATACAGTTTTTTATACTACATTTGGTGCGCAGACTTAAAAAACAACGTATTCACAGCTATGTGTAAGCAGCCTGGACTTAAACGAAAATCTGTGAAAACCTATTTTCTTTAATATAGCACATATCGACTTGATTTTTTTTTTTAAATCTTCAGAACGGTATTCTTACTCATATTTTACCGTTGGAAAATTTTTATCAACACTAAGACCGAAATTATAGGGTGAAAATGACGTCATTTTGGTTGGTCATAAAAAATATTTTTTCATAATAATTAAAAAAATAAAATAACTATAGTACTATGACAAAAATCATATTTATTTATTCGTCATAAAATGGTCTATCAGAAAAATATAATTTCATAAAATTTGGTTAAAAATTAAAGGGTAAATAGACTTATGTTCAAAAAAGAAACCACTGTAATTACGATATTTTGGATTATCACAATATACATTTTTTCGAAGTAATTTAGGAAAAAAATATCTATAGTACTATGACAAAAATTATATTTTCTTAATCGTCATGACCTGGTCTATCAGAAAAGTACAACTTGATAAAGTTCAGGTAAAAAATAAAGGAAAATAAACCTTATGTTCAAACACAAAATAACCCGCTAAAATGATGAAAAATTTCCAAATATTTACGTTCAAATCATTATTTCTTGAAAAATATTTGAAGTTAAGGTAAGTTTAGTAGATATAATGATTCAGCGTGATATTATCTATCAGGAAAATATAAATTTATATAGTTTAGTTGAGAAATACAGTTTTTTATACTACATTTGGTGCGCAGAGGTAAAAAACAACGTATTCACAGCTACACGCAAACAGCCTGGACTTCAACAGAAATCTACGAAAACCTATTTTCTTTAATATAGCACATATCGACTTGATTTTTTTTTTTAAATGTTTAGAACGGTATTCTTACTCATATTTTACCGTTGGAAAATTTTTATCAACCCTAACACCGAAATAATGGGGTGAAAATTACGATATTTTGGTTGGTCATAAAAAATATTTTTTCATAATAATTAAAAAAATAAAATAACTATAGTACTATGACAAAAATCATATTTATTTATTCGTCATAAAATGGTCTATCAGAAAAATATAATTTCATAAAATTTGGTTAAAAATTAAAGGGTAAATAGACTTATGTTCAAAAAAGAAACCACTGTAATTACGATATTTTGGATTATCACAATATACATTTTTTCGAAGTAATTTAGGATAAAAAATATCTATCGTACTATGACAAAAGTTATATTTCCTTAATCGTCATGACCTGGTCTATCAGAAAAGTACAACTTGATAAAGTTTAGGTAAAAAATAAAGGAAAATAAACCTTATGTTCAAACACAAAATAACCCGCTAAAATGATGAAAAATTTCCAAATATTTACGTTCAAATCGTTATTTCTTGAAAAATATTTGAAGTTAAGGCAAGTTTTGTGCATAAAAAGATTCAGTGTGATATTATCTATCAGGAAAATATAAATTTATATAGTTTAGTTGAGAAATAAAGTTTTTTATACTACATTTGGTGCGCAGAGGTAAAAAACAACGTATTCACAGCTACACGCAAACAGCCTGGACTTCAACAGAAATCTACGAAAACCTATTTTCTTTAATATAGCACATATCGACTTGATTTTTTTTTTTAAATCTTCAGAACGGCATTCTTACTCATATTTTACCGTTGGAAAATTTTTATCAACCCTAAGACCGCAAAATGTGGTGAAAATTACGATATTTTGGTTGGTCATAAAAAATAATTTTTCGTAGTAATTAAAAAAATAAAATAAATATAGTACAATGACAAAAATCATAAGGATTTGTTTGTCATAAAATGGTCTATCAGAAAAATATAATTTCATACAATTTGGGTAAAAATTAAAGGATAAATAGACTTATGTTCAAAAAAGAAACCACTGTAAATACGATATTTTGGATTATCACAATATACATTTTTTCGAAGTTATTTAGGATAAAAAATATCTATCGTACTATGACAAAAGTTATATTTCCTTAATCGTCATGACCTGGTCTATCAGAAAAGTACAACTTGATAAAGTTTAGGTAAAAAATAAAGGAAAATAAACCTTATGTTCAAACACAAAATAACCCGCTAAAATGATGAAAAATTTCCAAATATTTACGTTCAAATCATTATTTCTTGAAAAATATTTGAAGTTAAGGTAAGTTTAGTAGATATAATGATTCAGCGTGATATAATCTATCAGAAAAATATAAATTTATATAGTTTAGTTGAGAAATACAGTTTTTTATACTACATTTGGTGCGCAGACTTAAAAAACAACGTATTCACAGCTATGTGTAAGCAGCCTGGACTTAAACGAAAATCTGTGAAAACCTATTTTCTTTAATATAGCACATATCGACTTGATTTTTTTTTTTAAATCTTCAGAACGGTATTCTTACTCATATTTTACCGTTGGAAAATTTTTATCAACACTAAGACCGAAATTATAGGGTGAAAATGACGTCATTTTGGTTGGTCATAAAAAATATTTTTTCATAATAATTTAAAAAATAAAATAACTATAGTACTATGACAAAAATCATATTTATTTATTCGTCATAAAATGGTCTATCAGAAAAATATAATTTCATAAAATTTGGTTAAAAATTAAAGGGTAAATAGACTTATGTTCAAAAAAGAAACCACTGTAATTACGATATTTTGGATTATCACAATATACATTTTTTCGAAGTAATTTAGGAAAAAAATATCTATAGTACTATGACAAAAATTATATTTTCTTAATCGTCATGACCTGGTCTATCAGAAAAGTACAACTTGATAAAGTTCAGGTAAAAAATAAAGGAAAATAAACCTTATGTTCAAACACAAAATAACCCGCTAAAATGATGAAAAATTTCCAAATATTTACGTTCAAATCATTATTTCTTGAAAAATATTTGAAGTTAAGGTAAGTTTAGTAGATATAATGATTCAGCGTGATATTATCTATCAGAAAAATATAAATTTATATAGTTTAGTTGAGAAATACAGTTTTTTATACTACATTTGGTGCGCAGAGGTAAAAAACAACGTATTCACAGCTACACGCAAACAGCCTGGACTTCAACAGAAATCTACGAAAACCTATTTTCTTTAATATAGCACATATCGACTTGATTTTTTTTTTTAAATGTTTAGAACGGTATTCTTACTCATATTTTACCGTTGGAAAATTTTTATCAACCCTAACACCGAAATAATGGGGTGAAAATTACGATATTTTGGTTGGTCATAAAAAATATTTTTTCATAATAATTAAAAAAATAAAATAACTATAGTACTATGACAAAAATCATATTTATTTATTCGTCATAAAATGGTCTATCAGAAAAATATAATTTCATAAAATTTGGTTAAAAATTAAAGGGTAAATAGACTTATGTTCAAAAAAGAAACCACTGTAATTACGATATTTTGGATTATCACAATATACATTTTTTCGAAGTAATTTAGGAAAAAAATATCTATCGTACTATGACAAAAGTTATATTTCCTTAATCGTCATGACCTGGTCTATCAGAAAAGTACAACTTGATAAAGTTTAGGTAAAAAATAAAGGAAAATAAACCTTATGTTCAAACACAAAATAACCCGCTAAAATGATGAAAAATTTCCAAATATTTACGTTCAAATCGTTATTTCTTGAAAAAGATTTGAAGTTAAGGCAAGTTTTGTGCATAAAAAGATTCAGTGTGATATTATCTATCAGGAAAATATAAATTTATATAGTTTAGTTGAGAAATAAAGTTTTTTATACTACATTTGGTGCGCAGAGGTAAAAAACAACGTATTCACAGCTACACGCAAACAGCCTGGACTTCAACAGAAATCTACGAAAACCTATTTTCTTTAATATAGCACATATCGACTTGATTTTTTTTTTAAATCTTCAGAACGGCATTCTTACTCATATTTTACCGTTGGAAAATTTTTATCAACCCTAAGACCGCAAAATGTGGTGAAAATTACGATATTTTGGTTGGTCATAAAAAATAATTTTTCGTAGTAATTAAAAAAATAAAATAAATATAGTACAATGACAAAAATCATAAGGATTTGTTTGTCATAAAATGGTCTATCAGAAAAATATAATTTCATACAATTTGGGTAAAAATTAAAGGATAAATAGACTTATGTTCAAAAAAGAAACCACTGTAAATACGATATTTTGGATTATCACAATATACATTTTTTCGAAGTTATTTAGGATAAAAAATATCTATCGTACTATGACAAAAGTTATATTTCCTTAATCGTCATGACCTGGTCTATCAGAAAAGTACAACTTGATAAAGTTTAGGTAAAAAATAAAGGAAAATAAACCTTATGTTCAAACACAAAATAACCCGCTAAAATGATGAAAAATTTCCAAATATTTACGTTCAAATCATTATTTCTTGAAAAATATTTGAAGTTAAGGTAAGTTTAGTAGATATAATGATTCAGCGTGATATAATCTATCAGAAAAATATAAATTTATATAGTTTAGTTGAGAAATACAGTTTTTTATACTACATTTGGTGCGCAGACTTAAAAAACAACGTATTCACAGCTATGTGTAAGCAGCCTGGACTTAAACGAAAATCTGTGAAAACCTATTTTCTTTAATATAGCACATATCGACTTGATTTTTTTTTTTAAATCTTCAGAACGGTATTCTTACTCATATTTTACCGTTGGAAAATTTTTATCAACACTAAGACCGAAATTATAGGGTGAAAATGACGTCATTTTGGTTGGTCATAAAAAATATTTTTTCATAATAATTAAAAAAATAAAATAACTATAGTACTATGACAAAAATCATATTTATTTATTCGTCATAAAATGGTCTATCAGAAAAATATAATTTCATAAAATTTGGTTAAAAATTAAAGGGTAAATAGACTTATGTTCAAAAAAGAAACCACTGTAATTACGATATTTTGGATTATCACAATATACATTTTTTCGAAGTAATTTAGGAAAAAAATATCTATAGTACTATGACAAAAATTATATTTTCTTAATCGTCATGACCTGGTCTATCAGAAAAGTACAACTTGATAAAGTTCAGGTAAAAAATAAAGGAAAATAAACCTTATGTTCAAACACAAAATAACCCGCTAAAATGATGAAAAATTTCCAAATATTTACGTTCAAATCATTATTTCTTGAAAAATATTTGAAGTTAAGGTAAGTTTAGTAGATATAATGATTCAGCGTGATATTATCTATCAGAAAAATATAAATTTATATAGTTTAGTTGAGAAATACAGTTTTTTATACTACATTTGGTGCGCAGAGGTAAAAAACAACGTATTCACAGCTACACGCAAACAGCCTGGACTTCAACAGAAATCTACGAAAACCTATTTTCTTTAATATAGCACATATCGACTTGATTTTTTTTTTTAAATGTTTAGAACGGTATTCTTACTCATATTTTACCGTTGGAAAATTTTTATCAACCCTAACACCGAAATAATGGGGTGAAAATTACGATATTTTGGTTGGTCATAAAAAATATTTTTTCATAATAATTAAAAAAATAAAATAACTATAGTACTATGACAAAAATCATATTTATTTATTCGTCATAAAATGGTCTATCAGAAAAATATAATTTCATAAAATTTGGTTAAAAATTAAAGGGTAAATAGACTTATGTTCAAAAAAGAAACCACTGTAATTACGATATTTTGGATTATCACAATATACATTTTTTCGAAGTAATTTAGGATAAAAAATATCTATCGTACTATGACAAAAGTTATATTTCCTTAATCGTCATGACCTGGTCTATCAGAAAAGTACAACTTGATAAAGTTTAGGTAAAAAATAAAGGAAAATAAACCTTATGTTCAAACACAAAATAACCCGCTAAAATGATGAAAAATTTCCAAATATTTACGTTCAAATCGTTATTTCTTGAAAAATATTTGAAGTTAAGGCAAGTTTTGTGCATAAAAAGATTCAGTGTGATATTATCTATCAGGAAAATATAAATTTATATAGTTTAGTTGAGAAATAAAGTTTTTTATACTACATTTGGTGCGCAGAGGTAAAAAACAACGTATTCACAGCTACACGCAAACAGCCTGGACTTCAACAGAAATCTACGAAAACCTATTTTCTTTAATATAGCACATATCGACTTGATTTTTTTTTTAAATCTTCAGAACGGCATTCTTACTCATATTTTACCGTTGGAAAATTTTTATCAACCCTAAGACCGCAAAATGTGGTGAAAATTACGATATTTTGGTTGGTCATAAAAAATAATTTTTCGTAGTAATTAAAAAAATAAAATAAATATAGTACAATGACAAAAATCATAAGGATTTGTTTGTCATAAAATGGTCTATCAGAAAAATATAATTTCATACAATTTGGGTAAAAATTAAAGGATAAATAGACTTATGTTCAAAAAAGAAACCACTGTAAATACGATATTTTGGATTATCACAATATACATTTTTTCGAAGTTATTTAGGATAAAAAATATCTATCGTACTATGACAAAAGTTATATTTCCTTAATCGTCATGACCTGGTCTATCAGAAAAGTACAACTTGATAAAGTTTAGGTAAAAAATAAAGGAAAATAAACCTTATGTTCAAACACAAAATAACCCGCTAAAATGATGAAAAATTTCCAAATATTTACGTTCAAATCATTATTTCTTGAAAAATATTTGAAGTTAAGGTAAGTTTAGTAGATATAATGATTCAGCGTGATATAATCTATCAGAAAAATATAAATTTATATAGTTTAGTTGAGAAATACAGTTTTTTATACTACATTTGGTGCGCAGACTTAAAAAACAACGTATTCACAGCTATGTGTAAGCAGCCTGGACTTAAACGAAAATCTGTGAAAACCTATTTTCTTTAATATAGCACATATCGACTTGATTTTTTTTTTTAAATCTTCAGAACGGTATTCTTACTCATATTTTACCGTTGGAAAATTTTTATCAACACTAAGACCGAAATTATAGGGTGAAAATGACGTCATTTTGGTTGGTCATAAAAAATATTTTTTCATAATAATTAAAAAAATAAAATAACTATAGTACTATGACAAAAATCATATTTATTTATTCGTCATAAAATGGTCTATCAGAAAAATATAATTTCATAAAATTTGGTTAAAAATTAAAGGGTAAATAGACTTATGTTCAAAAAAGAAACCACTGTAATTACGATATTTTGGATTATCACAATATACATTTTTTCGAAGTAATTTAGGAAAAAAATATCTATAGTACTATGACAAAAATTATATTTTCTTAATCGTCATGACCTGGTCTATCAGAAAAGTACAACTTGATAAAGTTCAGGTAAAAAATAAAGGAAAATAAACCTTATGTTCAAACACAAAATAACCCGCTAAAATGATGAAAAATTTCCAAATATTTACGTTCAAATCATTATTTCTTGAAAAATATTTGAAGTTAAGGTAAGTTTAGTAGATATAATGATTCAGCGTGATATTATCTATCAGAAAAATATAAATTTATATAGTTTAGTTGAGAAATACAGTTTTTTATACTACATTTGGTGCGCAGAGGTAAAAAACAACGTATTCACAGCTACACGCAAACAGCCTGGACTTCAACAGAAATCTACGAAAACCTATTTTCTTTAATATAGCACATATCGACTTGATTTTTTTTTTTAAATGTTTAGAACGGTATTCTTACTCATATTTTACCGTTGGAAAATTTTTATCAACCCTAACACCGAAATAATGGGGTGAAAATTACGATATTTTGGTTGGTCATAAAAAATATTTTTTCATAATAATTAAAAAAATAAAATAACTATAGTACTATGACAAAAATCATATTTATTTATTCGTCATAAAATGGTCTATCAGAAAAATATAATTTCATAAAATTTGGTTAAAAATTAAAGGGTAAATAGACTTATGTTCAAAAAAGAAACCACTGTAATTACGATATTTTGGATTATCACAATATACATTTTTTCGAAGTAATTTAGGATAAAAAATATCTATCGTACTATGACAAAAGTTATATTTCCTTAATCGTCATGACCTGGTCTATCAGAAAAGTACAACTTGATAAAGTTTAGGTAAAAAATAAAGGAAAATAAACCTTATGTTCAAACACAAAATAACCCGCTAAAATGATGAAAAATTTCCAAATATTTACGTTCAAATCGTTATTTCTTGAAAAATATTTGAAGTTAAGGCAAGTTTTGTGCATAAAAAGATTCAGTGTGATATTATCTATCAGGAAAATATAAATTTATATAGTTTAGTTGAGAAATAAAGTTTTTTATACTACATTTGGTGCGCAGAGGTAAAAAACAACGTATTCACAGCTACACGCAAACAGCCTGGACTTCAACAGAAATCTACGAAAACCTATTTTCTTTAATATAGCACATATCGACTTGATTTTTTTTTTAAATCTTCAGAACGGCATTCTTACTCATATTTTACCGTTGGAAAATTTTTATCAACCCTAAGACCGCAAAATGTGGTGAAAATTACGATATTTTGGTTGGTCATAAAAAATAATTTTTCGTAGTAATTAAAAAAATAAAATAAATATAGTACAATGACAAAAATCATAAGGATTTGTTTGTCATAAAATGGTCTATCAGAAAAATATAATTTCATACAATTTGGGTAAAAATTAAAGGATAAATAGACTTATGTTCAAAAAAGAAACCACTGTAAATACGATATTTTGGATTATCACAATATACATTTTTTCGAAGTTATTTAGGATAAAAAATATCTATCGTACTATGACAAAAGTTATATTTCCTTAATCGTCATGACCTGGTCTATCAGAAAAGTACAACTTGATAAAGTTTAGGTAAAAAATAAAGGAAAATAAACCTTATGTTCAAACACAAAATAACCCGCTAAAATGATGAAAAATTTCCAAATATTTACGTTCAAATCATTATTTCTTGAAAAATATTTGAAGTTAAGGTAAGTTTAGTAGATATAATGATTCAGCGTGATATAATCTATCAGAAAAATATAAATTTATATAGTTTAGTTGAGAAATACAGTTTTTTATACTACATTTGGTGCGCAGACTTAAAAAACAACGTATTCACAGCTATGTGTAAGCAGCCTGGACTTAAACGAAAATCTGTGAAAACCTATTTTCTTTAATATAGCACATATCGACTTGATTTTTTTTTTTAAATCTTCAGAACGGTATTCTTACTCATATTTTACCGTTGGAAAATTTTTATCAACACTAAGACCGAAATTATAGGGTGAAAATGACGTCATTTTGGTTGGTCATAAAAAATATTTTTTCATAATAATTAAAAAAATAAAATAACTATAGTACTATGACAAAAATCATATTTATTTATTCGTCATAAAATGGTCTATCAGAAAAATATAATTTCATAAAATTTGGTTAAAAATTAAAGGGTAAATAGACTTATGTTCAAAAAAGAAACCACTGTAATTACGATATTTTGGATTATCACAATATACATTTTTTCGAAGTAATTTAGGAAAAAAATATCTATAGTACTATGACAAAAATTATATTTTCTTAATCGTCATGACCTGGTCTATCAGAAAAGTACAACTTGATAAAGTTCAGGTAAAAAATAAAGGAAAATAAACCTTATGTTCAAACACAAAATAACCAGCTAAAATGATGAAAAATTTCCAAATATTTACGTTCAAATCATTATTTCTTGAAAAATATTTGAAGTTAAGGTAAGTTTAGTAGATATAATGATTCAGCGTGATATTATCTATCAGAAAAATATAAATTTATATAGTTTAGTTGAGAAATACAGTTTTTTATACTACATTTGGTGCGCAGAGGTAAAAAACAACGTATTCACAGCTACACGCAAACAGCCTGGACTTCAACAGAAATCTACGAAAACCTATTTTCTTTAATATAGCACATATCGACTTGATTTTTTTTTTTAAATGTTTAGAACGGTATTCTTACTCATATTTTACCGTTGGAAAATTTTTATCAACCCTAACACCGAAATAATGGGGTGAAAATTACGATATTTTGGTTGGTCATAAAAAATATTTTTTCATAATAATTAAAAAAATAAAATAACTATAGTACTATGACAAAAATCATATTTATTTATTCGTCATAAAATGGTCTATCAGAAAAATATAATTTCATAAAATTTGGTTAAAAATTAAAGGGTAAATAGACTTATGTTCAAAAAAGAAACCACTGTAATTACGATATTTTGGATTATCACAATATACATTTTTTCGAAGTAATTTAGGATAAAAAATATCTATCGTACTATGACAAAAGTTATATTTCCTTAATCGTCATGACCTGGTCTATCAGAAAAGTACAACTTGATAAAGTTTAGGTAAAAAATAAAGGAAAATAAACCTTATGTTCAAACACAAAATAACCCGCTAAAATGATGAAAAATTTCCAAATATTTACGTTCAAATCGTTATTTCTTGAAAAATATTTGAAGTTAAGGCAAGTTTTGTGCATAAAAAGATTCAGTGTGATATTATCTATCAGGAAAATATAAATTTATATAGTTTAGTTGAGAAATAAAGTTTTTTATACTACATTTGGTGCGCAGAGGTAAAAAACAACGTATTCACAGCTACACGCAAACAGCCTGGACTTCAACAGAAATCTACGAAAACCTATTTTCTTTAATATAGCACATATCGACTTGATTTTTTTTTTAAATCTTCAGAACGGCATTCTTACTCATATTTTACCGTTGGAAAATTTTTATCAACCCTAAGACCGCAAAATGTGGTGAAAATTACGATATTTTGGTTGGTCATAAAAAATAATTTTTCGTAGTAATTAAAAAAATAAAATAAATATAGTACAATGACAAAAATCATAAGGATTTGTTTGTCATAAAATGGTCTATCAGAAAAATATAATTTCATACAATTTGGGTAAAAATTAAAGGATAAATAGACTTATGTTCAAAAAAGAAACCACTGTAAATACGATATTTTGGATTATCACAATATACATTTTTTCGAAGTTATTTAGGATAAAAAATATCTATCGTACTATGACAAAAGTTATATTTCCTTAATCGTCATGACCTGGTCTATCAGAAAAGTACAACTTGATAAAGTTTAGGTAAAAAATAAAGGAAAATAAACCTTATGTTCAAACACAAAATAACCCGCTAAAATGATGAAAAATTTCCAAATATTTACGTTCAAATCATTATTTCTTGAAAAATATTTGAAGTTAAGGTAAGTTTAGTAGATATAATGATTCAGCGTGATATAATCTATCAGAAAAATATAAATTTATATAGTTTAGTTGAGAAATACAGTTTTTTATACTACATTTGGTGCGCAGACTTAAAAAACAACGTATTCACAGCTATGTGTAAGCAGCCTGGACTTAAACGAAAATCTGTGAAAACCTATTTTCTTTAATATAGCACATATCGACTTGATTTTTTTTTTTAAATCTTCAGAACGGTATTCTTACTCATATTTTACCGTTGGAAAATTTTTATCAACACTAAGACCGAAATTATAGGGTGAAAATGACGTCATTTTGGTTGGTCATAAAAAATATTTTTTCATAATAATTAAAAAAATAAAATAACTATAGTACTATGACAAAAATCATAAGTATTTATTCGTCATAAAATGGTCTATCAGGAAAATATAATTTCATAAAATTTGGGTAAAAATTAAAGGGTAAATAGACTTATGTTCAAAAAAGAAACCACTGTAATTACGATATTTTGGATTATCACAATATACATTTTTTCGAAGTAATTTAGGATAAAAAATATCTATCGTACTATGACAAAAGTTATATTTTCTTAATCATCATGACCTGGTCTATCAGAAAAGTACAACTTGATAAAGTTTAGGTAAAAAATAAAGGAAAATAAATCTTATGTTCAAACACAAAATAACCCTCTAAAACGATGGGACCGGTAAGATGAGGGTTAATATGGACCGCTAAGCCAGGGCGATGAGACAGGTAAGATTTTTTTTTTAATATTACGAAAGGGTGGTATTAGGTTTTTTTTTTCTGATTTTTAAAAAATATTTTAGATTATTATACTACTACAAATAGGGGAAAGCGTATACACGTAGAAAATACGAAAACAGAGAAAAATTAAAAAAAAAATACGAATGCAGGTAGTTCAGGAGGCAGGGTTCGTTGAGATAAGTTCTTCGCATAATAGGATCGTAGTAAATTATTTCGCAATGTATTAAATATTCGAGATTATATTACTTTTCTCGCATCAATTAAATTAGATTTAAAAAAACTTAGGAAAAAAAATAATTAATGGTTAAAATGGGTGGTTGCCATTTAAAAAAAAAAGTGATACTGTGCATACGCAAGTCTAATTAAGTTGAAACAATTCAAAGGTCGTAAAAATGTGTACTTATGTCATAACAACCTCAACTAAAAATCAGTATTAAAATTTCAGGGCTCTACGCAAAGATATGGAGTGTTCTCAATTAGCTTTTACACACATTACATATATATATATATATATATATATAATACAATACTAAAATATTGCTATATACCATAATAATTTAATATATATTATATATTATTTACAATCATTATTTACTCTTGCCAGCACTCAGCAGCTGCTGTTGTGTCAATAATATTATAACCACTACGGTCAGTGTACCCCAAATGAGCACACTTATTATAACTACAAATATACAGAGTGCAGACAGTAGGTATAACTAACTTCAAAAAAGGTGGGTAAGTGGAACGGATACGGTCAGTATATAATGTTACTATATAAGTATTTATATAAAACATTCAAGAATATTATTGTGATTAAAGTAGTTCATTTTAATACCGTCTGGTTTGTCAGAGTAGGATATTTTATATAATATTTCTATTGTTGTAATTATATTAATTAAGCCGGTTAGCTGAATTAATATTATTTGCATATTATTATGTTTCAATAATTATTGTAAATAATAAGATGGTGTAAAATTTAAATTCAATGATCGTTGTCGTTACTTAAAAACGAAGAAGTACCTACTAATATGTCGACTTTAACCGAAAATATTCCACTGAGAATAGGACGCAAAATGAATATCATCAAGGAGGTGACAAGGAAAAATGAAAAAAAACTAGATAACGAACTTCCGTCCCAGGACAATTTTGACGACACTCCAATACCGTCGATGTCGTCCGAAGAGGAGGTTAAGGATCATCCACTGAAGACCGACGCCGATTCGATGGTCAAAACTCATCTTCGGTCAAATGGCGGTCAACATAAGTCTTCCTTCCAACCACTGCCTTCGTCGCCGACCGCGCTGCCTCGCACATTGAAGTGTGACCCGTCTCCTAATGTTGTCTGTACCATCGACGTCGAGGCCGCCAACGAGGTCTGTCAGATGTCATCGGACGATGTCAAACAGGACGTTATAGGCACACAAGTACACAACCACAGCTAATGGAACCGGAAGATCCACAGATACAACGAGAGTAGCCGCTGTCTACCGACGTCACTTCCAAGGAAAATAAGCGTCCATTAGAATTTGCCAGCGAAGATGAGGCGGAGTTCAATGGATACTGTGAAGGCTGCCTCAGTACACCATCAGGTTCTGTGATTTTCTTTCGTTTGTTTGAAGTCACCATTATCATGTAATATTATAATCAGTATATTAAGTAAATAGAATATATAAATAAAAATTTCAAATAAAAAATGTCATTAGGTCTTTACATGAAATATTATTATGGAAAATACAACTATTAGCCATTAGTATGTATAAAAACTAGTATAGAGGATCCCCAGAAACAGTATAGGCTATGCTATCCCATAATATTCTAAAACTGGGCTTTTTAAACTTGATTTTCTAATATAATATTAATATCAAAAAAAAGTTTCCTTAACAGGGCGTTGTATACGCAGTGGTTACCGTCTAACTAACCAATAAATACATTTAACAATAAATGATTTTGTACTTAATAGTTAATAGTAAGTAACCTATGTAACATAGCCTGCTATAGTGCGTTTCACGAAATAAGAGACTCGATTCCAGAGCGACCGGCGGACAAAAATCGGTAGGGCTTCTCAACATGTGCACTACAATGCGCGCGAAAATTGTACAGCAGCTGTGTGCTCAGACAGCATTGCAGCTGCAGTTTAATGGTTCAGATTGCAGCTGCTGCTATTGTATTCTTCACCGTTTTATACACCACTGGATATTTTGATAACAAAATGATACCAGATTAATGATAATATTATTGACGTGTACAGTGTACACCACATCACACGTGTTTATTTTGTACTTTGATATCATTGTGATTCACATTAATTAACGTACTATTGTAAATATTGTTGTTCCGTTATCGTTTTTATTTCACTGATTGCCATTAGCCCGCGGATATTCAAAAATACGGTGTTTATTCTTTTAATAATGGTACGTGTTGATATTCACTCGCAAACAAAAGACACAATTTTTAAGGTTTATAATTATTTTAAAAAATTGTCGAAAGACCAAACGAACCCCGAAGTTGCAAAATATTTTAGCCTACCTCAATCAGTTACTGCGGAAGCATGTGGAGTCAGCCTTAGTTCCGTAAAAAGAATAACGAGTGAAGGTAATAAATCGATCGCCAATGCAGAACCAGAGGCCGGCCCTTCAAATCCATCATTTACTTCTCCACGTAAACAATATAAGCGAGTCAAATATGCAACGGACATTGACGACTTTGATGCGGATATTGTTCGTAGAACTATCCATGAGTTCTACGACAATCTTGAGTATCCTACATCAACTAAATTGCTGAGTAAGTACCAAGAAAAAACTGACTATAAGGGATCCAAAACTTCTATGTGGCGAATTTTAAAGTCGTTACATTTCAAATATAAGAAATGTAACGATGGTAGAAAATTTCTTATGGAAAGAAATGACATAGTTGCAATGCGCGTAAAATTTTTGAGAACTATGTGTAATTGACGTCAAAATAATGACACTCGCCCTGTCGTTTATCTGGACGAGACCTGGGTTAATCAAAACCATACTCGCGGGTACATATGGCAGAACGAAAAAAATTCTGAAGGGTTGAAGGTGCCTACTGGAAAAGGGAGTCGTTTGATTATCTGCCATGCCGGGTCAAGTTCATTTGGATTTGTAGCAGGTTCAAAATTAGTGTTCCGTTGTCAATCTGGTACAAATGTAGACTACCATACCCAAATGAATTCGTCAATATTTAAAGAATGGTTCATTAAAATGTTGAACCATTTGGAAGAACCATCCATTATCGTTATGGACAACGCGTCATACCACTCCACTTTAACAGTAAGTTACTTGAAGTCAAACGCGAGAAAAGCGGATATCCAACAGTGGTTATCCGATAAAAGTATCGATTTTTCTCCACTTGAAACTCTGAGTGAGTTACGTGAACGGGTAAAAGCTGCAATGCCCAAAGAAAAGGAGTATGAACTCGATGGCATTGCATTACAAATGGGACATTCGGTTGTACGATTGCCACCATACCACTGTCAGTATAATCCCATCGAGCTCATATGGGCTCAAATCAAAAATAAGGTTGCCGAATTGAACACCACATTTAAAATTGCCGATGTCGAAAAACTTGTAAACGAAGTCATAGACTCGGTTACGGTCGAAGATTGGAAGCGTTGTGTCAAGCACTGCGAAGAATTGCAAGAATCAGATTTCATAAAAGAAGGTTTACGTGACGAAATTTTAGAACCAATAATAATAACAATAAATCCCGATGAAACCAGCGACAGTGAAGATGACGACGAAGACTTTTAATTATTTTTACTTAACTAATTTTTTTTTAATTGTTATAACCCTTGTATTTTTTTTTATAAATATTTTTCAACCTAATAACAAGGAATAAAATTTTAATTGTTATTTGATACTTATTTGTGTTAATTAATTATTCATAGTAGTTTTATTATTTATTGAGGTTATGAATAATATGTATATAAAATTATATGATATAAATATATAACATATTGCTAAATAATATATTTTTTCACAAATAAAAATATTAAATAATAATGCACGTAATAATAATAATTGTTATTACGTGCATATTAAAATGTACGTATAATTTCAAATTTACCGCGCAAATGAAAAGTTTGATCGACACTGAAATTCAAAAGTTTGTCCACCGGTAGCGCTGGAATCGAGTCTCTTATTTCGTGAAACGCACTATAGTACCTGGGAACCTTTAATAATTGATAAATGTAATAATATAGTCGTCCATATCAGTAATACTAACTATAAGTAATACTGCATTATGTATTTTTAATGAATAATTATGTTTTATTAATTAAAATTTGTATTTTTTAATATTTTTTTATTATCTATGTTAAAGCGTTGGTATTTATTCAATATTTTAATTTTCAAGAGAGATATGAGCATTTTTATTTCTTGATATTTCACATAAGTACCCATATCGTGAACATAAAACATTGCTCTGTTAACTTGCGGCGGCCAGTTTTACTATAGATTTAGAGTATGATGATTCAACGGAGTTTTGTGGAAAAACTAAAAAAAATGAAATCGACTTATTGGTATAAAAATCCAATTCTTGAAATGCTCTTATATTTTGATTTAATTCAGTTATTAATTTCCTTAACTCATCTGTGCATCCTTTTGTTACTATTGATTCATGACAAATCATTTTGAGGTGACTAGACACTAAGATCTGTAGATTATCGTACGTAGGCGATTTTTTTTCTCGTAAGAATTTTAATTTTTGTAATTAATAGTTTTACGTTTTTATTTACAATTGTTAATCTTTTATTGAACAGGCCGAATATGGAGAACAGCAATGGAAATGTACGCAAAGGGAAACCGGTGACGTTTAACCAGGATACTCAAGTATTCGTCTTTGATTCGCAGTCCAACGATATCGGCGACTCAAATCGGATGACCAGATATCCTGTTAGGCGAACGCGTCAGACGGTACGAGTGTACGACCAGAGTGTGGCGTGGCGCTCGATCCCGCTACATCCCAGGTCGCCCGCACTGCCACCGAGGAACCCAGTTCAGGTCAACCCTGCCGGGCCGAAACCGTCGCCACAGACCAAAAATGAATCGTCGGTTGTCACCAATGTCCGTGAAAAGGTACTTAAAAGTGTCGTTAGTGCGGTCTTCAGCAGCTACGAAATCCGCTCCATCCACGTCCTACACACCATCCACGGGCCATCCGTGGACGACGACGATGACAACGACCGCGAAGACAGCCCCGGACGTTTAACAGGTTGTTTTCTGTTTATCATCAGTTGCTCTCGTGCTTCACGTAAATGTGTGATAATTATTTTGCTTGTTTTCGATTTTATTTCGCCAGTCACGTTACCTAGTTGGTAATTTTAATGTTAAGTTAAGAGAACGCCACATCCGCACATTTTGTTGTCTTACACACGTACGGCATAGACAGATTACGAATCGCTCAGTTTTGGTTCTTGAGTAGAAATACCTATTTTAAAATTAAAATATGACAATATTTCAAAGATCACTCTCAATGTAATATTATTTTTTTTAATGTCCATTTCAATATTTTGATAAGCAGTACGTATAGACTTATAGGTACTTAACAACAAAAAACAATTTACACCGAAATCTGATAATATAAACTCCATATATTGTGTCGCGTAATGTCAACGCATCTGCCGAGTACCTACAAAGGTGGTTCACGTGTAGGTACAGGTATAATTCGTCAAATGGATGTGAACCTTATTATCATATTGAACCATATATGAACTGGAATACTTGAAGTAGACAAGTGATTGGTTGTTTTTCAATTACAAATCTTTATTAAGTACGTTAAAAGAAATAAATTCCAAATGTTTGATACCTGGAGCAAGGGCTAAGTGCTGTGGACTTCTACATTCACTTAAAACCTTATTTAGGTATTGTTTATTTATTACTTAAATTTAATGTATGTTCATCTTTACAAGCTTTGAACTTAGAACTTTTTACTACTGTTTCACCTATACATACCTAAGATCTTCATTAACCTCATTAAGAGTACGTAATTAAACTGATTAGATAAAAGCTGGTTGTTTCGCTGGGTTATGCCATTGATAAGGTTTTTAGTCGTCACAATATCGTGGTCAGGTGAACAACGTGGTTTCGTTATCGAGCCGTTTTTCAATGTGTGACTGCGACACAGAGAGCATTTCGCACTCGATTTGGTTTAAATCCGAACGAAAGTGTCCCTGATTGGAGACGATATTTAAGTGGGTACAGAATTTAAGAACAACATTATCTGTAATGCTTAAAAACCAGTTAGACGTCCCAAGTCCACGAGAACACCTGAGAACATTGACGCAGTAGGAACATCGATAGAGCAGTCTCCATTGCGTTCTCCTCAAAAACATGCTTCTGCTTCTGAACATCAGATTGAACGGTAAGGCGAATTTTGCATTGTGATCTTAAATTACATCCGTACACTATTATGGTAACTCAAGAATTAAGTCCAGCAGATTGAGGAAAACGAGCAGAATGCGATTCTCACAGTTGTGCCTCGTATTGTGTGGAGTAGTGACAAAGCGCCTTTCCAGATTTCTGGCACATTGAACCAACAAAATGTTCGTTACTGGGCTGCTGAAAACCCTCGAACAATACACCAACGACCTCTTCATAGTCCTAAAATAACAGTTTGGTATGCTTTGTCCACGGTAGGCATCATGGGACCTTATTTTTTTTAAGTGGGTGACGTCAAAGTTACTGTGACTTCCAATCGGTACTGCGAGATGTTGGAAAACTTTTTACTCCCGAAAATTGAAGATTTTTCTTTGAGAACAACATTCACTTTAACAGGAAGAGGGACAGTTACCGACTATTTTAATATGTGTGGTTAAGTATGTTCAAATGTTATTCAAAAATGTTCAAAGATGGTGGGAACTGATATTGATTCAATACAGATTGACGAGGCTAGATTCACCGGAAAGAGAAAATAATATAATATTATAAATATAATCGAAGTCGGTGATCAACCTCCTTCATCGGAAGACAGTGACGTTGAAGCCCAACGGGAACAGTAGAAACCATGGACAGAGTAGATGGACCTTGGGTACTTGGTCTAAAAAAAAGTTCTGACTGCCGATATTTTTATGTACTTCGAAGAGACAAAAATACTTGACTTCCAATTATACAGCGAGAATGTGAAGCATGTTTAAATGGTTGTGGATATATTCATAAAAAGGTCAACCATTAGCAATACTATGTGGATCCATCAATGGGGGTTCACGCTCAAACCATAGAGAGATCATGGCTGGATGAGAAAGACAAAGATCATGAAAACAAAGAGAGGTACAACGACAAAACTACTTCAATCCCATCTTGACCATTATTGTTGGAAGGTTGCTTGCAAAGACGAACCTGATATATTTGATTAACTTGATTTAAAATTTGACAATTTTAGATTCTGAGTGGAAAGATGAATGTATTGATTAATGATTTTACAATGATGTGTGTTTTTTATTTATTTGTTAATTTAATTTTTTTTTTTTTTTTGTCTGCGTCATCACCTTTTAGGACAATAAAAGTGCTTGGATTTTCTTGAACAGTATCTTTTCCGATAGGAAAGTGAATCTAGTTGGTACTTTGGGGGGAAAAAGTAAAAATTGTCCACTAGTTTTCAAATGCGCTGAAAAAACGATTTGAAAAACAAAAAAAAAAATAAGGAAAAACGGGAATTTGTACTCAAAATCTGTTTTCGAAAAATACGATTTTGGTTTTTGGTGTCACTCTTAAACAAATTACCTTAGGTACATTAAATTTTGACTGAATGTTTATATTAGCATGTTCTATACACCATAACTTTTTAAAAATATTTTGACTCATTTTTAGCTGTTTACGGACATTTTTAATTTTTTTTTCATAACTATCAATAAAATTGTATTTTTTGGTTAAAATAATCTTGAAAATTTAATAGAAGACTCCTAGTATATTGTTTCAAAGGCAGATGAAAAAAATTAAAAATCCAAAATCACAATTTTTTTTTATAAGCATTTAAAGTTCAAATGTTGACAAAATAAGTAAAAATGACCAAAATTTGCAAATTATTTCAAGTTAGAAATTCATAAAAAATTTTGAGTTGGTTTTGTAAAAATTTTATTTTTAAATCCATGATTTAAAAATGTAAAAGATTAATCAAAAGTTTATCTACCATTATAAAAAAAAAAAAAAATGTCTACAAGTAAATCAAATTTTTATGAGCGTTTGAAGTTCATAATGTTTACAATATTGGATATTCACTAGATTTCTCATGTAGCGGTTTTGTTATTTTATTGTTATTCAAAAACGAATAACTGTAGATACATGAAAATTGTACTGAATGTTTATTTTTTTCATTTTTTATACACCATAAAAATTTGAAAATATTTTGACTCTTTTTGATCTGTTTACGGCCATTGTCAGTTTTCAATTTTCTTAGTTTTTTCTCCTATAAATATCAATAAAATATTATTTGTTGGGTAAATGACAATTCAATGCAAGGATTCTGATATATTGTAACAATAGAAGTTGAAAAATATTAAAAATACATAGGCACAAATTTTTTTATAAGCATTTAAAGTTCAAATTTTGACAAAATGTATCATTTTTAAATGTAATAATTCTTTTGTAGTTAAAAATGTTTAACTTTTATAGCTAAGGATTGAAAACTTAAAACAAGGGTCCACGTAAATAGGTAAATATATAAATTACTTTATTCACAATAATATCATCAAATATACTTCGTAATATCATAGGTTGACTGACTGTTTTCGCTCAGAATCGTTTTTCTTATACAACAATGATATTACATCATTGAATTCAAATTTAAGAGGAGGCCACACCGGCAACAATTACGGCACAAAAACGGTTTTATGAGTTCTAAGAATACGGCTTACTGAGTGGTTTAAGAGACAAAAACCTTAATTAAAACTTGTAGAGAAGAATTTTTTTAGGGCAGTATAGGACTCAAATATTGATATTGATATTAATATGTTAATTAATTGACTCATAGAAAAAGTAAAAACAGAGATATACTTAGATTGAAATATTCAGCTTTGAAAAAAAAAATCAAAAATCGAGTCTTATGTTGCCCTAGAAAAAATTGTCCTCTACAACTTTTATCCAAGGTTTTTTTCTCTAAAATCAGTCAGTAAGCTGTGTTTTTGGAACTAGAAAACTAATTTTTTGCGCCAAGTGAGATTTTAATTACGGCCGTCGACCGTCGTGTGCTGCTACTACGATTACAGCGTCAGAATTATAAAACCGGACTCATTCCCCGCACCGCGCGTATTAACAGCGGTACTTCACCATAGGTTGAAATCGGTTATCTATCGCAGCCGCGCGTTGTTTATAAATAGTAAATACCTAAATCGTCGAAACGAAAATAATATTATGTCAACAAAAAATAATAATAATAATAATATTATGTTGCTTGATTTATGCGTCCGATATTCATATTGTACGCTACGTCGCTACAGTATATTACCATTTGTACCTACTATCCTTGCGTCGAGTTATATCTACATTGTATAGGTTATAGGTACCTTACGATTTTATGCTACCGTAAGTTTATGCGATGGTACAAAAGTACATATTTTAGAGTGTTGTCTGTTTGTTATTAATTAATATTGCTTGATTCAAAATGGATAAGATACCAAAAAAACAAAAAACAAAACCAATCATGTCAAAAAAAAAGTCTATTAAAAGTGTAATGAAAATCCGTTTAGCTAAAAAAAATAAAAAAGTAGATCCCAATGACCTTATACATCAGGTTAATGAAGAAGAACACACAAGGTAATTATTATTTATTATTATAAAAATAAGGAGCCTATGAAATTTTTTTGTCGGATTCATAACTCATTCTTTAATTGAATTATAGACCGACAGAAAGTGAGTCTTCAAGATGTGAAATTCATAATAATAATATTGAGTTATCAACATCGTCATTCAGTTTTCCATCGGGTCAGATTGCGTAAGTTATTATATCATATATTTTTTTATAAGGCATACGTAATACATATTATATTGGGTAGGTACATGTATTGTTGTTTGTTATATTATACAGTAAAGTATTGTTGTATACCTATAAACAGCCGCAGAGCCGACGTGAGTGTAAGGCGAATCAGGAGATCGACAAGGCGTCATTCTCGGAGGGGGGGGGGGCGAAACTACTAAAAACAATTTTACAAATGTGTTTTTTTCTTGTTTAAATGTAAAAAACAAATTTTGTCTTGTGCCTAATGTATATAATTCTGTATTTGACTCCATAAATACGAAAATAAATCATTTACAAGTTGAGCAAACTTATGATTTTTCTATTTAATTGTCGATAAAAAGTTTGACTTTTTTCCTAGAACACCTTTTCACCTTGCTTCGGCGCTATAAATAGATAAACATTTTTTTAGATTCTGAGCGGAGCGATGAATGTATTGATTTTACAATGATGTATTTTTTTTTGTGTCTGTCATCGCCTTTTAGGACATTAAAAATGCTTGGATTTTCTTCAACAGGATCTTTTCTGACAAGAAAGTGAATCTAGTTGGTACTTTAGGGAGGGGGGGGGGGGGTGAAAAGCTTTTCAAAAGCGCCGTGAAAAACAAATGAAAAATTAAGGAAAAAAGAAGAATTTTTACGCAAAACCGATTTTTAACGAAATCGATTTTGATTTTTGGTGTAACTCAAGAAATGACAGTAAATACATGATATTTTGACTGAATGTTTATATTAGCATTTTCTATACACCATAAGATTTTCAAAATATTTTGATTTATTTTGAGCTGTTTACAAATGTTTTCAGTTTCCAATTTTCTATGTTTTTTTTTCTATAATGTCTATAAAATTTTATTTGTTGGGTAAAAAAGCTTGAAACTGTAATACAATGCTCCTAATAATATATTGTAACAATAATATTTGAAAAATATTAAAAATTCGTAGTCACAATTTTTTTTATAAGCATTTAAAGTTTGGTAAAATACGTAAAAATCATGAAAAAGTTCAAATTATTTTGAGTTAGAAATTCATAAAACATTTTCTTTTTAAATCAAAGATTTGAAAATGTAACACAAGATTTCTCATAAGATTGCCTACCTTTAACAAAAAAAAATTTCTAATACCAATTCAAATTAAATTTTTATGAGCGTTTGAAATTCAAATTTTTACATAATTGAATATTCACTCGATTTCTCATGTAGCGATTTTCTTATTTTGTTGTGCTTCAAAAATGAACTACTGTAGATGCATGAAAATTTAACTAAATTTTTTATTCTTATTTTCTATACACCATACAATTTTGAAAATATTTTGACTCGTTTTGAGCTATTTACGGACATTTTCAGTTTTCAATTTGTTTATTTATTTTCTATAATTGTCAATAAAATTTTGTTTGTTAAGTAAAAATCCGTGAAAATTTAATCCAAGGCTCCTGGTATACTGTTACTATAGCAAATGAAAAATGTTGAAAATACATAGTCACAATTTTTTTTTTATAAGCATTTAAAGTTTACATTTTGACAAAATTTAAAATTATTTTGTAGTTAAAAATGTATAAAATGTTCAACTTTTATAGCCAAGGATTGAAAATTTAAAACAAGATTCCACGTAAATAGTTTATAATATATTAATAACTTTATTCACAATAATATCATTAAATATTATACTTAGTAGTTAGTAATATCATAGGAAGGCTGACTGACTGTGTTCGCTCAGAATCGTTTTTCTTATACAATGATAATATATCATTGGATTCAAATTTAACACAATCCATTACAGTGACTCACTTACTTGCCCACCCTTTTTTTTTTTATTGATATACTATGTACAAATCTCTTTATATTACATTGATACTTGTAGGTACACCTCAACACCATTGCATACAGTTAGTGCTATTAATATTGTACAAACTCCGAGTTTTGATAGTGCCGAGTTACACAATAGTAATACATTAGGAGATGAACTAACTCAAGAAAGAGGAACTATAGAATTCTCAAACCAAGATATTGAGTCCCATGTATTAACAACTGAAGTAGAAAACGATTCTAACAAGTTAGAAAAGTTTTGATAAAATAAAAAAAAGCTAAAAATTCGGTTTTAAAATATTACAATTTATTTGTACATTTAGGAAAACAATTTTAACAGGTAGACGAATAGTGGATATTTGTCACATTTTTAAACAAATTCAAAATAGTTTGCATGATGACAGATTTGGATGTTCATTCGCGAATATGGAATTTATATCGGAAAGTCGAAATGGATTTTTTTCTAAATTTAAATTTATTTGTCAAATGTGCAAGGCTACAACAATAATTTCTTCAGACCCTAAGGAAGTGTCTCGCCTTCCAATAAATGAAGCTATAACGAATGGTACTGTTGCAATTGGTAAGATCATAAAAATTAATTTGACTTTCCAACAAACTTTTTTGGATTCTGAATGGACTGATGTATGCGTATATTAATTTTACATTGAGGTTTTTTATTTTAGTTTTTATTCGTTTTATTTTTTTTGAAATATTGATAAAAAAAGTTTGGTTGCCCAAAAAAAGAAAATGTTATTAAGATTTCTTATAAGTTGTGCCTACTCAACACAATTAAAAAAAAATCAAAATTTGTTAATCACAAATTCTTTTTATAAGCGCTTAAAGTTTAAATTGTTACGAAATATAGTAAAATTATGAACATTTGCAAGTAATTTTTCAGTTGAAAATTCATAAAATTGTTGTTATTTATACCTAAGGTAAAAACTTCAACACAAAGTAACACATAAGTTTTTCTTCAAATAACTTTAAAAAAATCTCGAACATTTTTAGACAAATATTTTATGAACGTCTGAAATTTAAATTTTTACGAAATTGCGTAAAATAACGATTTTAGATATTTCTTATTTCTTATTTTTCAAAAAGTATATTTCGTAGAAACTTGAAACTTTTACCAGTATAGTTGTTATAAATATAAAACGGAATATTCACTGATACTTTTAAATTAAAATAATAAATAAATGCACCATTATTTATTTTCTTGATTATATACATCTATGTTTGTTTTAAACATTAGGTATTGGTCAAACCCAGTTATTTGAATTTTCTGCAGCAATTGAAGTACCTTGTATGTCAAATACAACATTTTCTAGACATCATAACTCCTTAAGTAACAGTATTCATAATCTAGCCTGGGAGGAAATTCGTAAAGCAGGGGAAGAAGAGAAAAAAATAGCTATTGCAGCCGGAGATGTGGATGTCGATGACGGAATTCCGTTTTGTACTGTAGTTGCCGATGGCCAATGGTCAAAACGCAGCTACAAGACAAAATATGATGCTTTATCTGGCGTTGTGAGAAAAATTTTGTTTTTCTCTTTAAGTTTTAAAACAAATTTTATTTAACTAAATGTCATAAATTTAGGCGACCATTATCGGATACAGGACAAAAAAAATACTGTTTATCGGCATACGGAATCGGTTTTGTATAATATGTAATCGTGCTAAAACCAAAAATGAAACTCCATTACATCATAACTGCTTTCTTAATTGGAAAAAATCTGCAACGTGTATGGAAGCCGATGGAGTCGCAGAAGGGTTTTTAAAAAGCGTAGAGTTGCACGGGTTGAAGTTTAAAAAGCTTATCGGTAAATTTTTATAAAATAAATTGTTTAGGCAGTAACGTCTTAGTAATCCTCCATTTAATGGTTCATATATTCAGAATATTCACGAAAAAAGAAATATTTATGTTATTTTAGGAGATGGTGATAGCAGTGTAACAAAAAGATTATGTGAAATATTGCCATATGGACCAAATTGTCTAGTTCAAAAAATTGAGTGTCGTAACCACCTGTTACGCAATTATCTAAAAAAATTAACTGCAATGGCTAAGAAAACCAACTATCCAATAGATTTAAGAAACTTTGTTTTAAATAATTTAGCGAGATTTCGCACCGCTGTTGTAAAAGCTGTGCGATATCGTAAAAATGCAACAACTTCCATAAACACTAAAATTACAGGTAATTATGGTGGATATTAAATATTATTTTAAATATAATATAATCCAGCTATAATTGTATGTTTAGGTCTATCAAAAGATTTGTTAAACATCCCATATCATGTTTTGGGCCAGCATACAAAATGCGATACCTATTTTTGTAATAAGCAAAATCTTGATGAAGATATTTGGGTCAAACGTGCCGAAATGAGTCGAATGATGATAGAGATCAATAATATAGTCAATAGATTAGTTATAAATTCGAGTAGTTTGATAGTTGATGTTGACAATAACATTTGTGAACAATTTAACAGTGTTATTAATAAATATATTGGGGGGAAAAGGATAAATTTGTCACAACGCAACACTTATAACACAAGAATTGAAGCTGCAGTTGTAGCGTTCAACTCAAAACAGTATTTACGAGCAATAAACACACATATTACAAAGAAAAGTCCGGGTACAAAAAAATTAATTTTAATTTTATAACTTTATGTTTTTAAACCCGTTTTATTATTTTTATAGGCATATTTGGAAAAGCGTTTTTAAAAAACGTCCAGAGAAAACGCAACAATAACATAAGAAGACGTGAATTGTTTCCTCTCAAAGCTAAAAAAAAACTGTATAAATCAGGACCTGATGAACATTACGGCCTCGCTGAAGAATTACCACCTGATGATTTTACGTTGGAAGATTTAGAAATAAAAAAAAATGATTTTATTAATAAGTTAAAAGACACAGATATAGGTAACCTACTTGACACCTATTGTATAGAAGGGTGGTGCCCGCTTACCCACTTTTTTAAATTTCAGTTTATCTGGAAAATGAGACTAGAGATCAGGGAATATCTCAACTTTGGCATTCCGAAAGGCGCAAACGAATAACAGCGTCGAACGTTGGCAAAATATGTAAAATGAGGTCTTCCACATCATGTAAAAAAATAGTACATGGCCTGTTGTACGGAAATATTAATTGTAATAGACATGGCTCTAAGTCCAAAACTCGACATACTACAACCGGCCAAATACGAGTATCTACTATTAACGGAAAAACAGATATGTTCCAAAGGGGGGACCATTGAGCACATTTACAGCGGTTCAGTATTTCCACTTTGGACCGTCACAAAAACTCGAATTCCTGTACCACCTTTATAAATAGTATATCTATCGATTGGTTTACACGTCGGCTACACGGTGTAAAAGTTTCAAAGTTAACAACTTAGAATTACGCCGTCTAGGACTTACAACTGAAAAAATGAAATTTTCTTATTTGCAACCCAGCGGTAAATCTCATACTTAGCTGCCGGACGGCCGTTTTAGACACTTGGGCATTTTTTAAATGCAAAGCCTAGATAGCTGAGGCCCCCCCGAATGCAACCATAACACTAGCAGAGCTCTAAGTCCAAAACTCGACATACTACGATCGTCTAAAGGCGATATTTACGATTCACCGCTAGATTGCATGACAACCATGCGGTAAATCATATACTTATCTGCCGGACGGCCGTTCTAGACACTTGGGAATTTTTTCAATATAAAGCCCAGATAGCTGAGGTCCCCCCGAATCCAACCATACCACTTGCAGAGCTCTAAGTCCAAAACTCGACATACTACGACCGGCCAAATACGAGTATCTACTATTAACGGAAAAACAGATATGTTCCAAAGGGGGGACCATTGAGCACATTTACAGCGGTTCAGTATTTCCACTTTGGACCGTCACAAAAACTCGAATTCCTGTACCACCTTTATAAATAGTATATCTATCGATTGGTTTACACGTCGGCTACACGGTGTAAAAGTTTCAAAGTTAACAACTTAGAATTACGCCGTCTAGGACTTATAACTGAAAAAATGAAATTTTCTTATTTGCAACCCAGCGGTAAATCTCATACTTAGCTGCCGGACGGCCGTTTTAGACACTTGGGCATTTTTTAAATGCAAAGCCTAGATAGCTGAGGCCCCCCCCGAATGCAACCATAACACTAGCAGAGCTCTAAGTCCAAAACTCGACATACTACGATCGTCTAAAGGCGATATTTACGATTCACCGCTAGATTGCATGACAACCATGCGGTAAATCATATACTTATCTGCCGGACGGCCGTTCTAGACACTTGGGAATTTTTTCAATATAAAGCCCAGATAGCTGAGGTCCCCCCGAATCCAACCATACCACTTGCAGAGCTCTAAGTCCAAAACTCGACATACTACGACCGGCCAAATACGAGTATCTACTATTAACGGAAAAACAGATATGTTCCAAAGGGGGGACCATTGAGCACATTTACAGCGGTTCAGTATTTCCACTTTGGACCGTCACAAAAACTCGAATTCCTGTACCACCTTTATAAATAGTATATCTATCGATTGGTTTACACGTCGGCTACACGGTGTAAAAGTTTCAAAGTTAACAACTTAGAATTACGCCGTCTAGGACTTATAACTGAAAAAATGAAATTTTCTTATTTGCAACCCAGCGGTAAATCTCATACTTAGCTGCCGGACGGCCGTTTTAGACACTTGGGCATTTTTTAAATGCAAAGCCTAGATAGCTGAGGCCCCCCCGAATGCAACCATAACACTAGCAGAGCTCTAAGTCCGTGATGAAATTCGGCGTCTTGTGTCGAGACCGTACGAGCCGTTTTTAACCGTCTTCGGGGGGTGTCAACAATTTAAAAACAGTCGTGTTTCATGTTTTTTTCTCGGTCAGGTTTCAACCTGGGTGTTCCGTTTCACCACCGAAAATTTTGTTTCGAGGCCCTCTAAACGGTCCCCCGTGTCCGGGGTACATTTGACCCCCCCCCCCTCAAAGTTTTTCCGGACAAACTCAGCATGTCGTCTGACGTTTCTTAAACTTCGAGATTTTTATTGTTTGGAGGCCTGTGATGAAATTCGGCGTCTTGTGTCGAGACCGTACGAGCCGTTTTTAACCGTCTTCGGGGGGGTCAAAAATTTAAAAACAGTAATTTTTCGTGTTTTTTGGCAGAAACACTTGGATTTTGGGCGGTCCGAGCCGTTTTTTTAGTCGTATTTTATAGACCACTTTGCCCCGAATCCAACGGCACCGACAGCGAGGTGATCCGACTTTTGGTTGTGGAGTTATGATTTTTAGTTTATTTTTTTTACTCGGAAAATTGATTGAGCGCATGCATTTTTGGTTTTTTTTCCCCATCGATCGCTACCGACCTCTAGAACCTGACTATTTGGCGTACGGGAAATCGAAAAGCCTCTATGGTCCGAGTACGTACGACCTTTATTTCGTCCGTAATCTGCGTAACAAAAAGTTGAAAAACGATTTACGTGTTTTTTTCGTAAGACCAGTCGTTTTATTACGGTATACGTATGCATAACGTTTGAATAAATGCGAGAAATACTGACTTGCTGCGGTGTATAGCTTCTCCTCGCCAACCATCGCAAGAGTTAATCTTATAATCAATTCTAGAGGATATCAGACTATCAGAGTATTTACTCTTTCCAGGAACATATTTTTTATACCTGTAGGGATTATGGTTATTTTTTAATAATTTTTTTTAAATAACTCACCCGGCAGTTCTGTAAATTTCTAATTCAGAAATTAATTAAAACTCTAATAATAGGACTACCGACTTGAAACCTTCACTGTTTCATTGCAAATGTTCCTGGCTCCCATCCCTGCTAGTTTCGTGTAAAAATATCAAAAACCCCGTATGCACCGAGCTGACGGCCGGTGTCTGTCCGATCGCACGGAATTCACCCGGCAGTTCTGTAAATTTCTAATTCAGAAATTAATTAAAACTCTTATAAAAGTACTACCGACTTGAAACCTTCACTGCAATATTGCAAATGTTCTTGGCTACCATAGCCTGGTGTGAGGGTCGACAGAGTGAGTCCGAATGGTGCCGGGTGAGTCTAAGTATATGCAGGTAGAGTGTAGGTTTATGCCGGGTAAGTCTCCACATAGGCCAGGTGAGTATTTGTACCGAGTGAGTCTATGCGTAAATTTCGAATCTTGGGGATGATCTTTAGGGTGATCTTTGAATATCGACCGGTTTCACCTACCGACTTGAAACCTCCACAGCTCGTTACTAGTACCCTTAGCTACCATCCCTATATTAGCCCGTTATTTGGACTTGTTGTTCTCAAAAATAATAAGGGATGATAGTAGAGGTAACGAGGAATGCACTCATGCCATTTTCATTCTTGATATGATTAATCAGATATGCCCCAGTTCAAAAAAGTCGTATAAAATCAGGGTTTTGACTTAGAGTCCCTGATTACGCCGTCCAGGACTTATATCTGAGAAAATGATTTTTATAATTGCACCCCGGCGGGAAATATCATACTTAGCAGCCGGACGGCCGTCCTAGGTACTTATTAATATAATTAATATAATATAGTGAACAAAAACACTACAGAACGATAGTAAATGCACTCAGGAATGCACTCATACCACATACTATATTATATTAATTATATTACATCGATGTTTTTATACAGATGTACGTAAAAATTACGTAAAAATAAATTTAATCATTAAGTGAAATTTTAGCCCCTCGTGACCTACGTTTTTTCTCAACTAATCTTATAGAACATGACCCGGGGAGCATTTTTGATCCTCGGGTAGGGTGTCGAGAAATCGATATTTACGGAGAAAAATATTTTTTTTGACTCATATGTTCTGAACATGGGGGGGGGATTGAGCACGGGGTATTAATTTCCCCTTAAATTTGAAAGCGGCAAACTACTCAGCGAGTCGTGCTCTATAGGATTCAATTGTTAAATTCCAACATATCACAAAGTAAACGACCCTTGTATTCCGGGGGTATGTAGAAACAGACCGGTAGCGTATACTATAATTATTACTATTATTACTATACGGTATTAATTATTCTTAATCAAGCGAAATCTAACATAGTTAGTATAGAACAGTATAAAAATATATTTGACGAATTAAAGTTTTCAGATTTTATTGGTGAGTAATTATTTCATAATATTATAAATGAAAATAAATAAAACTAAAAGATAGCACTATACTCCGAATATGGTTGATATCGATTTTTATTTTGACTGGAAACATCTGTGGAAATATGTAGGGCCCCGCATCCGTGGAAATATAAATGGAGACGCATCCGTGGAAAATAGAGACGGAGACGCATTATAGTATTCTAATGGATTTTCTTGGTATGGGCCAGCATGTTTAATTTCTTGAAATTATCTATGGCACATATTTTCATAGTCATGACACGACTTACAGTCCGCGTTACAGTCCGCATTACACCTTGACGGCGTACAGTTAATCTTCATCATGGACGACAGAGTTGTTTTGTGTTATATGGATTTTCTGTGCGACGAATTCACGACCGATGTGTACCATAAAAAAATTAAAACGATGATACGGGAAAACAAGAGGAGAATATATATCGATATAAACGACGTACGTAAGTACAACATTGTTAGAGCTAATGCATTGTTAAACAATTTTTTGGTAGAAGAGGTAGCACTTAAGCGTACCATTAAAGAATGTGTCCAATGCATAGACCCATCTTATGCAAATAAAAACGATGAGTTTTTTGTTGGCTTTTATGGTGCGTTTGGCTCGAATCATGTTACGCCTAGGACCTTAAGGTGCAAGTTTTTAGGCCGGTTAGTTTGTGTGGATGGGGTTGTAGCAATGACGTCGGATGTACAGTCAGTAATAGTGAAAAGTGTCCACTATTGTCCCGCCACTAGAAAAATGCATGAGCATACACATACTGACTTTATATCGACCTCATATAGTTTTGACATTGCTACTTCAAATTGCACTTATCCAAGTAGAGATAATGAGGGCAATCTGTTGGAGACAGAGTTTGGCATATCAGTGTTCAAAGATCGGCAGTCCTTGATTATTCAAGAGTCCACTGAAAACAGCCCAGCCGGGCAAGGTGTCCGGTCTGCTGATGTAGTAATTGAGCATGATTTGGTGGATATGTGCAAACCGGGTGACAGGGTCATGATTATTGGTCATTATCGTTCTTTTCTGCCACCAAAAGGCAGCATTTTTTTCAAAACTATGCTCATTGCCAACAACATTGTTTTGAAAAATGCTAATTTTTCGGTTGACCGGTCCGACTTCACGAAGTGCAGGGACCTAGCAAACACAGAACAATATAATATATTTGATTTATTGGCTAATTCGATAGCCCCCTCCCTCTATGGGAATATACTCGTGAAAAGGGCAATAGTATGTTTGTTGTTAGGCGGTGTTGAAATTACTCTACCAAACAAATCGCGCATACGTGGAGACATACATATGTGTTGGAGCCCGTTGCTAAAGAAAAGTACAGCTTGGTTTTTGGTTCAAATATAAAGCCTGTGGGTCTGTGTGTTGATAGTAATATTTTTTACTTAGCAGCAAGCCCCGGTAATACACATTATATATTTTTATTAAAAAAAAATATTTAGTCTACTTTATAAATAGTATTTAAATTTGTTATTTTTTTTTATTTCATTTAGATGGCCTTATTGGAGACGATGAAATAATTGAAATAAAATGTCCATATTCAGCAAAAGACTACTTAGATATATTTGAATCTATTAGTGATGGAAAAGTAATACAGTATTTCATAATTTATCTTATTTTTTAATAATTTAAACTTTCTCTAGATTAATTACTGTACTGTGGATAAGAGTAACGGAGAAGTTAAACTTAAAAAAAATCATGATTACTATTTTCAAATTCAAACACAGCTTCACGTAACCAAAAGAACATTATGTCACTTATTCATTTTTACCGAAAATTGGTATTACAGTATAGATATAAAATACTGTGAACAATTTTGGAATAAAAACATTCAACCTCTATTACATATGTAAGTATAATATTAATATTAACTCTCAAACAAATAACTTAAATAAGTAATGTAGGTATTAAGAAGTAATGATTTTATTACAGATTTTACTACGAGTGTTTGTTGCCAGAGTTAATAAATCCGCAATTTGGAAAACGATTATTAGTAAGTGACATTAAAGACTCAGAACGAATCATAAATGAGCAAGAAGACAAACAACGCATTGTAAAAAAAATGAAAACTAATAAATAAAGGAAATTTTTTAAAGTTAATCAGACATTTTAAATTGGTTCACCGATTCAGTTTTTATTTGTACCTTCCTAATGTTATTCTTTAGAGTAATACAATTGTATAGGTCATTTTTAGTGAATTATATTATATTAAAATATTTGATTTTATAAAAATTGGTAAAAACCGAAAAAAAGTATGTATGAAAAATACAATAAATGCAAAATTCCATGTCTATAGCTCATCGTAATAATATATAGGTAAGTACCGTAATGGCAAAAAGATTCAATTAACATTTGTGTTCCAACAATTTATAAATACTATAGTAAAGTTAATAATAGTTTCGGAATGTTTCAGTTCCTTGTGACTTATGAAAAACCTTATCTCGAAGTTTCAAATATTAGATCGGTATTAAAATTAAAAATTGCATAAATTATAATAATATGTGCAACAAACCAACAACCATCATTACCTATTGGTAATATAATCGTAGTTGTATAAGTAATAATTCAATAACTACAAATCAAGCTATGTTGTATTACCGTTTTTACTATCTATATATGTCTACATATATTTAAGTAAGCAGTAACTTTAAAAAAAAAGTTTCAATAAGTACGCGCGGATATTAAATATAATACCGCGGCGTATACGTGTGTGAAGTTTATATTGACACGATCCATCTTGGTCGAACGTTCATAAAATAATAATCAGCGCTCCCGAGACGCACTGAAAGAGCAGCGCCACCGACTGCGATTAGTGGGCGTGACTTAAACGCCGCGCGCTTGCGGATCGCGAAAACTCTTAACAGCGCGTTCTCTCGGCCGTTGTATATGTTTCGCTTTACGTGTGGCCTCCTCTTAATACCATTCATTATACAGTGGCCCACTTCTAACCTACTGTACAGCGGAGAACCTTTCTTTATTATTATACTGTTATTGTGCTGCATACTATAATTTTAAAAGCGAAAATTTAATATTTATTTAACAGCATTTTCTGATGGTATTAAATGCTTATGAAATTATAATTGAACAGTCGAATAACTAGACTTATTATAAATAAAATATAAAAAAATGACCATTTAGTTTTTAATACCATAATTATTTTCTTTAAGTTTATGTCATTGTTAATATAAAACAAATACTTTATCTAAATTTAACATGGCCATTTTTTTATTTAATTAATTAAATATTTTTAAACTAATTAATACTTTTTCATTATTGGATATAAAAAAAATGTCCAAAGGGACTTTCAAGTATACTCCCTAAATGACCAATGTGACTTATTTGTCCCAGTTCTCAAAAATATATAAAAAAAACTCTAATTTCAAATTTCAAAATTCATCAAAAAAATCAAAGCTTAAGATATGGTATAATGGTGCAAAAAAAAATCAAATTTTTATCACTATTTATTGTTGGTCTACAAAGGGTTAAAATCCTAATCACTTTTATGTTTTAAATAGAAATCTTGACTGGTGACTGTGCGTAATTCTCAAACGTAATCCTAATAAGAACTCAAAATAAAAACCTTAATCTATTATGTGTATAATGATATTATCTACATGTGAGGTATTTAATAAAACAAATTATTTAATTATATAATTATTTTTATAAAAAGCATTACAATATTGTCATTGAATATTGTGTATATTACCTACCATTATTTACTAATATTAAACTGGACTGTATTTTTTATTTGGGCCTAATTATGAGTTTAACAGTAGGGTCAGTATGTGTTTGTGGTAGGAAACGTGGTAAATTAAACTCAGCAAATTGGGGTCGACATTTAGAGGCTTGCAAAGTTTGTTTATTTTAAACTGTGAAAGATATATCAACATAGATTATAATTTGGCCATTGATACTTTTGCAGCAACATCTGATTTATTGAGGGACAGTTTATTGTTTAAATAAAGATATATTGTTATTAATATATTATAATACATTACACAAACTGAGTACATTTAACACGGAAGAAACGAATACGTTTGTTGCGCCGTGCCGCACCTACTTTTCTATATCGCAGTTTGCGGCAACGATTTGCGATGTGTTGTGGACGGGAAAAGGTTACACAAGTATATATAATAATAATAATAATAATAAACTCCAATTGTTAGTACAAATGCGATAGGCGCTTAATAATATAATAATAACAATGACGGGCTATTATGCCACAAAAAACAATAGACTATAATAACGACGGACAGTTGGCGTGTTCACACTCGACTTTTACCTACTTCACGCAACACACACCGGGCGCGTATAGTGACAACGAAACGCGAAACGTAAACTTGGTCGTAGGTACCGTGGCCGCTGATCACAGATTATGTATTACCACACCTCGTGATCACACGAGGGTTTCGGGTGGCACGTACCTCGGCGTTTGCAATAAACGCGATGCGTCGTCCGATCCGCGGAACGACGTCTAATTGATGAATAGACGGGACGACTTAACAAAACGCGCCGGCCGTACAATGTACACGTGGTCCACAGTGGCACGCACTGCAAACGGCAGCGAACGGACGCGACGTGCGCCAGGTTCGACAGCCAGGAAAAGATACAGACGCCGGCGGCACGGCTGTCAGCGAGCAGCCACAGCAAGCCCGCGCTGGATATGACAGGGGAGGGGGGTAGGCCGCCTCAAGAACATTCCATACTATCAGAGGCTCGACTCGGGATGCCTATGACAGGTTTATCTTGCACCCTATTTATACTCTATACAGAATTCTATAAAAATCGTTAATATTTTATTTCTCGAAATTTCTTTGAGCTATATACTGTATAGGCATACACTTTTCGCGCATCACGAATGATTTGATTAGTTGATCACGTTAACACCAGGTAGTTGGTGGGGTATGCGTGGCACTGAAGAGAATCGGTCGGCGGACTGATTATTCTGTAGTGGAATAGACTGTAGAGAGCCTTTATATATATTATCTAGGCTCTCTATACTCTGTTCAAAATGAGATGATGACTCGGCGGCGACCAGTTTTCGTCGGGCGGCGGTCTGACCAGACGCTGTCCCCACTACGGCGACGCGTCGGGCGCTGCAATGGAACAAAGCCACGCCCATGCGCACAACTTGGCCGCCGAGTCATCATCTCATTTTGAACAGAGTATAGTTATTGGTAAACGGTCACTTTCTACGGTCCATTGTTCAAAATGTACAACGTGGACACTTTGTACGGTCGGGTAAAATGGTACATTGCAGAACGCGGACACTTTGTACTATTATATACATAAAGTATATATATTATAAATATAAGTTATATACCTAAGTTAGCAAGTAAATAATTATTCTAAAATTGATTTATTAAACCCTTAATATTAAATAATTATGCATGTGCACTTAGATATGTACCTAGATATTCACATAACTGTCGGTTTAATTTAAAACCATATTGGAAATAGGATTCTTTAAACCATAATTGATAACATTGTTTTTTTATAAAGAATAGTTTCAATCACAAACTGCAGGCATTTATGTTATTTGTTTGATTTGATGTTGAGTTTTAATGGACTAACTTTTATTTTTGTTTTTGAATTTCATTATAATTTTTTTTTTTTAGATATTTCGCCCTTTTTTTCGTCTTGCTTTGTTTTGTAGCTATGGATCAAGGACCTTCAGTAGGTATATTTTATTTATTAATTGTCATTACATGTGACTTTTCACGTTTTTTTGTTATTCAGACTACTAGTGCAGGCAAAAAGGACCTCCAATATTTAGATGCACATAAGATCATGTACAATGAAACGTGTGCTCCGTCTTCACGTTTCACCATCGAACGGTGGGCAATGTTCGAGGAGGACGGCGATGTTGGTGCGAAGGTAGTGGCCTCAAAGGAGTTGAAGAGTGGCACTGTGATTTATGAACTGTGTGGTAGGCTGGTGACGGTTTGGTAATCATTTCTCAAGCCAGGGCGAAATTATTTTTCTGTCGTCCACAGCACCTACAGAAAGAAATGTCAGTTATGGTTAGGGCCCGCCGCTTACGCAAACCACGACTGCGAAAGCAATTGTGATATTCACTTTCTGAGAGCGGTGTGGCGTGCCTTCGCACCAACAACGCAATTCGTCTCGGTGAGGAGATCACTGCGTATTATGGGCAAGTTTATTTTGGAGCAAATAACGTGCATTGCCTTTGCCCAACTTCTAAGCACAGAGTAAAAGGGGCTTTTGATAATACCGAACCTCCAGTAGTAGCAAAATCCTATCTGCAATGTGCCCATTGTCCGGCGAGGTTCCGTTTCAAACCGTGGTTGGTACGGCACATTTCAAGTTACGTACACATGGACAAGTTTTCGTGTGGGGAATGTGGAGAGTCCTTCAGCAGGCAATGCTCGTTG
The DNA here is from genome assembly GCA_949089665.1 of Macrosiphum euphorbiae. NCBI lineage: Eukaryota > Metazoa > Arthropoda > Insecta > Hemiptera > Aphididae > Macrosiphum > Macrosiphum euphorbiae. Next base: position 44,606,548 of record CARXXK010000002.1, on the reverse strand, counting down.
AACCGGCACGCCGAAGACCACCATTCCTCCCTGAAAACAGTTCAATGTACGTTATGCCCCAAGTGGTTTACACGTAAAGGAGATGTCGCTCACCACGAAAACACCGTTCACCGTAAAATGTCAACTCACAAACTCAAGGATTGTGAGTTGACATTTAAGTTCCACAAGGACGTCCAGTACCACCACAACCGGGTTCACTCTGGATTGAAACTATTTTGTTGTGTGCAGTGTGATGCTGCCTTTCACGCTCCAAATGCGTTGCATAATCATCGGAAAAGGCGGCATTAGATTGTGAGTGAAATATTATATAAATTTAATAGCATCTAATTTCTAAATATAATTTTTTTGTTAAGTTAGGTTAGGTAATTTAGCGTTTAATGTATATTTTCTTTGTTTTGGTTGTTATTTTTAAAATAAAATTTTTAATTTTGGTTTTAGATATCGTTGGTTCCGACTGCCGTGGCTGCCGTTAGGGCTAATGCAACAGAGTGGCGAAGTCGTGTGATTATTTTTTTTTTGTAGCCGTTGTTCGGTTCGTGGATTAGGCCCGTAGAGAATACCACGTTAAAAAAACGCACCTTGTGCTATAAATCTGTGGTGGTGTGGAAAATAATTACACCGAATTTGCTACGCAGTCATGATGGTCGATTACCCGGAAGTTGCTAATTGATTAGAACTCTAACCCGTGGAAATTTGCATCGAAACAGGCGCCAAAACCCGGGAGCGTATTAACAAAACCTATATTAACCCAGCGCCGTTAAAACTCGCATTTCATTGGCCCATATTACGGCAACATATTAATTATTATCAATTATTATCGTTTTTCATTTAAATTGAGAGCGTTTTATTATTATTTGATTATTATTATAAATGATATATTTAAATATTAAAAATATTGATAATGCTAATTTGCTAATTTATTTATTTTTCTTTATTGATTGTTATTTCTATTTAATTAAAAATTTGTTTATTTGAAAACATAATAAGACAAATGAATGAACATTTCATATGTGAAATTGATTGGTCAAAGTCAGCCTTAACAAAATAGTATTATTAGAGCGAACTTAATTGATATGGAAAATGCAATTGAATGGGTGAATTTGTTTAGTTCAATATCAAATACAAATTGGATTGTCAGTTTTGAATTAAATAATCCACAAATGTAAGTGTAGTTATGTAGTACTCTTAAAAAAAAATCTTGAACAAGATTCAGAACATTAATGTAAACAAACTTCCATAAATGTACATAAACTTTTAACTAGCAGTAGCTACTAAAATAAAATGTTTTTATGTTATTCAGTATTATTAATGGAAAATTAAATTTAAAAATAACGTTTTTAGTACTCGTAATAATATTTTTAAGGCTTTAACAGTTTAGTAATAGTTCAGTTAATTTAAGTACATTTTATAATATTTATAGTTATAATGATTTTTTTTTTGAGTGTATGAAATTTTTTTTTGAGTTAATTATTCTGTATTCACATAATAGGGTCATATTTCATAAATGCTGGGTATGTCACCATGCATCAAAGAATAAAACCACAAAAAGTAAAAGATATGTCATATGCCAAACATCTTTGGATATATTGCTTAAAAAAAAATAATAAAAATACAAAAAAAAATGATGAATACCTATCTAAAAAGATAACAACCACTATGTGCGATCATTCATTTAAAACTGAATCATAACCATCCCATAAATTCATGTGGGATATTGTAGTTACTTAGAGTTCCTAATGAGGTCAGTATGATTATTATTGTTTATTTCTTCGAAAAGAATATTAAAAAAAAAATTGACCTATAATAAATTCCAAATTAATCATATCACAATATGTTTTTGTTGATGTATAACGCGTTATAAGTATCTAATGGATATTGTGATATGATTAATTTGGAATTTATTATAGGTACCTATTATAGGTCAATTTTTTGTTTAATACCATAGATATGTATATCAGGGGCGGACTGGCTTCTTTAGAGCGGCCCGGGAATTTTTTTTAAAGTGGCCCAAAAACTATTGGCTAACCTAATTATAACATTTATGTTTAAAATACGACACATTTTTTCCATTGCATATTCAAAATATAAATAATAACAGCAGATATATCATGCGTTTTAGGTAATATATTTAATTTATTGGCTTAAGGAATTAATAATTTATGAAATGTTTTGCTTTTTTAGGCTAAACGGTCTATAACCGTTTGGTGCTGTATGTAAATTAAAATATTTTTTTCTGTAGCCATTAAGACAAAAGCTTCTAGATTATTCCGTGTCATGCTGTTCCGAGAAGACAATTTCATTCATTTTTATAGTATAAAAAACAATTAAAAATTCAATAAATTAATTCATATTTATTTTATTATTTAAATATGTTGTTGTTGCATACATATTAATATATTATTAATTAGGTATAATTTAGTAAAATAGTTCACGACTCACATTGTATTGCCATTTACCGAGCAAACCAAATTTTACAAAATTGTCTAAAATAGTATTATCTTCTATATTTATCTTACCTTTTAAAAGGCGATATCGGGATCGTAAATATTCAAAAGGTACGTGCTTATTTCCAGTAGTCAATGCAAAATATAAATTAACTATTATTAGTTATTACAATATTACAGACGACAGAATCGTGAACGAAATACGAAAACAGTATATATTATTTTAAATAATATTATATTGAATTATCGTATACAAATTACAAACAAATAGTGATACCGCCACTGATACAAACCCAAATGGTTGCCGGATGCGTTATTGGCTATTATTTCTATTTATATAAACTAAAATTATTTTTATTACTGTGTCTTGGAACAACAAAATATAATTTTTGGTATGATTATTATCGTATTATTTATGTTATATTTTATAGATTTTAAATACACCAAACACTGAATACTATATTATTAAAATTTAAAAATCATAATATAAGTTAGTTATTTGTACAATCAAACTGCCCCGCCCGAGACGGCCTATAATCCCATTATTCGACCGGCCCATCGGGAAATTTCCCGATCTCAGGATCTGCCAGTCCGCCCCTGATGTATATAATATGTCTTATACATAGACTGACATACCGTCACCGCTCAAAATCGTTTTTCTTATACAATGATATTATATCATTGAATTCAAATTTAATACCATCCATTATACAGTGACCCACTTGTAACCTACTGTACAGCAGAGCGACACCCACTTGCCCACCTTTTTTTTTTTGTAATAGGATATTTAAACGTGACAGTATTTAATAATATTTATAAATATTTTAAAAAAAGGAAACATTTAAAAACTGCATACAAATAATTTAGAACAAAAATGTCACTAACATAATATAACATTTTGAATGGTATTCCTTAAATCATAATATATTTTTAATTTTTTATAGATTTAAGGTATAATAGTGTTCAATTATCGGCCTCCATAGGACATATAGCGCTCCCGGTGGTGATGACGAATCTAATGTAAGAATAATTAATTATTTTTCTTATAGTACTATAATCACTTTTGTATAAACTCTTGAAGTTAAGTTTTCTCATATTATAGTTAAAATTTATCAACAATTAAAATTTATAGCTTAAGTTTAGTTTAAAAATCCAATTTGAGGCAAACGGGATAAGCCATATGGGGCAAAACAGGACAGGCCCATTATGCCCCATTTTTATTTTTTAGAAGTTAATTACTAAATGTAAATTATATTCACTCATTAAAGATTAATTATCTGTTTATAGCTTTAGTAAATAATGGTTCGAAACTATAAAAAAAAAGCCAGCGTCAATCGTGGTCTTCAATAGCTATGATAAAAGCTGTTGAAGAAATTACAAACAAGACAATGTCATACATTTGAACAATGTTAGGTAACATGTTTTGTTTTGTTTTTATTTTCAGAGCATGTTTCTAAATATGTTAACTGAAATTCGTTTTTATTTTAATAATTTGTGTTATATTTGTAATTATTAAAAACAAATTAAATACAGGAAAATTATGACTTTTCAATTTTATCTTTATCCCATATTACCCCATGGTTGGGGTATAATGGGACAAATGACACTTTTTCAAAAATCTTTTTTTATTATTTAGTGATAAAAGTTAGGATTATTCAAGTGAGATTTTTAAAAAAATTGGAACTTTTTATTTAATATGGTATGTATATTGAGAATATATGTGAAAAATTCACCATTTTAATAACAGTTCAATGTTACATGGCCCATTTTACCCCACGTTCCCCTAATGCTTACAAAATGTTACAATTAACAAATAATATTTATTAATTAGTAATCAATATATTGATTTTAAATACAATTCATAATACCTATGTTGATATTGAGGTTAATACATAATATTACCTATGTGCTATCAAAATGCATATATTTTTAATAGGTATCTTCATATAAGCATTTATTACATGGTTGTACCTATCACCATTGATTTTATAACATATTCATAGTATTTATAGTATATTATAAAATCAAGGCTATTACCTATATATTATTATATATTAACCGAGATCCTGGGGATAGAAACATATCTATATGCTAAATGATTGATAGATTTATAAGGTCATCCTATAAAGTTCGGTGCTAATTTTCTTTAGACTTTAAGCATTTATGAAAAAAGTTTAAAGAGTTAAATTTCAAAAGTATATTAAAACATTACTTTACTAGGTATAAAAAAAAACTGTGACTAAGGATATTTAATATTTTTCAAATGCCATTGTAACAATATAGTAGGAGCCTTGTATTAAATTTTCAAGTTTTTTTAACCAACAAATTAAATTTTATTGATATTTTTAGAAACAAACTAAAAAAAAATGGAAAATTAAAATGTGCCTAAACAGTTCAAAATAAATCAAGATATTTTGAAAATGTTATGGTGTATAGAAAATGCAAATATAAACAACCAGTGAAAATTTCACATATTTACGGTCATTTGTTTTAAAGTTATACCAAAAACCAAAATCGATTTCTCAAAAACAGATTTTGCGTAAAAATTCCCGTTTTTCCTTAATTTTTCTTTTTTTTTTTCACTGCGCTTTAGAAAACTACTGGGAAATTTTTACTTTTCACCCTCCAAAGTACCAACTAAATTCACTTTCTATGATTAAAGATACTGTTGAAGAAAATCCAAGCACTTTTACTGTCCTATAAGGTGATGACAGACAAAAAAAAATTTTTAAAAAAAAACACACTTTGTTGTAAAATCAATACATTCATCGTTCCACTCAGAAGCTAAAATACAAATAAATACAAAATCATACAATATATTATATTATCTATACATTTATAAATTACAAAATATATACAACTATTGGATAATGTGTTTAAAGTACATGGGCTATGTTCAACTAAAAGACTGTTAAAAGAAATGCATATTAAACCAGAATTAGTTTTAACATCACATGCTTGGATATGTTCATTAACATGTCGAGTGTTCAATAATTGACCAATTAAATATGGAATTTCACTCTTTGGCTTAAAAAATATATATTTAATGTTAACCCATTTTGGCGTGTTTTCTACATCAACTATTATTGTCATATTATGTTTAGCTGAATATCAAGCACCCTTCACTTCTACCCAAGATACAAAGATCACAACATTAAAATTAATAACTGGATCAGTCATTTCATTTTGAGTATTTTCAATTATAGTTTCCGAGAAATCAATTAATTTTCCAATGTCTAATGATAATGATAATATACTTGATTTTGATAATAAACGGTTTACAAGTTTTAATTGATGTTTCATACTTAATGTATATTATTTATCATATACCGTATATGGAACAAGAATCGAAAATTCAAGTGGGTGCTAAACTAGATTCATACTGAAAATAAAATGTATCTTCAATTGCAATGAAGTATTATTGATAACCCGACGGACAGTTTCAAGTGGCTTATAAACCATTATTGGTACATAATATTTTAGTTGGTTCTATGCATAGGAATTGTACTATTCTTGACGTCACAAAAACACTTACTATCAGTGACTAGCATGTCAACAAATGATAAATCGGAAGAAGAAAAATTAACATTATTGAAAGTCATGACTATGACTACATATTTTGACTCAGTTGCACTTATAAGTTCTTACGTTGAAGTCGTTTCAATATATTATATAGCAGTGTTTGTTGCCATGAAGTCAGAAAAGAAAACTGTGAGATACTTGTAAAAATTGTTTAGCTTCAACATTACATGAAAGTAAACCGGCACAGTTAAAAGATAGGAGGTGGTTTGAAGAAACCAAGTAAATCACTACAGGAAGTTTGCATTAAGTCTGAGAAAATATTTAATAATAACATTTCTTGTGTAAACAATGAAATATATAATATGTTATTTGATTATTTGATATGCATAGAGATCAACTCATTAAAAGTGTTTGTGTTGTGTATTACAATATCCGTTTATTTCAAAAAGTATAGCAAACGATCAACTAAACCTCCGAAGTAAATTTACTAAACTCGTTCATTTTAGACATTAATGAAAATTGTACATTCCATTAAATACTTTTAATAACCTTTAAATACCTTAATTATTAATAAGTAATCACCAAACTAGACAATACTAAAACTGTTATTTTAAATAGAATATAGATTATCATATCAATTAGATCAATTATCATATCAATATATAAAATACCATATTATATGGAACAAGACGATGAAGAAGAATCAACCATTAAATTACTTGTAGACAATATTAGCAAAGATCCGCTATGTAAAATTATTACTGATAATGCATTATACTATAATATTTGTATACTCTGTTGGCCGAGAGGAGACGCCGGTTCTGCGCATGCAGACTGACAGCTGCTCGCTGTCCGAGGCTCTATTTCCCACTCCAAGATGCCCGAGAATAGGCTACCGACGCCGATGCAAGCGACTCCTGTCGGCCATCGCGTCTGCCGCTGGCTATGGATGGGTGACGCGCAGAACGAACCAATTTTCGTGGGGCTGCGGAGTTTTCTCTCGTCGAACAGAGCATAGTTATATGTTTTAAAAATTTATCCCGGTTTTGCAGTGTCCAAATGATAATTGACGTATCAAAGAACACAAACGACCATGATTACTGTCAAAAAAATAAAATAGCGTTTAATAACTAGATAAATGTAAACAAAATCGAGGCCTTCAACTAACATCTGAAAGTGTTTTATATTTCAAATTAACTGAAAAATATTTTAACTAAGAACTGAAAGTAAATAAGAACCCATTTCAAACGCACCCAATATGGTGGATCTTCCTATCAGCTTTCCATAAGGATTAAGTATTTTTTTGAGATGTGACCATTATATGTTTTAAGTATTATTATATGTTTGTGGACTTAAAAATAATATGAACATAAACTGTTGGACTTAACCAATTCGGCTCCCGATTTTTCCAAATAACTCCCGTTTTACAAAAGGGTCAATTCCCAAACGGCTCCCGTTGAAAAGGTCTTACGATCAGTTAAATTCCCAAACGGCTCCGGTTTTTTACAACACAAATTCCTTCCCACTTCGTACAGACTTAGGGCTGTCTCAAAAGAGGTGTGGTTAAAAATGTGTTGTGGTTTTTAGTTAAATTATAAAAATTATATCTTGTAAATGTAAAAATGTTAAAAAAATAGAAAAAATGTAAAAAATGTATGTTTACCTATATATGTAAAATTATAAAAAAATCATACAATTAATAGTTAAATTTTTGACGCACAGTTTTTTTTTATATAATCTACAGTTGTTTTTAAATTCGATGAAAATTCTTGAATAATGTTTTCAATGAGCTCCTGTTTTTTTCTCGACTTCTGTTTATTTACATGACTGAGCTTAAATTTGAGTCTCGATGAGCAGTATTGAATTCACTGTTAAATTTACTGTGAAAGGATTCACAGCGATTTTTAGTCAAAGAAAGAACACTCAGCCCACATTTTTGGAGCCGCGGAGCTCGGTCATTTGGTTGCGCGAACGAGTAGCGTTCTTAGGATGGACGAACCATAGTCTTGTTAAATATACATCAAAACTATTATCATTATGTTTAGCCGTGAAAAATTTATAATGTGCCATAATTTAATTTGTGTTCTTGGTGAACAATATTTTTCATTCAATTTAGAAGTGTAGACATTTCTTTCTCTTTGTCTTTTTAAAAGCTAAAGTGTTGTACACTTTTAATGCCTCGGTACCCATTAAGTTTAACAAACGTGGTACCTGGATCTCCTTAGACTTACCATCTGTTTCTGTGGCAGTCATATATATTTCTACTTGTTGCTTGAAAAATTTAAAATTCTGTGTCAATATCCCACTCATTTTAAGCGGTGCTGATTTGTTGAATTCCAATTTCGTTGACGGATAATTTATTTATTTTATAAATACACGATTTTAGGTACGTAGATTTCGTTTACGACTCCGTCATGTTTATATCTTCTTTATGTATCAAAAAAAAATAATGACAGATGAATAAAAGTGATGTGACTTGTACAACAACTTTGATTTAAATGGATAAAGAAAACATTACTTTTAAAATATATTCTTTTATTTTAATAGCATGTCTCACGTAAATCACATTTTTTTATATCTTACTCAGACTGTAACCATATAGTATGACTATGCGTTATCATAACTTCTAACTAATACAATGTTACACTTTGTGATGACATTAATATATAACAAAAAGTAATAGAAGTTTATTTGAACTTCACTCTTAAGACCGGATATAAGTTATTAATGTATTGAGTTTTAAAAAAACAATTTACCGTTGCTTTCAAATATTACTGCATTCAAAATTCATAATAAGTTATATCTCAATGCATACTAAAGATTTTCGAGAACTGTTTAAAAAGAAAAAAATGTGTTATGCATCGGCAAGTGAAAAATTGCAAACTTGGCAGAAGAAAAAGAAAGTTTGATATGTTTGCAAAAAGAGTTGGTCAAGCAGGAACTTGAACAAGTCAAAAACCGCACCAAATAAAAATAAAACATTTGAACGAAAAGCATGAACTAAAAAGGTGGGCAAGTGGGTGTCGCTCTGCTGTACAGTAGGTTACAAGTGGGTCACTGTATAATGGATGGTATTAAATTTGAATTCAATGATATAATATCATTGAATAAGAAAAACGATTCTGAGCGGTGACGGTATGTCAGTCTATGTATAAGACATATTATATACATATATATGGTATTAAACAAAAATTGACCTATAATAGGTACCTATAATAAATTCCAAACTAATCATATCACAATATCCATTAGATACTTATAACGCGTTATACATTAACAAAAACTGTGATACTATCATAGATATATAATAGTACACTTTAGAAGTTTCAAGTACCCACGAATAATATTATTCAATCACAACAAAATAACTAAAATCGTAATTCTTGGTTTAAATATGAAATTTTATCTAAATTTGAAATTAAAATGTCTGTAAAAAATAAGTGTGTTTATATATTTTTTAGATTTTTTGGATACAGTATGAACTATTTAAGAGAATCTTTGTTTTAAATTTTCAACTCTTAGTTATAAAAACTGAACATTTTATAATTTTTTAATTCCAACGATTGATAATTTTCGAGATTTTGATAAATTTTGTCAAAATTCCAAATTTAAATGCTTATAAAAAAAAATCGTGAACATGTATTTTTAATATTTTTCAACTGATATTGTAACAATATATCAGGAGCCTTGTATTAAATTTTTACACTTTTTGGCCCAACAGATAAAACTTTATTAATATTTATAGAAAAAAAAACTAAAAAAATTGAAAGCTGTAAATGTCCATAAACAGCTCAAAAAGAGTCAAAATATTTTCAAAATTGTATGGTGTATAGAAAATGCTAATTTAAACATTCAGTGAAATTTTCATGTATCTACAGTTGTTCGTTTTTGAATTGCAACAAAATAAAGAAATCGCTACATGAGTAATCGAGTGAATATCCAATGTTGTAAAAATTTGAATTTCAAACACTCATAAAAATTTAACTTGACTGTCCGGTAGAAATTTTTTTATTGATAAAGGTAGATAATCTTATAAGAAATCTTGTGTTTCATTTTCAATTCTTAGATTTAAAAAGAAAAATTTTTACGGATTCTTAACTCAAAATAATTTTCTAATTTTCGTGATTTTTCCATATTTTGTCAATTTTTGAACTTTAAATGCTTTTAAAAAAAAATTGTGACTAAGGATTTTTAATATTTTTCATCTGCCTTTGAAACAACATATTAGGAGCCTTCTATTAAATTTTCAAGCTTTCGCAACCAACAAATAAAATTTTATTGATGTTTTTAGAAAAAAAACTAAAAAAAATGGAAAATGAAAATGTCTCTAAACAGTTCAAAATAAATCAAAATATTTTGAAAATGTTATCGTGTATAGAAAATGCAATTATAAACAACCAGTGAAAATTTCATGTATATACGTTCATTTGTTTTAGAGTTACACCAATAACCAAAATCGATTTTTTGGAAAACCAATTTTGAGTAAAAATTCCCGTTTTCCTTAATTTTTATGTTGTTTTTTCCCGGCGCTTGTGAAAACTACTGGGAAATTTATACTTTTGACCCCCCAAAGTACCAACTAGATTCACTTTCCTATCAGAAAAGCTACAGATGAAGAAAATCCAAGCACTTTTACTGTCCTAAAACGTGATGACAGACACAACAATATAAAAATATAAAAAAAAACATACATCATTGTAAAACCAATACATTCATCGCTCCGCTCAGAATCTAAAATGTGGCCTTCAATATGAACGCGGAAAAAAAAAACAATTTCATCATAAAATTCAGATATACAATGACATTTTCAAAAAATTGAGATTAATTTTAAGCCAACAATTCTAAAGTTATTAATAAAATAAATACCATATCGCTCCAAAAAAGTAGGTAGGTAATTTAAAAATTAACAAGACAATTAAGTATAGCTATAGCTTATTCAAATATATTATGCTATAATACACAAATAAAATAATATATAATATTATGGTTTGAATGACATAAGTAAATAGATATAATAATGTAAATAATACAATGCTTACAATATTTCGTGGCACAACGATAACCAGGCGTAGGCGACATAGGCCCACGCCTAGGGCGGCACATAAGCAGCACTTTAGTAAGAGGGCGGCATTTTCAAAATACTGATAATATTATATTATTAGGGGTGGCAAAATTTGATTTCGCCTAGTTCACTATTTTCGCTTGAGCCGGTCCTGACGATAACACAATTGCCTTACAATTTGACACTTGAACGAAAAAACACTTATACTTTAAATCAATCTCATGTATTAAATATAAATCACATAAATCATTAGTATTCACTATGTAAATTCCAACTATATAAGATGAAATTGGCTTATCACTAAATTCTGTAACATTCATATATTTTTTTACCATAAATTGAATTGGATTGTTCTTAGGCTTTATAATGTATTGTACAGTAACTAATGAATAATCTTGACATAGAAAATACTTATCTTTTTCTTTTGTCACATTTATAATAGTTTTTGAAAAATTTAAAACACATTTTGAATATAATTTATTTGAGATACTCATAAAAGGTAAAAGGCTTTGACAATCAATTTTATTGGAGAAGATAGGATAATTTGAAATTACATTTGATTGAGAGGTTAGTAATTGTTGTTTTTCTGTAATTCTATTATAGACTTCTTGCAGGGGATATTTTTCTGATTTCAGAGATTTTTTCATGTACTGTAAGTAGTTTTCATATCTAAATGAGCTAAAGTTGTCGAGTAGTCCATGCAATAATGTAAACATAGGTAAATGGATTAAGGTATGAACATTATAACTAATATAATGATGACCGTATAATGAACCATAGTCATGTACAAATTGTTTTAATAACTCAGATGCTTTTGAGTTATATTTATGGCAAGTCTCTGAGGATATTAAAAGTTATGTGGCAAACACTAGTAATAAAAAGTGTTTGTAAAATTCAGGCTTCAGTTTACCTTTTAGAACTATTACTCCTGAATACAAAAAAAAAACTCCGTAACTCCGTAGCTTTCCAAAAGTCTACATCATCTAAAGGTCTTGGCAAACGACAAAATTCTGATGGCACATAGTATCTTAATATTTTTAATTCGTTATTAATGCATTGTTTTTGATCATCAGTCAGCCTAATATTCTTTTTTCTTCGAACACAAAATTCAATCAAACGTTTTGGAACACTAAGACATCTACAATGTATGTAGTCTAAACTACGTCTGTTATATTAATAGGTAACCTTAGTAAGGGGGTATCACCTTTGTGATATTCTTCATTGGATTTATTGCGAAAACGTTCATCTGTTCTCAAGGAGGCATTTGCCCCAGTTAAAACAACCGTATTTTCTAAGTATTCTCCTTCTTCAGTGCATGATGAACATCCAAAATAAGCATTGAAATATTTGACATTAAGTAAGAAACTCTTAGCCGGGGCATCACATACTATATTAGAAATTTTTAAATTAATTTTAGTTCCATTTACATCTAAACCACTTCTCAATACTTCTAAAATATCATCAATAAATGGATTTAAATATTCTTCAATGGAATGTGGATTCTTGTACCCATGAAATATACCAATTGATATTACATTTTTAGATAATAAATTATTACAATTTAAAATAGAAATTAATATAGGCCAAAGTTGGCTCATGCTGCTTCTGGGAGACCGTCAATATTAATTCCTACTTTTAATTCCTTATCAGCAATATATATATTAGCATTATTTATTTTTAGAAGCGGTAATAACATATTTTGAAAACCCAAATGACTATATGACCCATTCGTTATATTAGTAATTTCCTTAGTCTTAGGAGTGTTCATGAAGGTTCGAACATCTTTTGGCACTCTGATTCCTCCAGATCTAAGAATACTTAATAGAGAATCAACACCATTGTGTGATACTTTATACTGAAGTATCCAGTGGCTTAAGTTATCACATATTATATTTGTACTACTATTATTTAAAGTTTCTTTCAAATTTGGGGTTAATAAAGTACCAGATATATTGCAATTTTGTATCTCAGAAAAATTATAATTATTTACTTGACTGGCAACTTGACTTAAATAAATATATGAAAAAAAATTATGAATAAATACGCAGTCACCCTGACCACAATAACTTGTTTTTTAGATTTTGATCCCACACTTCTTTTTTAACAATTTCACATCTTCTTTATGTAAAAACCTCAAGGCACTTTGCAGTTACTTTTTAATTAATTTTAGGTTTATGTATTTTTCCTATATTATTTCTATTTAATAATAATACACATAAAATAAATGCAATACTTTTATTTTTAAAACAATAAAACACTTGTTTTGTAAATTATATCAAATTCCTAGTAATGATATAGGTATGTTTAAATTTAAAAACTCTGTGGCTTACCAGCTTATACAATATGTAAATCAACTAATTTAATTGTATAGTAAATATATATTTAAGGTACTGTGGGATTATCTTTTTTCTTATAACATTTGAATCTTGTATTGGCTGTCCTGAGTCGTTCAGTTTGATGTTTAGTAACATTATGGCTACGTTAAAAGTCCATTTAAAATACTGAGTCATAACCAGTGATGGGCTGTGGGTAAATACCCAACGGGTAAGAAATAAATTTTGGGTAAATACCTGGGTATATACCCACGTCATATTTACCTTTGAAAAATTGGGTATTTTTTTTTTAAATATGGCTATACTGTTTTGTCTTAAATCATGGTTTATATATATCCTCCTTGGTTACAACATAAATATTAAAGAATATCTATGGTTATAACCGTCTTATGTCCGCGAAATGTAGAATATAGATATACCGTTACGCTTACGGCATTACCGCATTAGTCTTGCTCTTGTGCTTTTTTTCGTTTTTTCTTTGTTAATAAAATACAAATTATTTATTTTTATTGTTGCTTAAATTTGTGAACTATAAAATAAAATTATGGGAAGAAAAAAGGACATAGTGCGTAAATACTTTGAACAAGTCATATCTAACGATAAACGTCAGTCATGCAAGTTTTGTCATAAAGAGTATAATATGAATGTGAATAAAATGAAAGCACATTTACTTAAATGTTCAAATTGCCCACAACAAATAAAAAAAAAATTTTATTCAAATACAACTTCTAATGTAACTGAAGATCAAATACAAACAGTTGATGAATATGATGCTCATTTAGTTGTCAATTCGCACAAGTCTTTAACCATCAACAAATTTTTTGATCACATGAATAAATCAGAGAATGTAAGTAAAATAATTAATTTAAAAAAATTATATAAAATAGTAAGCTTATTTTGTTTATCATTTATTACCAATGTATTATTATTTTAAATGCAATATTTGCTTGTTTAACACTAAAAACTTGATACCTACGACCTACTTGAGTAGGTAAAATGTTTAATTATATAAATTGACAAAAACAATTTTTTTTTAATTTTACATTATTACATAGGTATTTAAAAGGTACAAAAAATCAAAATGTTAAGGATTACCTATAAGCTATATAACACTTACAAAATATAATAAATTAAGTACCTACATAAATAATATTATATTCATAGCTATTTTAATTTATATGAATATATACAAATTATAATTTATTATTTTAATACTGGTGTTGTATCTTTCATAATATTATATATATATAAATTTATGAACAATCTATGCTTATTAATTTATGTTTTTTGTTTTTTACTTCTACTTAGTTAGCTTAGTTTAAATCTATTTGAATTAAGTAACATAGTTCTCTAAGTTGTTATATAATAACATTTATTAAACTTAACTGTTTAAACAAAAATTATAAAACTATTGGTACCTAATTTAGGTACCTACTTTTTTTTTTTTATAATTTATTTTATGAGGTTATTATATTTCATAGGTACGTTTGAATGAAAAACTTGCTTTGGCCATCATCGTCAGTGGATCTCCATTATCAATGACTGAGCACCCACTTTGGATTGACTTTTTTAAGCAAATTCGACCAACCTTTAAACTACCTTGTCGAAAATCTATATCTACAGTTTATGTGGATAAAGTGTATGCTGAAATGCAGAGTAGTATTACTTATGATCTTCTTGAGGCAAATGATTTGCATATTCAACTGGATGGATGGACCAATATAAATAATGATGGCATAATAAACTTTGTTATTTGTAAACCAGAACCATTGTTTTTCAAATTTCTAAACACCAAAGATAACCGTCATACTGCTGAATATTTAAAAAACCAAATTGTTGAAATAATTGAAACATATGGTAAGGAAAAATTTTTTGTCATTATAGGGGATAATGCTGCTAATGTTAAGAAATCATTTGAACTGGTAAAAAATGTGTATAAAGGGATTCAAACTCTTGGATGTGCAGCCCATGGTTTACATCTCTTATGTTCTGATATTTTTAAAGTAGATTCAGTTAGTGAATTCTTGAAACAAAACTCTAGTATTGTTAGTTCTATAAAAAGATCACAATTATTATCTTCTGTCTTCAAAAAACACCAACAAATTAAAGGCATTAATGTTCAGTTGAAATTGCCTGTCAAAACCCGTTGGGGGAGCTTTCTATTTTGTTTGGAAAGTTTGATGAAAAATAAAAGTGTTTTACAGGCCATGGCAGTCGATGACACTATTCCAATTTCATTATTAAAACCTATCAAATTGACATTACTTGATGATTCTAAATTTTGGGAAAATGTTTTGAAAATGATAAATTTACTAACCCCAATAGTAAATGCAATTACAGTCTCAGTTTTAAATCATAATCTTATCCATAGAGTTAGAAGCCTGTTAAATGATGTGGAGAAAAAAGTTGAAGAATGCTTTTCGTCTTCAATCACAAATTCTCTTTTTTCTATTACCGAGGAACTGAAAATAATAAATAATGTTGCAAAAAGAAAAATCTTTATTCTTGGAAAAATTCATTTAGCTGCTGAATTGCTGGACCCTAAATCACAAGGACTAAAATTAAATGCAGATGAACGTGTTGATGCTTTAGAATTTATATATAATTTAGGAGTTGAAATGAAAATAGATATAATGAATGATCTCTCAGATCATCAATCAAAGCAAGGATATTTTGCTAAAAAATTTATTTGGGAAAATTCTTTGATTACTGATCCAGTAAAGTGGTGGAAATTCTTAGATAACATATCCCCATTATCTAAAGTTGCAGTAAGAATATTAACTGCTCCTTGTACTTCTGCTGCTACTGAACGAACATTCAGCACTTTTTCTTGGATACATAGCAAAAAAAGAAATAGATTAACTACAGAGAGAGCTGGGAAATTGACATACTTATCTTACAATTGGAAGCTAAAAAATAAAAAAAGTGAAATTTCCAAAAATACAGAAGCAAATAATTGTGAAGAATCTTCTGTAGATGTAGTTATACAAGAAATACAAAGTTCATCAAGTTCTTTTAACTCTGAAAAAAATGATGAAAATATGATTATCTCAAAAAGTGATTCAGACAGTGATTGTGATTCAGATTCAGAAACATCTATTTTATATAATGATACCAGTAGTGATGAAAACTCAGTTTCATGTTCAGAAAAGGAAGATGAGGATAATTATTAATTATTATTTTGTTATGCATTTTATATTTTGTTTATATTATATTATAACAGCAAGGAGCTAATGAAAATTTTATTTTGTTATGTTTAATTTGTATTCTGGTTATAGAAAATTGTATATCTTTATTATGCATTTTATATTTTGTTTGTATTATATTATAACAATTAACAGCAAAAAACCAATGAACAATTTATTTTGTTATGTTTAATTTTTATTCTGGTTATTGAAATTTTTATTTCTTTATTATGCGTTTTATATTTTGTTTATATTATATTATAACAGCAAGGAGCTAATGAACATTTTATTTTGTTATGTTTAATTTTCATTCTAGTTATAGAAATTTTTATTTCTTTATTATGCATTTTATATTTTGTTTATATTATATATTTATATTATAACAGCAAGGAGCTAATGAACAACTAATTTTGTTATGTTTTGTTTGTATTTTGGTTTAATAAATACATCTTTTTTATTATTCAATCAATATTTTTGTTTTTTTAATAAAATTTATTTTATATTTTCTTTTAGATAATATAACAACAGTAAGCTTATGAAAATTTTATTTTTTCTAGTTTTAAAAAAAATTTTTTTGTTTTTATTAATAATATGATATTTTGAAAATAATATGTAGCCAACTTTCCACTTAAAATATATTTAATTAAATATTGGTATTTTGGCTTAGATCCCCACACTTTTAACATTTGTTCGTTGATGAACAAAATTTTATTGAATATTTTGTATTTGAAGTAATTACCCAAATTACCGGGTATTTATTTTAAATACCGGGTAAATAACTAGGGAATTTACCAAAAATATATTTACCGGGTATTTACCCATCACTAGTCATAACTAACTGTAACCATAACTCGTATTCATAATTCACTTGAGATTCCCAAGAGAAAAGAGTCTACCTATATAACATCAGTACAATGCTATCCTATAGGTTAAGATAAGTGTTGTATAAAAAGTGATCAAGTACCTACCAATCTAAAAACAAAGAAATTCACAGAAGAATGTTTGGTTGAAGAATTGGTTGCGCATTCATACATATTTATAATATTTCTAACACAATAACTTTTAACCATTGTAAAAACGTATTGCACTGTATAACAGTAAGTGTTATAGTGAAATTATATGATAGTTTAAGGTTTATGTTACACTAATAAAATCATACATAGTGTTTCATTTCATTAGCTAACGTTTATTCCATAGAATATAATTATCAAAGTTAATCCAATGACAATAAGTAGTGTCTAACCTACGATTAAAATTTGTTACATGCTTAATTATTCCCTGTGCTCTTAGATACCTACATATTATATGGTACATTGTTTTTGTACATAACTTAGGTTCTTAATCTGTTACTACTATACCTACTTATACTTTACTTTACTAATTATACTTTACTGGCACAGTACAACATTCTTGAAAACTAAATGTCTATTTAAATCATAAAACTTTCATTCAACTTATTATATTATATTTATATAGAAAGTAAGCTGCAGAATAATTTGTACGACATAGAACCGTTCAGTATACTACAACATTGTCAAATCACGTATAACAGTGTTGAGGGAGTAAATAGCTGTGTTGTACATGTATATTTATTCAAGTAAAATGGTTTCTTAATAATGAGTATAATAGAGAATTTTGACATCGCGAAAGTGGCTACCACAAAATTAATCAGACACAGATTTGATAATTATAAGCGTGGCGGCTTACCAAGAAGTCAAATGTGAGCGTATATAGTATATACACTACCACCCATATATTTCGTTAAACATCACGTTTATCTCACCCACACTCGATCTTGTAGCGAATGTTGATGAGTCGACCCTCGACGGTGAGGTTTTGATATCAATGACGATTGATATTTAATACAACTATGGCACACACAGACTGATTTTCGGTGGTCGAATCATTGGTAAATACGTCGTCGCCATGCCTATAATGATATAGTCAGGTTGGTTCCGTCGGTACGATAGCAACAGCCTGGTCCGACACCATCCTTCCCAGACTTGAACAGCACGCCCAGTCTTTATTTTTTAAAGTTATTATTACATACGATAACTGTCGATGCGGTGTAATAATAACTGTAAAAGATGAAGACTAAACCACTTGCAGTTCAAGTCGAGGATGGATGGTTTCGTACCTGGCTGTTGCTAGCGCACCGACGGAACCAACTGATCTCCATGCGACCGGACTTGGACCGGAACATGGAGTACAAGGAGGGAAAGACCGCGGTCTGGCCGCCTTCCTTCAGGGCCTGCTTCGTCATGCTCTTGGTCCGGGTCAGGTCGTTGCCGTCGAACCAGGTGATTCGGTGTTCGTGGATCGGCTCGATATTGGTTGAGGTTCGATGTCGAGTGTTGGCCGTCCCGAGTGCTCTTCAACATGAACAGTCCCGTCCGATCCTGGATCCTCGACCGCGTTCCCCGCGATAAAGCACCCACATCATGCTGTACGTCGAACGGTCCAAGTACGTCCGGCGCTGGTTCCTTGTAATTGTATGGAGGTCTGTCACGTTCAGCAGGTTTGTCTGAAAAGACGGGGGAAAACGGTGGTTTTTTCAGTCAACATATTATTATTGTTTATAGTGTAAGAATTATAATAATAATTGGGAAAATATGTATTCTCAGACAGTCAAAAAATCAGAAAAACGATTTCTAGTAATACGACAGCAATTGAGCGTGTTGACTTGAGTTGTGTGCATAATAATTATAAAGTTGCAGCACAGCTGTACTATTTACAGTCGTGAACTACAGTCATACAGCGTATTCTGGTCTCGATTAATAATATTATCGTTACCGAAGACTCAACGGTGACACCGGGGTGCACGTTGAACACGTGTTCGTACATGCTGACCAACTGGCACACATGTACCAGACACGGCACATTCAACACGTACAGACACACGGACTCATGTTCGTTAACGTGTCGAACGGGAACCAGATCGGGGCACCCGAACGACCAGTTTGAGCACACCACCTTCACCAATGGAGTCGCCTCAACCAGTTTAATGGCCGTGGCTGACATGCTCGCGGACTGCACCATCGACGTCCGGCACAACGGGAACAGGGTGTTGGTAGTGCTGGTGTTCAACAGCGTCAGCATTCACGACTGGCACATGGCGTGCCCGAGGCAGAAAAACGACATGACAGACATCATAGTCAGACATATTGAGCACTCCATCTGCATGGAGATGGCCACGATCTCAGTGGTCTCAGGCACCAGTGACAAAATGGAAGCCACTGACACAAGTACACAACTGACGGCGGCACCGCGTTTACCTCTACTGTTGATGCCGCCGCGGCCCCCACCGCACCATCGTACAAGCAGTCGACGACTCTGCCGCTTCGACCTAAGTAGTCGTCATCACCACCGGGAGCGCTATATGTCCTATGGAGGCCGATAATTGAACACTATTGTACCTTAAATCTATATAAAAAAAATTAAAAATATATTATGATTTAAAGAATACAATTCATAATGTTATATTATGTTAGTGACATTTTTATTCTAAATTATTTGTATGCAGTTTTTAAATGTTTCCTTTTTTTAAAATATTTATAAATATTATTAAATACTGTCACGTTTAAATATCCTATTACAAAAAAAAAATATATGAAAAATGTAAGAGTTAATTCACTAAATTACCATACATAATGCTTACAAAATATTACAATTAACAAATAATATTTATTAATTAGTAATCAATATATTGATTTTAAATACAATTCATAATACCTATGTTGATATTGAGGTTAATACATAATATTACCTATGTGCTATCAAAATGCATATATTTTTAATAGGTATCTTCATATAAGCATTTATTACATGGTTGTACCTATCACCATTGATTTTATAACATATTCATAGTATTTATAGTATATTATAAAATCAAGGCTATTACCTATATATTATTATATATTAACCGAGATCCTGGGGATAGAAACATATCTATATGCTAAATGATTGATAGATTTATAAGGTCATCCTATAAAGTTCAGTGCTAATTTTCTTTAGACTTTAAGCATTTATGAAAAAAGTTTAAAGAGTTAAATTTCAAAAGTATATTAAAACATTACTTTACTAGGTATAAAAAAAACTGTGACTAAGGATATTTAATATTTTTCAAATGCCATTGTAACAAAATAGTAGGAGCCTTGTATTAAATTTTCAAGTTTTTTTAACCAACAAATTAAATTTTATTGATATTTTTAGAAACAAACTAAAAGAAAATGGAAAATTAAAATGTGCCTAAACAGTTCAAAATAAATCAAGATATTTTGAAAATGTTATTGTGTATAGAAAATGCAAATATAAACAACCAGTGAAAATTTCACATATTTACGGTCATTTGTTTTAAAGTTATACCAAAAACCAAAATCGATTTTCTCAAAAACAGATTTTGCGTAAAAATTCCCGTTTTTCCTTAATTTTTCTTTTTTTTTTCACTGCGCTTTAGAAAACTACTGGGAAATTTTTACTTTTCACCCCCCAAAGTACCAACTAAATTCACTTTCTATGATTAAAGATACTGTTGAAGAAAATCCAAGCACTTTTACTGTCCTATAAGGTGATGACAGACAAAAAAAAATTTTTAAAAAAAAACACTCTTTGTTGAAAAATCAATACATTCATTGTTCCACTCAGAAGATAAAGTACAAATAAATACAAAATCATAGAAGTACCAAAGTACCAACTAGATTCACTTTCCTATCAGAAAAGCTATTGTTGAAGAAAATCCAAGCACTTTTACTGTCATAAAACGTGATGACACATAAAAAAAAAAACACACATCATTGTAAAATCAATACATTCATCGTTCCACTAAAAATCTAAAAACAAATAAGAATATTGATTAAATTATTCATAAAATTAATACATATTATTCTTAAAACATTACTTTCCTTGATTTTTTGGAGCAAACTGATTAATAATATCATCATAATTTAAAGATTCAGAAATATCTTTTTCTATTGAAATTATTGAAAGACCATTAAGGCTTTCTTGGCTTAACTTGTTTCTCAAATATGTATTTATTAATTTCAATTTAGAAAAGCTTTTCTCGGCACATGCTGAAGATACTGGTATTGTCAGTAAAATTCTATGGGTTATACCAATATACGGAAACCATTCTGAAGAATATTTTGCCAGTGACAAAGCTTCAAGAGGAGTCGTTTCTTCATTTACTATCAATCTGAAATTTACCAATTCATTATACAACTCCATGAAATCAATATCTTTCGAATTCCCATTTTTAGATTAATTTCAAGGTCCTTACAATATTTCATTAAATTGTCATCATTCACAAATCGTAACTTTCCAATGCGAAATAAAAACCCAAAATAATCTTTGTATGATTCAATTTGTTTAAAACGTTTTTCAAATGAACTAGTTGCTTGATCTATAACTAATAAGAAATATTCTTGTCTAAAATTTTCTTCTTCGTCATTTATTCTTTCATCGTTTCCTTCATAATCAAAATTTTTCTTTTTCTTTCTTGGTCGGGTTTTCTTAAATACTGGTTCAATTTCAATTTCTTCCGCCAAATTATTAGCAATAATTTTAGCATTCGTAAATCCTGATTCTCTATAAGATTTCAAAAACGCTAATAAACTTTGTAAAATGTTATTTGAAATATTAATATCTGCACCTTTCCCTTGTAAACTCTTACTTACTACCTATGTTGACTTGAACTAATATGTCATACCAAATTATTAGACTTATTATAAATTCGTATGTACTTATTTCAGTAATTAAGGATCTAGCATCACTTTTGGAAATTGAGTCATTAGCTGTTTCTGATACTTCTTCTAGAGCTTCTATTATATTTGATAATTGAGCTTTAACACTATTCACTCGACTTTCCCAACGTTTTTCTGAACATTGTTTTACTGTAAAAATACTACAACATTTTTTGAAAATGTCCCAGTGAGTAGTTGATACAGAAAAAATAGTATATATTCGTTGTAATGTCCCAAAAATGTTGATACCCTAGATAAATTTTTAGCTGCTTCTGGAAGCACTGAATTGAAGTCATGAGAGGCATGTGGGTTAAAAAATGATCTTGGATTTTTATTGGTTACCCGTGTCTGTACCCTTTGATATTTACCAACCATGTTTGACCCATTATCGTGCATAACTTGCCGTCTATGGTTCATAATGTCAATACCATATTCATTTAATTTATCAATAAGCACATTTGATAAATTTAATCGAGTAGTAGATTGAACAGGGATTAAATCTAGAAAGTATTCTTGAATTTCTGGACAATGGGAGTTATCATCATTCATAGTCACTATTCTAAATAAAAGAGATAGCTGTTCATTGTGACTGATGTCAGGAATGCAATCCATTATGAAAGAAAAATATTTAGCCCTCTTAATACTATTAATAATTGTTTTTCGAATTTCTGTTGCCATTAATGAAATTAATTTTCTGAATGTCATGTCCTAAACGATGCACATGAGTTGTATGGTTTTTCTTCGTTCAAAATGCTCTATAATAACAGGATCAAAATTATTTAGCATTCCAATTGCTCCAAGAAAATTACCATTACTTATAGTAAATAAGACATCCGATGAGCCACTGAACGCATCATTGTTTTTGGATAAATAGTGAATAATAATAATCACACGATAGTAAGAACATTTCTCCGGTAATTTTTTTCCTTTTCAATAATGTCCAAATGTTCTTAATCAATTGTTAAGTTTTTAGATATTCTTATATGCTCACTCAAATGCTCGAAAGACAAAACACACACACTACTGTCATTAGTGGTCTACTTGTATCTACTCTGTATATAATATTGATTATCGGATAAAACCGAAATGCTTATAAAAGTATTAAAAGTAATACCTTCTAAATAATAATACAATGAAAAACGTTCCATCGGACATACTTCTTAGCCGCCGATAAGGCCTGACGTTGATCACCATTAACTAATGAGGCAGCAGCCTCTTTGGCCTGTTTTGGTGGCGTGATGTTGTTCTGGCCACCTGGACTTTGGAACGCCGTTTTCGTGCGAAAACGTCGATTTACTACACTGTTTACAGTAGGTACATTAATTAAACAACTTAGATAGTTAATTTCAACATAAATTTGGTCTTTTTCACGATGTATTAGAGTTACTCAAGCATAATGTTCAATCAATGGATAGTTATGACTGTTCCTGTGCCATGAGTGTCGACGAGATGAAGTATAATATACCTAAGCAACTTAGTTATGGCAAAAATAGTACAGAAACATTCAGATTTATTACCCTTGGTAATGAGAAGATGCTTCTACCAGTAATTATAAGAGGACTTAAAAACAAATGGAAGCAGGTTATTGGTTGCCATTTAACTGATAGCTCCTTTGATAATCAATCGTTTAAACAATTCTTTGAACGGCGTATTTAATCAGTTTAAAGCTGTAGAATACATGTTTTAGCTTTGTCATCTGGTATGGGAAACACCATTAGAGCATTGTGGGATTCTTTAGATGTTAAAGTGAAGGAAGATGGCATTCGTAAAAACTCATTTGAATTTAACAATCATAATATATTTATTAGGTATGCCTGACATCATCTGCCATCTTCTGAAGAATTTGAAAATTTTTTATTGAAAAAATAAATACTTAATTTCACCTAAATAATATCGTGAAAAAGATGGTCTGTCTTCTCAAATAGACAAAGAAAGTTATGTGGTTTCACTGTGGGAATATGAAATACATACAAACAAAGAACTAAGATCATTGCATCACCTAAAAAGAGAAGATAATATGTGGCCAAGTAATTTTCAGAAAAGGCAAGTTAAAGCTGCAATAAGATTTGTATGCTGTTAAATTTAATGTATTGCTATCAAGTGCAACCACCACGGCGCATTTTATTCGATTTTATAGGAGTGTTTCATTTATTTTATTCAGTTTAACACATTGGCTACCAGACCTATATTCAAAAAACTAATCGTGTGTACCATGAGAGTCACTGGTGTCTCTTACATGGACTTAGTTAGTGTACCAATAGAAATTTCAAATAACTTTCTCTGTGTACCGAGTCCATATCTTTGAAACTAAAAATCTTACAAAAAAATGTTCGATATAAATTATTTTCTAAAAAACAGTTAGATCACGATTATCCATTTTTTTTAATGAGAAGCACCGGTGATACTCATGGTACCTAGGTAATAAAATTAAGTGTATTATACGTTGAGTATCACTGGTGACTCTCGATTTCTTTTTTTAATTATTAGTGATAATATGCCAGTATCTAGTCAATAATAATTAAGTTTTGTAAGCAATTCATAAGTAATAAATATTACCTACATTACAACATATGTATCGTACTTTTAATGCTATGGTTAGGTACATGGTAATGATAAATTGATAATATAATATGTTATTTCCCGCCAATTCTTATCATTATATATTATGTTAATTATTGTTGCAAATCTTAAACGACTAAAATTTATTCATTTAATAAACATAATGGACTTTGATGGTATTCTTTTTGCTCTGGATGACACTGATTTTGAAGACTCAGGTAGTGAGTACAATCCGAGCGATGTTGTATACGAATCAGATTCTGATAACAGAATTGGTGTAGAACCAGATACTGAAAATACCCAAAATTTAGTTCAACAGGAAAATAATATCATATCTGATGAATGGCTTAATGTTACTGGTAAAGTAGTATTAAGTTAAGTAGTAAAGTAGTCAGTTTCTGAACAGCATATAACATGATAGTAAAAATAAAATTTGTTTTTAGGAGATTTTCGAAAATATATTATTTTTACTGGAGACAGTGGTATCAAATGCAACATTGACCAAGAATCTAAACCGATTGATATTTTCAATCTTTTTTTGAATGATGATGCATTGAACTAGATTGTAACTGAGACAAATAGGCAAGCTAAAAGGTACAAAAAACAATGGATAGACACAGATAGTTTAGAAATTAAAAAATTTTTAAGTATTGTAATGTACACAGGTATGGTTGGTTATCCTAAGATATCTGACTACTGGAGTCAACAAAATTTTTACATAAATAGTTATGTACCAAAAATTATGGCTCGTAATCGTTTTCAGACATTGCTTAGATTTTTTTCATATTTCTAATAATGATTATAATCCAGGAGATAGGTTAGGAAAAATTCAACCTTTAGTTGATTTATTAAATAATTCATTTAAACAATGCAAAGTCCCAGCAGAAAATGTAGTCATTGATGAAACATTAGTACCATTTAGAGGTCGCATTGTATTCAGGCAATATATTCCAAATAAAGCAGCAAGATATGGAATTAAATTATATAAATTATGTGATAATATAGGTTATACATATAACTTAAGTGTGTACAGTGGTAAAGATACTAACAGATCTAACAGTAACATTTCTTGTGCTGGTAAAGTTGTTCTGTCATTAATGGAAAATTATTTAAATGAAGGAAGAACTTTAATAGTAGATAACTTTTACACAGGTCTTCACATTGCTCACATTTTATTAGACAATAATACTCATATAGTAGGTATCCTTAGGAAAAATATTAAGCATTGTCCTAAGGATGGATCAAAAGATGGTGTCAATAAAAACATATATGGTTTTTTGGTGTATTTTTCTATTTTACCAACTGAAGGATGAATAGAAACAAATAAATAGATTTTTAAAAATAAAGAGAACAAAATTTTCAATTGAACTTTTTAATTGAAATTTATAACTTTTTTTTTACATATATAACATTGGTTTTAACAATTTATTTTTTTTTTTTTTTTAATAAATATTTTAACAAATTAGTAAACTTAAACACAATATAAAAAAAGTTATCTACCATTAAGAATAGGTACAGTCTTCAAAATATTTTCAATTCAGTCTTAAGGGCGTCTTTCCCGCATTCAGACTTAATTTATAACTTTTTTTTTAACAATATATTCTTTTTTTAATAAACATTTTAACAAATTATAAAACTAAAACACAATATAAAAATGTTATCTATTAATAAAAATAGGTAGTCTTTAAAATATTTTCAATTCAGTCTTAAGGGTGTCTTTCCAGCATTCAGATTTAATTTATACAGGTAATATTTTTGACTAGGAGTTCTATTTACAATCATAATTACATTTTAATAAACCTCTGCCATAAGGAATAGGTTATTCTAGTTTTCATACTACTTGAGAAGTGCTAAACTCACATACATCACGGACTACTGGAAAGCCATACACCATACCTTTGTACTCCCATGTTGTTTTGCTTCTTAAAAAAGTTCCAAGAAAAATTGTTTTATTTTTATTTTATATAATTTCGCCAATGTAATACATTTAATTTGAATTTTTGCTACAGGAATATTTATAATTATCTGGTTCAAAACTTATTAATACCCAATCATCAACATTAATTTCTTCACTTGTTTTGACAGGGATGATGTTTTTGAAAGATTTTCCATGTTTAAACACACTGATTATTTCTGATGAATCTACACGTGTTTCTTCTTCATCTGTGTCTGATGAACTTGAAGAAGAAAATATCTGATGTGATGTCAAAGGTTGTTCTAATTGTTCCACTTCACTTTCATCAGAAATTGTCTCAACACTTTTTCCAGGTCATCTGCCAATCTTTTCTTTTCCTAGGTTTAGTTTGGACAGACCTCATTTTCTGTAGAAATTCTTGGATTGATTCACTTAGGGCTTGAACTGGAGTATTTACACTGTCATCAACTGTCATATCCCTAGTATCAGATGGAAGCATACTCAGCACACGGTCTCTGTTGAACGGAATAATACCACATTTGTTGAACCCAGCTTTTATGTTTTCTGCTGCCTTATCTTCAAGTTTTGTGTAGAGTCGTTTCAGTAATTGTGGAAATCGGTTTTTTGGAATCGATACTTCATTTCGCCCATCACCTTTTTTCCATTGTTCAATTATGTTGCGCCAATAGATTTTAAGTGGCCTAATGAAGGCAACATCTAACGGCTGGGTGAGGTGAGTTTAATTAGTAGGCAGATATATAAACGTAATGTCATGCGTTTTACATAAACTTATTGAATCAGTAGACAAGTGACTAGAAAGATTATCGCCAATTAAACATTTTATTCCTGGTAACTTAGACAAATATGGTATGGCAATTGTTTTTATCCAGTCGTCGAAACAAAAACTATCAAACCAGCCGGATTTACTACGGTTAAAACGTACATGTTTTGGTCCTTCTACCCTCCATGAATCACTAATATGGGTTGACTTATAAGCCACATATGGAGGAAGCAGCGTCCCATCAGCAGCAGCAGCAAAATGACAGAAGTTGATGCCTTAGTGTGGTTCATCACACGCTCTGGGTACTTACAACCACGTTTCGTAATTACTTTTCGGCGACCAGGATCATCGGTCAGATTTGTCTCGTCGTAGTTAAGAATACTACTTGGAGGTACATCTGCTAAAGATATGGCCAGATTGTCAAAATAATTATTAAGGATTTCTTTTGATACTCCTGCTCTTGCACGTTTAATGTTTTGTCACAACCTAATGGACAATTTTTCTTTATGTCAGATCAAAAATCCGTCTGCCCAGTCTTTACCCGGCATATGATTTTTAAATCTTCTGACCTTCTTTCCACGGCGATCAAGGTAGCATTTTACTAAACTTCTTAAATCAAATCTATCGATTGGATAGCCCCATTTAGCACAATCCAATATAATATTAACTAATAACTACTCCTCATCAGTTGTTAAAGATGTTTGCCTTCCTTGAGATTTAATATTTTTATTATGAACATGACGATATATTACCGAATAGTTGATCCCATAAACTTCTTCAGCTTCTCAGTATGTAACTTGGCGGGCTTGAATGGCTCTTATTGCAGCTTGCAAGTCAGTTTTATTCGGTTTTTTGTATTTCTGCAATATATGTACGTGCCATCACAACTATGTTTCTATTCACCCCTAAAATGACAAAAGTCAGTAAAACCTATATATTGAAATGATTAATTAAATTTGTTAAATAATACTTACAATTTATAAAACCTAACAATATTTCAAATCGATCGTAACAAGAAAAATGAAAATGTTTACAATATTTACCTGATAACAAGAACCGTTGATTTTCGTAATAATTTATCAGGATTATTATCAGTTGTTGTTTATCAATTTTTACCTGCATGGTGGTAGAAATAAACGGAACGTTTATAGTCCATGGAATTTCGTACTAATGTGTATTCGATTTAGTGAAGATTTCATATTGATAACACAAATATTCAGATGGGGAGACGTCGAAGTAAAAACTTTCCTAATTTTGTTTCTATTCACCCCGTTATATTATAATTTATATTTCAAAACTAAAAAGTAAAGCAAGTAGTTTTTTTATTATTATTATTGTTATTATTATTATTATTATTATTATTAAATAGCTTAAAAACCGCTAATTGCTTATAGGCGCATAATAATAATACTGATTGAATATGTATATGTACGATAAGAAATAGTTGATGTATTATTTAATAAATGGTTTGTTTGTTCTCGTGGCAACTAATTAAAACAATTCACGACAATATTGGTTAAGATGCATCAACATTTTCAAAAAGGTCATCTGATTAAATGTAGAGAAAAAAATGAGTTAGTATCGCCACAGGACACTCAGGAAATGGTATAAAAAATATATGTATTCTTCCTAACAACAAAAACCAAACACGGAAAAATCTAAAAAACTAATCCGATAGTAAGCTGTCTCATATTACACTTGTATACCGAAACCGTTTACAGGTAATTTATCGAATGCTGGGCTATCGCTACTAATGACAACGACAACGACGACGTGGCCAAATACATATAATTTACAGCACGTGGACATAAATTTTATATCGTTAAGCAAACGTTTTCGTCACGCGCAGCTATAAATATAATATGTAGGGTAATCACTAAACTTTTATCGTGAAAACGACAACGGTGCTACCGAGGGTATATCCGCCGAGAATGCGTTTAAATATACAGATTATATTATATTTTGTACAGTACCTACAAATCAAAATCGTATAATATATAATATTGGTACAATAAACCAATTACCAATCGATATGGTTAATTAACGATGTATTAAATATACTACGCACTACGATGTCAGATTAGAATTGTAGTAGACCACAGACGTACAGCATTTACACAACAGGCGAGCACGACGCGCGACGTGTGAAAAATAAGTGAAACTTCGGTTCACGTCTTCACCAGTCACGACTGTACGCCGAGCACAGCTACTTTGCACCATGATTAAATGATATACTGATATACTGGTTGCCGAACGAGTAATAATAATTCAATATTTATTGACATTCATAAGTTCTTATCAAAGTACTCTGACTACTAGCGCGTCCGGTGTTGAACATTTCAACTATACTCTATAGCAGGCTTCTCCAAACTACGGCCAACGGCCGCGAACAATTTTTAACCGGCCGGTGGCCAGCATAAGACGACTACTAAAATATAATTATAAGTAGATATATATATTTCATTTTCAAAAATTTTAATTATATTTTAACAAAAAAATGTTAATATTTAATAATGCAATTTATGTAATTCAAATATTTTGGTACAAAACTAAATATTTAGCTTAACTTTTGTACAATTATTATATACAGATTAATATATTAAAAATAAAACCAAATGTAGTAAAGTATTATGTATAATGGATAATGAAATTCACTATGATTGATTTGAATGAAAATTATAAAAAAATTATATAATATACACATATTATATTATTATATTATATAACTATACTTGGGAGTATTTAAAAAATCTACTTCTGTAAAATTGATTAGTTAAAAAATAGTCGTACTTATATTGTTATATGCATGCAGTTGAGTACTTGGAACATTATTGTTATCTTTATCATAATTATCATCTTCAATGATTTCTTCATGATGACTAATGTCCACTAAAAATAATATACAATATAGAACAAATAATTATCTACAATATCATTTACTATTAATTATAGTAGTGGGTGCTGTGTGTCATTATGTCTTATGAAGGTGTCAGCATAAGGAAGATATATTTTATTATAATGGGCCCATTAGAATAAACCTAATAGACTAAACACTTGCTCAGAAATCCACATAACATGTTTAAAATAATATTGAAAATTATAGACTTATTGCTTATCCAACATAGAATATATACTATAGTATATTAGTATCAACATATAATATATTGAAACTAAAATACTAGCTGCACAAATCTTATAAAGTACAGTTTCTATTATTTATCTAACCTAACCTAATATAAATATTTACCATCATTATTCTGAAACACGGGAGGGTCTTTAAGAACAAACTGTGAAGAATTTCCATATTTTGAATCATTCTTTTTTTTAGTTTTACTGTTAAAGTTTTTTATCTGATAATCATACTCTGATTCATCATCTGATACATGTAATTGATGACGTTTACGTCTAGTTGATTTGTCAAAATTATCGCAAGATGAAAGCTCTGAAGTTTCTTCAGCGCGAACTAGTCTAGACCGTGCCACTTGAAAACTTTCTAAAAATGTATTTATGTAATGAATTAAATATTATATAATATTATACATAAAATATAAACACATTTACCAATATCTTTAGACAGAGCTCTAGCTTTATGATAATTAAATTCAATATCATTTGGATTTGTGCGTTGCTTTATATTTTTCTTTATATCTTTTTTGGGCCAAGCACAGAGTCCATAATTCTTAAACCAAAATGCCGGTACAACTTCAACACAGTTTTCTTCAGTGAACTCTACAATTGTCCACATACTTTATAACTATTTATATCACTGAAATATATACAAATCTGAAAATTAAATAAATTGGTCAGAAACAATATTTAAAATTACATTTAGAATTTGGCAATAACAGTAAAGTTTACCTTAAACATATATTATACATATTCTGCTATACATTTTATTAATTAATTAATGAATGAATTATTGGGATAGCAATTTTTTTACCGTCCCACTCAATCACCATAACTTTGTTTTTAATATTATCAAATGACCAGTACAAATAAGAAGATGATAAATCATCTACTTCATAAATATTAAAAACCGTTGAACTTATAAGGCTGTCATAAAAAGCTCTTTTAGTTTCAAATACTTTTCCAACAATGATAATATCATTATAAGTACTATTTACAGTTACTATATTACAAACTTTAACTACATCAAATGTTTTGGTTAAAAAAAATGAGTCAGCTATTTTATCAACTTTCATTGTTATATTTTTTAGATACAACTTTTTATACTGCAACCCATTTATATTTTGTAATAAAGGCCCATCTGTGTGTATTCTTTTAAGATATGGAAATTCATTTATTTTTTTTGAGATATTTCCTTGAATTGGATTTCTTTCATTAAAACGTTTAACAATTTGCTGTAGTGGCTTGTCATGCTTACGTACCATTTTTTTTAAGCTCTTCAAATAGTTCTTAAAAGGAAAAGCACTAATATTATCCAATGCTCCAAAATATTTGTAATCGTCACTAATATGAAGGAGCCCGTGAACATTATAGGACATCAAATGTCTACCATAAATAATTTCAAAATTTTGAACAAAATAATTTAATAAGTTACGAGCATATTCTACATAATTGTCCATATTATCACTTAGCAAAATTGTCATAGATATATTTAGTGACATAAAATGTTTATAACAATCTGCATTAAGATATTTTTTGAAAATAATCTGACCAGTGTATATCAATAGCTGGCGTAATTCAGTAGCTTTAAACCTACTTAACTCATTCACTCCTCTTGGTTTACGAGAAAATTCACATGGCATATATGTTCTTAAATTCAAAAGAGACGATGACAACTGTTTTGATACAGAACTCTGGAGTCTAACATTTAATGGGCCATTATTGATCCATAAATGTAACAGCTTACGCATAACACCAAGACACGTGAGGTGCATATAGTCAAGACCAAATGAATCAATGATGTTAATAGGCAATTCAGATAATATAGAAATTGTATTTCCTACATGGTGTTCCTCATATTTTCTTATCAAATAATCATTATGTGTGCATTTAACTAAATTTGAGGAATAAGGGAAACAAGTCCTATTATTCAAGTACTCCCCCTCTTCATGACACCGTGTACAAGAATCGAAACCAGCATGTCCCTTAATCTTTAATATAAAACTTTTGGCAGGTGTGTCTAAACAAAAACCATCAATTTTTATTTGTTTAGTTGTACCATCAATATTTATACCACTAAGTAATAAATTTTTAGTTTCCATAACAAACTCATTTAAAAATTCATTGGAATCTTTAGGTTTCTCATGACCCCAGTATAAACCAATAATAAAAACAAAATCTTTAAATGGGCGGATATACCCTAATATCGGCCAAAATTGGATCGAGCTACTTTTAGAAAGCAGTAGACCATCTATTCCAATCACAATCTGAATTACATCAATATTATTAATTGGGTTAAGACAAAAATGATTTTTAACAGCTAAACCCAAACCAAAATGGTAATAATATCCTGGGTTGATATCAATAAGTTGTACAGATTTGTTTTCCATGTTAGACTTTAAAATTGTATGAGCATCTATCGGTATTTGTGTTAGACCAGGAATATCTTTGAAAATAGGCAGTAATCCATTAAGAGTATTATGTGGCACATTAAATCTAACCGCCCACTCAGCCAATTTAGAT
The DNA here is from genome assembly GCA_949089665.1 of Macrosiphum euphorbiae. Taxonomy (NCBI): domain Eukaryota; kingdom Metazoa; phylum Arthropoda; class Insecta; order Hemiptera; family Aphididae; genus Macrosiphum; species Macrosiphum euphorbiae. Next base: position 44,573,360 of record CARXXK010000002.1, on the reverse strand, counting down.
TTAACTTCAGAGCATAGATCAATGTGTGCAGTAATTGGTACAAAAGTAGTACATTTTTGTGGACTGGAATTCACACTTAATGATGAACAATTTAAGTTATCTTTATCAGGAATAGAATACAGAGAAGATTTATAATTAATTAAGCTGTTATTATTTTTAAAAGCTGGAGTATAAACATTGAAACTTTTTTCAGTCTCTGCATAGTTTTCATCGAGATTGTCATTTAAAAACACATGATGTGGGATCACATCAGACTTCAATTCACAGTCACTTATTTTGAAAGAATCGATTTCTTCACGAATTCTGCGTCGTTTAGTTCTTTCACTTGTCATGTTTAACCTTAAACATTTAAAATGAAGACCAGGATATATAGACGAGGTTAGTTTTTCAAGCCAGGATAATTAAATCCACAGTTTGCGTTAACTGGTAGGTATATATGCCTAATATAATATATAATAATAAACCTTATATAGCGAAACTAGAAGCACAGACTATATTCTAACGCTACTTGCGGACTAGAATCACGTTTCTAGTTTCGCTAGCCGCACTATAGTTATTCATACCGATATAATATCTATCCTTAGCCCTTTGGATCAAAATATGTAGGACAGGCACAGTTATAACTATTTTAATTTACATATTAAGTACCTATAGTATAAATTAAATAATGATGTAAAAATATTTATGATAACTATTTGAAAACAGGGTATAGGCCCGGGCACGCTACTGGGTTTAGTGAAAAACAGAAAACACGGAATTCTTACACGCATATATACCGGCGCAGCTATAGTACACGCTAATTGTAAAATATTATTGCAACATTTTTACTTACTGTAAGTTGTGTAACTAAAAATTTCCAAACTGTTTATTATTGTGGTTGAAAACGACGGCACTCTAGTCTCGCTGAACATGAAACTATGAAAGGCAAAATTCACAAGAACACTAGTGTAAACGAATAAATAGAATATAGATGCTAAAATAATGTAATTCAAGTCCGTTTATCGATATAAGATCGTTATCAGTACTCAATACTCAATATGGTCAATAGTAATATTATAACCCCTTGGCCATTGGTAAATGTATATATATATTATTTTTATTGGGAATATTCGTTTGTCATAAATATAGTATATAAATAGAAAACAATGATTTTGTCGTTATCTGCGCGTCAGTGATGCCGCGGTGTTGTGCACGATTTAATAGAGTATACTATCTTTAACCGTGACCACGAATTAAGAGCACCTTTTTATATTTGAGGTTAGCAATTCGAACACTTGATTAAGATTATCAGCTATCAAGGACGTGGATATAATATCACAGAACAAACAGAAGGGAATCTTATTTCATTTAACATAGGCTCTTATGGGAGATGATAAAACCACGTCCGAAATTTCTAAAATTTAAACGTGCTGCCACGTACCGGGAATTTCTCTTTTTTCTTTATATTGTGCAGCACTGTTTATTCGTTCAAATTTCTAATATATTATTATATTCAAACAATCAAACCGATTTTTTTTAAGAAATTGCATTTTTACCATTTATCTAAGTACAGAATCTAAGAAAAACAAAAACTATGCATATTTTATTTATCACTATATTTAGTTGATGAATGAACAAAAATGCATAGGTACACAGAAGATTACAAAAGAAATTACGTACGCTGGTTTTGAATAATCTAAGCAGTATTAATTTTATTTTATTTTTTTGGAACTTGTGTAATTAGTACACGCAATTGCTAAGACAAATTGAAGATTTATTCTAAATAAATATACTGGTAGAAGTATGTGACATTGTTACATAACCTGTACCTATAGTCAGTAGGAATACTTCAAATCCACATTTAATACTCTCTAAGAGCTGTAAAATTTAAATTATTACCCCGTATAAATTCAATTTATTTTTTTATTTTTTTGTAAAGTATCAAAAACAAATTACATCATCGTAACCAATTATTACAAATAATAAAACAAATATAACAATCAACAAGCATAACAAGTTAACATTATAATTTATTTAATAGAAAACTCAGACTTTGATAGTTACCAAATGAGGAATATTAATTATGAAAGTGCGTTAGTACTTGACTAAAAATTACAAAAAATAATAAAGTTAAAATAACAATAATGAGTGGAATTGCAGATTAACAGTGTAGCCACAAACCACAGAAAACTTTAAAAAAAAAGGGAATTTCTCGGTACGTGGCAGCACGTTTAAAATCTAGAAATTTCGGACGGTTTTTCGATGAGCCTTAAGATTCCCTTCTGTTTGTTCTGTGATAATATATCCACCTTGTCAGCCTGCTATAATTTCTTATCATGGGGTCCAAATTCTTATCAGGGGACCAACTGACCCCTTCCCGATGTGCGCGGGCGCGTGAGGCAACTCCTCGCATAATTATCCATAATATGTACAATTATAGGTATCTGTAGATAAATATGCGAGAAGTTGCGTTGCGCATGCGCATATCGACCACCTAATTCGCTGACTCGTTGCTGATATCGGCAATAATAAGCAATATTTTTTTGTATTGATTTAAATATTTAATACGCTATTCCTATAGTATATGATCTATTGATCTAAGGGTATAATATATATTGTACATTATATGTATGTACATATTATACAGTCATTTATTTATCATGAACTATTATAGTTATATCAAAATATAATACTGATATACTGATATACTCAATATATCTCGGCTAACTTAAGTTGTATATATTAGGAAACCTCACTTATTATTTATATTTGATAAAACACTATCAACTTTCGAATTTATAATATTGATTATTGTTTTAACATAAATATATTTTAGAAAATAATTAATGTATTGTATATGATAATTTGGTGATATTTTAAAAATATAAGCTTAAACCGTTTTTAAGATAATTAGTTCAAAATATATTTAATATAACTAAAAAATATTTCGTAAAAGATATTAATATTAAAATAAATTTAAAACCTTTTAAATACATTTTGCAAAAAATATTTTTGTATTGACGATTAAAATATATTTTATAAATATAGTCATCTTATAAATGCTATGTGGGTATATCTTTTCCGTGAATTGTTATCGCTACTGCTTCTAAGCTGGTTATTAGGTTTATTTGTGTACTGAAGAGAGTGTCGGAGATGTAGATGGACACACCTCCGCTGGAGCGGAGTGTATTTGTACGGTTTTTATGGTATCCTGTATATGTTGGAATGTTTCCTATTGAGTTATCATTAAAGTTGGTTTCTTGAAGGCATAATATTTTTGGGTTGTGTTTTTGGATGATTAGTTGTAGTTCGTTGTATTTTTTATAGAATCCATTGAGATTCCATTGTATTAAATTGAAGTTTTGCGAAGTCATTAATTAATTTTATGGATATTTATCTTGATTGCGTGTGTTAATTAATTTGGTGTTCTGATTTGTCATTGTCTTCATATGTGTGTAAGTCTAAATCGAAAAGTGCGTTTGACAATCGTGTTAAGCGGTTTTTAATAGCTTTGCTGTTTATAACCGGGTACACGAGTTCAATTATTTTAATTTTCTGATTGGGTTCGATTTTATAATTGTCGCATAGTTCTTGTTTATCATTGCAGGTAGGAGCGTTTTCTATTATAACTTTGAATTGCGTAAAACCGATTGATAAATTGCTGGCGTTTTTGATAAAAATTTGTTTTGCTGGTTCTAATAATGTATTAAGCTCGATGGTTGCTTGTGTGTTGTTTCGTAATATTTTGGCTTTTTTTAAGGTGAGGTCTTTATGGATTTTGGTAGCGACTGTATTTTGTTCGTTATCGATTACTATGTCTTCCTCAGAGTTACGGGACACCGTTGGAGAGGAGGGTGCGGGCCTTTTGTTATCGACGAATGATATGGGGTCGGTTTCCATATTATCGGTGATTTGTATTTCAGTGTTTTTAATTTGGTTCTCTATAGGGTGTTCTATTTGTGTGTTGCTTGCTTGGAGTGTTGTTGTTGCGAAGGTGTGCGTGTCGTTTATTTTTTCTGAATTGATCTGGTTTTTCATGGTTATTTCTGAGAATTCGTTGCAGCTGGATGACGTGTGTCCGATTTTTTTACATATGTAACAAGTTAGTGAATCGTTCGAGAAAAAAATTCTGTGATTCGCTCCTTCGTGGTTAATTAGTATAGAGTTTGGGAGATTTATGGTGGTTTCTGTGGATATGAACATTTGTCTTCGGAAACTTAGGATGTGTCCGAATCCTTCTTTTTTGACGCCGGCTCTGAGGTGAATTATTTGACTGGTGGGGTTTATGCCTATGTTGTTGAGTTCGCTTTGAATTGTTTCATTTGGGATAGTTGGACATACGTTTGATATTATTATTCTTTTGTCGGGGTTGAAGTATTTTCTTATTTTAATTGGTTTTCCGTTGATAATTATTGGTGTTGGGTGATTAACGACGCAGTCTACCAGTTCTACCGATGATAAGAATATGCAGAATCTATCTTTAGATATGCGTGACATGAATAATATGTTTTCAGGTTTTGTTATATCAGCTATTGCATATATATATATATTCATGTTGCTGAATGTCGTCAGTAATTTCAATTATTATAGCTTGCTCTTTTTTGGGGTTACGCGTTTTAGCTGTTGCATTGGCGAATGAGATTTGGATTTCATTGGTTTTTAAGTTTGGAGGTGATTGATTTGGTGAGGTTAGGTCTGGATTGTTGTTGTGCTGTGGAGTTGGTTGGTTTTGGGATTTGAGGTTTTGGGTGAGACCTTTTGATTATTGATAGGTGTTTTGTTTGTTTTATTGTTGGGGGGTGGATTATTTGGTGCTTTAGTAGCAAAAAAGTTGTTTTGGCCCCTTTTTATGGGCGATTTAGAATTGACGCTCATTGTGAATTTTGGTGTGAAATTACATTATTTAAAGTTCACTAACCTTATATTTGTTTGCTTATATTCGAGTTGAACCGTTAAAGACGTTATCGATGTGCAGATGGACTTTGCTGTGTGCCACCGTCTCGGTTGAGCTGAACACGCGAACTGAAGTATTAATTATTTTGTATTGCAATACAATAAATTATTATATTTTAATAATAAATTATTTTGTCAAATTTTTGGAGTTTGTGTTTTATTTTTTAAGACCTGGTTTTATTACAAAAATTAAAAATACCTAATTATAAAAATCTTATATTAGTTCTTTTACAAAATTGTAAATGGACTAAAAACGTAATTATTTTTTTTTTTACAATAAGAATCTAACCATCCCTATGTTTATGGAAATGTAATGTAAGCACCACATTGTGTATATAAATGGACAAATATTTTATCAATACATTTATTTTCATTAATATTGTAACCTGTAGAAACATGTTCTCGTTTTACAAAAACATGCTGAAGATTTGTTTTAAATTTCAAAACTTTAATTCATTAATAGGTTTTAATTTTTAGTCCTTTGACAAACTAGCCATTGTGTGTACTATGTCTAAGCTATTTTGCTAATTAACTACGTTTGTATTTTATTAGCCAGAATTTATTATAGTTTAAAACTATTGAAGTTGTAAGTTCAACTGTTTTGTTTTGAGTTTTTAAATATTCTCAAGTTTTAATATTTTCTATTCCAAATTTGAAGTCATATTAATTAATTTATTTGTTACACCAAGTATACATTTCCTTTAAAATTAATTAAGTGAGTATTTTTCTAAAAACTATATTATATGACAAAATCAAATATTAAAACTATGCATAATTATTATTAGTAGTAGCACCATGTCATCCCGTACAATGAATAGAAAACGTAGTAGTGTTTGGTACCATTTCACTGCATTAGATAACGTCAAGGAAAAATGTAAAATTTGTTCAGAAACAAAAAGTTTTAATGGTGGCTCAACATGAAACTTGTTACGGCATATTAAGACCAAACACCCAACAGTACCACTGGAAAGAAGTAAACAGATAAATTAATATATAAGGGATCTACAATGCATCTAATGATTTTTTACACTTACATCAATGGCATTCACCAATTTTTTCGCGTGATATGTCAATATTTTATCTCCGACAATAGTTAAAGAATAATAATAAAAATGAATTTTAAAATCATAGGACGATGATTCAAACCCTGGCTCAATTGATGCCCCACAGCCATCAACTTCCTCAACAAATATGGAAAATCTAGTTTAGGAAGCTCCACAGCCTCCAAGACAGCAAAACCGTAAGCAAATGACTATGACAAACTTTGTTCAAAGACCAATTACAATGAGTAAGTCAAAGGCAATTGACCAACAACTAGGTAAAATGATTGTAAAAGAGTATCACCCATTCAGTGTTGTTGAGGATAAGGAATTTAGAAATTAGATTCAAATGTTAAATCCAAGTTATATCATACCATCAAGAAAAAGTGTCACCTAGAGCTTATTTCCTCAAAGTATGAGATGACCATTGAAAAAGTTAAAAATCAATTAATAAATATTTCTGCAGTTTGCATGACCACAGATGGCTGGACTTCATTAAATAATGAAAGTTTTGTTGCAGTCACGGTTCATTTTATCGACCCTTCAAATGAAACACAGCTGTCATCAGTATTGCTAGGTTGTACCAATTTCCGTGAGAGATTTACTGCAGAGAACTTAGCGATTTTTTTAAGAAATACTTTAGATGAGTGGAACTTGAATAATAAAATAGCTGGTGTGATAAGTGACAATGCTAGCAATATTAAATCTGCATTACAAAAATGCAACTGGTGGTATTTGTCTTGTTTTGCTCATTCGATCAATTTGGTTGTTCAGACAAGTTTGAAATCCATTGAGCCAACTATACTAAAAGCAAAGACAATTATCAAGTTTTTTAAGAAAAGTTCCCACGCTTTAGGAAAATTACAAGATTTTCAAAAACAAACTGGTTTACCTCAACTAAAGCTTAAATTGGACTGACCAACCCGTTGGAACTCAACATATGATATGTTTGACAGGATTTTATCGATTAAAGAATCCATTATTGCTACCCTTGCAGTATTGGGTAACTGTCTACCGGTAACATATGAATCTAACTCCAAAGCTTGGATGACTGCAGAATTGTGGTCTAAAATTTTATTAAATTGGGATTTAGAGTTAGGAACAAAAAAATAAAAAAAAAATTACTCTTAGTTGACAACTGTCCAGCACATTGCACTGTAGCATTAAGCAATATTAAACTTGTATTTTTACCCAGTAACTGTACGTCTGTTCTCCAACCAATGGATCAATGCGTAATAAAATGTACGAACACTTATTTTCGAAAAAGTTTGGTGCTCAATATGATCAATAATATTGAAAACAAAATTGAAGCGAATATCAGCGTATTAGATGGTATATTAATGATTTTTAAAGCTTCGGAAAGAGTATCAGAGATTACAATACGAAATTGTTTTCGTCACGCTGGTTTCAATAATGCAATACCACAACAAACTGTCCAAGGAGAACAAAAAGAGGACATAAGGTTCCCAAACATAAATGAATATGTTAACTTTGATAATGATGTGCTAACTTCAGAACCATTAAGTGATCAAGAAATAATTTCTTCATAGATTAACCAAACGGGAGAACCTAAGGAAGACGTTAGTGAAGAAGCTGATACTCCCTGATACTTTTTTTGGTCCCTTGAACGTCATTATAAACGGTTTCTACTGTAGTAATATGATATTATACATTTTAGCTGTAGGTACTAGCCACTAGGTACTACAAGAGTCCCGACCCGCATCATAGTTTATAAATGATTTTATTGTTCAGTCTTCAGTGTTCATGCTATTTTATTTTCGGTCGACGTAACTACAAGGATTTATATTTTATATAGTAATAATTTACTATAATAGTATATTATACCCATTTCACTTATGAGTTATGACTTATGAGAAATATTAATAAAATAACTAATGACTAATAAGTAATGAGTACTCTGCACCTAATGATTACCTAAAGACTAACTTTAACGATTAAGTTTGAAACCCGGATACTCGATAACGATAATAGTATTGGAAATATACACACTAAGAAAAATAATATTTTTATTTAAATTATTTATGTATCTGTGTATATTGGACCTGAACTTGAAAGGAACGAAAAATTTCGTTCTTTTTCCTTGCAAAAAAGATTTTATAAAAAGGAATTCGTTCCAGGAATCCGTTCCTTTTGGAACTCGTTCTTTCCAAACACTGTTTTTGTTGAAAGTGAAGCTTGACGGACTAATGATGTTAGCATTAATATAATAAGTAATAACACGACAATATGATTATGTATAAGTATAATATATAATAACATACAACTGGACAATTAAACTGTGACAGTACACACACATCGTATACGCTCTGTACAACGACGCCTGTGCAAGTGAATATTACATACATCAAAGGCCCTATATATATGCACGACCTAGGTCATGTTACATCCGTAAAGATAATGAGTCTTATGCATAACTAGTTACTAAATTGTACCCACGTGTCAAGGCTGACTACATATACTACATATTAATTGTATATTTCAACAGTTTTATTGTCAATATATTTTCAAAAGCCCTGAATTGCATTATCTGTATATAATATAAATCTTTTAGTCAATCTCTTTATTTCACCTTCACCAAATATATTTTCTACTGCAGAAGGCCATGTACTTTCATTTAAAATTTGCATATCATTTAAAATAAAATATTCCTCTTCATTTGTTTCAAGTAAATGTGATTGAATGTTGTTACATAGACTTGTAAAAAATTGACCATGGTTTAAACTGCTTACTTTTGTATTACTTGATAAAACTACGTTTTTGAACATGATAGTATTTTGTGCACTTACAGCTTCTAATATGAAATCTACATGTTTTGTTTTAAAAGAATCAACCCCTCTGATTGTTCTTTTGATCGATTCATGAGCACCCAACAATGTAATTGAATGACTGTAATTCAAGAGATAAATATGACAATTCTTTTAGTATGCCACACATTAGTGCTAAGTCTAAGACAAATTCTGGACTGCCCAGCCTCTTACATAATCCATGAAATTTAAATCTAGATTTTTGATCGCTTAGGTTATCTTTTGAAAAGTTATGTAAGTGGTTGTACAACGCTGAAAATGTTTTCCATACAATTTATACTGCTCTGAGGCTACTGGCTACCCACCGGACATCAAGAACTCGTCCTACCTTTAAAAATAAAATGTCTAATTCTGTACATGAGGTTCTTAGTTCATTTTTATTTCTAGGTGATCTGTTAAACAATACATATAAACTATCAATAAACCAGTCGCGTTTCTACTGTTATAGTGTTCGGTTGTGCTTTCCGCTTACTCTTATCGCAGTTACCGTTATTGTTATTTTTTGTATCCATCGTTAGCGCGGTCTACTACTAATTATGTCGTCGTCTTTGGGCGGCGACTCGCGTGTGAGCAAATCACCTGCCCCGAGCAAAATAAAACCTTCTCTGTCTACCAATCGTTCCTTGGATTCCAACTACAATTAAATAAATAAAATTCACGTAAGTCAAATTCTAAGTTACTTACACCCACGCCTCCCGGACTTCAACATATTATGGACAACACTCCGGTTCTAAATACGTCACCTTCGACCTTCAACTATATAGACTCCGCACCTATTGATAACAATCTGTCGTTAGACCCGGTCATTAAGGACGGTTTATCTATTGATAATGCTAATGATCCTACATCGAATTTAGTATCTGATATAAACTCTACACCACTAACCTCTTCTATGACACCACTGTTATTTCTAATGATATAAATATGTTGCCTCAATGCACACAACAGACCTTCCCATCCGATTATATCGGCCCAGTCATGAAACTTGTTGAATGCATCGATTTAAATAAAAATCTGGGTAATTGGCACCCAATAAAGGGAGCCAAATTTTTTTCTACCAATTTCGCCGGTAAAATAGATATTAAGCCCGCTGGCTCAAAAAAAATAAAAATTAGCTTTGATTCGATCTTGAACGGAAATCTTTGTTTGATTTCCGATGCTTTAAACGAACATGGTTTTGCAGCGAGTGTTCCATCGAATCTTATCTATTCTTTTGGTATAATAAAACTCGATCAAGACGTCTCCGACGACGATTTTCGGGATGGAGTCCAATCAAGTTTTAAAATTGTCAGCTTCAAACGTATATATAACGGGTTTTTCAATAGAGGCGCTCGAACTTTGATCGGTTATATCGGGAATGTCATTAAAGCCTTATCTGCATAATTGTTGTGAATTGTTCAGTACCGTATGGCAAATCACCATGAACGGTTATAGCGTAGAACAACGTGTGCGTATAATTAAATTTTATTATAAAAATCAGTGCTCCGTTAAGAAACTTTCCGCGCATTACGCGATTTTTATTCTCGAATTTTGTGTCGAGACTTGGGTCTGCACCCGTATAAAATCCAACTTACACAAGCGCTCAAGGTAAACGACCATACACAACGTCGTGTATTCACTGATTGGGTTCTGGGGCAGTTAGCAGTTGATCCAAACTTCGCTAAAAAAAATAATCTTTAGCGACGAGGCCCATTTTTGGATGAATGGATACGTTAACAAACAAAATTGTCGGATTTGAGGTGATACCAATCCACACAAGACACACCAAAACAAAATGCATCCCGAAAAGGTCACTGTTTGGTGCGGATTTTGGTCTGGCGGAATCATTGGTCCGTTCTTCTTCCAAAACGAAACAGGCATTGCCATAACCGTCAATGGCAAGCGCTACAGATCAATGATCAACAACTTTGTTTGGCCTAAGTTCGATGATATGGATACTGAGGACATGTGGTTCCAGCAGGATGGTGCTACGTGTCACACAGCGCATGCAACGATGGACATTCTGCGTGAACGATTTGAGGGCATGGTGATATCACGCAATGGTGACATAAACTGGCCTCCGAGATCGTGCGATTTAACGCCACTAGACTTTTTTCTTTGGGGCTATCTTAAATCGCAGGTCTATGCAAATAAACCACAAACAATTGATGCCCTCAAAGTCAACATAATCAACACCATCAAGCAAATTCAACCAGATATATGCAACAAAGTGATAGAAAATTGGACCACCCGAATACGTGCCACCAAGCAAATCCGAGGCGGACATTTGAACGATGTTATATTCCACAAATAATTGCCATATAACGTTCTTTAAAATAAAATAAAAATTAAGTATATATCTCACACACAACTTGTTTTTTTCACTGTGAAACATCGAGCGTCCTTATTGAAAAACCCTATATTAAAAAAGATAGCAATATCGTACCTACACGCATCGTTGAACTCAAATGCTCGTCTCATAAATTACCTCAACACATTTCGATCTTTAATATGATTTTTTATGTAAACCCCAGCATTCGTTCTCCAGTACAATGTAACTGTTGCTTACGTTACAGACACACGCAAATCGATCCAAGATGCTGTCATTGCGGTGGCTCCAAACATTCTATCACAGAATGCCCGACCGTCCACGCCACTGACCCGATATGCCTCTTCTGCAAACTTCCTCATGTTTCCACTGACCGTAGCTGCCAAAAATGGTCTGCTCAAAAGGACATCAAGAGAATTATGGCTACATAGAATCTCTCCTACAAAGACGCCCTAGATTTTAAGAAAAATAAATATTCTACTTCTGCTTTTAAATACTCCGATAGTGCAAATAGCCAGCCCCCAAATTCTTATAATTTAAATCCTGATAGATCCTGATAACGAGGAGATCTTTCCCATCTTAAAAGAAAGTCATCATTTTTTTAATTCTAAAAAAACCAAACGGAAACCTCTTAATATGTCGATTAACAATAGAGTTGTCCTACCTGTTGATTCATCTTATTCTCCTCCTAATGGCAGTTATTTAAATAATATCTCTAACCAACACAACCCCAAAGAGAATAACCCAAACGATCTTTCTTGGGTACATACCTTATCCCTAAAATTATCCGAAACTCTAATTAACTCTATCTCCTTATCCTCTCCTTTCTCTTCCTCTTCCCTCCAATCACTAATTGAATCATCTCTATTTTCCTTACTAGCTATAACTAATTTTAAACATTTATCCTAAACGCAAGTACCTAGGATATTTTAATTATTCTAACATATTATTACTTTAGATTCACAAATACCTATATGCAACTATTATGTTTCTCAACATAAATAATAACTCTTTTAGCAGCAACTTGATTATCTTACAGTGGAACGTTAGAAGTCTGTCTGCACGACTCCCTTCTCTTATGCACCTTCTTCATACACATAAGTGCTCTATTGCTATACTTTCTGAAACCTGGCTCAACCCCTCCCGTTCTATTAGTATTTCTTTTTTTAGAACCTACAGATCTGATAGACCTGATGGGTTTGGTGGTGTGGCTGTAGCTAAGCTATCCATAATTTGCTGAAATCTAGACCAATTCTTATAGATAATATTATTAGGAATAATCTTTATAAACATAAAATTGATATTATAGGCGTTGAGATTGTATCCGACTCCTCACCTCCCCTAGAAATATGGTCCTGCTACATCCCTAGCAGTTCCAATATACCTTTTACCATCTGGCAATCTTTGTTTAGCTTAATTTCCTGTAATTCTATTCTTTGAGTAGATTTTAACTCCTTCCACCTTGCCTAGGGCTCCGATTCTTCGTCTCCCCGTGGAAACATTATTTTCAACACTATAAATTATCTTGGCCTTTGTATACTCAATTACGGCAGTCCCACTCACATTGGACGGCTCAATTCCGCTGACTCAGTTATAGATATATCTTTTTGTTCGCAAAACCTATATTGGAACCTATCTTGGTGCACTCTGGGTGAGCCTCATGGTAGTGACCACATCCCCATCATAATTTCAGCTATCAACGGGAGTCTCTCAAATTTTACCCGATCTCACCATCAACCTAACAACATTCTCGTTAGTCACACACCCTATAACTTCAACAATGCTAATTGGTTTCTTTTCGACTCAATATCTATGACGCGATCTCCTCAGCTACCGAGCATCCTGCCTTAAGCAATTCTTATTCCAATTTTACAGAAATGATATTAAATGCCGCAAATTAGACTATACCAGCTAAAAAAGTCAATCCTAAATTTCATACATCCTCTCCCTTATGGTGGAGCCCGTCAAAACTTGATTCTGACTTTTGTATTGAAAATGTGGCAAGTGATAGTGATGAAAGCACCGATCAAACTACATCAAATGTACGTCGTCGATCACCTTCTCTTTCAGTTGAAAATATTACTATAATATCCGAACCAGAGTTTTTCTTAGGGAAAGATAAAATAACTAAATGGTATAAAAATAACCCCCCTTCTAACGTCCGTCTAACTCGTCGTCATAATATTGTTTTGCATTTGCTCGGAGTGAAAATGCCAAATCAGTCTTAGATTGCTGGAAGTTATTTTTTCCTGATACTGTTGTTATAGATATAGTTGAGTGTACTAATAAATATTTAGCGAAAATCCGTGTAAATTATCAAAATAATAAGGATGTCCGTTATACTTCGAGAGAAGAAATAGATGCCCTTTTAGGATTATTGTACTTGGCTGGGTATTTGCGTAGCAATCATTTGAACCTACACGATTTGTGGAGAACTGACGGTTTTTCTCCTGAATATTTCCGGGCAGTCATGTCAGAAAAACGTTTTTCCTTATTACTTCGAGCTGTTAGATTTGATGATATTGAAACAAGGAACGTTAGAAGAGCAATAGACAAGCTAGCACCTATTCGTACAGTTTTCGATGATTTTGTTCGGCGATGTAAAGAAAATTATACTGTAGGAGAGAATTGCACTATAGATGAAATGCTAGAAGGGTTTCGAGGGTGTTGCAGTTTTCGACAATATATACCAAATAAGCCAAATAAATACGGTATCAAAATTCACACACTCGTTAATTCTCGTACATTTTATACGTCTAATATGGAGGTTTACGTAGGAACTCAGCCAGATGGCCCTTTCAAATGTGACAATTCTCCGTCAAGTATTGTAAAACGACTAATAGCGCCGATATCAAAAACTGGCCGCAATATTACTATTGACAATTGGCACACTTCAATTCCATGGGCTAATGAGTTACTAAAAAATCATAATCTTACAGTAGTGGGCACTTTGAGAAAAAACAAAAGGGAAATTCCTCCAGTTTTTTTAGAAACTAAAAAAAGAGAAGTAAATTCGACTTTGTTTGGATATGGAAAAGACCTTTTACTTACAACTTATACTCCAAACAAAAATAAAAATGTCATTATGATATCAAGTATGCATGATCAAGGTATCATTGACCCGGAATCCGGTGACCAAAAAAAAACAGAAGTCATAACGTACTATAATTTTACTAAAGGTGGAGTGGATGTAGTAGACAAAATGAAAGGCGAGTACTCGGTGGCAAGAATTAGTTGTCGATGCCCCCTAACTATTTTTTTTTCATTGATGAATATTGCTGGGATAAACCGTCAAATTATATATCGCGAAAATACAGATAAAATGATAACTCGTCGAGAATATTTGAAAACTTTGGGACAAGAGCTCACTAAACCTTATATGGTAAAACGTCTTGAACAGCCATGTTTATCATTTCTTCTTCGACAACAAATAATAAAAATGACTGGATGTACTTCACAAAGTAATAAAGAAAGTCCGAATCCAGATGTTTCGACAAGTGATCAACGAATCAGATGTAATTTTTGTCCAATCAGAAAAAATCGCTTTACAAAGGTACCATTATAAAGATATTTATTGGTTATTTATACATTATATTATTTTTATATTCTATTTTACAGGTCAGTTGTTCGTTATGTGGTGTGTATATATGTAAAGAACATACTACTCCTACTTGTCCGACACGCAACACCGTGAAAGGAAACTCGGAAAATTCTAACGATGAGTTATAATTTTAAAATTGTTTTTATTTTGATAGATTTTGTTACAAAAAAGTGATTTGTTTAATTTTTATATAATATCTTTTTTTTTTCTACCAAAAATGATGTTTTTTTTATTTTTTATAAGTTTTTTCCGAGAAAACTCGGAAAATTCGAACGATGAGTTAAATTTTAAAAATTGTTTTTATTTTAATAGATTTTGTTACAAAAAAGTGATTTGTTTAATTTTTATATAATACCTATCTTTTTGTTTCAATAAATAATTCACAGAACCGAAAAAACGATAATGTTAGCGTAACGCTAACACGATACCAATCATGTAAAAGTATATTGCGATACCGACGACGGCTTAAAAATTGTGTTATCCCCACCAAACGCCCTGGAAACGATGATTGGGTTGACGCATTTTTAGCTAAAATTGCTCCGAGCTATGCTTCCTCCGAATCAGAATCTCGTCCTCCTTATTACCCTCACACGTCACATTCTCACGTTCTTACTAATAAATTTACAATCTCCGAATTAAAGTTTGCTATTTTTTCACGGAAATCCATAGCCCCGGGACTCGACAATATTTCACCTGCACTGCTAAAACAACTCCCTGATAGTGCGTTAAGCTCTCTTCTTGATATATTCAATAATTTGCTAGTCACTCAGCGGTTCCCTTCTTCATGGAGTTTCTACAGAGTCATTCCGATACATAAATCAAATTCATAAAATAAACAAATACATCGTTCCGTCCTATTGCACTATCCTATTCACTATGTAAAGCTTTTGAGCATATACTCAAAACTAGACTTGATTGGTGGCTCGAATCTAATTCCATACTGCCCCCTAACCTTTTCGCGATTAGGAAAGGCATGGGTACCACAGAATGTCTCTCAACTTTCATTGGTAACATCTATCATTCCTTCAACAATAAAGAATTTTTTGTTGCCACCTTTATAGATATACGGGGTGCGTTTGACTCTGTTAATATACATATTCTTGTTGATTATATTATCTCTTTGAATGCCCCTCCGGAATTTGGTAATATATTACTCTCCCTTTTCAATGAAATAAATCTTGTTTTCTCTTCTTCATTTGGTTCTTCTAGTACTCGTTCCACATTCACAGGTCTCCCACAAGGAAGTTGCCTCACGAAGACTAACGGGTTTGGTACCTTTGCAGGCTACAACCACGGACCTCACATTAGCGCTGTGCGCTATTCGAGAGCCGCGGAGGTTCACGGTCGGCGTACGGAGGAGTTACCCTCCTGCGGCCGCCCGCGCGTCGTCTATGGACCACGAGCACCGGGCGCACACCCGTTCCCACCGAAGTTGGGAGAGAGTGCGCCCGTACCGTTGGCTGAGGCGTGCATGTGCCCTTCGCCACCTTGGTCGGGTCGCAAGCTATCCTCATTGCTTCCCGTTTCTGGTTACGGGCAACCTCCGGTGCATATAGCGCCACCGGTAGGCTGGGTGGGCGCTAAGGAGTGACCGTGCTTTCCCGGCCGACTGGCGCCGTACGGGTCCGCCCGGCCCCGTCACTCGGCAGCCTTCCCCTAGACCGAGCTTTAGTCTTCTACCACAAGGTTAGCTCCTGCTAACAACTTCTCCGAAACCAAACCGCCGTCGGCCGCGCCACAACCGAGGCCGGTGCGCGACCGCCGTATGAGGGCACGGCGTCAATCAACTCGACGCCGCCCCCCCCCCACATCCCGAAGTACCATTCACGCCCCCGTTAGGATGGCCCATCAATGGTGGGATGGCCGGGCCGAGCTTCGTCGACCGAGAGTCTCAGCTGTGGTCCTACCGAGATTAGGATCGTGTATCACGGGCTCACGCCTTTGCCACGCCTCCCAGAGGCATCACCGAGGTGATCGACTCGCTCTTCACGAGGTCGCAGTCAGAACCTCCAACACCCTAGTCCCCGAAGGTTTCGGTGTGTCCGCGTCCCGGACGCCGGCCCCGTCTGGCCATTTCCCTTTCAGTCGCCTCTTACGACAAGCAGGGAATACTGATGCTGTATTCTGGACGGCCCCAGCAACGGGGCCGGACTCCTCGCCCTAGGCGCATGCGCAAGGCCCTCCCGGAACGCACATGAGCGTGCCCCCCGTTTCTGTCACTTTCTCCGTCCTTTGCACATTCGAGGCACCCCATGTCTTGAGCCTACCACCTGTAGTGATCGTCACTAACAGTTGGTGGCCGCGTTCCGGCGATGCGGTTGTCCGCAGTTTATCTGTCGGTTCGATTTCTAAGACTATCTCTTGCGAACTTGCGTAGGGCCTCGTATAGTCCTTTAGATCTAAGGAACACTCCATCTTCCGGAGGCCATACCTGGTCTTCCCTGCGAAGCACTTCCTTTAGTTCTTCTCTTTGTTCTGAAGTGCGCCTACACCTCAGGAGGACGTGTGCTACCGTCTCCGAGCCTCCGAGGGCGCACTCACACGTTGGTGAGTCTACTAGGTTGAATGAGAACAGCTTTCCACGGAAATCACCGTGACCTGTCAATATCTGGCTTGTGTAATGGTCCATCTCCATTGGTAGACGGTATCTCTCGATTAAAGATGGTATCATTTTCTTGGTCCATTCGCCTTTGTCTGTTGTTTCATATCTTATCTGCCACTGTGTGAGTAGCTCACTCTGCTATTCAGGGACTCGGGCGTAATGGCGCCGAGTTTCGCCTGTCTTTTGAATACGTACTCTATAATCTTGAGATCAAGTGGCAACTCACCGGCTACTGCCGCAAGACAATTTGTCGAGGCCGTTCTGTACGCGCTTGTTATCGCTATTAGTGGGTCTCTTTGCATTGACCCTAACTTCTTTTTACACTTCTCGAGTTTTACGCCTTCCCACCATACTTCCGCCGCGTATGTTATTCTGGGTAGGAAGACGCCCTCATAAATGATCCTGGCAGTTCTTCTGCTCATGCCCCAGTTAGCGGATGACATGCCTCTGAGCCTTTTGTAGAGGTCTTTTGACTTTCCCGCCAGTTCAAAAATGTGGTCTGCATAGGATTGCCTCGGGTCAAGAATTACTCCCAAGTTTTTCACCGAGCTGGTTGACTCTATGACCGCGGCTTCGTTGTTCGTGCCAAAGGTGATGCTGTACGTCGGTTTTAGGCCACCCTTTACAGACATCAGTTGTGTTTTCGTTTCCGAGTACTTCTCCGCCCAGGTTCTCATTACATCTAGGTACTCGGTCATTCTCTTAAACACCGTTTGTGGCCTGGCGGCACCCGTAAGTATGGCTATGTCGTCCGCATAGGTTACTACGTGCTGCGTTTGCTGGTCAGGAGGAGTTCCGATGTCGGACATGTCTACCTTCCACAAGGTCGGTCCCAGTTGCGAGCCTTGGGGGCACCCTCTTGTTAGCTGTCTTGTTTTGACTACGTTTTCGATTTTGAGCTTGGCGTGTCTGCTCCTGATCGATGCACCGATCTCGTGAAGTCTTTCCAGGATCGGGGACCATTTGACGTTGTCAAAGGCCCCGGTGATGTCCAGAAAGACTCCAAAGACGTGCCTGCACTTAGATGCATTTGCCCAGTTGTATAGCGATTCCATCGCCGTGATGGTGGAGCGGCCCGCCACGAAGCCGTGTTGGTTTCCTATTACGTTGAGTGAGGTTTCGCTTTCAATTCTTTTAATAATTAGTGTTTCAAGTACTTTGCTCATCATCGGCAGGAGACTAATAGGCCTATAGGATTTATGATTGGACCTGACCTTTTTCCCTGATTTCGGGATGATCACCAGTCTAGAGACCTTCCAGCAATCCGGGAAGATGGCATTTTCTATACATTCATTCATCAGGAGGGTCGTTGTGTCTTTTATGAGTGGCCAAGCTTTTCTAAGCATCCCTGCTGTTATGCCGTCCAGTCCTGGAGCTTTTGATGGCTTCATTCGCCATATTGCGTTTTTTACTTCCAGTTCTTTGACCGGAACATGTGGTTTTAGCGGTCCATGTCGCAGAGACCCTCCCTGGTCTGGGTCTGCGGGAACGAAGGTATCTAGCAGTATTGTCTGACAGCATTGTCTCATCGACTGTCCCTGTAAGTGTCCCATCTGCTCTGCTCAAAGAACAGGTGACGCCTGTCACGCGAGGACCATTTTTAGCGTACCTGAACGCTTTGCCCCAGGTGTGCACGTTTATATCGTAGGACATATTCCTCCATGCCGTCATTTTGGAACTTCTTATTTCCTGAAGGTAATGATTCCTCAGATGGTTATATGCCTGTCTGTCGTGAAGCATGAGCCCTTGTCTTTTGGCCAGATTCAACCTTTTCCTCATAAAGGTGAGTGTCTCCGTCCACCAAGGTTGTCTTTTTATGTTCCACCGTCTACCGGTCCTTGTTGGAATTGCTTTCTTAGCCACGGTGGTTATGACATCTATCAGCGATGACGCATGTACGTTGAGATCAGCCGTCGTTCGGACTGTCAAAATGCTTCTTGCTAACTCCTGGGAGAAGCAGTCCCAGTCCGCTCTGCCCACATCAAAACGTTTGCTCTCTTGAGTCCTGTTTGTAGTTATGTCCAGGGCGTAGCTGAGTAAGCGGTGATCGCTATCAGTGACATCGCTTACTAGCCAGCCTGTGATGTTACCAGCTGTGCCTTGCGTGTTGAGTGTTACGTCTATGTTCGAGGATCCCATGCCACGACGGGCGTAGGTATCCATGTGACCTGGTGAGTTTAATATACTGAGGTTGTAGTCGTCAATGAGGTCTTCGACTATGCGGCCCCTTTGGTTGAGATCAGCGCTGTGCCATCTTGGCGAGTGGCCATTAGTGTCGGCCCCGATTAGTGTCTCGGTACCACACTCGAGAATTGCCCTAAGTTTATCGGTGAAGACGTGCGTATGCATGTTGTATTTAAAATATGCAGATACGAGGACTGCAGATCTTGGGCCATGTCCCACCCTTATGGCGGCGATATGTGTTGAGACGTGCTGGGTTAGTTCAATGACCTGTAGGTCATTATTCGTGATTATGATCGCTGCGCCTGGGTCTTTGGCTGCGACTACCCTGCAGTCCTCGAAGCCATACACTTTTCCTGACAGGGAAACTGGCTCTTGTATGAGCGCTATACTTATTTTATTTTTGATGCAGTAGTCTCGTAGTTGCATCGAGGCTACTCTTTGGCCGTTTAAGTTGATTTTCTATATTAATCATGAGGAGTCGAAGTCCGTACGCCTGAGCAGGTTTCTACTCGCTTGGCTTCTGGCTTTGCAAGCCGCGCTTGACGCCTTGTGAGGTCCTTTGCAATTCACGCACCTGACCCCGTCCTCCTTACAATTCCGGGAGTCATGTGCGCCCGCGCAGTTCCTGCACACAGGCGTCTTTCGCTCGCACCTAATCGCTGTGTGCCCGTATTGCTGGCAGTTGAAGCACTGCGGCAACGTGCTGTGTGCTTTGCACCTACATCGCATCATGCCGATGTATAGTGCCTTATTCTCTATTTTCTTGAATACACTCGGGGATACCTCTACAACCCAATGTACCGTATCGCTGCTCCGAGGTCCCAGTTTGAGCAGCGGCGACATGCTACTGTGATCTGCGTCTGTGAGGCCAAGCTCTGTGTTTTGTATTAGGAGACACTCAATTAGCTCCTCTTTGGGCATTCTTCCCTTGTCAACATCATAGATGATGACCCTTGGCTTCCTCGGGCCTATTTCGATGATATTCTCGAGGCCCCGCATCACCTCCAACGTGTTGGAATCATCCGGTATTATTATTAGGTTGTTGCCGCTTACCAATGTCTTCGCTTTCGGGTTGCTGATTTTTTTCTTTTACGGTTTGCCACACGCCGGCCTTTACGCTTTCAACCGTCATATCCTGGGGAATTTCCACCATGAATCGGGAAGTGGCTTTCACTCGTCTACTTTTTTCCAGGTGGTCCTTTTCCTTCGCCTTCTTGGACCTTGTAGTAGTAGCTGTTACTGTTACTACTGCTGGTGCAACTGCCGCTGCCCTAGCGGCGTAAGTCGTTTTCGACGGTCCTTGGGCGGTCGCTACCCTAGCACTTTTCAGTGCTGCCAGCTCAGCCGTAAGGCTGTTTGTCTCCACGTTCTTAGCATCCAGTTTATTGATGAAGACTGTGAGGCTTTCCCTCTGGGCGTCCTCTTTGCCCTTAATCTCGCCAGCGAGCCTGCTATTTTCGGTATATAACCGCGTCAGCGTCCTTAGTCGGCTGAGTTTTCCGAGCATCTTCTCGGCAACTGTCATGGCCAGCTTTTTCTTCTCTTTTTCCTGAACCACAGTCTGTTCGAGCCAGCCGATTAGCTCGTCGAGCTCTCCCGGCTGCTTTCCAGCCACTCTTATCTGTTGGGCGGTTTGTCCGTTTGGCGAACCAGGTGAGGGTGGGCCGCGCTTGTGACCGCTTGCAATGCCCATGTCACCACTGGTGCTCGCAGCGTGTGCCATTTCAGTATCGTTGTCGCCACCACCCCTAAGTCTAAGGGGGGCTTCGTAGCAGTGTCCGTTGTTTGTTATGTCCGTATCTTTATTATCCGTCTGTTTCCGGTCCGATTTCCAACTTACATTTACCGAACTATTGATGACGACCTGTGTGGTGAGCTCACCCACAGCTGCCGGGTCTAAGGTTTCCAAGGCCTTTGTACCAGTAACATAATTTTTGTTTTTCTTGTGTATTGTAATATTAGTTTTTTGGGGGGTTGCCCCGGGTGGCCCTACACCCTCTGGCCGCCGGCGGGCTAGATCGGCGGTTGCATTTATCCATGCCAGGGGTTAGAAGTCCGGAGTCGGCCTGCTCCGGACAGTTTTTGAAAGCCTCTTAGCGCCGGACATATAGCCCGGTCGGGCGGGGTCACCACGACTAGGTGGGCTTTCGTCGACCCCGAAGGAAGTGCCTCAGTCCCCTACTTTTTAGTATATACATGAGCCTTGTTGCAAAAAGTCTCTTAAGGTTCGGTCACAATTGTTTTATCTACGCTGATGATATGGTCATCTATTCTTCAAATAAATCTCTCCATCTCGCCATAGAACTATTAAATGTTGCTCTTAAAGATCTAAACACTATTTTATTTTATGTATCTCTGGGAATCGCTCCTGAGAAATGTAAGTCGGTCATTTTTACTCGGCGCAGATTATTTGATCCACCTAACATACAGGGTGTCCCGTGAGGATTTACTCATTGCGATATCTCCTGAAATAATAGAGATGTCGTAATTCTGTTTTCTTATTAAGACTCACAGAGGTAAGCACTACAAATAACTCATTTTTTATTTTTTTTTTATGTTTTGGTAAAAAAGTTAAAATAATTATTTTTTTAATTAATTATTTAAAAAAATATTGAAGAGTTTTGTAGAGTTCATTTTTCTGAAAATATTGACCTTTCAACATTTTAATTTCATTAATTTCCTGATTTTTAATAATTGTTTTAGTTTATAGGTAAAACGGCAAAAAATCCGGTTTTTGTCCGGGCTGCGGGTCCCTCTCTACGTCTAATGGGCATATCCTCACGGGACACTGTGTATACCTAGACAATTACCTTATTCCTTTTGCTGCTACTGTAACCTATTTAGGCATTACCCTCGACGCCAAACTGCGTTGGATATCTCATATATCATCACTTTGTTCCTTTACATCCCGTTGGTCAAACTTCCTCAGGGCTGTATCTAATACTTGGTGGGGATCTCATCCTTCTAGCTTGTTATCTATTTATCACTCAATCATACGTTCTAAATTGGACTATGGTTGCTTTCTTTTTGGTTCGGCAGCCTTCTGCAACTGGAAAAAAATAAATATGCTCCAATCGTCTTGTCTTAGAACCATAATGGGATATCTAAGGTCAACCCCTGGGCCGGCGATAGAAGTTGAAACCATCTATCCTCCTTTTTTTATCAGGTGCCGATGGCTAGCAGGTAAATCCATTTTAAAATCTTTAGCTCATTCCAACCACAATATATTCGATACCTTCTATTGTCTATATATCACCTGGCGTTATACATCCAAGTCAATGACAGTCCTATCAATTGCTGCAAACTCCCTCTCCAATGTTCACCAATATGTCCTAAATTCTTATAAACTTCCACTCTATGAGCAACTGAAATGGTCATTATAAAAATAATTAACTTCCTTTTGGAAGCTGGTTTTGCTATTTAAGGTGGTTACATTATCTAGTTTTTTTATCACCTAATTTATATTACTTTTTCTTGTTATCAATCTTTTATTGTTTTAATTTATATAAGTCTTTATTTTCTGTATAATTTTATCTGTATTAACTGTCGAGCTATTATAGTTTTTTACTAAAGGCTAAAAAAAAAAAAAGCTTCTCCTTTAAGCTGATCTCTGAAATATCTAGGCAGGTTAGTCGGCAGCAATCGTGCATCTCACCTTCTCATCGTCTAGGCATTCGGGGATGTTGATGATCAGGACTGGAGTCGTTCTTCTGGGTCTGCTGACTTTCGCTCTTTGGCCAAGGGTTTCACAAAGGAGGGTGGATGGCTTATCGACCGCCTCTTTTCCGCTGACCTCCATAAGAATAGCTTTTTGGTGCGCCGAACTTTCCCGATTTGGATTCCGTGTTCTTGCTTATCGATGCAGCTGGTCGTGAGTCTCATCACGCTGGCGTATGTTTCCCCGTCTGCAATTGTCACAGCTTCCGTCCTAGGAGCTCGCCTCCGGAACAAGACCTCCACGTCGGTCTTCTTCTTGGTAGTTGAATTTGGAGTTGCTTTGGGGGGCTTTTTGATCGCCCCGCGTTTGGTGACTTCTTTCCACTCCACCGCTTCTGTGTCCGGATTATTTGTAGATGTGCCAGGTTGTGGGTGACCCTGGCGCGGCTGAATGTCCTTCTTCGGAGCAGCATCAGCACTCATAGGCTGTGTCTTCTGTTTCTTCCTTTTCCCCTGGCATCCTTTTGGGATTTTACCTTTTGGGATTTAACAGGTCTGATGGTTGAACATCGTGCGAGTTCCGTTGTTGTTGCTGCTTCATTTGTTGTGACAGCTCCCCTAGCACTTCACCCTGCTTTTCCATCATCGTTCTGCCCTCAATGATTTGTAGAACGCGCTGTTGACGCTGGTTGTGGTCGATTTTAGGTTCTCTGTCGATTTGATAGCTAGATCGATGGCTTCCATTACTACTGGAGATTTGGTTTTTTCCCGACATGTAGACAGGTGATCGATGGATTCAAGTATGGCGCTGATTTGCTTGTATTGATGTTTGATCATACTCTTAAGGTTGCCTATAGCCGCCTGCATGTATGGCTGCTGATCTTTGCTGGTGCTCGATGCAGCCAGCATGGCATTGAGCTTTGGGCTTGGTTGTAGATTGATTAATGGACACCCCCCCTCAGAATCCTTGGGGCCTGACTCCGCCGAGTGTGGATTCCACGGTAAGACCGGTTCACCACCTAAGGTAGAATTTTCTTTTTGTGGTGCTTCCATCTTTCAAACAGCTTGTAATCTGTGGGATCGCCGCTCCCCACAGATAGCCGGTGCCTTGGCGGGGGTTTGCCGGGCCCCAATTAGGTTTGGTTTTGGCGTTCTGTCCGGTCCGTTGAATCCTGATTTTGCTGCTTCTCGGGAGTTGATCGCGTTCCAGAGGGCTGTTGAGGACAGTTCTAACCTGGTTTTTCTGTCGCGGATTTACTTCCCTTAGGGCTATGCTCGTCCGGGATCAGGCTGCCTCCGACCTTGCCGGCTCCAACTGGTTAAGGTTAGGGCCGGTTCAGAGCCTTTGCGGTGTCTGCAGGCTAGCTCCGGGCCTGCCGATCTCTACCAGTGAAGGTAAGGACCGACTCCCTGTTCTCCGACTCCGACCAGCTTAGATCACAGCCGGGTTTGCGAAGCCGTTGGCACGCCCGTTATGGGCGTGAGCCCCCCCCCCCCCACAACCACGGCAAGGTGGGTTCTTGGGGGATTTACCGTTAACCTAACCTAACCTAACCGATTCAACCGAATCAGGTACCTGTCGATTCGCCTCGACACCGCCGTCACGCCAGCACATCGCGCGTCAAAGTCAGTAAAGCCGCGGCTGCGAAATCGAGAAAACAGTGTTCCGAAATCCGCCGCCCACCGCCGAAAAATGTTTCGACCGAAAAGTTCGTCCGATCTTCGCGCGCGATTGTGAGTTATGTAGCCATCGAGAAACATTGACCTAAGCCCTCCACGGCTGGCCACCCGATCACACGGACACACTAGTTTCGCCTTGGTCGGCAAACCTAACTTCGCACACACCCGTTACACTAAAAAATCCGCACCAACCTCAGCGGGTCTGTAGAGTGTCGACCGACAAAAGCCTACGACTCCGCGGGAAAGTGCCATTGTGTTACGCCCTCATTAAAAAGTGCGCCAAATTAGCCGCTCGTTACCCCGAAAGTAAAACTAGGTGCTCAGATAGAGCGCTTCCACGTAGTGCACCCCGGACAACGTCCTAGACGGCTAAAGCTCTATCAACTTTTGGCAATCGTACCAGTGGGTTCCCATCTCACGATTTACTATAGACTCCCACCCCCACAGGTCAGCGTCACCAGAAAACAGTCCTTTTCAGGACTCCTGGACTCGAAATGTATGTCCTCAACTCCGCATTCTCCAACTGAATACTGAAGGGATAAGCAGAGCAAAAACAGAGTACCTTACTAAACTGTTATCTATACATAAAATCGATATGATATTACTTGAGTAAACACATGTCTCAAACGAAGAACAATTACGAGCTCGAGGACACATATCAGGTTTCTTGCTAGCCGATGCGACCTGCGACCGCAGGTATGGATCAGTAACATATGTAAGAGAAACTATTATAGACTGGCAACCCGTAAACACTCTTGTAACTCACGACATCTCAATAATTACAACTAAAGTTGCTGGAATCAACATACAGAATATTTACAAACTACCAAATGTAAGATGGCCAACTTTAGCACACCCAACTGTCTTCATAGGTGATTTTAATATTCACCATCAATCATGGGGTTACTCTGATAACGATGAAAATTGCAAGAAAATCTATGAATGGTCTTCTCATAACAACCTCTACCTGGTGTTTGGTGCTAAAGAAATAGGGACCTTCAATTCTGGCCGCTGGAATAAAGGGTGTAATCCTGATCTATGCTTTGTCACAAGAGACTCCGAACACAGACCACTAGGTACTATCAGAACAGTCCTACCAGCATTTCCCCGTAGTCAACATAGAAATGTCATTCTCAACATAGGCTTACAAGAACCAATTATTCCCTCAATTCCAAAACCTAGATGGAATTTCCGAAAAGGTAATTGTGCTAACTTCAAACTACAACTCGTTAATGACATAAGATGGATCCCTCCAGTCCCTCAAAACTATTCTCTCTTCACTAACCTGGTTATTGCAACAGCAAAGAAACATATTCTGAGAGGGTATCGCAAAGAATACATCCCGTGCTGGGCTAAAGAATCGACCAGACTATTTAACCTCTTTTTACAAAACACCAAATAGTGATATAGAGAGAAAAGTATTGGATTCACTAACTTCATGTCGCAAAGAAAGGTGGTTGACCCTGGTAGAAAGCTTGGATTTTAAATTCTCTATTAGAAAAGCCTGGCTACTACTAAGAAAATTGGATCCAAATTCCCATAAAAACAGAAGTAAACCACCGAACATAAGCCCTGATGTTATAGCGAATCGAATAGTAAAAACCTCCAGAGCGCTCATGGATAAACCATTTAGCAAGAGTGTAAACGCAGAACTACGAACCTTAAAACAAAAGGCTGAATCCAAATCAGAACTTGCTCGCGATTTTTCACCCAAGGAAGTAGAAGAGGCTATAAACAGTCTAAAAAGTGGGAAAGCATCTGGAATAGATGGTATCTTCCCAAAATTCATAAAGAACTTTGGCCCACGCGTAATCTCATGGCTCACAAGATTTTTCAATGAAATTTTATCCACTGGCTATCTCAAACCCATCTTTAAGAAATCGAAGATAATCGCAGTTCTAAAGCCTGGCAAGCTCCCTAACGACGCAGCAAGCTATAGGCCAATCGCTCTGCTCTGCACTTACTATAAACTACTTGAAAGGCTCATCTACAACCACATAATGCCAATCATCAATCAACATGTTCCTATTGAACAAGCAGGCGCCTAATCGAAGCTGCTGCGACCAAGTTTTATCTCTCACTACTTTTATAGAAGACGGCTTCGAAAAGTGTTTGAAAACAGCCGCCACATTTATCGACTTATCCAGTGCATACGACACAGTATTTAGAAAAGACCTGCTCCTCAAGTTCTTACGAATAATTTCCTGCCAGACATTAACAAATCTTCTAAATAACATGTTAAGTAATCGTCAATTTGTCATCCACCTCAATAACGACACAAAAAGCAAATAGAGAACGCTGAAGAATGGACTACCCCAGGGATCTGTTCTAGCTCCTCTGCTATTCAACCTATACATTAGTGATCTACCCAAGACAGCCTCCAAGCAATTCATATATGTGAACGATATATGTATTGCAAACCAAGAGAAACTTCACGCTTAGTTCAGATTTCCAAACTTTAGATAAGTTCTTAATACAATGGAGACTTACCCCAAGTCCCAGTAAAACTGAAACCACAGCTTTCCATCTCAATAACAAAATGGCAAATTATAACCTGGAAATTACCTACCTAGGTTAGGTTAGGTTAGGTTAATAATATTAATAACCTAACCAGACTAAAGCATGTACCCCACCAAAAATATCTGGGCGTTACTCAGGACAGGACACTGACCTTTAAGACCCACTTAACCAACGTTGCATCTAAGATTGACTCCCACATCAATATAATTCAAAAATTGACAGGTACAGATTGGGGCGCTGAGTCCTTGACGCTGAGAACTTCCACTATTGCTTTAGTCTACTCTGTCACTGAATACTGTTCTCCGGTATGGTTTAATAGCACACATGCCAAAAAGGTGGATATCAAACTCAATCAAAGCATTCGCATTATATCATACACAATCAAGACTACCCCCCTCGACTGGCTACCCGTTCTCAGTAGCATCATCTCTCCCCAACATCGACGGCGAACAGCGTTACTTAAATTGTGGTCAAAACTCAGTAACAATACCACCCATCCAATCCATGAACACTCTAAATTCTGTAACAACCTACGCACACGTCGACTAAAGTCACGTAAACTGCTATTAAACTTAACACTGCCAAATATGACGCAGTACAATGCTGGAAAGATGAATGGGAAAAATCAGAATTAAGTAACTCTTCGCTCATTAAGAACCCTACAAACAAACAACCTGGCTTCAATCTACCACGGAGAATCTGGACAACCTTAAACCGATTACGTACAGATCATGGAAGAGTGGGATATTTCATTCACAAATGGGGCATTACTTCTAACCCAGGTTGTGACTGTGGTACCCCAACCAGAACATCGACCATATCATACGAGAGTGCCCTAAGAGAAAGTTCGGAGGAAAGCTCGAGGACATTTTTAACGCGACCCCTGAAACTATCGAATGGGTGAAAAGCCTGGACATTATAGTCATTATACTTTTATACTTTTATACTGTTGTTTATACCAATTGTCATTATATTCTATATTCTGTTTTGCTACCTGCTTATTACTATACATAAATTATATATATATTGTTACATTGTATATGCCATACGAATAAATAAAAAATACAAACCACGTCGAAATCGGTCGCGAATTCCTGGAGAAATCCTATTTTTTTCGATTTTTGAAGCCTGTTGGCTACTGTGTTACGCACAATACAACTTATTGATAAAAAGGTCGCATTCGGGCAAGTGTCGTTGTTGAGTCGGCCTGATTAATCTGCACTGCAACCCCCCGAAGGGTTAAGTGCATCGCGCGACACTTCTTGGCGCCCCCAGGTGCCGTGAACATTGCCCTTCTAGCGCCAGGTCAGATTGCAGTCAAGATACTTGACTTACGATCACGCACGGTGGCTTGGTGAACGCGGCCCAAGGAGACGAATCCGGGGACACTTGCATTGTACCAATTGACTGTTTTAATGTTGAGCAGTTGTTTGTGCGGTTTCACGTTGGATCCCTTTCCTTTATAATTTGTGGTGTTTACTTTCCCCCTTCCCCCCTTCATCGCATCCCTCAACTTATGAGTCATATATGTCTGTTATTGATTCTATTGTTTCAAAATACCCAAGTTACTCCTTTATTTTCTGTGGTGACTTCAATTTGCCTGAAATTACATGGCCCGTAAAAAGTGATGGTTTTCATTATAGTTCCTGTACTGGTCTCAGAGTAAGCTGTTTCCCTGAAGGATTTACCCTATCAGGTTTCTTGCAACATAATAGTGTCTTTAACTCGGTTCTTGATTTGGTGTTTTCTAATCTTAATTATTTGTGTGTTGAACCAGCAATTGAGCCCTTAGTGCCTCTATATCTCTACCGCCTTGGGAGCTCACCTTTTCTGGTCTCGATCTAAACTCCTCTGTGTATGCGTTATATGATGCTCTTCACTTCACTGTTCTCAAATACGTTCTAAATCCACATTTGTTTAGTCCTGTTTTCCCACATGGGTCTCTAAGCACATGAAGGATCTATTGTCTGGATTATTTTTATTTAATGTTAGTCATTCTATCTTTTTTCCACAATGGCTTCTATTTAGCCGCTCCTTGGATGAAGGTACTATTCCTGATATATGGAAACTGTGTTCTATTACTCCGGTACTGAAGTCAGGGGATGTATCTCTATTCTCTAGTCTCCAACTACAGGCCAATCTCTATTCTCTCCCACAGTATTCAACCAAGCGTCAACAAATTGTTAATGAAAGAACAGCATGGCTTCCGGTCAGGCCGCTCTACCACTACTTGTAATACAGTCTTTTTTAGTTATATATTTGAAGCTGTTAACCCTTTGACGAGTATAGACGGAAACTTCCGTCAATCAATAATGTAGCTCTATAGAGGAATGACGTATATTTTCGTCATGTTGTAATTACTAACGTCTTTGATTTTTAATACTAGGAGTAACACTTTCAGGAGTGCTGCTATCAATAATAAACTTATTATGAAATATTTAGCTAAATATCTTGACTAATTTGATAACTTAAATCCACACTTTCATCAGTGTTACCTACAAGCACGTATCCAGGTTAAATTTTCGAGGGGGGGGGGGGGGTTAAAATATTTTTAATACATGAACTAAAAATACATAGTTAATAGTTATATTATAATTTGATCAATAATATTATACACTACGAAATATTATACTGTAATAATGTATACAAAATATAAATAATTAAAAAAAAATTGTTGTAAAAAAATATTTAATACATGAACTAAAAATACATAATTATAGGATAATTTGATTTATAATATAATGCACTACAAAACATAATATAATAATGTATACAAAATATAAATAATTTAAAAAAATGGTTGAATACCTACAATTTTAATTCATAAAACAAAGTCAACTTTACGTGGCATTCTGGAAAATGTATTGATTATTTCTTCAATATCTATTTGGATACCTCGGTGGACTGACAATAAAGCTAAACCTGTTAGACGATCTCCACTGCAGCTATTCCTCAAATAGGTTTTTAATCATCTTAAAGTTGAAAAAGAACGTTCTGCAGATGAAGTGGACACCGGGAGTGTTGCAAGTATACATATTAAACACCAAATGTTTGGATAAAAGTCTTTCGACATGACGCCTAAAGTATCGATTACAGATTTAGGAAGTTATCTATTATTTTTAAAAATTCATCCGCTCGTATAACAGACAATTTATGGTATTCTGCATTAGAATGTAATTTAAAACATTCCAAAGCATCTTTCCATTTACTTACTAAAGCCCCCACTTTTTGATTTGAACCTTTTCCGGTGCACTCATTAGAAAATAAAACACATACTTTACATAATGCTCCTTTTAGTTGTTTTGAATAAACTAACCAAGAAATTTGGAATTTTAATTTTCTTTTTGACACTATCGGAAAATTATAATTTGAAGAAGGAAGCCACGGATTTTTTAATAAATCTTACTTAAATTTATCATCAGTTATTCTAACATCTACATACCGTCCAATATCTCGAAGTTCTGGTAAATCTACAGTACTTTCGATTGCACCGTTTTCAATAGTAAACGCACACGGAACTTCTTCTGTAGTAATTAATTCTGTATCCAATTCAGTTTGATTGGTTTTCTTATGAAAAAAATTAAATATTGACGACTGAGATGGCAAACTTCGTTTCATTTTTCAAAAAATGTATAAAATATAATGCAATAGTAAACAGCTACACAGACACATACTTATTAAGAAATAGAATCAAATTAAATACACGTTATATTTTATATTATTACTGAACAGTGAATACTTCTGAAAAACACACTGAACGATAATACTGGCGAACATGGAACAATTAAATAGCTAGAAAAAGATTAAGTCCGTCTTCCGACAAGATTGCGATAACATTATATATATTATATATAATATATAAGTATTAAGTATCCGTTTGCTATTTTCTAAAAAAGATAACGTGTAATGACTAGAGGAAAATTTACAAATTTTTCTTATACATTGAATTAATATGCAAAACTTTGAGTTCTTTATAATTTTGAGATGTAGATCCTTCTAAACTGTATTTATTTAGACATATTCTAATAATTTTATTTTGTTGAAGTTGCAGTGGTTTAATAGCTTTTTGGGTAAGACCTCCCCAACATCGAATGCCATATTGAAAGACTGCTTGGTATAATGATAAATATATATTACGTACAATGTTAATAGGAAAAATGTATTTTAGTTTACAGAATTTATACACTGATATTCTTAAACGCATAACTATGTTATCTATATGTACATTCCACCTTAAATTGTCATCAAAGGTAATTCCCAAGTATCGTGTGAAAGGTACTTTTGAGATTGATTTACAAATATTATCATTACTTGCTCCTTATTTCTACAATAATGGTCAGTGATTTTATCGAAAGGTACATAATCTTTTTTCGGAGAGATAACATAATTAGTATAAAATCATAATAAATAATAATTATATTCATATTAAGCATGTTTTAATTTTTAATTATCATTTTAACTACTCAGTACTCACTTAAGTGTTCTTAATTTAATCCTAGTTAATAGGTATTTACATAACGCAATTGCCATTTTACAGTACATAACTATTTTTTTTACACATTTTGAAAAATTGCTAACCTTGACAGTACTTTCATTTTATTTTTACCTATCATATCTTTATTTATTCTTTTAGTTTCATGAAATGTTCTTATTCTAATATAACATAGTGAGATCGTTTTTATTAATTGTATTGTGTGGTTGAATTCTGAATCGAAATTATGATTATTCAGTGATGGGAATAATCGATGGGTCACAAGTTGTCCAAACACAGATGCAGCCAAGTTTTGAGCAAAATCAAATTCGTTCATTTCAGCGATATCATGTATGGCTCTTTTATAAAGCAGTTCTGTCCTACGACAAACTGTAATGACATCTGGTGCAGGAATGATAAGTCCACCTCGAGTCTTTTGTAGAATTAACTTGATTCTATTGTCATGCAGATTGCCACCATACAAAGCTGCATTACAATCTGTACATTTGATCCGTTTTATAACCTAAAATAT
Organism: Macrosiphum euphorbiae; assembly: GCA_949089665.1. Classification (NCBI taxonomy): domain Eukaryota; kingdom Metazoa; phylum Arthropoda; class Insecta; order Hemiptera; family Aphididae; genus Macrosiphum; species Macrosiphum euphorbiae. The sequence continues at coordinate 44,541,008 of CARXXK010000002.1, read as the reverse complement.
ATTATTTATATTAGTACTACTACCATAATATTATGAATAAAATTAAATACTTACCATTCGAACTACATATCCGGCTATTAACCCAATAGCATTATCCATGTAATCACTTAAAACAAAGTAATTTGGTGGCATTTCAATAGATATAAGTTCATTTGCTTCTATATCTTCCAAGTCTGGTAAGGTATTACAGATATCTTCTTCAATAACTAAACTATCAATGTCTTCAAAATCTGTATCAAACTTTCTTTGATATGTTATGTTTAAGGTATCACCTGGGTCAGCAAGTGTATCTGAATACCGTGTTGTCTTAGTTCGAGTAGCAAATAATATTTCAGTATTATCCATGGCTACTACATTTCCAACTGATGTTTTAATTTGGTGGTGTGCTAATAATTTTTTATATGCTGCACTAAAGTGACGTGGAGTTGGATTCACACACCAGCCTCCCCTAGCTCTTACTGCATTGAAAAACAACTCAATATGGTCCTGTGATACTTTATATGTAAGGAGATACTTGAAATAATCATTTTTTGTTGTAATTTCATCAAAAATTTTAACAATACTTATTGATGAAATAATTACTCCTAAAAATGACATCAGCTATACTAGCACTAAGTGTCTGCGCTGCAAAATTGACTTTCATCGGTCTTTCTCGCCATTCAAGATGTGATTTTTTGAGTTTATTGCCAGCGTGTAGACCTTCTGCCTCTTGTAAGTTAACCAATCGTTCAATAAAGCTCCAATCAATTTTTTTACCGTCAGGGTTGTACATAACACGCATTGAACTCCATGTATTTCTTATAAGTTTTAAAGCATGACATGGATCCAAAATACATTTTATTGATTTTGTGTCATCTGATGGATGAGGAAAATCAATTTTCAAGTCCTTATATGATAATTTTGCTCCAAGTATTGAGGCCATATTAATATGTATTGTTGGTCCATCAAATGTAAGAGAAGGAATTTGTACTCCTATAGAAATAAAATATTATGTAAGTTAATAATAATCAAAATTATTTTTAAAATAGATATACTTACCGATTTCAAACAGCTTTATTAATGCATCCTTAACAATGTTAGCAGTGTCTTGAGCAGTCATACCCTTATGAAAAAAGTATCCAATGGGTACCTTCCAGTGAGAATCTAATGCAACTACTAACAACACAAGTACCTGAGTTGCTGCTTTCAATGTAGGATCAGATGTCTGGTAATCTTTACCAATACTACTAAATCCATGACAAATTTGTCCGTCCCATTCTATTTGTTTTTTTTATATGCATTTCATCTAGCATTAATGAACAAAAAAGGGTTTTACCGTTAGCTCGATACTCTTGACTTTTAATACTTAATGACTTAAATGATTCATCAGTTAATCCTTCTTTCACTTTTATTTCATGGTACCAAGATCTTAAAGTAGTGGGATGTGGTAAACTTTGTCCAAATTCGCTACGTATAAAGTTATAAGCCTTTGGTGAATAAAAGTTTAGTGTTAATGCGAATGCTCTTAACTCTTTAGTATAATTTTTCTTTTTTTGTACGAGTTTATTCACAATTTCGTTCATTGATGATGAGAAATTATTTTCTATGAATGAAGATACCTTTTCTTGTAAACCACATTTCATCTTTAAATTTCTCAACAAAACTTTTACTTTTTTAACTTGTGTTATATTTCGTTTTGATTTTTGTATAGCATTTTCAGTCATCAATTTTGTCATATGTTGTTTTTCAGTTGTGGATTTAAACTTTTTCCTAATTTTACTAGGTGAACACTCATATGAATGGTCTAACAAAATGTCTCGTCTTGTCTTACTTCTAGGAGTCAACTCTAATAAACAAATTAATATATTATTATAATCAACAATAAATATATTTTAAAAGCTTTAAGAATTTAAGATTAATTATTTAACTAACCACATAATGGTTGGACAATAGTTTGTAGATGGTTAGTTGTTTCATTGTTGTCACAAGAGCAATCAATCGGTAATTCAGCTTCTTTTACCAAAATTTCAGCAATTTTATTTTCATAATATCTTTTTAAACTTAGCAAATATTTTCTTGTATCACAAATAGAACATACACTACTATTGAAGTCCGGTGACTAAAAAATAACAATATAATGCAATAATTTAAATTTAAAATTGCTTCCAAAATAGTTAGGTTAAAATAAATAATTTATTAGATAGTCGGTAGATATATTTCATAGGTACCTGTAAAATATTTAATTGCTGTTCATTAATTCTTTTTGGTGTTAACATAATACTATTTTCATTGCAGTCATAATAATCCTAATTTTATATTAAAAAAAATATCTATTAATTTATAATTTGTTTAACTATTAAGTATAAATATGAAATATAACTTATCTATACATTTAATACCTGTTGTACTAACTCATTAACTGATTCATCATTATTAATGCCAGGTGATGTAATAAAACTTCTACTAAGAGATAACTGGTTTGAGTTCAACTTTAGATCTTCACTATCAATGTCTGGAGTTATTACAGCACTTAGTTCATTTTCCTATATATTATATTAAATGTATTTTTAATTAATTTTAGTCTAATTAAAAGCCATAAATGTAATGCATTTTAAAGTATTATTTGTTTACCAACAAACGCATTGAAAATGCACTTAATTTTAGTTTTTTTGTGTATGAATTTGGATTTTGAATATCATTTTCTTCAAAGTGATTTTCACACACAAAATACAACTTATTTGGTATAGATTCCTTAACACCAATTATTTCAAACCATTTCGTACGAGCAGGATCAGATAGAGGAACTCTATTATAAAAGTATATAATGTGTTTTTCTGCATTAATATATAATTTTTGCATATTTAACTAAGTGACTTACCTAAACATGCTAATACCTTTTTGATTAGCTTGTGAGCAAACACAACATTTACGAACCATCATAAATTGAATAATTATCGATATGAAAGCTCAAAATATAAGTAACTTAAGTAGTACTCTCTATTTAAATATAACAATAATATTCAACTGATAATAACTTATTAAATAATAGAATACAGTTTATATATATTTATTCTAGCCTAGATGTTAGATATTCATAATACTATTATAAATTAAAAGCAATTATCGTAGTAATATCAAGAGTAACATCAACATGTACGTTTCGCATGATAAAACTTAAATTAAAGCGGTAAAACATGAATATATATAATATATGATAAACAATTTTCATGGACATTTCATTATCTCTGCTATGACTCGGAATGCATATGGCGACTTTCTATCCGGCTCATATTTTCATTAATACACGCGTTCCATGTATTTAGTTCAGTGGTATACAGCTCTAGAGACGGTGTTAGTAAGTTTCGCTGTCCTTTGTCACGAGTCTACGAGACCCACATATACATAATATATAGTATATACATTCGTACAACATCGTATTTTTAGTCTTCCGCAACTCTAGTCTCATATTGACAATATGTAAATATGATCTATTTTATATTACACTAATATAAACGCGTTTAAAATGTATGCTTAATTTATTTATATTTTTAAATAATTTGTCATATTTGTTTGGTCATGGCCGGAAACATTTTCGCATTGTTACTGATGGGTAGTACGGTATCCACAGCCATCGAGCTAACGTTCTTGGGTTTCGTAGTTTTCCCATTCAACGATGACAAAAGTTTTTTCCTCAACACTCGCTTGACCTTTACTGGCCTAGTAAACATAATTGTATTTTCAATTGAACAAAATTGAACTAATTTATCCACGCTTTTACTTACTGTTTTTCAGCTGGATAAGTTAGTTTCGTTCCGTCCTCCTGGTGTAATGTTGTATCTCTCGGCAATGAAACAATGGTCGGAATTGCTTTTAAAACACGTTTCACTGGTTTTATCTTCTTCGTTTCAACTTTATTCACGGTGGTGGAATTTGGATTTCTCACCCCTGGTGACTTCTTGTTAGAGTGAGGCTTTTGTATTTTGATTAACGGTTGTTTTGTGGCCATGTTTTTTTTCGTAGACGGTTTTTGAGCCGGTGTTTTCGCGACCGATTGCGAGATCAATTTTTTAACAGCCTTTTTTGGGGCATTCAGTGCTTTCTGTTGTATTTTGGGTTTTGCTTCCGTGACCGCATTTGTCGCGTGGTTGGTTCCAACGTTCACCGACAGTTTTCCAATATCATCAGTTTGTTTTTCTGCGACCTTTCGGTAGATTTTCTTAACTACGTGTCCTTTTCCATTTTGAGTTTTTTTCCTGTCACCTGAAACCAGTTTGACCTTCGATAATTCACTCATTGTTTGTTTTAGTATATGTTTGGTTTTAAAAATCGATTGAATAATTTTTCGTCTAAGACTGAGTATTTCAACTTTGTTTAATTTATTCAAAATATGTCACCATCGTTAGCAACAATGACCAGCCAGCTACACGTTTCAATAACGGTTTAATTTTCAAACAACGAATATTTTAATTATTTTCCAAAAATAATTTCTACAAAAATGTACAGTACCTAGGTGCATTTTGGTACAGATTGGTATGTATCCGGCCCATCGAGATTTTCACTTCTATAAGCGGCCAATTTACATATTCAGTGGCCTAAAATTAAGTCTATAATTATTACGAGCTTATAGGTGGTCAATCGTATTTTAAACATGAATTTATTTTCACTCACACTCACACGACCGGCCCACCGAGATTTTCTCGGCAGCTCGCTTAACCAATCCGGCCATGGACTAGATAGCATACGACACGCAGGGCCGTATTCAGAGCAGGGCAAGAGGGCATGGGCCAGGTTTGCAATTCTTAGAGTTCTAAGAGGGGCTCAATTTTCAATACTACTTATGTAATATTTTTCACGTAATATTTGAAAAATGTATATTTATTTTAATGACTTACTATAGAAGAGCTTCGCTCTATTTTATTATATAAAAATTATTTATGTTGATGTCTGTGGTGGAAATACATGCGCGAGTCTTAACCGGTTTGTATTATATTTTTACGTAGGTATGATTTAATATTGATATGCGAATTATATCATAAAATTCTTTTTTAAATCTAAGATTTTAAAATGCAATATAAGATTCCTTATAAGATTATCTATCTTTATCAAAAAAAAAGAAAATGTCTACAAGCAAATAAATTAAATTTTTATGAGCATTTGAAATTTAAATTTTTACAACATTGGATATTCACTCAATTTCTCATGTAGCGATTTTCTTATTTTGGTGTAATTTAAAAACGAGTAACTGTAGATACATGGAAATTTCACTGAATGTTTATTTTATCAATTTTTGTACTTGATACAATTTTCAAAATATTTTTACTTGTTTTGAGCTGTTTCCGGACAATTTCATATTTCATATTTCAATTTTTTTTATATTTTTTTTTTTATGAATATCATTTAAGTTTTATCTGTTGGGCCAAAAAGTGTAAAAATTTAATACAAGGATCCTGATATATTGTTACAATAGCAGTTGAAAAATATTAAAAATGCATAGGCACAATTTCTTTTTACAAGCATTTAAAGATTTTTGCATTTAAAGAGTTTTGACAAAATTCATCAAATTTAAAATTGAATAATTATTTTGTAGTTAAAAATTTATAAAATGTTCAACTTTTATATCTAAGGATTGAACATTCAAAACAAGATTCCACGTAAGTAGTTTATTCTGTTATCAAAAAATTCTAAAAAATACAGAAGGACAGTTTATTTTTAAAGGTAATTTTAAGTTAAAATTTGGACAAAATTACATAATAAAAAACCTAGAATAAATATTTTAGTTATTTTGTTGTGATTGTATAATTTTATTCGAGGGTAATTGAAAATTCTAAAGTATACTATTATATATCTATTATAGTATCACGGTTTGTTATTGATGTATAACAAGTTATAAGTACCTAATGACTATTGCGATATGATTAATTTGGAATTTATTATAGGTAATTTTTTTTAATATCATAGATAAATATATAATATGTCTTATACTTAGACTGACATACCGTCTCCTCTCAGAATCGTTTTTCTTCTACAATTATATTATATCAATTTGAATTCAAAATTAACACCATCCATTATACAGTGGCCCAATTATAACCTACTGTACGGCAGAGCGACTTTTTCAATTTAATATTTAGAATAAAACAGATTGAAACAAATCGAAAGCGTTTAATCCCAATTATTGAATGCATTATGTTATGTTATGAATATTAATTAAATTATGTATAAAATCTTTAAAATATTATGTCATATATTATTTATAAAAATTATTTAAAAATATATTGTTTTTAGGTATTATTTTCGTATGGTTTACTATTATGTAAATTACTACAAAGTAAATTCATTGATTTAAAGGAAGCTATAGATCTTGCAGATGATAATGTTACCGTACTCAGTGGCGTATTTTCAATTTTTTTCTGGGGGTGGTCCAATAATTCCAACATAATATAGATATAGGTACTGATTTATAGAAATAGTTTTTAATAGATTATAAGAATAAAAAATAGTTGTTTTATTATATTTTATAATTTTCAAGTACAAAATCCAAGTTTTTTTTTACAAAGTTTTATTTTTTTATTTGAAGACATATTTATTCCAATTCCAATTTCCAAACAATAAATGGATACAAATAAATTATAAATTATACAACTATAAAAAAAATAAATTTGATAGCATTTATTAAATAATTATGAAATGTTAGGTTTTGGCAAATCTGTATTTACACCTATCACAAATGAGAGACAATAATTATTCTCAGTACACGTTGACAATTAATATTATTTCGATAGCCGTTTAATAATATTATGTTGTCAACTTCGTGTTAACACGTAAAAATAATGAAAGGTTTAAATTGTAGAAATAATATGACTTTCATGGGCGTAACTAGGATTTAATAGCTACAGGGGCTAGAGTCCTAGAAAACCCAAGTCCAAGATAATTTGTGGGGGGCTTTGCCCCCCACACCCCCCCCCCCTCCAAGCATCCCTAGCATTTAGTAATCACAAGTCCTCTAAAATCAAAATTTAAAATAAACCATAGAATCAAAGTATAACCTAGTCAATAAAAACAAATTTACATTATAATTTATAACTGTATACGCCTATATTTTGATGAAAACAGTTTTAAAATATCATCATCGTTTATTACATTAGATAGTTCTCTTTCTATATTAAGTATAGCCAGATCACTAAATCTGTTTTGGGTCATAGTTGACCTAATGTATGACTTAATTCTCCTCATACAAGAAAAAGATCGCTCACACGTAGCTGAGCTTATGGGTATAGCAAATGCAGTCTTTAACAATGAATAAACATTTGGATAAACTTCTTGTTGTACAACTGATTTTAACAGTTGAGATTGTGTTTTTTCTTCAACATTCATACAGCTTATGGATTTGTCTGAATTTTGAGCATTTACCAAACACTTTTTTGCTACTTTTAGTTCACACTTTAATGCATCTTCATCTATATTAAATAAAGACTAGAACAAAAATCAAAAGAACTATGTTTAGGTCAAAGTATTATTTAAATGTAAAATTATAAAAAATACTCCATCCATCACCGATTATGTGTCAAATTATTTTAATATTAGTTGGCTGCTATTTAATTACCTTATAACTATTAATAAAACAGGAACTTTTTTCATAATCAAGTTCTAAAAAGCTTTCAACTGACTGGGCTAATTCTAAGCTTTGTGTTGAAAATCTGGATTTCATATTGACTATTAAATTATCAAGTATAGGGAAAAATGCATGAACTTTCCAAAAATCAATTGAAGTAATTTCACTATTTTGTTGAAAGTTCTGATCAATAGCACTTGTTGTGGTGCTCACCACATAATCATTTAGTTGTGTTACCTCTCTTCTCTTTCTCTTGGACACTGAAAAAATTAAATAATATTATTTATAATTGCATAAATTTTAAACTTTAGTTAAATAAGTGATACGGGGTGAACAATAACATACGTCTAGTAGGAATTTGCAAATCTATACAGTTTTCTATTGAAAAGTTTTCAATTTCTTCCCAAAGATTTGAAAAACTTTCTGAATTTCTGCTATCTTCAAATGTTTTAATTACTCCAATAACAGTATTAGCAGCTTTTCCTAATGTTTCATTTTTCATTTGTAATTTACAACTCAAAATTTGAATGATACTTAATACATAATTCATGATATGTAAATATACAACAAATTCTCCTTTCAACATCATGGCCAATATTCCTATAAAAATATATAGTATACAATTTTTTAACATAGGTATGTCATAATTTATTACCAGAAATCTAATATTTACCAATAGCTCGACTAACATCTCGATCATTATTTTCTTCTACCTCTTCTTGTAAAACATCTACAATTAATTTGAAGTTTTCAATAACAGCTTTACAATTTTTATGCCTACACACCCAACGTGTATCACTAATACTTGATAATGTTACAAGATTCATTTTTAGTTTGACTTGCATATCTTGAAGCTTTTTATTCATAGTAGGCATAGAAAAATGTATATAAATTGCTTCTAAAGCATTGAAAACGTTTTTACTGTACTATAACCATAAAATATTTTAAGTTTTATAATATGCCTATACATAAATAAATGATACCTACAAATAATAGTACATACCTTCACATTTTTACACATATCAACCACCACTAAGTTTAGCCTGTGGGCCATACAATGAATGTAAACCGCACTAGGATGATACTTCTTAAGTAATGTTTGCACACCTCCTCTACAACCAGACATCACACTGGCCCCATCATAGGATTGAGCAACGATAGGAATATTATCTAAGTTTAATTCTTTCAAGAAAGATAAAATAAAACTTAATAATGAAGCAGCAGTTTGGCTCTGTGATACATTTACAAAGCCCAGAAAACGTTCAAGAATTTCAAAATCTTTTGTGTATCTAATACAGATAGACATTTGCTCTTGCTTATGACACCTTTGAAAAATTACTTCATTATTATTATACATTCTTTATTTATAAATAAATAGATAGAAGCCTAAATATAATAGATAATTTGTAATAATAATACAACATAGGTAATTTCTGTATAGTTAGTAGTTACTGTATTATAATAATATTATATAGGTATAAAGTTTTTGATTTGGGTGTTTAAAAAAAATATTCTGTATAGGTAATGTAAAAATAGTGAACTAAAAGTATTTTAATTAGGTATTAAATAGTTAACAAATACCTCTATTTTTATTTTATAATTACAAACATTATGGACTATGGTCTTAATTAATAGAATATTGGTAAATTATTACAACTCACATCTAAAATCGGTTTTACAGGACCAGTTTCTTTGTTTCCCAAATCGCTCACATTATTACTATCTTTAATAATTTTTGAATTAATATTTAAAGTGCTTATCTCACATTCTGATTTTGTTGATTCAGCAACTTGTTTTTGATTATAACCAAGAACCTGCAGTTCAATAATTAAAATTTAAAATGAAATTTAAACAGAAATATCAAATAATAATTATCCTATAATTAATAATTAATAAATAGATAATTACGTAAATCGTATCACCTCAATTGTTTGTATATCTGGTAAGACTTTCATTGATGATTGGTTTTTTGGTGCATCATTATTATTTTTCTTAGCACTACTTGCTTTTGATTCAAATATGCTGAACATTTTAATAAATAGGTAATGGGTAAATTCAATAAATTTAACATATACGCAAAAAAAAATAGTTGTTACTGAGACACTGTCTAGTACACTAATTATACCAGTAAATAGTAATACCTATTCGCAGTCTGCACAGACGCATGTCGCATAGAAAATATTATATAATAGTACTATAATCACTAACCAGTAACTGCTGTACGATATAACTAATATGACTATACAAAAATACGCTAATACGGGTAGGTACTAGGTACCCATTTAAAGATAACAAATATAATAAGTGGGTTTTGGTCTTCGGGACATACAATACAATCCTATAAATAAAATACTTTGTGTAAAACTTTTAACTGATAAACAATCATAATTCATAATAAGTCTCATACCCGCGTCGTACATTCAATAGTTAATGTACCATATTTAGCCATATGTGAACAATACCTAATAATTTATATATTGTGATATGTCATTACTCATTAGTATTTATTGACTCAATACAATACGTCAAGACAATTTCTTCCGCTATAACTATAGGTAACCAATTACTTATAAATTTGTTTTTGGTACATCCACAATAAAACAATATCAATATGTATAAAATATTAATTATTAATTATGACTATTATGAGTTATGAGCAGGGCTCGGAAGTTGTGGCACTAAAAATGGTAATTTTTAGCTCCTTAATAAGCACTAAAAAACTCTAAAATATGCGCTATAAATAGCACGAAAAATCAAAAAATATGCATTTAACTTGAAAAAATTATAATTATAAATTTATTACAAAAAAAAAAATTAAATGTTATAATTTTATTAATTATTATTCATTACAAAAAAAAATTAAACGTTATTATTTATTAATAATTAGTAATTACATTTGCCAATTTCTATACTGTTATATAATTATAAAAAATATAACCAAATAAAATTTAAAAATATAACCAAATAAAATCATTATTTTCAACTAAATGTGGTTATTTTCCAAATTATCTGATAATATACCCAAAAATAGCACTAAAAACCTTAAAATGACAAAATAGCAATAAAAATCATAAATATGCAAAAAATGGCAAAATAAAATTTCGTGTATGACATCAGATAAGTGTGAAACATATTTGTATCTTACTTTGGGTGTTCTAGGACAAACCAAAAAAAATATGCATTTGCCACAACTTCCGAGCCCTGGTTATGAGTTATGACATATGAGTTATTTTAAACATTTTTTTTCTTTTTTTTTCGGATTTGGGTTTTAGCTACAGGCTCGATTTGAGGCTAAAATGTAAAACCTTCTAGGGGGGCTAAATACAACTGCAGGGGGGCTAAGCCCCCCCTAGCCCCCCCCTATTTACGCCGATGATGACTTTATGACGACAGTCGTCCATATCACTCTGCTAACCTCTGCACAGAAAATAAATACTAAGTAGGTAAACATGGTTCTAAATGAATACTAATTGTCGGCCAGTAGACTCCAAAAATTACATTAATGCAGTGCCGTAAAAACCGGGTGTGCAAAGTGTGCACCGCACACAGGCCTCGGGCCTCATATATATATCGAAGGGCCTCAAAAGATCTAAAGACTAATATTAAACTAATATAAAATTATTAAAATATATAAATTATTTATTATTGATTTGGAAACGAAACCAATGTTATTTCATTTTTTTTTTTATATTGCCTGGAGTCGTGATCACTGTTTTTAGATTTTGAGAGGAACGAACAAATGTACTGATTTTACAAGATGTGTATAATTTTTTTCATTTCTGTCGGTCATCAACATTGGGTAGTAAAAATATTTCGAATTTCGAGATCAGCATTTTTTCTGTTAGAAAAGTGAATCTAGTTGGTACTTTTTTAGATCGAAACCGAAATTTTTAGTTTTAAATATTAAAAAGTGTCAAAAAAAAAAAAATTGTCATTTTTACCTAAAACAAAAATGTTATTTTTTTGGTATAACTCGAAAACGAACAACCGTAGTCCGTAGACCATTGAAGTTTTCACCAAATATTTATATTAATATTTTCAATAAATTACATTTTGGAAATTTTTACTTTTTTGAGTTATTTATAGCCTTGAGAAATTATTTTAAAATTATAGATTATTTTAAATTTAAATTTAAATTTTTTTTTGTTTAAGCCCGAATTTTTGCCTGCTGACTTTAAAAATTGCAAAAAAAGTTTTTGAGGTGTGTATTGAAAAAGATAATAAGGGGCCTCAATATTTTGGTTTTGCACACAGACCTCAAGTAGCCTAGTTACAGCACTGCATTAATGTTTTATGTTATTATAAAAAATAATAAATTCTTTACTGCTCACATCGGATCAATGAGCTATTATTATTATTTACTACATAATTTACTAGGTGTATATTTAATTTGTACTTACATAAGTAATAGATCTAATATATTTTATTGAAGAAATAATATTCAAATACATGCTGCACTCGTAGCCGACTCCGTCGTTCGGTAACAAAATACAAACATGAAGTAATATTAGTAAATGATTCTACGACAATTGCCGTGTTTACAAAGCAAAAATTCAAATAGATAAATAATAGCTACCAGCTATACTGTCCTATAGAAATAGTTTATTGGAGAATGATGTGCGTCGTCAATTTCTTGCGATAAGAATGTTTTGACTTTTTTGAGAATTATTGATGTTTATCTAATATGGGTATTTTATAAAGTGTAATACTACAATACAAGGATAAGTTTAGTTACACGGGTTTTTGAACGTTCGGTCGTTGGCTAATTTTAAACTAATATTTCATATAAATATTTTGTTCACGGGAAAAAACCTTGTCTGCGTGGGCTTACATAAATATCGGGGTTTGCAAATATCTAATACATTTTTTTTTTTGGAGAGATTCTGGGGGGGGTCCAGTACCCCTGGACCACCCCCGTAAATACGCCACTGCCGTACTTAAAAATTTAAGAGCTAATATTAGTACAGAATTTAATAGAATGTTCAAAAAAGCACAGGTAAACAATACATGATTCACTTTGATTGAGACTTAAATATTTTATAATTTTAGTTAAATATGGAAGTGTACAATTTTAACTGCAGTAAAACATTTAGATTTTAATATTTGATTAAGTAATGGCTTTGCTGAATTCTTGGATTTTCATATCAAAATTAAACGGATTAACAAGAGACATACATATAGAGATAATTCAATTTTTAAGAGATGATGGTTCTACACCCGATCCTGAGCAATATTTCCGAGTATCTATATGTCTCAATTACTCGTATATTGATTTATTTAAAAACCAATTGGAGGAAAGGTTTTTGGCACACCGTAGTATTTTTTGAGTTTTGTTTCATACTTCGATAAATAATAATTGAATACTTGAATAGTACTATTTTAAAAATAAAAATAAAACATCATATAATTTTAAGTTATTTCAAAAATTAATAAATTTTGTTTCATTGTATTTGACAATAACTTTTCAAGGTTTTCAATGTTTATTTTCGAATGATCATGAATCTGAGGGTTTTGATGATTTAGTACATCTTTACCTTCCTACTTATGTTTAAACTGAAAAAAACGTAACTGAGTTTATGGCATACAAAACTTTTATGCTTAAGAAAATCTCCAAAACAAGGACTTGATGCTAGTATGCTACCAACATTTAATTTGCTTAGGAGTCACCAAAAAACTATTAACCTTATGGCTAACAGGTAGTCTTCGAGTGAGGCTGTCTTTCAAAAAACATGAAGCTATTTCTACAGATATAAAAAAATATATCTCACCTTATATATCGTTAGAGTTCCAGAGAAAACCACGTTCATTAAATATGTTAGGCAGTGGAAATCAACCGAGCTAAGGATGTTTTAGTTGTATTTTGGTGCTGTTATACTGAAAAATCATTTAAAAAATGATATATTTCAAAATTGTTTATGTTTACATGTTGTCATTCGATTTCTGTGTGCAAGCAAATATTGTAATATATCTGAGTATTTGGAATATTGCAATAGTTGATTGCGCCATTTTGTAGAAACGTTCAAAGATATTTATGGGATTCACCATGTTTCCCATAGTATACATGCTCTTGTTCATTTGACAAAAGATATAGAAAAGTATAGTTCATTAGATAACTTTTCTACATTTAAGTATAAAAATTATATGCAACAAATTAAAAAAATGATTAGAAAAAATGACAGGCCTTAGCAGCAAATCGTTCGAAATATTGTAGTATGAATACACCTTCTGCATCACCTAATAGCTATCCTTGTACATATTTGTCTGTTGAAACGGTGACTATTACAAATTTGGGTGTTGACGTACTTGATTGGTGTGTATTTTCAATTAACTTATTATTTTAAATATTGTACTATCTTGAACGTTTAATATTTTAGTAGTCAAACTGATGATGATGATATTGACAATTCCATCGTTTGTAGAACTTCTCTACAAAATGAATCAACTCCTGATGTAGCAGATTTTGATAAGCACAAACGGTATGTATAGTAAATATATTATTTGAATTGAATTATTGACTTATTTGCTTAATATTTTAGTGATCCAATCTCAGAAGATGAAATGGCTACTCCAAAACTAAGAAAATGTTGGTCTTCTTCGAGAATCGGTTGATGACTCACAAACATTTTTCTACACCAAAAGCTAAACGCAATTTCGCTGTAGTTAAAAACACGGTCAAAAGATTGAGTTATTCAAATAAATTATTAAATCAAAAAAATAAACGTTTATTAAAAAAAGTTGAATCTCTTAATGATGTTATTGGTCAATTGGAGAATAAATCTCTGTTAAATGAGTCAACAGCGAATACTATAAAGGTAACTAAAAATCTGTTTACCTTTTAAAATGTCCTTTCTCATATAATTATAACTTGATATTGCATTATATATATTATTTAATATCTATGTAAATATATACAGTACCGGATCTACAAATTATGTAACCCGGGGCACAAAATAATGATAGCGCCCCTAAAATTTACCAATAAAAAATGCATGTTGAATTAATACTATTAGATTCTGAACGGAGTGAGGAAGGTATTGATTTTACAATGATGTGTATTTTTTTTTTAATTTTAAATACTAGTGTAATTCAATACAAAAGATTCAATTTGTTTTAAAAATGTAATAAAAATGATGAGTTTAAAATTTGAAATTTGCGCCCCTCTATGATTAGCGCCTGGGGCATGGGCCCCGGATCGCCTCTCTATAAATCCGGTACTGAATATATATTATATGTTTATTATATGTTAAGAGGCCGTTCTGGTACGAAAATTCGGCCGTAAATTTGCTGACATGAGTATATTTCTTAAATTATTTGGTAATCACATAGTACTAGCAATTTTTGTTACACGTTTAAGTAGCAGTTTTATTTTTTTATTTTTTTTTCATATCTCGGTGGGACACCCTGTATAACATTTTAGATACTGAGCGGAGTGATCTGATATGTGTATTTTATTTTTTGTGTCTGCTTACACGATAATAGTAGGTAGTCGAAATTACTGTAGATACCTACATGATATTTTCACTGAATATAATGTTTGTATTAAAATTTCTATTTCAATGACATAGGTACTATGCAAAACTATCCACATTTTGGGAAATTAAATTAATTTGTTATAAATAATTATGTTTTTAATTCTGAGTGGACCATAGAATGTATAGGTACCTATTAATTGTACAATGACTTGTGTTTTTAATTTTAGATTCTGAGTGGAGCGATTAATGTATTGATCTTACAATGATGTGTGTTTTTTTTTAATTTTTTTATTTGCAAATTATTTTTAGTTAAAAATTCATAAATTTTTTTTTTTTAATCTAAGATTTGAAAATGTAAAACAAGATTTTTCATAGGTTTGTCTACCTTTATCAAAAAAAAAAAATGTATAGCGGAAAGTGAAATTAAATTTTTATGATCATTTTAAATTCATATTTTTACAAAATGTGTTATTCATTCGATTTCTCATGTAACGATTTTTTATTTTGATATAATTCAAAAACGAATATCTTTAGATACATGCAAATTTCACTGAAATGTTTTCAAAGTATTTTGACGCTTTTTGAGCTGTTTACGGGCATTGTCATGTTTCAATTTTTTTAATTTTTTTTTTTCTATGAACATCAAGTTTTATCTGTTGTGCCAAAAAGTGTTAAATGTAATACAAGGCTCCTGATATATTGTTACAATAGCAGTTGAAAAAAAAAAAAAAAAAACAGGCACAATTTTTTTTTATAAGCATTTAAAGATCAAATTTAAAATAAATATATAGTTAAAAATGTATAAAATATTCAACTTTTATGTCTAAGGATTGAAAATTTAAAACAAAATTCCACGTATGTAGTTAAATTTATACAAAAATGAAATTTAATTTTAAATATTTTAAATTTTTCCAGTTTTTTTAAAAAAAAAATTTTCCAAAAATAAATTGTATCAGATCTAAAATTTTTATTTTCAGTATTAAGAAATAAAAATGAAAAAGGTTATATTATCCATGTAACACAAGAGTAATCGGCTAATAATATATTTCATTTATCAGGTCTTATTATTGCCACTCTGTATTTTAAATACGCACCCACTAATTTCGTCGGTAAATTTACGTGTTGCGGAGTTTCTCAGTATATAAAAACATATTGGCCATTAACCGACGTTAATTTTTCTTTGAAAATGTATCAAAATCGCCAATTTTCAATTGTAATATTTGGAATAAGTTTTAGAATATAATATATCATACATTATTTTTGTTTGCATAAATGCATGCTTTTTTCAATACTTTTTAGTATATGAAATTCCAGGCCTTATATTTATTTTATGATTACCATTTATTTTCTTGGATTAATTTATTTACTTTTAATAGGTTAAAACCAATCAAAATGTGCATCAAACATACAATACTCGTCATCATTACAATCATACATTTCACTTTCGGATTCATTGCGTACGATTGTCATGGGCCTGCTCAAAATGTCACGTCCTTTGACAGCTTAGAAGTGGACAACTGTGATTTTCCAATAGCATCAACAACCCAACAGGTACCGAAAATACAATTACTACAAAGGATTGAAACTTACCCTGTTCATTTTAAGTCGTGTTTGATAACAGTTGATTATTTAATAAAAAGATGCTCACTATTTGAAGATGCACAATTAGTAGAGGGAGGGTATTTTTCTGAAGTCGTAGATTTAGGAAATGCTCGATGTTCGGAAATTCATCAAAAACGTTCATATACATTTCCCCTGGGAGGTATAGTAACGGATTTGCAAATGAACGAAACAACATTAATATCGCACACAGTGGCAGGATCACTGGACAGATTTGGAAATTGTAGAGGCATGAATTTTAAATCGAGTAGAGGAGAATGGGAAGACGTCGTAGTACAAGCTAAATTCAAAATATATTTATCAGAAGGTTCGGCTATAGCAAATACCAAAGATAACACTCTTATACTTCCGTCGGGTACAAAAATGAAATTATCCGATAACTATGGTATTGACACGTTTAAAGGTGAAACCGTATGGACAAATAACCATTTTAATTGTGAAGAACAAGATTTCGTTGTTTTATTTGATGGCCCAGCATCATTGATAACCTCGATCACTAACGATAACTCCAGTATATACAAGTATATCGTATATCAATATGAATTCTGACACTAGCTATATTGTGTGTCTCAAGAACTTCATCCTCAGTGAACCTACCGTTGTGAAGAAATGGAGGCATTATCACAATTGAATTCTGCCTTTCACAATCTGTTATGATTCCTGGAAACCCTTTATCAGCTAAAATCTCATCACCCGGTTCTAGTAATGACAGAAAACCACAATCGGTGGTAATAAAAGTATCACTAGACCTACCACCATAACATTTTGACAAAAAGTTTATCATACCACTGGGTGTTATACTTACTAAAAACTTAATTGTATAACAACTCTTGTACCTTGAATATAAATAGACTCTTTGCTCTGCAGTAGAAGGTTGCTCAACTCTTATTTCAGTGCAGTCTATTATACACCTACAATTTGGGTAATTTATTTCAAAAGCTTTTGGTAATAGTGATTGAACAGTTCTTTTACTTGGCCAAAAAATAAAATCTTTTGTTTGTACACTTAATATTGAAAGAGTATCTGAAAAAACTCTAGCTACAGTGGTTCTGTGTATACCAAAAAACACAGCTAAAGCTGAATAAGTGATCCCCAATTTAATTTTCATCAAGAATAATAATAAGCAATTTTCTTTGGTAATTAAGGAACGATTATTATTAGGCATAAATTTGAGTAAGATATTAAATATTTTAAATGTTGTGCCTGTTAAATCTTTTAAAGAATTTTCATTTTTTAACAGACTGAAACCCATGGAACGCCTCACAGTATAAACATGATAAATTATTACTTGAGTCAACGCCACTACTTTGATCAATTAATTTTGGTTTACAATCAGAATTTAAACTACCTATTTGAAACAGAAGGTATTGGTACTTGTGTAGACAAATTCTTACCATCAAAACAACAAGAAAATACAAAATCCTGAGTATCATTTACATCAAATGCAGCTTGAGAACCTTTATCTATTTTATAAATAATTGGTTGGTCTAAGAACTGTTCAACAGGATTTTCAATGAGCTCATTGTCCATGTGAGTAATTGTAAAATTTCTGTTCAAATTTCGTTTGTACCTATCCTCTTTTTGTACAGAATTACATTTTTGTTTTTTATAATTTTCTGGAAATATTGATGGATTATATGATGGACTTAAAAGGATGATTAGATTTCTTTTTTCCAATAAAATGTTCTGAACAAATTGAACTTTGTAGTTTAGGCCACCATAGTTTTCCCTTGTCACTAAAATCAAAGAAAATTAAATCAGTGTTTTAGTATACAAGTGTGACACTATTAAGACAATTTAAAAATATCCGAGATAAAAAAGTACTTACTCAAGTCGATTTACAGCTTTAACCCATTGCAATTTGCGTTCTTTTTCGTATGGCCTATTCGGGAAATTGTAGAACACAACATCTGATGTATTTGAATATGTTGAATTGCAATTAACGACACAGCAGTTATGGTTTGATTACTCATGCTTAGACAATGTATTAGAAATTAATTTATTGTAATAATTTAATGTAATAATTTATTATTATAAGTTATTAAATTGTGTCAATTGTGATTGTTAACATGATACATTTTATCAATTCACCATTCATTAATCATTATTATTTAATTAAATTCACAATCAAGGTAGATCCACAACAATGATAATATATAGTTAATGATAATAAAAAATACATCACATTATTATTTATTCGTATTAAATGACATTACAACTATAATCATGAAACAAATATTAAGAAATTAAATATGCAGAATTCGAATAATTTAATTAATCATTCAAACTTTCAATTTATCCAAAAGATTTTGAAATAAAACATATTTTATAAATAATTCTCCATAAAACCAGTAGAACAGTCTCACGACAGTAGTGTTGGTCTTCTCCACTAGGGCTCGTTATTTTTCAGCAGCTGCACGGTGTCTATACATTATATTATTATACATTGGTTATCCGCATTTTCTACGAATACTAGCATCAATTTAAGTTATTAATTATAATAAATTGTAATTAATCTAAATGGTGTATTTTAATTAACTATAATAGCTCAATCAAAAGTGTTCTGCACATGTGTAGGTACTTACATAATTTAATTTTAATTTATATAGATTATAATATTATATATTATATTATAAACGATGAACATGTTAAGTGTATACTGTCGGTTTTTTTGTACATAGGTACATACTACATGTCGCGGCAGTAATGCGCAAGCAATTCCCGCGACGTCGTCGGTTCAAAAACGAAAAAAAAAAAAAAAAAAAAAAGGTACATACTACATACTATACATGTAACGATGCAGAATTGCCATTCTATTTAATTAGGACGAAATATGTGTCGCCATCTATGTATGCGCCAACGCGTGAACAAAAACTATTGACGCGCGCCGCCGCCCCGACATGAATATCTATTCATATCATGAACTTTTCACTTTAACGACTTATTTAAGTGCGGTGAACGATACAAATTAAAGTTGAACAACGTCCTTAACACAACCAACATGCCACAAAGTCTCAAAGAAGTTTATATTAAGAAAAAACACAACTTAAACTAAGAAAACAAATAACGCAATGACGCCGCATAGAGTGCGCGCCATCACACAGGTTTTCCGACCGTCAACGGTTCCTATGACTTTACGGAAAACAGCCACAACAGCCCGTAAAACCATTGTGACTATCGTCTTCCCCAGAAGATTTCACACCAAATACATATAGCCGCCCACGGGGTAGAAGGTCTACAACTTACATAAACGTGATGTAATCAACTACCTACTTCCGTCCATACAGCGCACCACCAGTAATGCGAACATAGCAGAAATATAAGCCAGCACGGCCTGTGCATTAAGCACACATACATTCGACATTCAACAAACAGTCGACATTCAATACGCCGTTTTCTTACACGTTTTAACTTACCACCTTGCATTACCAGTGTGTAACTTAAAACCGTCTTCTCCCGCAAAGCCCTCTCCTTATACTCACAGTGTGGGTGGTGGTACGCCTCAAAACGTACTGTTCAAGCCACTCACACTTAACAGTAGACGGAGGGGAAGATCCCCACAACACTCTCGCTAGGTATCGGTGGTGGTACGCCTAAGAACGTACTGTTCAAGCCACCGGTGCCCAGTTGCAGTGGTCGTTGTCCGTCCCTATTGCCGCCGCCGCCACGACGAGCGCGCCGCCGCAACCGGTGGACTCGTAAATTCGTACGCCGCGTGTTACTATTTTCGCCGCTAATCACGAGCGCCACTATCGTCACGCCGCGTGTAGTGTTGTTACTGCCGCCGCCACCAGTGTTGCCAGGTGTGTGGTAAATTCCCACGGCGCGGGTAAATTCTATCATAAAATTTTGTAAAAGGGACAAAGGGAAATTTTTAAATAAATCACCCATATGTGGGAATTTAAACAATTGTGAAAATTAAAAAAAAAAATATAATAATATATTATATTAAAATATTAAATACAATAATTATTTAGGTACTCAATATTATCATTTATCAGTAATTGGTAATCACAAAAGATCACGTGCAAAATGGTCATCACCACGGACTGGAAACGATAGACGGGAGGAGTGCGGGTAGCCGGAACCATAGTGTAACGCTTGTAGTACATGGACAAATGTGGCTCTATCTATTGATAATATTTAGCATTTGTTACACATATATTTATTTGCATATTATTTCTGTTTATAATAAAATTAGGTACAATAGTTTAATACATTTATACCACGGAATAAGATAAACTAAGATAACTCTATTGTGACTCTATCTTAGTCCGTGATTTATACGCACCTATTAGCTCTTAGGTATTAGCATTTAGTATTTAATGTACATTACATTTTACCAACTATATTATCCATTTATTATTCGCTAAAATGCCGAGAAAATGCTCTGTGGATGGCTGTACGGGATGTTCAGAGGGAAAAAAATACACTTTATTTAAAAGTCCAAAAGATGTGGTTAATTTAACTGCTTGGAATGAAGCAATTTCAAATGCCAAAATCTTAATTCGTGCTGGACACTGATGTATTAATATTTCGTAGAATGGATCATAGATGGCGTTAAAATCGCACTTGTACCAGAAGCGTTACACTGTAGTTCCATAGATGACTATCTCATTTCCAGTCCTGTATATCTTAGTCCGTGGTCATCACTAATCAGTTATCACTTATCAGTATCAAGTTTACAAATAATTATGTAACTCACCAGTCACCACAATGGTTTTAAGTGATGCTTATTGCTTATAGTAATTATTCATAATCGTTATTCGTTTGTTTAAGACATTAATATGGATTATTCTGATCCAGATGACCCTAAAGACCGATGTAGTACACCAAAAAAAAAACGAGCAATGAGAAATGAACTCTCAAAAGAAGAATGTCATAGAGAATACAGAAAAAAACAATTTCAACAACAGTGGTTATCAGATGAGAAATATAAATTATGGTTAAGAGAAGTAAAATCTGAACCAACCAAATGCAAGTGTATTGCATGTAATGTTGAAATCATGTGTGGCAAAAGCGAGATTGAGAAACATGCAAACAGTATTAAACATTCAACAAATGTCAAAAGTTTACGTGGATCAAAATCCCTGTTATCGTCATTCACTAAAAGTAAGGAAAATGAAATTTTAGAAAATAATATTAAAATCTCTGAAATCAAATTAGCAGCATTTTTAGCAGAACACAATGTTGCTCTACACACCATTGACCATCTAACTCCTTTACTAAAAGAGATTTTCCACGATTCAAAAATTTGTAAAGGTGTAAATCTTCATCGTACCAAAGTAACTAGTGTCATTAAAAATATTATTGCACCAGTTGAAATTTATGAAACAGTTGAGATAATAAAAAACAATCCATTCTCTGTATTGGTTGATGAGAGTACAGACTTGACATGCCAAACATTTTTATGTTTATTGGTTAGATTTGTACATCCTAACAGTGGTATGGTACACACAAAACTTTTGGAACTTGTACCAGTCAATGCTATAAATTGTTCAGCCAAAAGCATATATGGCCATTTCAAAGAGTGTCTTTTAAAAAAAAATATTCCTTTGAACAATATCGTCGGAGTAGCTTGTGATGGTGCTGCGGTAATGGTTGGAATACACAATTATTTTATGACTTGCATGGTAGAAGATTCACCAAAAGTAATAAAAATGCAATGCTTCTGCCATTCTTCAGCACTAGTAGCGTCAAAAGCTTGTTTAAATCTTCCCAGAACGGTTGAACAGTTAATTCGTTCAATTTCATCATATGTATCTGGGAGCGCAAAGCGTTGTGCGCAATTAGTTGAAATTCAAGAATTTTTTGATAACCAGCGTAAAACAATTTTGAAGCTTGCCGAAACTCGTTGGTTAGCACTTCACCAATGTGTAGTCAGGGTATTAGAATGTTGGCCAAGTCTCATTGAGTACTTTAGAATTGCTCTGTTCGAGGACAAATTAAAATCTGCGCAAACAATATTAGATGAGCTTTTAAATCCATACACTAAATGCTATTTTTTATTTTTAAAATATGCTTTAAATTATCTAAATACATTCAATGCTCTTTTTCAAAGTAGAGAAATTATGATTCACAAACTTTTTGACCAGTCATTAAATTTAATGAAAATTATATGTCAAAACTTTGTGAAACCATCATTATTGGATAATATTAGCTGCTTAAATTTTCACATTTCAAATTTATTGCCTGTCGAAGAAGTATTCTTAGGTGCTGAATGTCAATCACTATTAAATTTACAGCCCATTGATAATATTAATGTATTTAAAGAAAAATGCCAAAAATTTTATATTACAGTAGCAGAAGAAATTATAAAACGACTACCTATTAGTAATAATTTGTTTAAAGAATTCAAATTTTTAGATCCTGAAATTGCATTAGATGCAAACAACCGTGCTGGTTTTGATAATTTGCCTCTACTTAGCGAGCAATTTGGTAATTATTTTGACAAATTTGAGCTTATAAATGAATGGAGACAACTTCCCTCCTCATTGAATAATTCTCAAACTATACATTTAAAAAACCTTGGTGTGGTTGACAATGCTCAAATGTGGAAAGAAATTTCAGTATTGAAGAATTTTGTGAACGATTCCCCTAAGTTCCCAAATATATGTACATTAGCAAGATTAGCATTAACTTTGCCTCATTCCAATGCGGAAGCAGTACGAATTTTTTCTATTGTTAACGATGTGAAGACAAAAAAAAGGAATCGAATTGGAAATGATACATTAAATTCAATTTCAATAATTCGCTCATCATTCCAGGATAAAAATCAAACTTGTATGAACTTTAAGGTTAATAAACACCACATTGCTCTACATAACACACACAATTTATACTTATAAATTATTTAATACTGCTTTCTAATTTAGTTTTTTTTTTAAATATTTATTAATTAGATATTATTATTACCATTTATTACTATATAATGTGTAATACTGTTATGAGTTAGTTTTTAAAAATATTTAATTTTTATTTGTTGGCATTTGTTATTTGTTGGATTATGTATTTGCTTAATGAAACAAATAATATAATTTTTAAGGCTGTTTTTCATATATATAATATATAAAATATGTTGTCTAATAATATAAAATCAAATTTTTATGTACATACATAAGCTGTAAATCAAAAGACTGATATGCGAAATGTATGATAAGTTACTCTTAGTTCAAAAGATTTAATTTTAATTTTTATTTATTGAGTTTTGTTATATTTCATTTGTTATATTATGTTTATCTCAATTAAAAAAAACAATATAAAGTGGATTTTTTACATTGTTATATGTTGTATTTATTATTAATAAACTATAAACAGTACATTCTTGATTATAAAAATAAAATGATTTATATGAAAAATATTAATGGAAAAGGGAAGTATCTAACTATTATTTAGTATCTATAGGCAGATAGTTGAATAGTTAGTATTTGAAGAGCAAATAATTAATAACTATGAATATTATAAAATATTGACATTGATGTTATTTGATTATGTCTTTTATTGATAAAATGGTAATCTAGAATAAAAATATGAATAAATAATTTGGCGTTAGGCGTTAGGTACTCAGCGAGCGTGAGCGAGCGCCAAATTTTTTATGTGGGAAATTATAATAAAATGTGGTAATTTGTAGTACTCGTCGTGGGATTTGAAAAATGTTTAGCTGGCAACACTGGCCGCCACAACGAGCGCGCCGCTGTAATACTATCAGCCCATTGCCATATCCCCGTTGATGTTGTCGTCGTCACCACGTATCGCAGACGTATTGACGGTTCAGACGTACGACAACAAACGCATGATATTGTACTGATAAATACCATAATACCATCGACAACGTTGGAACCAAGTCGACAAGGAGAGTCCAGTACCTGTGCCCCGAGGACGAGTCATAGCCACCGCCCGGTAACACTTTTCATTGTTGTAGTCCAGCACCACCAACAGAGTCGGCTGTCATTGGACACAACATCATTATATTTGTTCTCTCACTTTCACGGTCCACGTGAGTCTTTAATATTTATATTTATCATTACACATTTAAAAAACATATTTGTAGCTCAACGAGCGTAGTACTTTAAAAGAAAATACTGTAAAGCAAGATTGAATAAATTAAACATTTTGGATTAAAATAAAAATATCTGTAGCTCAACCGAGCATATGTAAAAGAAAAGAATATATTGTAAACCATTGAATAAAAATAATAATTCTTTTCCAAAACGTAAGAATAAAGAAACACTATATATTAAACAAAAACAACCTGTGTTTTGCATTCTTACATACAGTATACATACTGCATTGCAAATTGCAACAATAATTAAATAATGTGAATAATTACCTATAGTCTTTATTTAAAAGATATTATAATATGTACAACCATGGGCGCCCATAGGTAACATTTTAGGGGGGGTCAAAATAAAAAAATTTTCGATTGTAAGATAATAGAGATTTAATGTTATTTTTACATATAAATATATACATGCATGTTATATTAGATTATAAAAAATATAAATTAAATGATATAATTAAGTATATTATTCGGTATCAGTAAATAAGAACTGCAAATTTCTTCGTTTTATTCCAAACATATTATTATATTAATGACATCCTGAATGAAATTATCCTTGTTTGCGTTAAATCTTTCACGATGAAGACTCATCATACACAACCCATTTAAACGATCTTCTCCTGTAGTCGAGCGAAGCCACGTTTTTACTCGTCTTAATGTACTGAACGATCTTTCTATCGTGCACATTGTCGGAGGCAGTGATATAAAAATATTAAGTATTTGAAAAATAGCAGGATAATATTCGCAATGAGCCAATAAATCTACAAACGAAATTTCATCACACTGGAAGTCAGTCAAATTTTTATCAATCCAATACTGATACCAAATATTAGATTCCTCTATCATATTTTCAATTTCATAATGATCACTAATCAGCTTAATTTTTTCTTTGAAATCATTAATGGTGTACTTTTTAATATTTGTAGGATGCAGTAGACTTATTGAGAATGCTATTTTATTTGTACTTGAAAATCGTCGTGAAAGAGATGATATTAGTGAATCTAAGTACGGAATAAAAATAGAGAGTCTGTAATAGTGTTCAGCAGAATCGGTTTCGTAATTTGATCTATTTTTTTGTTTGGATGTAATACGTGGAATTTTAATATCTGCGCCAATTTTTTCTGCCATAAATACGGAGTTATTAAAAATATCATTAAAAACGATATCTGATTGTTCTCTATTATTATTAAATATAGTTAATAAATCTTGAATATGATTTTGGACCGAGTATAAATCAATAGATTTTGCCTGCAATTTATTTGTAACTGGTTCTAATTGAGCTGAGTATTTGGATATAATATTTAAAGATATAATAAATTGTGATGTTGATGTCGCACATGATAGTTGGTGTGCTTTTGTGCGAGTAGTGGTGTTAACTTTAAAATCTGAGTCATTATTATGAGATAGTTTTTCTAAAACTGACTTAATATTAATAAAGTTTTCAGCAAAAATGAGAATAGATTTATATTTCGCAGACCAACGAGTATCACACAAAAGTGGTATATTTGTAGGTAACCAATTTTCGACGAAGTACACTTTCACGAAAAAAATTAATAACCTCTTTAATTACTCCTACAGTATTTTGTATTTCTGTCACTGCATTCAAATCATTTACAACGAGATTGAGTCTATGCGAAGCACAGTGGAAAAATGTTGCTTTAGAATATTTATCACAAATTATTTTCTGAACTCCATTTTTGAATGCGATGTGAGGTATATTTGCTTTACTATGACATGTTGATAAATGCTCAGACAGAACACTATCTCCAGATTCAACACGAAACTTTAAAAGATCATGAAAATTTCCACTACAGCTCAATTTGCCTCTAATTGCTAGATCATGTGTCGCACAAAATATTATTGATGACAAAATAGGGACTAGCTTTTTTCTATTTTGTTCAATTTGTGAGTGTTGAGCAATATTTAATTGATCTATAACACTTTTTTCTTTGTTGGACATAATTTTTAAAAAATCTGTTGATTGAGAAACCGAATCCCTATGCCATTCAGACTGCATATGTTTTTTTGCGTGAAAATGAAAATCTTTATGCTTGGTAAATTCACTTACAATGAACGCTCCTAATAATCCTCTTTTAACGACAGGACGAAAAACAACACAATGTTTGCATAAGCCACCTTTTAAATGTCTAGAATAAACTAACCATCGATATTGTTTAAGCCATTATATTTTAAAATTCCTTTTTTGTGCAATACTGTCATTCTTAAAATCATAATTATCAGAAGGAACATATGATTTTGTTAGTAATTTATATTTAAGTTCATCTGATAAATTTGATTTATTAATATAAAATCCTAAATCTGGATATGACTCACAATCATTTGGCGTATAATTAATAGTTAATGTAGGTACCGTATTTATTGACGTAGAACATTCCGGGTTTGAATTTACTTGAGCAGAAACACTTGTATTTTTCGATGTGTGTGGCTCAAGCACAGCAGATGCATTATGTTCATCAGATTTTTTTTTACTTAAAAACGATCTAATATCCATAGTAAAAATTGAAAATTTTAAAAAATAATAATCACTAATGACACTCAGCAGTCAGCACTAAATATAATGTCACACAGAAAGTGGACGACTAAAATGCAGTTAATGTTGTCTGATAAAATATTTGTAGTACCTATATTGTGATCTTTATAGATTTACCACAAATTATCTGCGATAAATAATTTTACGTATATACTCTGTCCAGCGAGAGAACGCACCTCGTTCGCGCATCCAAATGACGGAGTTTCGCCGTCTCGAGGCGAATTTATCCCACCACGCGGCGACCGGTGGTGAGCACCACCACGCCGACTCGCAGTCGACGTATTCCGAGGTGACGACGACCGCGTACGACGGACGAGCAAGTGGTGGGAATGCGCGAAATCGGACGAGTTTTGAGCGCCGCCGAGGTGCGTTCTCTCGCTGGACAGAGTATAGGTACCTATACGAACTACAGACTACGACCTATCTGGCTATCTATGATGTTAATATACGATAACAATGAGTATATTTTTATACTTATTTCATATCTTAAAAGTGATTTCAACAAATAATTTTCCTCGGTAATAAGGTAATATTGTGGTAATATTTATTGAGCTACAAGTTCATAAAATTTTTTTCCAGGGGGGGGGGGGGGCGCCCATGTGTACAACAAATAACAATCAACTTCCTAAATTATGTTTTAATTAAATATAGGTACCTAATTACATCAATATATTTTATAACTATAACATTGTACTAATACGTATATATAGGAGATCAAACAATCGTACGAAAAGTACTCCAGGTCGCCAATAAGTTACAACGTAAAATACGCGATATATTTAGGTACTACAAAATCCATTTAATCGTAATGAAACTATTATTTTTTATGTATATAAAAAAGTAATTGGGTTAGGAAAATAAATCGAGTTATGGTGTATAATAATTTGTATGCTTTATTTATTGGTTAATATTTTTAAGCAAACAGGAACTTTAATTAAAAAATAGGTCGCGACTTGTGTACCGCATGCTAGTACCTACATAAGTCATACATGGGGCGGCGATCATTTACGGAACTGCGACGCGAAACGTTCTAATTGACTATCCGTGAAATAATGATGTACCGCTCCCGTGATTACGACGCGTGAACTTTGTCGCGTAGACGATGTGCGTGGTTACGGCCTACCGCGACGGCGGCATACGGCGCACAACGCCATCTCTTGAGCGTTGTATATTTTTCACTTCTACCAGAACGGCCTCTTAATACATAATATGTATTATCTATGGCTTTAACAATCTACCATTGTTCATGTCTACACTTTGACACGGTACGCAGCGGCAACCAGTACAAAGTACAGGTACCGCAGCGGCCGGTCTACGCTTTTGTCAACCGCCACCACGGGCTACAGCGCGACATCGCCAACTCTCCCACCACGCCACAAAGGCACAAGGCGGGACGGGAAGGCAAGTCGCGCAATACGAGTACCGGCCGCCGGCAATTCTCTCTCTCGACCACTGACGGTTCACGAATACCCACGTACGGCGACAACGCGACCCTCCGTAACTCGCAACGGACCACGTGACGACCGTTTGTAGTCCGACATTAATAGTCGTATTGTATTTTATTGTGTCATCATCATTGTTATAAGTGCTAACAATATACGTTCCACGAGGGACCTCTTGTTAATCCTGGTGTATACTTTATTCATATCGTACCTACGCGCCACTCACCGGCGCTACACGACCTGCCCACGGCGAACACCAGACCACCACCGCCGTAGCCGCGTCAAATTGGCTCCCCGCAGAGGAATCTCCTCAAGTCAGCGACAAGGTAAGAGTTTTCACGCTGACACATACCTCGGATTAACTGCTTATATTTAATTAGTAATAAGTTATTCGACCAGGAGTGTGTTTGCCGGTTAGCTAGGACCCCATAGAGAACATTACGTAACAATTATTTTTAGTACGTAACAGGGAAATCCGCGCAGCCGTGCATAACCGTGATACGGATTGGGAAGTAGTTATATAACAACCACCACCCCTCCGCAACGCCTACCTTTCGCACCGCGACATTATCGCCGATAAAAACAGAGCGCGCAGGCCAAAAACCGGTTCAGCCGCCGCAGCCGACAGCTGCCACCACCGAGGTCGTTGACCCAGTACCACTATTTTTGGTACGCAACGGCGGCACTGTCGTCAGCTGATCTGTTACACAATAATAAATATATAAATTGTCGTAGCTAGCGCGCGAAATTTATCGAAAAAACAAAAAGCCTCCTCAAAACCGTGCACACCGCGCAACAAGCACAATCCACTGACCATACAACAGCGTAACGACCACATCGGTAAACAATTTTACACAATGTCGGAAAAAACGTTACAGCAGTTGTCGTCGGCGGAGCTACGTAGCGAGTGCACGGCCCGCGGCCTCAGCGCATCCGGGACCAAGTCGGATGTGTACGTCCGGCTAGAGGAGCACCTTAGGGCAAGCGGACTAGTCCCCGAGAATGTGAAGTTCGTAAAGGTACGTTTTCCAAGGCGCGACCTGTCGCCGCGACTTGTCGCCGCGACATGTCGTCAATATCTGTTAATAGGAAAATAGTATCAACTGTTTTGCAAGACGCGACAGGTCGCGGCGACTGAACTTTGGGTCGCCGCGACCGACGACACTACTGCTCATAGATCAGTACCGCGCGACACGTCGTGACGACCCTATGGTCTTATTTGTCGGATTTGTCGAATTTGTCTATACAAATTTATCATATGGCGTCAAAATTAGTTTTTTCTCCATCGGAGGATGAAATTCTTATTCAAGAAGTACAGGCCAATTCTATTTTGTATGATTTGGCCGATGCTAATTACAAAAACATTATAATGAAGGATAGTATCTGGACGGAAATATCCCTCAAGATTGGAAAATCTGGTAAATAAAAAATTTCAGTCTTTTCGATTATTAAAAAAATTAACAATTTTTATGTAATTACTTGAACGCAATTTGATAATTTAGTAGACGATACAAAAAAGCGCTGGAAGAATATTCGTGATTCATATTCCAGAAATAAGAGAAAGCCGGGAACAGGATCAGCAGCGACTAAAAAAAAATGGAACTTGGCACCTCACCTTGGTTTTCTGGATCGAGTTGAATATGAGCGAGCGTAAGTAATAATGGATATTTAATCCGTTTTACCCCGATTTATGCACATTATTAAATATTATTAATTCATAAAAGTTCAAGATTCGGGGTGCCGCCACTGGGTGACTTCCCCCTCCCGCTAATCATCCCCATCCCATTTACTTATTGTAATACATGTAATTATAGATTGTAAATAATATTTTTTTTTTGTTCAATAAAAAAAAAAAAAAAAAAAAAGTTCAAGAGAGTAACAATGTTACGTGCATAGCCACTGTCTAGACAAGATAAGAATATTGACAAGTTGACAGTTGATTGTTAAATGTATAATATGAGCAAAACTATTTTAAAATTCTGTCAACTTAAAATATTTTAGTAAAATATACGTACCTAAAAAGTGATAATCTATCAAACATCATAACACAACTTTATTTTATTTATCCTATACAAACTTAAAAACAAAACAGTTGTAATCCTGTTAGTTATGAAGTACAAAAATAATGTTTTTAAATAATATTTTTAATAATATTTATAGACTCGTCGTCGTCATTTCAAGGAAATAATAAATGCCCACACTAAAATAAACAAAATTAAAAACCAAAACAATTTTAAAATGTTAAGAATATTTTATTTATATTATTTTAAATTAATAGATCAACTTCCAACGTCACTGAGGTTCAAGAAATGGTTACCACTCACGATCAAGAAAAAAATGACGAAGTTTTTAGTGACAGAGAAAATAGTTTATCGACTGAAATACCGCCAACTAAAAAATCTAAATTTATACCTGCACAATATCTTCAACGATCAAACGAACGAAATGAATTGATTAAAAAAATACAAGCACGCAATGAGCAACTTTTAACGAGGGAGGAAGAAAAATTAGACGAAATTGACATGTTTTTCAGAGGTTTAGCTATAACAGCTAAAAAATTTCCGAGTAAGGGAAGAATTGAAGCAAAAAAAAAAATATTTGCATTAATGACCGAGTTGGAGGAAAAATATTTAGTACAAGAACAACCAATTTCTCAATTTCAAACTATTCATCAACCTCATCATCTTCACATTCCGTCAGAAAACATGTATTTACAGTCAGTGTCCACGAATCAATCATCTCCATCAACAAGTGTATATTCGGATACTACGTCATGCTCACCTTTTAATCTATATAATATGGATGATGCAACTATGTAAACTATTTTAATATAAAAAATATTTACTAATGATTTAAAAATATTGTTTATTTTATGGAATAATACATGTTATTTCGTACAATAGTTGGTAGATATTATTTTTATTTTTTTTTTCAATGATAAGTAAAATATAAACAG
Source organism: Macrosiphum euphorbiae (assembly GCA_949089665.1). Taxonomy (NCBI): domain Eukaryota; kingdom Metazoa; phylum Arthropoda; class Insecta; order Hemiptera; family Aphididae; genus Macrosiphum; species Macrosiphum euphorbiae. The sequence continues at coordinate 44,509,317 of CARXXK010000002.1, read as the reverse complement.
GTAATAATAATAAAAATATATACTATATATAATATATCAGAATGTAGATACTTAGTAAAGATTACGTACTTGATGAAATAAAACTGGTAGTTTTTTTTAAATATATGTAAACAAATTTAATCATTAAAGTAATTAGTTATAAATCATTTTGCCACGATACTGCTCCTTCATTGTTAAAAAATGATTTGAATGTTTCTCTTACACCAAAACCTTCTGCATTTGAGAAACCGCCAGATCGTGAAAATGAAATTATATTGTCAGTAGGAGGCGTTTGTTCCGGTTCATATTCATAATAGGGATTTTTATTTTTCTCCAGATATCCTTCTCTGAGCATATTATGTAAACAGCAAGCCACCCATATAAGATCATCACATGTACTTGTTTTTAAATGTATAGGTTGGTAGAAAATTCTGAATACTTGGCTTAATAAGCCAAAAGCATTTTCTGTTACTCTACGTGCACGGCTCAATCTGTAGTTGAAAATAGCTTTCGTTTTATCGGCTGTAGCCGTTTTTTTTGTGTAGGGTTTCATAATATGCTTATCCAAACGAAAAGCTTCGTCACCCACAATGACATGAGGCACTACTTTATTTGACCCGGGAAGTGCACATTCTTCTGGAAAGCCGAATGAGCGATTAAGTATTTGTTTTCCCATATTCGATTTCAAAAAAATCCCGCTATCCCCTTCTTTTCCGAAAGAGCCGATATCAACTGCGATAAATTTATAATTGGCATCTACCATTGCCAGAAGCACTATAGAGAAAAAATCTTTATAATTACGATATAGTGATCCCGATTTACTGGGACATCGAATTCGTATATGTTTTCCATCAATAGCCGAAATACAATTTGGAAAATTCCATTTGTAAGAAAATTCAGCTGCTTTTGACATAAAGTTAATAGTTTTTGTGTCAGGCATAAAAATTGGAATTAATTTCGTTTTTAAAGCAGCTAACGTTATTTTGATTATCACACTTATATAACTATAGTTGACGCGAAATCCAAACGATAGTGAACGCATTGACTCACCAGTAGCTAGATATCTATTAAAAATTAAAATGTAAATAGAACCAGTTAAATAATTGTACGTGTAATTTATTAAAATTTTAAATTTACCTTAGTGTGATCGCTAACTTTTCTGCTGGTGAAATTGGTTTTTTATTTCTATTACTTGGTGGTAAAGTTATTTCGTTTTCAACCATAGAAAGTAAAAAATCAAACTGTTGAATATTGACACGAAAAAATTCACGAAATTTTATGTTATTATTTTTTAAATGCCTATTAACTAACACTTCGTAAAAACCTTCTGTATCGCGGTACTTGAACATATCATCTGTTCGCTTTTTTTTTGGTTTTAGATAGGAAAATATAAAATCTTCTTCATCTTCTTCTTCCAATAATAAAGTCAAAATGTCATTATTATTAATATACATCTCCATAATGATTAAAACAAAACTGTATTAATTATAATTAAAATCACACACGCGTCTGTATGTGGACAGGTTGGCGAGTGAACTGATCAACTGAACAATGAACATTATGTACTTTGTAGCTACTAGTTACCAAAATCGCCGCGACATGTCGCGTTTAGTAAAACACAACAGAAAAAATGCGTCGCGACCACAAGTCGCGATGGTCGGTCGCGGCGACAGGTCGCGGCGACATGTCGCGCCTTGGAAAACGTACCTGGATTCCAGGGCAGTACTGAACAACAACAACACATGACATCAGCGCTGGAAAACACGAACGCCAGCCAGATTTTCGGACAACCGCCTGGGGGAATTTTGACAAGCCCAACAGCAAGTCAAAAACCCACAGACAACCGGCCAGAAATCGGCGGCTTCCAGTCGACCATGCAGCAGGGCCAGTCCGCACAACTTTTAACAACCGACATTTTCGAAACCGCGGCGAAACAACTACATCAGTTAAAATTAATATTGCCACAAACGAACGACTCAACATCGTTCGAGGCACGTTTAGGGGCGTTGGAAGCGAGCATGACGCGGTTCTTCACAGAATCGCGCCAGGCAACCACCCAACCGCCAAACAGTGTAGCAGCCCCGCGGTTAGATAACCACCCGTCACCCGTACAGATGCCAAATCGTACACACGATAGTCACCAGTCGGGTAGGTCATATGAGCTCAATGACGGCGGCGCTCAACACAGCGCCAGCCACATCGCCGACGCGAACAACCGACCGTTTTTCGCGCGCGAAACCAATGACTATACGGGTCACACCACACGCGCGTCACAATACGCGCCGTACGAAGCACGCGCGCATGAACGCTCGGTACTAATACCGTACGACGACTTGCGCACAGCAAGAGCTTCGTTACCCGAGTTCACAGGAACAAGGGCCGAGGACCCCGTACGGTACATTAATAATTCCGAGTCGATTTTGGTGCAAGCTCGTATACACCCCTCGGGCTGGTGCAGGGCGGTCGAGCCGCAGTTAAAAGGAACGGCGAGTGTATGGTACGCATCCATAAAAATACTCGACCTATCCTGGGAAGAATTTAGGGTTGAGTTTTTAGAAAATTACAACAATACCGAAATCCAATCCCAACTGTGCGCCGACATCGTGTCAACACGACAAACGTCTAGACAATCTCTAACGGAATTTGTGCTAGTTAAAAACCAGCAAGCGCGCCGCGTAAATACCGGCCTATCCGAGTCGGAATTGGTAGGTATTATAGCAGGATTAACGCGCGACACTTTCCGAACACACATCCGTCTACAACGGCCATTGACGTTCAACGAGCTACGACGCATCGCAGGCGTTTTGGACCCGGTAACGGACAGCACCAAACCGACCCCCCAACAATGGGCCCCAAAACCCAAAAACCGGGCGGATACCCCACAAACAGCCGCCCCGGTCAAAAAAAAATTTTTTAAAAAACCAACAGATGATCACCCACCGGGGCCGTGCAGGTATTGTGGGGAACACCACTGGAACAGTAAGTGCCCACACAAACCGACCACGTCGGGAAACGGCGGGGGAGTCGACGGGGACTAGTCCCCCCCATCGACTCAACACCACCCCCCCACCCATCACCAACCACTATCGGTAGTACGCACGGAAAAGAAACACGTAATCGAAAAGCGCGTAGTTCGGTAATTCAACACACAGAAAAACCAACTACGAAAATTTTTTCCGTCTCACCACCAATCGGCACCCGTCCACAGACCCCCAACCTACACCACCCCACCACAGAACACACTCACCTCACCGGTGACACGTGTGTTCAACAACAACCGGCTCATGGGGCAGCCACAGGTGTAGGGACAAAGGCAACAGAGACACGGGTGTTCACCTGCACAGGTGACGGGGATACAAGCACACACACCACGCTTACCCCCGCATTAGGTCAGTCTGCGCACGTAAAGCAAGAGGCGAGCAACGAGGCAACCGACGTTGACAGTATGGTCATGGCGGTTGACACCGACGACCAGACAGTTCCCGTCGCGGTTAAGAACCAATTGTCCAGCTCGACCGATTGCACTACGACTAATAATGATACGCGAACACGCCCAGACAAATGTCGGCACTGACATGGTTACACAGGGCTAAAGACAAAAATTCAAAATTAACACGTTGGTCACTACAACTAGCTAATTTAGATTTTAGTACGGTACACGTCCCGGGAATACAAAACGAAGCACCCGATTTGTTATCCCGCGACCCGGCACCGGGCACACCTGTAGACGAAGATCGACTCGAGGAAAAATTGGTAGGGGCACCTGTAACGCCGACAACCAATGTTGACCCCGAGTCGGATCGCATATTCTCCATGTTCGATAACCACGGCAGTGACGACACACCACTCACCGCGTCGACGCTCGAAAAGTGGCAGTCCGAAGACGCCGCGATCCGCGACATAGTCGCCGGTCATAAGTGGGACGGACCAACGCGAAACACTAGGAGCACAAAATCGGGAACAAACACATATGTTTTCTCCGACGGTCTCTTACGCGTAAACGTAGGCCCCCACACACCCATCGTGATACCGAAAACAAAAATACAACACGTAATTTGGAGGTGTCACGATCACGTATTATCCAACCACCCGGGTTGGAAAGAGACGTACCGGGCGGTTCGACAACGGTACTATTGGAAAGGTCAAAAAAATGACGTTAGGGCATATGTAGGTGCGTGCCACGTATGTGCGTGCACGAAACCACTAAACTCACGTCCCACCGACCCAATGCAACCAAGAACCCCCCGGCAACCATGGGAAGTCATCAGTGTCGATTTAATGGGCCCATACCCACGTTCCGGTAAGGGAAAATCGTACATACTGGTAGCAACCGACTGTTTTAGTAGGTGGACCGAGGCTTACCCCTTAGGAACAGCAACCTCAAAAACAATAATCGAAACGTTAGAGCGAGAGTTCTTTTCGCGTTTCGGTTACCCCCGCGTGTGTCTCAGTGATAACGGCCCACAGTTTGTGTCAAACGAAATGATAAACGCACTAGAACGCTGGGGGGCACAGGGTTGGACGACCCCAGTCTACCACCCGAGGGCCAACCCAGTCGAACGCCGTAATCAAGATTTAAAAAAAGGTTTGCGCGCACAACTAGTCGACGGCAAACATAAATCTTGGGACACAAAACTACCCTCAATTCTTTTTTCGATACGGAACAGGTGCAACGAACAGACATGCTACCCACCCGCGGTCCTTGTCCTAGGCAGGGAATGCAAGAGACCCGGAGATTGGGCGCTATCTAAAATTGCACCGGTAAATATCGAAAAATCACAGGAAGAGAGGGTAGAACGGGACAAACGTATTATAGGCAAAAAGGTAGTGGTACAGCCTAGCACGAACACCGGCACACCGGTGAAGTTCGGCAAGGGCGACGTAGTCTACTACAAAGCACACCACCTATCTAAGGCACATAAAGATTTTCATGCCGGGTTCGCACCAAAGTGGTGGGGACCGGTAAGGCTAGCGAAGCAGGTCGGTAAAGGAGTCTTTCTAACCGACCAAAAACCGCCGCGAAAAATACATGTGTCGTGTCTAAAACGCGCGCCCACAGGTCAAAGTAAATAAACATTTGTCTGTACTAATCCCCATTTACAGATAACATGGCCGACCAACAACAACAGGTGAAGTGGCAGCAGGTGGCCGACCTAATTCAGCGGTTGGGACTGGTGTCCAGTGGCCAGGATGAGCCGCGAACAGCCGCCCAGGTCGCGAGGATGTCGACCCGCCAACTCCTGCAGGACCCGGTGCGGGCGGCCATCTACAACCGGGGCTGGGCGGACCGCACAGCGGACATCCAGCGGAGGTTGCGGCCACAGCGACCACCTTCAGCACCAAGCAGCCGCACCCCATCACTGACGCGGCCACCAACACCAGCAACCACTCCGGTCCTCCCGACACCTGGCCCCGCAACACCCACCCCCGTGACACCTGCGGAGCCGACACCGGTACCCAGGTCAACGGGGGTACACCCCGCCCCGCCGGTAAGGGTGAGGACGGAAGCACAGCAGGCGCGGAACCGCAGAAAGTTCCAGCAGCTGAAGGAGAAGAGGAAGGCCAGGGAAAGCGAGGCAAGCCAACGACATCGGCTTGCCAAGCAACCTGCGCCAACCTCAAACCCGGAAGCAGCCTGCGTGCCACCGACCGACCACATACCGCCGGTAGCGATGGAGGTAGACAAACCGGCGCCCGAGGACCGAAAGTCCGAGGAGCCGGGAACGTCTACCGACCAAACACCACCTAACCAATCAGGGACCCCGGACGGAATAACCGAGGCGGATTGGTTGGTGGCGTTTGAGGGGTTGCCGGAGATGGAGTACGACCCCACGTACTACACTCCGGTAGGGTCCCCAAAACCCGAATAAACACCACCTACGGGCGCGGGCGAGTCTACCTCAAGCGGAAGCCAGAGGTAGTACAAGCCACCCCCGTAACGACACACCGGCACTAGTACAAGTGTACCCCGTGTGGCGGTTTGGCAGGGGAGTATGACACGGTACGCAGCGGCAACCAGTACAAAGTACAGGTACCGCAGCGGCCGGTCTACGCTTTTGTCAACCGCCACCACGGGCTACAGCGCGACATCGCCAACTCTCCCACCACGCCACAAAGGCACAAGGCGGGACGGGAAGGCAAGTCGCGCAATACGAGTACCGGCCGCCGGCAATTCTCTCTCTCGACCACTGACGGTTCACGAATACCCACGTACGGCGACAACGCGACCCTCCGTAACTCGCAACGGACCACGTGACGACCGTTTGTAGTCCGACATTAATAGTCGTATTGTATTTTATTGTGTCATCATCATTGTTATAAGTGCTAACAATATACGTTCCACGAGGGACCTCTTGTTAATCCTGGTGTATACTTTATTCATATCGTACCTACGCGCCACTCACCGGCGCTACACGACCTGCCCACGGCGAACACCAGACCACCACCGCCGTAGCCGCGTCAACTTGTCTGATGTAAGTGTGATCGCACAGGCAAGCTTTAAAACATTTTTTACTTTTATAATTAAAACAAACAAAATATATTATGTCGACAAACAAATCTTTTTATTTTATCAATAGTTAATTCCAATACCTATTAGTTATTACTATAATTGTTTATTAATATTACAACATTTATTATTAAATTTTATTTAAGTATTATCTGAATTACTAACAAATTAGATAATATTTAAATAAATATTGGTAATAACTGTTATAATATTTATATTCTATTATATATTTTAGGCGTTGGAGTCAGATATATTAGAAAATATTGTTAAAGATATTTTAAATTTCAAGAAAAGAAAGTTTTGTCCAGAGCTGAGAAAATTTGCAGTAACCCTTCAATACTATTCTCCACGAGCGTACACATACGTATGTAAAACATTTAAAAACATGTTACCTCATCCTCGAACGTTACGTAAATGGTATAGGTACAGTAAACAGTTGTCAATGGTAAACCAGGATTTACACATGAAGCTGTGTTAAAAGATAAATGCGATGCTGTTCCTGTTTATTGCAACCTTACTGTAGATGAGATGTGCATCAAGAAGCATGGAGAAGTAGGCACCCAAAATAACGTTTTTGGATACATTGATTTGGGTACTGGAAAACATACAGATGATGGAAATGATCTTCCACTTGCTAGAAATGCACTTGTTTTTTCTAGTGGTTGGCCTGAATGACTACTGGAAATTACCCATACCATACTTCTTGATTGATGGAATGAAAGGAGCAGAACGAGGAAATCTTTAACAAAGGCCATAGAACTGATTTCGGAAACTGGAGCCAATATAAATTCAGTAACATTTGATGGAAAACATGTAAATACATCTATGTGCACTTCATTAGGAGCTTGTTTTGAACTAGAAAATGCAATACCTTTTTTTTTGAACCCTATCACAAAAGAAAAAGTACTTGCTTTCTATGATCCAGCGCATATGATTAAACTCATTCAAAATACTTTGGGCGACAAAAAAAATATTATAAATGGTAAAAACGAAATGATCAAATGGGAGTATATATCAAAATTATATGAAAAAGAAAAGGAAGAAGGTCCAAGGGCTGGTACAAAATTAACTTCTAAACATATTTACTATGGAAATCATAAAATGAATGTACGTTTAGCTGCTCAAATACTAAGTACTTGTGTTTCAGATGCTCTGCTTTTTACCAAAACAAAGGACTCGTCATTTGATGGATGCAATGCAACTGCTGAGTTTTGTTTGATGTTTAACAATGCATTTGATATCCTTAATGCTCGTAAAAAATTATCAAATACACCTTTCAATGGAGCAATTACTGAAGGTAATGTCAAAAGATATGAAGCATTTTATGAAAAATTTAAAATTTATGTTGCTCAATTAAAATTTGAAGATGGTACACTAGTAATCAATTCAAAAAGAAAAACTGGATTCATAGGTCTTATTTTGGGTTTAAAAAATGCATTAGACTTGTATAACGTTCTAATAGAAAAAGGTGATTTGTCATATTTAATAACGTACAAATTAAGTCAAGATCACTTAGAGACATTTTTTAGTGCTCTTAGAAGCCGTGGTGGATATAACGACAATCCCACATGCAGGCAGTTCCAGGCTTCGTGTATTAGGTTGTTAATACACAATGAAATTATAACTTCACCATATGGAAACTGCTCAATTTTAGACTCTACATCAATAACATCAATTACAACTCCGCAGACTCACCTTCCAAATAGTATTGAGGAAAATAATTTATTAATCTCAATATCGGATGAACAACTATTTAGCAGTATCTCAAATTTAAGTCCATTCATCGAAGATATTACTTCATATATAGCCGGATTTATTGCTAAAAAATTGGAAACTAAATTAAAGTGTCAATATTGTATAAAAGAAATCTATGGACCACATCAAATTAGTAACCTAGCAACAATCAAAGACCGAGGCTGACTTAAGAAACCAAATAAAAATGTTGTGAAGATATGTCAGACTGCAGAACAAGTTTTCCGGAAATATTCCAAAAGTGTAGCATTCTCCAGAAGAGATCGAGAAATATTAGTTCTAAAATTAAAAACTAATATTGATGTATCAATATTTAATCAAATGGAATGTGTAAATCATAACCTACATTTAGATTTACTCAATTTTGAAACCCACCAATATTTTCTTATAAAAACAATTGGTCTCAAATATTTCAACATAAGAATTTTTCATGAAATAAGAAAGTTAAACGATTCATGCAAAATTCGTCAAAAGCTTACTAAAATTATTCATTTTAGAAATGAATAAATATATTATCTAAAGTGTAATTTGGTATTTATTGCAAAGAATAATTATTGATTTTTAAAATAAATAAAACTGTAGTTTTTGTTTTTTTGTTGAATAAAATAATATAGTTGAAAAATGTACAGATTTTTAATTATTATTTTTAAGTATGTTGTATTATTCAGAAATAGCGTTATTTAATGTTATATGACCAATGCAAAAAACCATTTTTAAGTATCAACAAAGGTATTGTATAAAAAACTCGAAGAAACTAATAATTATTAATTACTTTGTGCTTTTTTCTAAATGAATAAAAATTAATTTCTAACAATGGAACAAATTCCTTTTTTACAATGTAACTGATGTTACTCAGCATTACATAATATCACGATTCTTCAATATTTATGTAAATATTAATGTTTGTATTAGGTAGTGTTATACTATTTAGTGATATATTTGTCGTAGGAATATAAGTACCTATGTTAATTTACCAATTACTAATTTTAGTTGTAAAGCATTTTTTTTTTCATTTCTACTTGAGACTTAAAATGTGTTAACTATATAATGTTAAATGTACATACTACTGAAATAAATAGGCTCATAATCTCTATGACTTCTTAATGCTATTTCCTGTTGGCCGCATAACATAATGCATTCAATAATTGGGATTAAACGCTTTCGATTTGTTTCAATCTGTTTTATTCTAAATATTAAATTGAAAAAGTCGCTCTGCCGTACAGTAGGTTACAATTGGGCCACTGTATAATGGATGGTGTTAATTTTGAATTCAAATTGATATAATATAATTGTAGAAGAAAAACGATTCTGAGAGGAGACGGTATGTCAGTCTAAGTATAAGACATATTATATATTTATCTATGATATTAAAAAAATTACCTATAATAAATTCCAAATTAATCATATCGCAATAGTCATTAGGTACTTATAACTTGTTATACATCAATAACAAACCGTGATACTATAATAGATATATAATAGTATACTTTAGAATTTTCAATTACCCTCACAATATATCAGGATCCTTGTATTAAATTTTTACACTTTTTGGCCCAACAGATAAAACTTAAATGATATTCATAAAAAAAAAAATATAAAAAAATTGAAATATGAAATATGAAATTGTCCGGAAACAGCTCAAAACAAGTAAAAATATTTTGAAAATTGTATCAAGTACAAAAATTGATAAAATAAACATTCAGTGAAATTTCCATGTATCTACAGTTACTCGTTTTTAAATTACACCAAAATAAGAAAATCGCTACATGAGAAATTGAGTGAATATCCAATGTTGTAAAAATTTGAATTTCAAACGCTCATAAAAATTTAATTTATTTGCTTGTAGACATTTTTTTTTTTTTTGATAAAGATAGATAATCTTATAAGGAATCTTATATTACATTTTAAAATCTAAGATTTAAAAAAGAATTTTATGATATGATTCGCATATCAATATTAAATCATACCTACGTAAAAATATAATAGAAACCGGTTAAGACTCGCTCATGTATTTCCACCACAGACATCAACATAAATAATTTTTATATAATAAAATAGATCGAAGCTCTTCTATAGTAAGTCATTAAAATAAATATACATTTTTCAAATATTACGTGAAAAATATTACATAAGTAGTATTGAAAATTGAGCCCCTCTTAGAACTCTAAGAATTGCAAACCTGGCCCATGCCCTCTTGCCCTGCTCTGAATACGGCCCTGCGTGTCGTATGCTATCTAGTCCATGGCCGGATTGGTTAAGCGAGCTGCCGAGAAAATCTCGGTGGGCCGCTTAAACTTTGGGCCGGTCGTGTGAGTGTGAGTGAAAATAAATTCATGTTTAAAATACGATTGACCACCTATAAGCTCGTAATAATTATAGACTTAATTTTAGGCCACTGAATATGTAAATTGGCCGCTTATAGAAGTGAAAATCTCGATGGGCTGGATACATACCAATCTGTACCAAAATGCACCTAGGTACTGTACATTTTTGTAGAAATTATTTTTGGAAAATAATTAAAATATTCGTTGTTTGAAAATTAAACCGTTATTGAAACGTGTAGCTGGCTGGTCATTGTTGCTAACGATGGTGACATATTTTGAATAAATTAAACAAAGTTGAAATACTCAGTCTTAGACGAAAAATTATTCAATCGATTTTTAAAACCAAACATATACTAAAACAAACAATGAGTGAATTATCGAAGGTCAAACTGGTTTCAGGTGACAGGAAAAAAACTCAAAATGGAAAAGGACACGTAGTTAAGAAAATCTACCGAAAGGTCGCAGAAAAACAAACTGATGATATTGGAAAACTGTCGGTGAACGTTGGAACCAACCACGCGACAAATGCGGTCACGGAAGCAAAACCCAAAATACAACAGAAAGCACTGAATGCCCCAAAAAAGGCTGTTAAAAAATTGATCTCGCAATCGGTCGCGAAAACACCGGCTCAAAAACCGTCTACGAAAAAAAACATGGCCACAAAACAACCGTTAATCAAAATACAAAAGCCTCACTCTAACAAGAAGTCACCAGGGGTGAGAAATCCAAATTCCACCACCGTGAATAAAGTTGAAACGAAGAAGATAAAACCAGTGAAACGTGTTTTAAAAGCAATTCCGACCATTGTTTCATTGCCGAGAGATACAACATTACACCAGGAGGACGGAACGAAACTAACTTATCCAGCTGAAAAACAGTAAGTAAAAGCGTGGATAAATTAGTTCAATTTTGTTCAATTGAAAATACAATTATGTTTACTAGGCCAGTAAAGGTCAAGCGAGTGTTGAGGAAAAAACTTTTGTCATCGTTGAATGGGAAAACTACGAAACCCAAGAACGTTAGCTCGATGGCTGTGGATACCGTACTACCCATCAGTAACAATGCGAAAATGTTTCCGGCCATGACCAAACAAATATGACAAATTATTTAAAAATATAAATAAATTAAGCATAAATTTTAAACGCGTTTATATTAGTGTAATATAAAATAGATCATATTTACATATTGTCAATATGAGACTAGAGTTGCGGAAGACTAAAAATACGATGTTGTACGAATGTATATACTATATATTATGTATATGTGGGTCTCGTAGACTCGTGACAAAGGACAGCGAAACTTACTAACACCGTCTCTAGAGCTGTATACCCGTGAATGTCGGGTATACATGCGCACACAAAATTGTAAATCTCTCTTTCTCTTTCTCATTGATGCTATCAAGTTGTGTAATCGTGAATTATTTCCTAATTTGTTTGTTATCAACAGCCACATTTTACAATAACTTTTCAAGGTTTTCAATGTTTATTTTCGAATGATCATGAATCTGAGGGTTTTGGTGATTTAGTACATCTTTACCTTCCTACTTATGTTCAAACTGAAAAAGCGGAACTGAGTTTATGGCATACAAAACTTTTATGCTTAAGAAAATCTCCAAAACAAGGACTTGATGCTATCAAGTTGTGTAATCGTGAATTATTTCCTAATTTGTTTGTTATCAACAGCCACACCAGAAAGAATGTTTTCATGGCTCAAAGGTTTGAAAACTTATTTGAGAAATACTATGGTGGAGGAAGTATGCTGTACTTATTATAATATAATAACCTATAATTGGAATAAGTATTAAACTACCAGTTAAAATATAAATACATTATACACTAACTTAATGCTTTATATATTAGTACATTATGTTAATTTATATATATATATATATATATATATGTTTTTTTTGTTTAATCAGAAATATGTTTGACAGAATAACATATAAAATAAAAATAAAAATTGATTTATCCATCTCCTGTAAGCTTATGCTTGTATTGGTGATAAGGAGTTACAAAACGATAAAATTAATTATAAATTATTATATTATATAGACATAGCATTAATAATATACAAACATATCTGATCTGAAGTATAGAAAGAAAAATAGGATATAAAATAGAACATACAATATCAGAAACAAAACGTAAATAAAGAACAAACTAGGTATAAAAATAATCATAAAAACATTTAACAATAATTTTATTAATCATTTTATTTTTTACTATATATTTTAGAAACCCTAGTTCGTGAATTAAAGTTTATCCAGATTGTTAAACAGCCAATCAGATACTATTGATTTCGCCCAGTTAGATGTTACTCTAATTTTATTTTTTAGTTCATTATTCATGGAATTGAAACAAGTAGGACCTAGATAATCCAGAAATCTTTGACCAAACGAGGTATTTGTGTAGGCTACAGGTGCATTATATGCTCTGTTTCTCCCGGTAAAATACGATTGAGAACGTTACGGTTGAGAACGTTATTTTTGGTAACACGATTGAGAACGCTTGATATTTATTTATTTTTTCCAACGTTGCCAAATGTAATCGAAAGATAATTTGAGCACGATAATCGGCTATCGAACGATAAAGAACGTTTTCCTTTTTGGCCGAACGATTGATCCGGTTGATATTTAATATTTACCGGAAGTTTATCGGATGTTATTTATAACTTAGATAGGTACCAGATATACGAGAGAATGACTTAATAGGCGTTGTAGTCGTCGCACAAACGGCAACGAAGTATTCGTCAGTTTATAAAATATTATATTAAAATATATTATTAAATATTATAATATATTAAAATTTTAAATTACTATTCGTCGAATGACGGAAAATAATGAAATTAAAATTATACGAAGTGAACGAGGTGAAGATCTAGTACTATTATCTAGATAGTAATAAATATCGTTTTATTCGGAAACGTAAAGACACGCGGTTGAAATGGAAGTGTTCAAATAATAAATGTACTGCAAGTATTCTAACAGACTCAGAAAAAAAATTATTGATTCAAAGAGTAAAGACTCGGTAAGCATTATCATTCCGATATCCCTACACCTCTACTATAATAGAACGTAAAGTTGTACGTGAAAACTGCAAACGAAAAGCTTTTTCTTTTAAATTAATTAATATTCATGATAAATATATGTGGTATGTAGCAAATAAAAGTTTTTAAACATTTTTTAAACATATTTATAAATATTAAACGATATGGCAACGTTGCACGTAAATTCGTTCTCAATCGTATTTTTTTTGGGGTTTTTTTGGGGTCAGTGGTAAGTTCTTTGTTATTTTTAAGTGTTCTCAATCGTTCGGCCAAAAAGGTGTAACGTTCTCAATCGTTCGATAGCCGTTTCTCCTCCTATTTTCTATTTTGATTGTATTGTACCAATTGTTTATATTTTTTATCATCCCATTTGACTCATGGATTTCTTATGGTCAAAGGAGAACCTTCTCAATGTGAATCGTGTGGTTTTCCCGATATTTTCCTTTGAAAGACTACGGAGGACAGGATTAGTAGCTCTTCCTACCTACATCCCAAAGTCCAAGTCATTAATTGGGAATAGATATTTTCTTTTATCACAATTTGAACAGCTTTTAACCACACATTTCTTAACCATGCTGAAATTCAAATGACATAGGTGTTTATTTTTTATTATCGTAAATCGAAGTTATACAGTTGTCAATTAAAACTTAAATGTCTATTATCTTATGTTTGGTGTACGATGGTATTTACTAATAATTGCTTTGTTCTGACGGTGGTCGGTTGAAGCTTATAATTACAAACAAAGTAAAAATCTATAAACTGACCATCATAGACAAAGAAAATAGAAACTGATAATGAAAATGAAAACCTACCGCCATCGATATTATTGAATAAAATTTTTAAAAAAATAATGCCATGCCGTTATGGACTTGTGAAATTATGATGCTAGGTAATAATATTATAAATGAGAATAAAAATAATGTTGATAAAAACCGACTACTAGCGCTTTTGTGTTAATCCCCACAACTACTATTAAAGAACGGTTTTCAATAGGTATAAATTCATACCCCCTGTGTTTCAATTTATATTAGAAACCATCGATTAAACTGTGAGTTCTGCAGAAGACATTTATAAGTCGATTGTCGTATTATTTTATTGTTTTATTCTATGAAGCTTAAAATGTTTTTTTCATTTTTTATTTGATTTTGAAAACCGAAGGTTAAAATGTTTTTATTTTGTTACTTATGTTTCTAGCTGGGTACAATGATAAGTCATTGATAAACTATTTTATTTTTTTTTAAATAAACGCACTGCCCTAACAACACAAGGAAGTTCTTTGGACGTATTTAGTATATTCCTTCAGGAACTGCCTAAGCTGAGCTATTCTGAGTCATAGGCTTTAAATAGGAAGTCCACAGGCTAATTATTGTAATTACGAATGTCTGCCTCCCAAGGAGTTCCTGAAATGACTTGAATAGGAACTACACCATTATTGTGCCAGATAGCTTCCAGAATAGGTCCAAAAACGTCCATCGTTATAATTTAACTATAGTTAGTTTAATTATTTATAATAACTAATTTTAATTAGTACCTATATAGCAACTACTTGAACAAAAATCAATTTTTAAACTACGTACACAATATAGGTATTCCAGTATATGTAATGTATATATACATAACACATATATATACTTAATACTTAAGTATTATATTATAATTCTATAGAAGTACCTATATAATATATTAGTAATATATTAATAGACAACTGCTACTAAAATAATAATTAGCTGTGCAGTCTAAAATACCAGAATGAATTATAATTTTTTAATTGATTGATCATTTAAAAACTTTTAATTAGGTGTTAACTATTATCTGTGCTAAATAGTTTTCAAAATTCTCTAATTTCTGGACTTGAAAAGATTACAAAATTATATAATAAGGTTACATATTATTTATTACATAACTATTTATATACAGGTTAATTAGTATACTATAGGTGCATAATTTGAACTCATAACTAATTTTTTTTTTTATTAAATCTTCACATTATTACATTTTATATAATATTTGATAATACACATTAAATAGATATCTATTAGATGTATACTAAGTTTACAGCAGTTAATTTCTTATAACAATAAATAAAATATAAAAAATAAATGAAAAAATAATTAAATCTATGGCTGTTTAAAATATAATAAATTCTTATTATACCAGCTGGTAGTTGAATTATGTATTTTAATCAATGCATTGATGTTGTTACATGTTTGGGGATACATTGTTTTTGTGATGTGTAGTAATTAAACGGTCAGGTGCATGTTTAAACCAGCTTTGAATCGCAGGTTTGACATGATTCTCAGTGGCTGATTCATAAAAGACTCCGACAACATCTGTATGTAAACAAAATAAAAAAAAAGATTGATGAAAGTAATTCACACATAGGAACATATGTAATTTCAATTGCCTGTATGTAAACAAAATAAAAAAAAAGATTGATGAAAGTAATTCACACATAGGAACATATGTAATTTCAATTTCCTATATGTAAAATCGTATAGAATATTAAATTCTACAAAATAAGTTTGGATATCAAACACGGTTGTAATGAGCAAAAGTAAAAATTTAGGTTCGGCTGACAGCGGCTACTACCAATGTCTATGGGAATGTAATAGGGGAGACCGGGGATAGTTGTAACACGGGGTAAATTGTAACATAGGCGTAATCAATTTGTAGATTGTATTTAAATTGTTCTAATAGATGGCGTTAGATTCGTCATCAAAAACTATTTGTTTTAGTGTGGTTATTACATTGAACTATATAATATATTATAGTTATTATATAGTTCAATGGGTTATTACTGATATATTATCATTACCTACGTAATTACGATAATAAATTTGTCGTTATCACTAAAATGTAAATAAAATTTAAGTTTTATTTTTTCATCTAATTGTTTGATTAAGAATAATTTATACATTTATTTTACATTCATGTGAATGAAAATCAAACGAAGTTTATGGTTCAATAACTATCATTTGTGTAAGTATAATAGTTTTATTTTTATAGCATCAAATATCAAAGAAAATCAAATGGGGTAAAATGTAACAAACCCATTGGGGTTAATTGTTACACTGTTTTATTTGTATTAATTATTTATTTTCACTTAATCAACCTGTCATATTTATTTGATAATTGTTTGACATTTTTAGGTACCTACTTATATTTAGTAATGGCTAGAAATTATATTAGAACCACCACCAGAGGGTACACCAAAGAACAAATAACAAATGCCTCACATGAAGTCATATCAGACAAAAAATCAATTCGAGAAACTGCAAAAAAATATGTAAAATATATATTTAATATTTATTATGTTGTTATTACTATAAAAACCAAGTGGGTTAAAAAAGAAATTTTATGTTATAAATAAAAAAGGAATTATTATAAAGTTTAATTTTTTTGTGTGTTACAATTTACCCCACCTAGTGTTAAAATTTACCCCCATACCGGGGTAAATTGTAACAAAAAAAATTATAAATATTATATTTTTTTTTAATTTTTGTAATTGTGTTTAAGATACTATAGGTTATGTGAAATAACTAGATAAAATTATCTATCTATTGGTATCAAAAGAAAGCATAAGGAATGATTAGTTCACGAGATATAACCATAAATATGAAAAATGTTACAACTATTCCCGGTCTCCCCTACTCAAGTAATGAGATCGAAGGAATCTGAGAAATTAGTATCAGTTGCTGCTATTTGATCAAACAGAACATATTTTGTTGAATGTATATAATGTAATAGGGTTAGTATAATTTATTTTTGATAGATAAATACACACACCTAGTATACTTTAAAATAGTTTGTACTGGCAAAACATGTTTTTTCCTTTATGACCAGTAAGTGTAATAAATCTTGATATTTCGTTACTCAAAAGTTTTATATGAATATGACGTGTAACGTCATTAATGCTAGATCCACCATACACTGATAGTTTCTTTTTCTGAAAATGTATTAAATCGTATAAGTAATAATTTGATAAACATATTAACATTAACATAACACTATATGCATACAAAATAATATTTACCATAAGACTGTAGTATGCCTTATTGTTTAAAATGTCATTAATATGATTAAATTGTATTAATTCTTTTAAAGGAAAATTATCATTGAAGTGTATTTCAAATTCATCAATTTGTGTTGATGTATTATTCTGCAGGCAGTTATCAACTGAACGATAATTTATTAGTAATTTTTCCAACTTGTATAGAATGGTATTTTTATTCAATAACAGTTTTTGAACCTTTATCTTCACTTCAGCTAAATCTTCGAGAACAGATAAATCATCTGAAATCATGAAGTTAAAAAAGTGCATTAATAAAAATAATAATAATACAGTTAATATACATTATTGCAATTTTAGATTCTGAGTGGAACGATGAATGTATTGATTTTACAATGATGAGTGTTTTTTTTTTTTTTTTTTTTTTTTTGTGTCTGTCATCACGTTTTAGGACAGTAAAAACGCTTGGATTTTCTTAAACAGTAGCTTTTCTAATAGGAAAGTGAATCTAGTTGGTACTTTAGGGGGTCAAAAGTGAAAATTTCCCAGTAGTTTTCACAAGCGCCGGGAAAAACAACATAAAAATTAAGGAAAAACGGGAATTTTTACTCAAAATCGGTTTTCCAAAAAATCGATTTTGGTTTTTGGTGTACCTCTAAAAGAAATGAACGTATATACATGACATTTTAACTGGTTGTTTATATTCGCATTTTATATACACGATAACATTTTCAAAATATTTTGATTTATTTAGAACTGTTTAGGGACATTTTCATTTTCCATCTTTTTTTAGTTTTTTTTCTAAAAATATCAATAAAATTTTATTTGTTGGTTGCAAAAGCTTGAAAATTTAATACAAGGCTCCTACTATATTGTTTCAAAGACAGATGAAAAATATTAAAAATCGTTAGTCACAGTTTTTTTTTATAAGCATTTAAAGTTCAAAAATTAACAAAATATGGAAAAATCACGAAAATTAGCAAATTATTTTGAGTTAAGAATTCGTAAAAATTTTTCTTTTTAAATCTAAGATTTGAAAATCAAATACAAGATTACTCATAAGATTTTCTACCTTTATCAATAAAAAAATCTCTACCGGAAAGTCAAATTAAATTTTTATGAGCGTTTGAAATTCAAATTTTTACAACATTGGAAATTCACTCAATTTCTCATGTGGCAATTTCCTTTTTTTGTTGTAATTAAAAAACGAATTACTGTAGATACATGAAAATTTCACTGAATGTTTATATTAGCATTTCCTATACAACATACAATTTTGAAAATATTTTGACTCTTTTTGAGCCGTTTACGGACATTTTCAGTTTTCAATTTTTTTAGTTTTTTTTTTCTATAAATATCAATTAAGTTTTATCTGTTGGGTCAAAAAGTGTAAAAATTTAATACAAGGCTCCTGATATATTGTTACAATATCAGTTGAAAAATATTAAAAATACATTGGCACATTTTTTTTTTATAAGCATTTAAAGATCAAATTTTGACAAAATTTATCAAAATCTCGAAAATTATCAATCATTGTAATTAATTAAGTATAAAATGTTCAGTTTTTATAGATAAGGATTGCAAATTTAAAACAAAGGTTCTCATAAATATTCATACTGTAACCAAAAAATCTAAAAAATATATGAACACAGTTATTTTTTACAGACATTTTAAATTCAAATTTGAACAAAATTACATATTAAAAAACCTAGAATAACTATTTTAGTTATTTTGTTGTGATTGAATAATATTATTCGTGGGTACTTGAAACTTCTAAAGTGTACTATTATATATCTATGATAGTATCACGGTTTGTTGTTGGTGTATAACGTGTTATAAGTACCTAATGGATATTGTGATATGATTAATTTGAAATTCATTATAGGTCAATTTTTTTTAACACCATAGATAAGTATATAATATGTCTTATACCTAGAAGGACATACCATCTCCGCTCAGAATCGTTTTTCTTATACAATGATATATTATCATTGAATTCAAATATAATACCATCCATTATACAGTGACCCACTTGTAACCTACTGTACAGCAGAGCGACACCCACTTGTCCACCTTTTTTATATTGTATATTTATCTGAATGTATAGAGGAATTGATGCAAAAGAACTACTTTTTCCGGGTATTGCAAAAAGACAATTTTTTTTTTTTATTGGCCAAAACAGTTGTTCAAAAAGCTTTTCTACTATGCAAATATCTAATAAAGAAGATTTACATGGTATTTCAAACATATTATTTAACCTTAAAAATTTTCTTCCAATTAAGACTACGATTATTTTCTTTTTGATGAGCAATATTATTTATTATTATAATGTCACCATTGTATAAAGTAGAGTAGTATTTTTTAGGATCATTACGAATTAGAGTGAAAACTTTGCACTTTATACTTGAATACTGTGGATTCTTAGAACTTAAGAGCAAAGGTCCCTCATAATGTTGTCTTCCGTATGTATTCGTAATCTATAGTTGAATCACAATCACAATTCATATTAACAAAACAAGAATTCTTTTCATTCACTCTTCGAACAATTTGCTGCTAAGGCCTGTCATCTTTTCTAATCATTTTTTTAATTTGTTGCATATAATTTTTATACTTAAATGTAGAAAAGTTATCTAAGGAACTATACTTTTCTATATCTTTTGTCAAATGAACAAGAGCATGCATATTATGGGAAACATTTTGAATCCCATTAATATCTTTGAACGTTTCTACAAAATGGCGCAATCAACTATTGCAATATTCCAAATACTCAGATATATTACAATATTTGCTTGCACACAGAAATCGAATGACAACATGTAAACATAAACAATTTTGAAATATATCATTTTTAAAATGATTTTTCAGTATAACAGCACCAAAATATAACTAAAACATCCTTAGCTCGGTTGATTTCCACTGACTAAACATATTTAATGAACGTTGTTTTCTCTGGAACTCTAACGATATATAAGGTGAGATATATTTTTTTATATCTGTAGAAATAGCTTCTTGTTTTTTGAAAGACAGCCTTACTCGAAGACTACCTGTTAGCCATAAGGTTAATAGTTTTTTGGTGACTCCTAAGCAAATTAAATGTTGGTAGTCAAATGGTACACAAGTTACCAGTCCTATATTTGG
Source organism: Macrosiphum euphorbiae (assembly GCA_949089665.1). Taxonomy (NCBI): domain Eukaryota; kingdom Metazoa; phylum Arthropoda; class Insecta; order Hemiptera; family Aphididae; genus Macrosiphum; species Macrosiphum euphorbiae. Next base: position 44,488,562 of record CARXXK010000002.1, on the reverse strand, counting down.
TATTTCAAGTAAGGAAGTTTCACTTATATGATATTCTTCATCCTCTTGATTTGCAAATTGCTCATCAGTTCTAAGTCTTGCATTACTATCAGGGAAACAAATACGATGTTCAACATATTCCCCTTCAGTCATACATTTTGTGCAGCTAGAATAACCTCCATGACCCTTTACACAAATCATATAGCTTTTTGCTGGGCAACTGGGCAATCTACCGAGAGCCTTTAAAATTGAAACCATATGTTTTTCCATCATAAAATATTCCATTTATAGTCATATCACGAATTTCATTAATGAAATCTGATAAAAATTCATTAGAGCTTTTAGGTTTTTTGTCTTTTCCATGATATAAACCAACCAAAAAAACATGGTTATATTGAAAAACAGAACATAATATTGGCCATAGCTGACTATTGGATGAGGCTGATATTGGTAAATCATCAATGTTTACCATTATTTCTACATCACTTTCGAGCGATGCAAATTTACTGTGCGATTTCAAAAATTGCATGATACCTTTATACACCCCGAAATGATAATATTCACCAGGTAAAACTTCTCTTATTAAAGTTTGTCTGGCCGTTTTAAGTATGAATTATTTCCACCATTTAGTTCATACTCTATTGTAAGTGCACCCTGCCCTTATCATTACAAATTACAATTTTAGACCTACTAAACAAATATTTACTACATTACTATTAATTTTTAAAATTTTCTGGTGGTGACAACTTACAGTGCTAAATTGGCATTTGGCACAGACCAATTTATGCCACTATTTGCCATTACAAATGTAAATTTATATAAATAAACTAATACCTAATAAAATAACTTAACAAAACAGTAATATTGATTAATTAACATTTGTATGTATTATATGTGGCATGTACGGCCAATGCTAAATGAACGTTCTAATCTTAGTCATTTTAATACTATGTTAAAAGAACACCAGCTTTCAAACTCGTACTTATTTTTTAATTTTACGGGAGTGTCAGCCTCAGCTTTTGAAGAGCTTATGATTATAGTTGGTCCTGATCTTCAACGTTCACCTTCAAGGCCTGATGTTTTATGTGTTGGAGAAATTGTAGGAGCCACATTAAGGTTAATTGTTATAACAGTATATTATTGAGATTTAATAAATAAATTATGTAAAAAAGTTTTAAAATGTTACTTATATTTTTATTTATAAAGGTATTTAGCCACTGGTGAAAGTATGGTCGACATTATGTTTAATTTCCGTATCGGCAAATCAACAGTTTCTACCTTTTTGGTACCACCTGAACTACCACTTGCACTTGGTTTTTTTTCTCTTGTGTACCTTTCTCTAATATACTTAAAGGTACATTTTTAAGCATTCTAGAGTATAATATGAACCTAGTATATTACATATAAGGAGGGTAGTTAACATTTTTATTATGTAATTATAAACAAAATACAAAAATACATTATTTGTAATGAGTTAACAGTTTTTCAACTATTTTGCCATTAAATTGGACAAAAACTTCATTCCACATATTATTTTTAATATTTTCTGATCGATCACCTAGTGGTAACCTATGGTCCCAAAGTGGTTTACAAGTCTCTATAATGCTGATTAATTTAAACATATCTTCTTTATTAATTCCGTTATTTTTAGTGATTCTTTTTGTACTACTTAAAGTTGTAGGTTCATCTATTGTAACAAAGAATAATTATAATAATATTAGAAGTAGGTAGGTAAAAACCTAATAATCAATTATTTAAATAAACCAACCACACTGAATAGAAGTTTCTAGTATGGACTCTTCTTCTATACAGGTATCAAATATAGTTTTTTTTGGAGCTATTTTTTTTTGGTATGTTTTCAACTAAAGACTTGTCTGTCATACTTTCTAGACAAATGTGTTCTTTTCCATTAACAACAAATATTTTACATTGGTGACACATTCTTCCCTTTTAATATATAATGAAATCAATTAATAATCTTTGTATACCATTATAATAACATAAAAAAGTATCAGAAGTTCAGCGTTAGTTTATTTTTTGAGCAGTAAAAAATGCAAAGTTATAGAAATGTATGTTTCAAAGGAAATAAAATTCAGAAAATTGTTTTATTTTAAATGTTCATTATTCCTCTCTATAAGGATATGAAATATGTCAGTCAATATGGGTAAAATTTGAGAGCCTATGCCCTGTATAATATAATATTATATAATATTAAATTAAGCTTGCTCCATAAAAGTTTTGAAAAGGTATTACATTAATATTTATAATCATGTTTAAAATACTTACTGTTACAAATGACATGGTTAAAATAGTTAAATTAAAACAAAATACAAACGGTTAAGCCGGTGTAACAAGCGAATCATACCCCCGGATATTCATACCCCCCGGGGGTATGATTTTCCTAGGTTAATAGTACCCCCGGTATAAATTTCCTAAGATATTTATACCCCCCCAAAATTATATACCGGGGGTACGAATATCCTATGAATTTTATACCTCCCAAAATGTCATACCGGGGGGTACAAATATCCTAGGCGTTCTATACCTCCCAAAATCTCATACCGGGGGGTATGAATATCCTAGGAATTATATACCCCCGGTATAATATTCCTAGGATATCTATACCTCCCAAAATGTCATACCGGGGGGTACAAATATCCTAGACATTTTATACCCCCGGTATAATTTTCCTAGGATAACTATATGAAATTTACATTATAATCATAACGTTTAATTGCGCAATTTGTATTTGTATTTATAACCACCCAGCTCCTCAAAAAATGTATAGTTATGGCTATGTTATAGTCGCGCTAGCTGACTAGTGATAAATTGGCCCATAGTGAAAATAATTTGTATATACGCCACTGAATTCTGCTGCCATCCATCACCCGAGCATGGCAGATACCTACGGCTACGGGTGTCCAATCAAAAATTCTGCCAAACACAACACACACGTGTTCCTCCCCCTATCGAGATAAAAACGTACAAAACCAAAACAGCTAATGGTCATAAATGCCGGTCTTAAGATCAACTAAAAAAAAAAAATAATAATAATATTAATAATTTAAGTTAAACCTACGGTGCGTATATTATAATTTATTATAGTTAAATTCGATGGACTCAACAATTATATTAAAAAATTACAAATTGAATCAGGTTATAAATATATATGTATATTATATTATAACATAGGTCGGACCGTCGTCACTGTGCTATCTGTCAAAGGAAACCGATAACTGCTAATTAATTATCTACTATAATACAAGTCTGCCTCTATCTTATTTTCACCTGGAGAGGATATTTAATTTATATATATAATGCGCCGTACCTATACGATAAAGGTAATGATCAAAGGTTCATATTTGTTAGCCGGGTGGGCAGGACTATTGTCATTCGTTCGGTGTTGTACGATTGAGAACGTTTTACCTTTTTAGCAACACGATTGAGAACGATTTTTCTAGCGACGTTGCCATTTATTGGATTTTGATGCAAATGCATCTTTTTTTGGTGTAATGAAACGTTGTTTTGTAAGTATAAAATGTGTCAGCTGATTTTTTTTTTGTATTTTTTGGCCATTTTTCACAATTTTTTTATAAAATTTACGACAATTCTTGCGATTAACAAGAGCCATTCGGCACACTGTCGACGGTTAATAATAAATTATATAACATAGCATATCACCGATAAAAATTTTATCATGGCTAGGCTTTTCCGCTCAAACTATTGCCGTTATATATACCTATATACCATACATATATACATAGGTACAAGTTATCGTCGATAACAACAGCTAGGCCTCGATAAGTATTACTGAATTAGTAACCAATTAGTACGTCCAGAACTAAACAAGTAACAATACTAAATACGATAACGATATGTACACTGTACGTATCTGCAGATTTTCAACTGTAAATAATTATTAATATTGCCAAATTCAGTTGTTCGTGGTGGACAGTGCGGTAACAACGTAGTGTAATAGTGTATAATAGTGTAATAGTGGTTTATAATGGAAAACTTTAAAATTATTACGTCTGAACGCGGAAAAGAGCTTGTATTATTAAATAATGATAAATATTCATATGTAAGGACACGCAAAGATGGATTAATGAAATGGAAATGTTCCAATAACAGTTGTAGTGCCAGTTTATTAACAAAAATAGACAAAACTTTCCATTCGTCAAATGGTAAACATGTAAATCATGCAAGTAATAACAACGAAAAAATTGAAAGACAGATTTTGAGGGAAAATTGTAAGCGAAAAGCTGAAGAAAATACATCGACAAGACCGTTAAAAATTATTAGAACAGAGTTATTAAACAGTGACTTACCAAATATTATGAACAATGATATTACATCAGTGCGAAAGGCGATTTATGATAAAAAAAGAAAACAGTATCCAATTTATCCTACTTCTTTAAATGAAGCTATATCCCAATTAAAAAATATACAAAATAATGATTTATGTATGTTTAAAAGTGCACAGTTAGAAATCTGTCGTTGATTCAACACTCATTGGTGTCAATGTCATACACAGTTGTGTGTTGATTTTGAGCTGGGAGGAGCTTGGTGTTAAATTCACATTAAGCGATAGTTAAAATAACTACTACTCGTTGCTATAGTAAGACTCATGCCTCGTAGTGATTAGTGGTTAATACAACATCAGTTGATATTAAGACAACTACAAACTTTGTATATCTTAACAAATACAATTATGTAGATATGATATTTACTATATTTAGTACAACATTACAGCAGTTTTAAATTAACTTTTATTTGAGGGTAGGTTGAATATTGGTTATTGTTATCTCAACTTAAGTTGCTGATATTTTGTAAAAGTTTGTAAAGATGTTGAATTAACTAATGGTATTCTTAAAACTACTTAATGTAATGTTAAAAAATGTTAGACAAGCAAAAAAAAATATTTCGGAACGTGCCAAATTCCATCTGCCCTAGCCGGGATTCGATCTCACTACCCTGGATTACCCATTTCTGCATCATCGTAGTATAAAAAAATGGAAAACACAATTTTATCCGAAAATGAACATTTAATTTTTTTCCATGTGGAACCATTTAAAAATGAAGTTAATATACCTGTACTGCTTAAAGAATCATTGGTGAATTTTAGGGCAGTTTCGTATATATCTGGCAGTTCAAAAAATGATTTTAAATTACTTTTAAAAGATAATAAATGACCTTGAACAGGTACCATTAATAAACGATCAATTCCTTCAACTTTTTTTTTTTGTTTCATATAACCAACTACTACTGTTGTGGGTTTAAAAAATAAATTATGATTTTCAAAATATTTTATTCGCAAATGTTTGGTTTTGAACTCCAAAAAAGGATTTTCGAGAACATTAAACATTTCCTCTATTTCAGTTTTTTTAGAAGTATCATAGTTAGTTAAAACAGAAAAAACTTTTTTTTTTAAATGAGTTATAATTTCATTGGAAAATAATTCATTAACTCCTTCAACTATTTCTTGAAGTAATGTCTCAGTTACATTTGGCTTTGAATATAACTTGGCAATAAAACTTGAAACATTATTTGTAACAATATCTTTAAACGTGCAATTAATTATATTTTTTCCAAAACTATTTTCATTTGTAATATTTGGATCAAAAGCAGTACTACCTGAATCATTTTCTAAAGGTCCATCAATTTCTACGTTCAGTTGTGTAATTGAATTACTTTTATTTGCATGTGTTCTATTTAAATGTTGCCTAAATTTATGTAAGCCGAGAAAATCTCTAAAACAATTATCCTGTTTGCATGTATAAAGTGATTGAGAATCTAAGTTGTGATAAACCTTTAGATGCCATATATACTGGTTTGTAGAAGTAAATTTATTTTCAGTACATAAAAAACAATTAAACATGATTGAAATTTTAGTTATATAATTATCTGATGAAATAAAAGTTAGACATAAGTAGCAAACTATTGCATTATTTTAAATTAAGATTGTAGTTTAAGTTTTATACTTTAGAGTTTAGGTTATAATATTATGTTTTAAGTTATACATTTGAAAATTTATTTAGTATAGTGTTAATAATTGCTGTTGGTTTGTCAAACGGTGTTTTGATCTTATAAACTAGAAGTTGTATTATCATCCATGTCTCATAGCATTCTTTTGAATACGCACAATTTAATGCAAAATATATTTTGAAGCAGGCGTCCAAAGCTTTGAGTGGGCATTCAAAAGCCCATAGTTGTTCATTCACTCTCACATAGCATGTATTTATTGAATATATATCATTGCCAACTAATATCAAATAAGGCTGTATGGTTGCTCCAAATTGAGAATACTTTTTGCGCCTTTTAAGAATTTCTTCATTAAGTTCAATAAGATTCTGTAAATGTTAACAATTTAGTTTTTTAATTTTTAAGTTTTTTAAGCAAATTAAATAATACTAACCGTAACGTGACAAATGAAAGCAGCAGCTGATTCTTCCAAAGATGGTTTCCAAAATTTGGTTTTGTTAGAAGTATTAGCAGAGGAGTTTTTTATTTGTGTCTTCGTTGGAATCAAATATGGCAATAATAAAAGTTTGATAATTTCAGATATCATGAAATCTAAATTGAAATTCATGTTTATAAAATATAAAAATTAATAAAAATATAGGTACTCTTACTTCCATTTACATCTGAAGCATCTAATTGCATAAGAAGTGAACGAGCATGTTTATCTTTAATAGATCCTCTTCTCAAGGTAACCAATAATTTTGTAAAATCTGACCAAGTCTTAATAAAAACATTCCAGTCTTCAAATAATTGTATAGTATCAGGATAGCCTATTTTAAAATCTTCAGCAACCTTAAAAATATTTTTTAACAATTATATAATATATTATATTATTAATTTTAAGAATTATTATTTTCTTACCAATAAATACCCCTTTGGACTACAAATTAATGGCCATAACTCAAAAACAGAAGATAAATTACGTGAGCATGGTCCAAAAACATCCGCCTTGCGAATTTCATATGTAAGTATCCACTTATTTATTAAAATATCATCAAATGGGGCTGATAATCCATCATTTTTTAACCATAATTTTGTACATTCAACTTCTTCTATATAATTTAAAAATAAAACAAATTTACTAAATATTTAAACTTTTTTTTAAATACTACTATAATACCAGAAAAAGATTGATGTGATGATGTTGGGATATTTATATTTTCTTTTTTTCCTCTTTCGTAGTCAATGGCACCTAAACTTCTGAGTTTTCTAGCCACATTCTTCCATCTTTCTACAAGTTTTCCTTTACTATGGGTTTGGCTAGTTCCTTCATGCCTTGCAGGTATAAAGTATATACTCTTAAAGAAAAAAAAATATTATAATTTTATTATAGTTTATGTATACTATATTATTAAATTTAATAAATTTAAACCAAAATAAAATGAATCCACTCATTATTATATTATATTATGATATATTATATAAGTTTCCACCAATATTTTAATAGATAAAGGAATTTACAAAACACCTACCTACCAAAAAATATTACCTAGATATCCATAAAGACAAATTAACAGGCGCGTACCCAAAAAAAAGTTTGGGGGGGGGGTTTGCTTGTACATTTTCAAAAATTTTTAATTAACAAATAATAACTCATTTCCTGAAATTTTTTTTTGGGGGGGGGGGGGGGTTGAACCCCTAGAACCCCCCCCCCTTGTATACACGCCTGCAAATTAATAATAATAATCTATGACTAAATTATATAATATATTGTATAACATAGTATAAAATAATGTATATAATATATTATTTAGAAACGTACGACATACCTTTATTTCTTTTGGAAAAATTTCAACTATTAGATCTGCTATTTTATGGAAATAAATATCGCTTCCCCTACAGACATAAAAATAAATATATATACAGAAAATTGCTACCCAATTAGCATATTTATCAAATTAAAAGAGCAACATTTAAAAATGTAGTATAAATTGTAACTTATAAGTTTTGTTTGTATTTACAACAAAATATCAATTAAGTTTCATCTAATTATTTATCATATAAATCTTTAAAACTATTTAAATTGAAAAATTAATTGATTTAGATTTCAAAAATTACCTGTTCTGTTCTTGAAATAAATGATTGATAATCAGTTTTGTTAGTGAGTTTTGAGCTTCATCAGACAGGTTACCATTATTTAATCTAGCATCAGCAAATATACACCTACCATCATTTGTGGTATGTAATAGATCAAGCAGGGTCTAAAATAATTAGTGGTAGGTATTAAATTAAACCTTTATAATTTGAAATTTATTGTACAATTCAATAATTGTTAAGAACAAATAGAAATGTTAGGCAAATGTACGTAGGTACTATCTACCTACTTTTTAATATTATACTATGAGAAGACAGGTTAGTACTTATTATATAATAAGTATATACTATTAGATAGAGGTATAGGTATAGGTAAAATAACTTACTTCTGTCGACCATTCAATAGTCCTCCTTTCTTTAGTATGAGAATATGATGTAGAGCTCGGCAAGGCAATTGTAGATGTTGAAGGATTTGTCAATGTTGAATATGTTTTATTACTAAACTCATCTATTTCAGATGTGTTCGAGTCTGTTGGTACAAGTACAGCATTTAGTGTGCTCGAGAGACTAGGAACAAACTTTTTACAATAGTAAATAAATCAACAGTACCTAAGACTTAATTTATTTATACATAACAATCTTTTATTGTAATCTATATTTGCAGACACATGACAAAATAAAAGTATTTTGTTTATACATTTATTAATTATTTTTTAATATATTTTGTCACGCGCAAAACACGCTTCAAAACCACGTTTCAAAACCAAATATTGTATAGGTGAATTTTAATAATATAATATCTTACCTGCATATAATTTTCCATTGCAATTTGTAAGTAATGGAAAATGTTAATTTGCAATAACAAATTAATGTGAAACTGGCATTAGAAATAGTTAAGTTTAACACGCGGACAAAATAAAATCAACGTAAACTGTAAACACACGAGTCACGACAATTTTGTAGTCACACAAGTACACAGCACAAGACGTAACAGCACTACAGCAGTACGCCAGTTGTACAACACAAAAGTAATATTATCATGTCTACCAATAAACTATAAATATCATAAATTAAAAATAATAATTTATAAACATTGATATCAGTAGAAATTAACCGATTAATCGTTGGTAAATCTATATTTATATTCAAAATAACATTTATACAGTCCGGCCCACGAAAGCCCATACTACTAGATTCCCACTATTCGGCAACATGCCGATGCGCAGCGACGGACGCGTTTTTACGTATGGACTCTCGTAGCCCGGAGTATACATGAGTGTATTTTACTATTTTTAATCGCACATATACTATAATGTAGAAATAAATAATGTATTTAATTCAACAATAAACTGATGTTATTTTAACTATAAAATAGTTAATTATACAATATATTTATTTATAATATTTATTATTTATATGTTTTATGGAACACATGCATTATTCATCAATACACAACGCCCAATGAAGTATAACTTTATCTGTTAGTAGGGGAGATCTGGGTAAATTGACGAATCTAAGGTTCAATGTTTTTTTTAAATATAACACCTCAATACTTACACACTTACCTAGATAGAGGAGCTTTTCAAGAGTTGTACAATAATAGTAGAAACCATACAGGTTGAAAAAATGTTTAAAAAATATTTGAAACTCGTCATCTTACCCATATGCTCTGGTAGTGGGGTAAGTTGATACATTGTATTATAATTTGATGAGTGAATATACTTTTCATAAAGTTCACCCTAACAACACATGACGTCCACGGGAACTTCCCGTTTGCTTCCTGACTGGAAACAGCCCAGGTGGATTCCCTATGTACGTCCATTCAATATCCCCCAAAATTTACAATTATTACACGATTTTATTTATTTTTCCAGTCTGGAAAATATATATAATAATCCTAATCACTTTTAGTTAGAACTACATTGGACGTCCACAGACCGTTCGAAATATAATAAAATTTTACATCTAAATATAATAATTTTATTATTGTACTGCTGCAGCTGTAGGCTGCTGTTATACATTTTGCGTTTATACTGTTATCAATGAATTATATAATAATATTATAATAAAATATATATTGTCAGTACCCCGAATTCGACCATGGCTCGTACGTCGTCTGACAGTGTCGTAATTTCGAAAAGTTTTCTATTAATACAATGAACACGGTTACGATCCGTGGTAAGTCGTCAGTGAAAGACGCTTTAAGCTGGGTTCACACTACACCGTGTCGTGTTGTGTCGTGATATGTTGCCGTGCTCAGATTGGTCCAACCACGTGATTAAATCTGGTTTCTATCACAAATTTTACGGTTTCTACTACGAATACCATGATGTTCCCACATATACCATGAAGTTGATTTCATCCAACTTTTGAACGTGTGGTTACTGATTTAATAGTGATAATATATAATTTCAAATAATAATGATAAACAATTTAAAATCTTATTTCTTATTACTAATTATTATAGTATAATTATTATAACTATATTAAACCTGGTGTGACAGGAAAATGATACCTCCTAATTATTATACCCCCCGGGGGTATGATTTTCCTAGGTTAATTGTACCCCCGGTACAAATATCCTAGGATACTTATACCCCCCAAAAATATATACCGGGGGTACAAATATCCTAGGATAATAATACCTCCATGGGGGTATGAAATACCTAGAATATTTATACCCCCGGTATAATATTCCTAGGATATATTATATACCTCCTAAAATATCTTACCGAGGGGTACGAATATCCTAGGAATTTTATATCTCCCAAAATGTCATACCGGGGGGTACAAATATCTTAGGCGTTCTATACCTCCCAAAATCCGGGGGGTATTAATATCCTAGGAATTATATACCCCCGGTATACTATTCCTAGGATATATTGACGCGGACACGATGATTGCTTCAAGGTTGATCGTGGTCCGGTCGAAGTGTTTGGTTAGGATTGAGATGATGAAAAAAAACACAACACTAACACTTTAAGAATGTCACAAATTATGTATTATAATATTGCGACCAAAATATAATAATACATGACGTGCCGCTCGGGCAGATGAGTTTAACGTCGGACGATATGTTATCGGTCCGACGGTCCGATGGTGGATCTCGAATCGCCTTTTCCGCCGACCGTTGTACGTCTTACGCGACACAGCCCCCCCGTCCCGCCTTGCCGTTACCGGCTCGGTGGGAGAGTCAACCCGGTCGCGCTGCTTGCATCCCGTGGTGGTGGTTGGAGTGCTTGTACATTGTACTTGCTACTAACGCGGGCCGCGTCAATATATACCTCCTAAAATATCTTACCGGGGGGTACGAATATCCTAGGAATTTTATACCTCCGAAAATGTTATACCGGGGGGTACAAATATCCTAGGCGTACTATACCTCCCAAAATCTCATACCGGGGGGTACGAATATCCTAGAATATTTATACCTCCTAAAATGTCATACTAGGACAATGACCATACCTAAGACAATTATATCCCTAGTACAATATTCCTAGTATATTATATATTATAATACACCTTCGGTACAATATTCAATATTCATAGGTACTACACTCCCTAGTTTTTTTTATACTGAGGGATACGAATATCCTAGGGAAATTATATTTTTATAAAATATTTCTACTCATTATTTTATGTTTCCTACTTTACGGGAAACGAGATTAAAACCATAAATTGAATTTGATTAATTTGAACAATTTGTAGTTTGTCTAAACATGATCGAAGTTGTATAAATGTATAATGTTATAATACTTACATAATATTAAATGCTAAATACTAATTGACTCCAATATGATGATATAAGTTAAAATGTGTTAAAGAATGCAATACAAAATACTTTGTAAATACTAATATAATCTAATATTATGAAGCATTATATTGTGTCTAGTTCTGTGGTTCTATGAAGGTATAGACGCATATTTTGTTAACATCAGATTTTAAACACTATAGTAATAATAAGTAATAACACTTATTGAATAGTCACACCTTGACAAAATTACATAACTATTATTATTTATTGATAAGGATAACCAAAACATTTAAACCACGATTTAAGATATACATAAATAAATCTCAATTTGTGATTTAAACACAACCTATTATGCATATTGCATTCCCATCAGAATTATTAATGAGGTGATTAAAATATATTTTACCAAATAATTAATATGCAATAGCGTTATCATATTATTGTTTATCAGTCACAAATAGTGAATTTGAATAAATTAAAATATTTTTTTTTTTTCATCTAGTACCTACATAGAAAACACGTTTAGTAATACGTATTATTATTACCATGATTTTAATATTTATTAATATTTATTGTTAGTCTGGAGTTTTACATCGTAAACAATGAGAAAACCCAAAAATAGAAACATGTAATGAGCATGTAGTAGGTAAGATTGTAAGAACAACTATTTTATTTTTTTTATAATAATTGCAAAAGCAAAAATATCTATCCCTGCTACCCACCTGCCACTCCCGAATGATGATGGTCTCATTAGCTGATACCCGTTTCATAGAAGTGTGTATAAAGTATGAAAAATAATTATTGTTTCAAACCAACAAAAATAAACCAACATTCATGGATATTGGACTCACAAGCATAATAATATAATATCATTATAATTTATAACAATTTAATATTTATAAAACCCTATTAGAATTCCCGGTATTTCAGTTATCGCTTAACCTATCTGTACGAACTCTGTCCTTTGCTGTAGGCGCAATAAAATAAACGGTATACAAAAATTGACAATTATATATTTTGTGACTGTTATTGACTATATTTTTTATTTTGTTCATTTAATTATTTTATTCATGAAACGGTTTGTCCAAGTTTTAAATGGTGGCCCGTCCAAGATCCTAAAAAAAAGATGATTCAAGTACTCAAACAACTGAACCACCTAATAAATACTTCTAAACTGAAATATTTATTTGATGGATTTTTTTAAAATAATTTCCTTAGAAGTAAATAAATTATCTGCATTGTGCCAAAATTGCTCCAAAGTTGTAAATGGGAGTATTAATTCAAGTGGTAATTTCCTTAGTCATTATAAAGTATGTATAATTTTAAGACCAGCTATTTATTTTTAAATTCTATTTACAATTTACAAGTGCCATTTACTACAATATTAATATTTTGTAAATATTTTAGTATAAACATGCTTCAATAATGTCTAAAGTTGAAGAATCCAGGAAAAATAATCTTATAGATAAAGATAAATACACCAATTATCTCATGTTTATCTTGATAAAATTTAGTATGATTATCTTTATCTGTATCTAGATAAAAATTATTACAGTGATCTTTATCTTTATCTAGATAAATTATTAGTTATCTATTCCCAACACTACAGTTATATGATTTATGTCAAAAGCGCTGAAAGTTAAACAATGTTATCAAAATAATAATAGATTGAATATTAATTTGTTACAAGTAAGCTTCTACGTTTTGAATTGTTATGTATAAATATTAATGAGGTAGGTAATCTAATGTAGCTAAAAAGTTTAAAATGGTTATGTTATTAAATTTTAATGATATCTATGATATTTCTAAAATAGGTACCTAGTACATTTTGTCAGTATGTCTTGAGCAGTATTAATTATTATAATATAAATTATAAAACATTCCTACAACATACAAGCATGAATGTGGTTAAGAATATAAAATAATTTGTAGAAAGTCAATGAAAGATTGAAATAATACAATTTTTATTACATGACGACTACCTATATTACTTTTGATAGGAAATATGGTGTCAGGATATTAGAAAGTCACTAACAATGTAAAATAACAATCGTGAGGCGTTTATTTAACGAAAAACTTACAAACAATTACGGCACACAGTGGGTGGAATTTCGAAAATAGCTGGACAAAAATAATAAATGTAACATAATTTTGTTTAATGTTTTTTTACGTATAATTTACAGGAGTTGAATAATATTGAACATTGGTTATAAGTCGTCTTAAATATACATTAAAAAAATTTAACATAATAATATTTAACATTTAATATACTATTTTATTCAGATTCTGAGTTTGGAATAGCAACGGTTTTTTCTATAGGTATTGAATCTGAACTAGTTAAAAGAGTTAACACTTCTGGGGATATTGGCACCATTTTTTTGGAAGGATTTGGCCGTATTGATGATATAACCGGATCAGAAGTAACGATTAAACGATGAAGAAGATCTATATTTGTATCAATCCGACTGGTTTTCCTAGTGAAATGTTCTCGAAAAGATCTGTAATGCTTATTTCTCGCTTCCGAGGCTTCCTCAGATAGTTGCCCAATTGGTAGCAAACAATGTTTAATAACATCGGCACCGTGCAATAAAATTTTGTGGACACTAGCTGGCATATAGTACCAGTTATAATATTCTATGTAAAGTTTTGCCGTATCCATAGCATACTTTTCAAATGCCGAAATATTTATATGAAAACCACTTGAAATTGTTGCAAGTATTACTCCAAATCTAGATATTAGTTCTACATTCAATCCGGTAATTTCTGCTGATAATAAAGCATTTTCAAAAAACCTCCGAGCAGTATTACCATCATTGCTTGACACACAACCTTGTTTAGGTTGATCAATAATAATACCAACTTCTTTTCGAAAACGATTGATTATATACGTTTTTCTACGTTTAAATGATTGTTTGTCTTCCGGGCTTCTCATTTGCCATTTCTTCACTTCCAACCTGTACGAAATATGCATGAGACATTCAAAAAATCGTATATGTGCATGGAGAGTAGACAAACCAAACGAATAAGTCGATACATTATTAGTTCTATTTTTAGCTAATTCTAAGTTATTAGTATATTTTGGATACTCCACAAATATAACAAACTTGGGAACTTGTGTAGGTTATTGAATTGCAAACTTTTACATCAATCATGGTGAGCAACAATTTATTATTGATTTTTAGATTTGTTGAGCCAATAATCACTCTTGTTGGTTCAAGGTCGTTAATTTGATTTTAAATATACATAACTTCATTTTTTATGGTATCTTTTGTTTCTTTTTCAAATAAAAACCGAACTGGTCTGCAAAACTTAGTTGATGATGGACGTGGATTTTTCCATAATGTTATTTTTTCACTATTGGATTTTTGAAGTCCATGTATTTGAATTGGTACAAGAGATGTCATTAAAAGATTTGAATCACAAAAAGCATCATTAGTGAATTTCTGTTTGTATTCCCTTTGACCAGAACTTCCGTCAAAACCCCATTTATAAATACATTCTACTGAATCTGGTTGTATATCATTTATACATTGCTGAAGAACTATATCTTGTAGTTTGACGATTTGGGAAGTTGTAATATTTAATATGGCCTGCAATTTAATTTCCGCAGATGATTCGGTAACGACAATACTGTGGTCAGGTGGATAACATTCTTTTTTTACACTTTTTATAACATCGTAAGAAGGAAAAACATACACTTCTTTCTCTTTTAGTCGTTGGCGTAATGTCATATATTGTTGCTTGGTCAAGTTTAAATCTACAAGAATAGCCAACGCTTCTTCTGGAGAAAACATTTTATTATTATTAGACTTACGCATGGACATTTTATATGCTTTTTTTAATTTATGAGCTCGAGTTGGTGTTTTTTCGGTCACTTCTTGAATAACTGACGAAGCATGCCTTTTACCAGAACGGTGTAAGCTTAGACGAGAAGCAAATGCTAATTACTGAGAACTATGCGAGTCTAACAAATGTTGAACCTTTCTTTTTTTTGTTTTTTCACAGCTTTCTTGAAAAGGTTTTTTTGGACGACCACGGCCTTCAGTCATAGTATTATTAGGCTCATTTTTTTTTAAAAGAAAACATTAATTTAGTATCCAGCCAGAGAGAGTATTTTAAATACAATTTAT
This sequence comes from Macrosiphum euphorbiae, assembly GCA_949089665.1. Lineage (NCBI taxonomy): Eukaryota > Metazoa > Arthropoda > Insecta > Hemiptera > Aphididae > Macrosiphum > Macrosiphum euphorbiae. The sequence continues at coordinate 44,472,644 of CARXXK010000002.1, read as the reverse complement.
TTGCACTACGACCACACTCTTTCCATTTTTTTTGATGGCTTGATAAAAAAGTAAAAATGACCGAAGGAATATTTGTTTGAATACTGCGTACATTTAACTTATTTTCTACATATTCAATTATGATTTTTCGAGATTGAGCATCCAGTGGTCTTATATTTCCATTTTTTCTTAAAAATTCAAATAATTCTCTACGCATAACAAATGACAAAAATGATAATTATTTTAATAGAAGCAACGAAGAGCAAACAAAATATACATAAAATTAAATTTTATGAACTGTATAACAATTTGGCATACTATTTATAGAGGTCAGTTTTGACCATTTTTTTTAAAACTACCATTAAATTTAAAATATTTAAAATTAAACGTATAATTATGCATTGATTATTTATAATACTATTAAATGGGTGGTTAAAATTATTATTATGAAACATAAACTCTAATACATACCTTCATTAGTAACCTTCGTCGTAAATAAAATATAAAAACCGGAAATTGAATGACTATTACCATTTGAATTCTCAAGAGCAAATGAGGCAAAATATTGTATGACTGACCAATTATTATCTTATCGCAATATATAAATATCATTATCTGTCAAAAACTGCTGATAATTTTTGTATTTTGTTGACTATAACATTCTTATAAACGAATAACATCAATTTCAAAACAATTATGAGTTAAATGAAAATTATATTTTTGTCCAGCTATTTTCGAAGTTCCGCCCACTGTACTCACTCACTCAGCACCACGATTAAAGATATACAGGTTGCACATCGCCCTATAGTAAACCGCTTCCAGACTGATTTACAAAGTGACTATAAAAATCAGCTGTTAATAATTAACTAGTGGCGCTTAATGTCAACACTCAACCATATGTGTCGACATTTAGAACTAATTTTACACCTATATATCTATAATCGGTTAATTGTAATACTGCCGCTTGGAGCGCCACTGGTTAATTATTGGTAGTCATTTCGTATTTCACCTTATCAGTAGTCGATGTGCAACCTGTATATCTTTAATCGTGCTCAGCACCGCGATCGCGACAAAACAGAACGAGGCAGTCAAGTCGCCGAGCACAGTCGAGCCGCCGGAGCGTATCAGTGTTGCCACGGTGGCGCTAACACTTTTTCGTTAGTTTTTTTGAAGTTAAATAAATAGATTAAACTAATTATTAATGAGGTATGTAACTCTCTCTCTATATATATTATATATTTTACTTTTAAAGTGATAAAAAGAACAATAATATACTTTATTACAATGGTTTATATTATGTAGATACTTTAACTATTATTGACATTATTATAAAAAAATGATTATTTAACAGAGTTACATAGTTAGGTAGGTAGGTACTAACATTTTAATTATATTTTAATGTTTAAATTGTTTAATATTCCAAGTCCAGCAAATTGGACGAACAAATAAAAATATTTATAAACATGTATTAATTTAGGTACTATATAGGTACCTATTTGAAACCTTATGATATCATGTACCTATTTATGTAGTCATTTTATCATGGATTATCAAAAAAGTTGTCATTGATCAAGTGCATAGTTGTATAAATTATAAGTTGCTACAAAACATTTAAAGTTACCTATTCAAGTTTAATTTATGTATTTGACATGATGTTACCGATAAATCCCATGATTAATAGCTAGTAAAGCAAGGCTTCAATTTACCTGCCTACTTAGTCAAAGATACATTTTAATTCAGAATTTTAATAACAATGATTTGTAAAACCTAGGCTGCACAAAATCATTAAAGTAAAAGTTCAATGATCTCTAACAAAAAACGAAAAAACTAATATGACTTAACTAATATAATTGCTAAAAATATAAAGCTAGTTTATATAGGAATTAAACAATACACTTATTTTTTAACATCTTTTTCTTTGTTTATACATTATTTGTATAGACAATCACAAAAAATTGCTTATATTTGTGTTATGTATTTCAGATTGTAGTTTTCTTTGAAAAAAATCAATAAATACGATGATTACTGTTAATTTTTTAAATAATGAATCTATAATAGATTTTTTGGAACCATGGTTCAAAAAATAATAATTGAATTTGGCCTGTTTAAAAGAAGAAATATTATACTAATGAATTCAAATGGTTACCACCGAGAGACCTACCTACTCTTAGAGTAGATATCTGCCTACCTAAATTGGAGTTCATATAGTGTGTTCTATTGTAACATAACAATTTATATTTTATTATTTTTAATTATACTGATTCTTGGCAACAATTTATAGGCAACTTGGAAACAGCTAGTTTTAAAACTAACAGAGCCCACTAGCCCAGTAGATAGGTAGGTTCGTTTGACTTATCTATAAAGCAAGATTCAGAAATTTATAAAAGCCGAGATGCAATTCCAAAAAAAGAAAGCTGATCAGACTAAAAAGCAAGGTCTTCAGTTTTAAAAATAAGTAGGTAACAACACTGTTTATATTTTTGATAGATCAGTTAAAATTGAAAATATTTATTTCAATAAAATTAGTTTTCTTCTTAGATTTTATGAACAGCATGTTTTTGAACCATTGTTGTCTAATGCTGGTAAATTGGTATTCAACAAAAGTTATTGAATTACAAATCACAATGTATAGAAACCTACCCAGACACCCAGAGGTTAGTAATATTTTATTGTTACTTCCTAATATAAAATGTTCGCTTCGCTAAGATTCTCAAATTAAAAGTTAAAAAAAAGTTTCAGATTCCATTAGAGTTCAACCAATATAACTATTTAATGATGTTCGTATACTATTTTTCCATATTGTTATGGGTTGCTGCATTTTGGAAACTACTTAAAGGGTTGCAGGATTAACTTGCTTTGGTGCACATCACACTTTTATAAATTGTTTTATGTCAAGCATCATAGATTAGACTGTTGGCTTACTTAAAATCAACCTTGTTTTTTATTAATGTAAAACTTATAAACTAGGTATCTATTTACACAAAAAATTTTTTCACCATTTTTGTAACATCCAGATTTTCCAAAAAAATTCCATTCATATTTATCGAGTGTTTTTGTGTATACATAAATATGAGTATTTAAAAACATTGCTGTAGCTATCATTTCTGTGTCTGTGGCCCAAATACCATCCTCTTCAATTCCAGTCAAAGCCAAGTACGTGTCTACGTCTCCTACAATTTTTTTTATTGCTTCATTTTCTCTATAGGCCTATAAATCACAAAATACCATAAACAATACAATAATTAAAAATAGATATTCATAATAATTATTTTAATTTACTTTGATTAATGATGCATGGATCATTAAATGATGTTCTTCAGTTCCAGAGATCCATACTGAAATAGACCGATACCAACAGTTTCCGTCTCCATCAATACTTAACCTATCAAGAGGTTAACCCAATAAATGGGTTTTCTTAGATTTTTTTGCCACTGGATTTTGTGGCAGAGGAAAATTAAATTCTTTGCATTTGTTTTTCATCCAGAACAGAGAAACTGGGTTGAAATATTTTTTATTTTGAAAGTCTGGAGGAAGAGCAGTTACTATTGACTTATCTTCAAACTGGCTTATGTGATTGGTACTTCTATTGTATTTTTTTATATTTGAAATAAGCTGTTTTGTTTTTAAAACAGTTTTCTCCCTACTTAATATACATTTTTTTTTGTCCAAAATATCATTTAAAATGAACTGCCCAATCCATGGCATAAAAACCCAACCACCTTAGCGATCCTCTCGACGTAGCTTTTTCAATAACACTTCATCTCCTTTTTTAAATGTGCTATCTGCAGACTGAGGGTAACGCTTCGTATACTGTGTTAAATATGGTAGATAACAAAAATGATTTAAAATAGTATATATAATTTTAGTATTTCAAAAAAACATTATATTATTCTTAAAATATAAAATAAAACAGGTGGACAATAGTAGGTTATTTCGATCATGTTGCTGAAAACGATTTTGAGCGGAGATGCGCGGTGTGTCTGCCATACAATTCCTTGTATAAATAATTAAATTTAATCATTTAAAAAAACTATTTTATTTTGTTAAAGGTGGAACAGCTTAAATGCGGAATCTTTTATTCAATTTTTAAATGTTAGCTATGAAAAGAAAATTTTTTATGAATTTTTAACGTAAAAAATAATTTGCACATTTTTGTGATTTTGATGAATTTTGTAAAAATTCTAACTTATTCAGACGTTCGTAAAAAAATTGTTGTGGATTTACGCTAATTTTGTTTTTAATTTCCACCAACCACTACTTATGCGGAACCTTTTATATTTTAAAGTTTTTTGATTAAACTAAACAGTTTTTATCGACAATAATTATAAAAAAAAAAAAATGACAAAAATCGCAATTTTCTGATGCCTATAAATAGCTAATAAAGAATCAAACTATTTTGAAAATACTATGGTGTTTAGAAAAAGTTAATATAAGCATTCAATGATAATTTCTTGTAAAATCGCTCTGCTCAAAATCTAAAAATTCTAACTAATATTATATTACTTTCAAAATAATTGTGAAAAAGATCCCTTACTCATATTATAATAGCTCTAAATTATAAATACCTAACTGCAATTAATTATTTATACATTCGATTAATCAATAGGATGTACCTACTACCTGTGTTAAAATATCTACTTGATTAAACTAATCAACGTACCTAATGTTATACTTTGTATTTATTATGATTAGGAGGAATTGAAGAACATAATATAAATGAGGAACCCACTACTTCAAAATTGAAAACATATTTGGAGGGCATCGAAGGAGGTAAAAATTATAATTAATATTTATATTTTGAGTAAATCAACTTATACTTAATATTATAATAGTTTTACAATGATATGATTTTTCCAAAAATATATTCATATTCTCTATAATCTTGTTTAGTACCTACAAAAGTATTCAATACGGAAAAAAGTATTTGAATACTTTTACTCAAATACTTTACAACACTGGTTATAACATTCTTTTTAGCAGCCCAATTTAAATAATGGAATGATAATAGATTTTTGGGTTAATTAATGATATACCAATTTTTTTTTCATATTACCATTAACCTCATAAATGTTATAACTAAAACACAACATTTTGGCTTTTTTAATTATAAGATTAGGTTGGTTTCTATACTTTATAAATTTGCATCTATTAATTAAAAAAAATGTATTATTATTTATTATTCTTCTTATTTTTCAACATTATTGAGTAAAGTTTTTATCTGTTTCTAATAGATGTTAGAAATTAGAATATCCAAAGTTATCCATGATTTTAGTTATAGTGTTTTTGAAATAGTTTTCCTACATATTTGTTTTAAATGTAGAAAGTCCAATAGACTTTTCAATATTATTATTAAAAATATTTAAACACTCATCAACCTATAGTTTATCAAAATTATTGTCCCAATTTATAACTCTAATATAGATGGAGGAGTTTAAGTTGTTATAATTATTAATATATATATTTGTATTATTAAAATTATTATGACTATGACAATTAATGTTATTGTTAATATTATTCAAGTTTGTCTACTCCTTGGAGTTAACCAAAAACCATCTTTGGCACCTTGACATGTGAAATGAGGTTAGTCATCAAAAAGTAACATGTTGTTTAGAAGGTAATACCGGTATAGATAGATTAAAGTTTGTACATTGATCATCGTCATTACTAATATAAATTAAACAGCTAAAATGATCCATAATACTGCTTTTAATAATAAAAAAACCGGTCAAGTGCGAGTTGGACTCGCGAGGGTTCCGTACAAACCTGTAGGTGTATAAGTAAAAGTTCAACCAACACGACAATCGAGTCATAGTTATGGTATTTTTATTGCAAAATGAAATTTATAACATCAAAATATGAAAAGCTGGAGGATCATAAATTAATGACAAAGGTATCTTTATCGTTCCAGTAATCCTTCATTTTATATTAACATCTATCATTTATTTTATAATACAGGGTGGAGCGTAAAAAACGCATGGTTTTCATTATTGAATAACTGGGACATGGTTTGATAAAAATAAGTAACACAAGCGTTAAATGATAGATATTTTAATGCCATTTTAGAATATACATGTTTTAATTAAGTTCGAAAAATAATGTCTTGAAGATGACGTCCTTCTTGATTGATACAAATTTGGATCCTCTCCTGAAAGTTGCGCACGGCTGTCTCCAACATTTCATTCGGCACGGCTTCAATTTCCTGACGAATGGAATTCTTCAGATCATCGATTGTGCGAAGCTTGTTTATGTAGACTTTTGACTTTAAATATCCCCACAAAAAGAAGTCGCATATCGATAAATCGGGTGAGCGAGGAGGCCAGTGAACATCACCATATCTTGAAATAACATGTCCTGGGAACATTTGTCGAACGACTTCCATGGATGCTCTCGCCGTGTGAGCTGTGGCACCGTCCTGCTGAAACCATATTTCTCTCATGTCCACTTGACGCCTTTCAAGTTCTGGACGAAGAAAATTGTTTAACATTTCAACGTAGCGGACTGATGTCACAGTAACTGCAGTTCCTTCCTCTTCAAAAAAATAGGGTCCAATAATGCCCATCTTTGAAATACCGCACCACACTGTTACTTTTAAACTGTGGAGAGGTCTTTGGTGTAATTCATGAGGGTTCTCCGACGCCCAATACCGACAATTTTGAACATTTACGTAACCGTTTAGGTGAAAATGTGCTTCATCAGTCATGAAAACTGTAGCATCTCCATTTTCCGTATAAATTTCGTCCATTAAGCGACAAAACTCTCTGCGCTGCACAAAATCCCCTTCCTTAAGCTGCTGGACAATCATTATCTTGTACGGGTGAAACTTAAGGTCGTTACGTAAGATGCGATGAAGCGAACGACGAGACATACCCAGTGTTACAGCATGTCGTCTGGCCGATCGTCTTGGACTAACAAAAAATGCCGCTCTTACTCGGTCTACATTTTCAGGAATTCGAACTGAATGGGGAGTACCAGGTGGCTTTTTTTTCATCACTGATCCAGTTCTTCTAAACCCTGCAACCCATCGGTGTACAGTATTTCTATCAGGCACTGCACCTCGACGACCAATTCCAAAATTTCGACGAAAAAGACGTTGAACTTTGACTACGGAATCATTGTTTCTAAAATACTGCTCTACAACGAACACACGATGCTCTACGTTCCAACGCTCCATAGCGACTGAAACGGCATTGGCTGGGCCGTCTACCAACATTCGTTCGAGGTCAATAAACCCTCCCGTTACCGTGTACTAGTGGTTCAAAAACTATGCGGTTTCTACGCTCCACCCTGTATAACAAGGGCAAGCTTTTTTATCAAAGTTATTTATTTACAGTTTTTTAGTCACTATTTAGAAATCTGGTACAAAATACAACGCGTTCATGAGATAAGAAGTAGTAACTTTGAAATTTTCAAAATTGTTAAAAATATTTTATTTTTATATGATGAAACTAAAAATTTATGGTTTTCGTAATTTTTCCTTTATCTGTAATAAAAGAAGTGACTTCGTACGAAATTTAAAGATTCTAAGTTCACGGGAAGTACCCTGTAGGTTTTGATTCCAGTGCGAGTTTCGAAAATTTGCGGCCTAAATGGCTGAGGTTGATTTTTCTACAGCTTCCAGGGACAGTAGACCTGAGTATCATATAGAAATTTAAGTTTGATACCTCCACGCGTTCCTGAGAAAAACGGTCTTGACAGACGGACAACAAAGTGATCCTATAAGGGTTCCGTTTTTTTCTTTTGAGGTACGGAACCCTAAAAAGAGTGGATACTATTAGAATTTTTTACAAAGCAATGTTCAATAGAAGTATAGTGGATAATTTATTTACTCAATTAGGTTTATTAATGCATGACTGCATGTGTAAAAGTTAAATGAGGTTAAAGTGTTTATACATTTTTAGATTTTTTAGTTACAACTTACAACATAAATTACGTACACCAAATTACTTGTCACCTATATTTCCATTATTTAGACACTTCAAACTGCTTTAATGTAGGTTAGGTTAAACTTAAATTAACATATTTTATTATGCTTATGCAATATAATTGTAAATGTAAAAATAATAGTAGTTAGTCTAGCTCACTTAGTTATTGAAGATTAAATAATTATCTTGCGTTAATTTTAGGGAACGCTAGGGGTCAGCCAATAGGTTTAAATGCCGTTCATTCATTTTTAATGGGCTATGGTTATCCTGGATATGTATTGACCAAAAATGAAAAGGCAAATTTTAGAAGGCAGTCAAAAGCATTTACCATACAAAAAAACTTGATCAATAGTTGTTTTGGATTTAAAAGAACGTATGGACATACTGCAGATGGTTCATAGAGGAACTGATGACTTTTGTGAAGCTACGGCTCTTTCAAGTCATCGTGGTAGAGACGCGACGCTCCGTTTGTTAAAAACAAGATTTTATTGGCCATCGATGACGCTGGATGCAAAGAAGTATGTAAAAGAGTGTGATGTGTACCAGAGAATCAATCCAGCAACTCTCAAAGTGGTTCCTGAAATGCAACCCATAACTGTTCCTAAAGCAGTAAGAAATTTTATTTTATTTTTTTTTATTTCTTAATGACAAAATTATTATAATATAACTAATATATTTCAGGTGTTCAAGCAAATTGGTATTGACCTTATTACGCTGCCTGAAGTAAATAGTTTCCGGTATTTCGCTGTTGCAGTAGACTACTTCAGTAAATGGTGCGAAAATTGACAGACAAAACAGCAAAAACAGTTGCTCGATTTGTTTATGACGACATTATTTGTCATCATAAATGTCCTGCAGTAGAGATCAGCGATCAAGGAAGAGAATTTTGCAATAACTTAGCAAAAGAGTTATTTAGATTAACTGGCACTCAATATCGTGTGACTTCACCGTACCATCCACAGGCTAATGGTTTGGTTGAAAGACTAAACCGTACAATAAAAAATAGCCTTTTGAAAGTAAGTTAGTTAGCAAAGAATACCCACATCTGTATTTTGATAAATTTATTCAAATACATTTTGTTTAATTTTTTTCACATAGTTTTTTGCTCATAGAAAAATATTATTTTTACACAATAAGTAAGTTAGTTCTAAGATATTTAATAACTGTATATTTAATATTATAGGTGCATGATGGAAATGAATTACAATGGTCGGATGTATTACATGGTGTTATGTTTGCTTATATAACAGCACAACATAATTCTACAAAGTTTTCTCCATTTTATATATTATACCAAAGGGAACCTGTATTACCGGTAGATATACAATTTCAAACAAATGTTGATAATAATGTTGATGATTTAAGTTTGGACTTCGATGAAAAAACCTTTGAAAATACTCTGGCATATATGGTTTCAATGAGAGGTAATGGTTGTTTTATAAAATTATTAATGTTCCCTGCAGTATGCCTCGTTTTATAGATTAAACAGTGCACACTGCACACCTACAATTAATATTCATTTTTATTCTTAAGTGGATGTCACACCTACATATTGTGTTGTCTACGTTTCACTAGCATACAACATATCAAATTTATATCCAGCAGTTTCTATTTTGTGTAGTTATCTTTATTATTAACTATTAAGTGAATTGACCTATACCTATCAAACTTAAAACTAAGAATATTATCTGTTTTCAAATGGGTTTTCTATGAAATTGTAACTTTGAAGCAAGAATTGAAACATTTTAAATTGTAATATTTCTCATGTACATAACTTGCTTAGAAATTACAATATAGTAAAAACATTATGTGAAATTCCAGATAATGTTTATACATGAAGTTTGATCATTGGTCAATTCACTCAAAGTAATATCATTGATTTTATAATAGATTATTAAAAAATCAATGGTAATATAGCTAGCTTACTATAAAAAATTAGAAATGCTGAACACAAATTTGGTATGTTGAACTTTTCTAAGGTAAGGTTAGGATTCGAAGACAAAGATAACACACTTCATTTATTACAAAAATTAACTTTTCTAATAATAATTCAGTCACTAGTAAAACTTGTACTTATATACTTTATCATACAGTTAATTACAATACCTAGGTACAAAATATAAAACATTTTACACAACACAATATAGTAAACATGGCATAACATAATTATTATTTAAAAATTCAGTTTTTTAAAAAAAAAGTATATGAAAATTAAAATATTATACAATTTATTTTAAATACTTACATTATAATTCAAATTCCTTAATTAGGATAATTTTCAGACTATTTGAAAACCTTCTTTAAAATAATTTATAAAATCTTATTACATTACTAGGTATCATGGAAGATAGTGTCCATGAAAACATACTGGACACACAAATAAAACAAAAATCATCATATACGAAGCGTTACCCTCAGTCTGCAGATAGCACATTTAAAAAAGGAGATGAAGTGTTATTGAAAAAGCTACGTCGAGAGGATCGCTAAGGTGGTTGGGTTTTTATGCCATGGATTGGGCAGTTCATTTTAAATGATATTTTGGACAAAAAAAAATGTATATTAAGTAGGGAGAAAACTGTTTTAAAAACAAAACAGCTTATTTCAAATATAAAAAAATACAATAGAAGTACCAATCACATAAGCCAGTTTGAAGATAAGTCAATAGTAACTGCTCTTCCTCCAGACTTTCAAAATAAAAAATATTTCAACCCAGTTTCTCTGTTCTGGATGAAAAACAAATGCAAAGAATTTAATTTTCCTCTGCCACAAAATCCAGTGGCAAAAAAATCTAAGAAAACCCATTTATTGGGTTAACCTCTTGATAGGTTAAGTATTGATGGAGACGGAAACTGTTGGTATCGGTCTATTTCAGTATGGATCTCTGGAACTGAAGAACATCATTTAATGATCCATGCATCATTAATCAAAGTAAATTAAAATAATTATTATGAATATCTATTTTTAATTATTGTATTGTTTATGGTATTTTGTGATTTATAGGCCTATAGAGAAAATGAAGCAATAAAAAAAATTGTAGGAGACGTAGACACGTACTTGGCTTTGACTGGAATTGAAGAGGATGGTATTTGGGCCACAGACACAGAAATGATAGCTACAGCAATGTTTTTAAATACTCATATTTATGTATACACAAAAACACTCGATAAATATGAATGGAATTTTTTTGGAAAATCTGGATGTTACAAAAATGGTGAAAAAATTTTTTGTGTAAATAGATACCTAGTTTATAAGTTTTACATTAATAAAAAACAAGGTTGATTTTAAGTAAGCCAACAGTCTAATCTATGATGCTTGACATAAAACAATTTATAAAAGTGTGATGTGCACCAAAGCAAGTTAATCCTGCAACCCTTTAAGTAGTTTCCAAAATGCAGCAACCCATAACAATATGGAAAAATAGTATACGAACATCATTAAATAGTTATATTGGTTGAACTCTAATGGAATCTGAAACTTTTTTTTAACTTTTAATTTGAGAATCTTAGCGAAGCGAACATTTTATATTAGGAAGTAACAATAAAATATTACTAACCTCTGGGTGTCTGGGTAGGTTTCTATACATTGTGATTTGTAATTCAATAACTTTTGTTGAATACCAATTTACCAGCATTAGACAACAATGGTTCAAAAACATGCTGTTCATAAAATCTAAGAAGAAAACTAATTTTATTGAAATAAATATTTTCAATTTTAACTGATCTATCAAAAATATAAACAGTGTTGTTACCTACTTATTTTTAAAACTGAAGACCTTGCTTTTTAGTCTGATCAGCTTTCTTTTTTTGGAATTGCATCTCGGCTTTTATAAATTTCTGAATCTTGCTTTATAGATAAGTCAAACGAACCTACCTATCTACTGGGCTAGTGGGCTCTGTTAGTTTTAAAACTAGCTGTTTCCAAGTTGCCTATAAATTGTTGCCAAGAATCAGTATAATTAAAAATAATAAAATATAAATTGTTATGTTACAATAGAACACACTATATGAACTCCAATTTAGGTAGGCAGATATCTACTCTAAGAGTAGGTAGGTCTCTCGGTGGTAACCATTTGAATTCATTAGTATAATATTTCTTCTTTTAAACAGGCCAAATTCAATTATTATTTTTTGAACCATGGTTCCAAAAAATCTATTATAGATTCATTATTTAAAAAATTAACAGTAATCATCGTATTTATTGATTTTTTTCAAAGAAAACTACAATCTGAAATACATAACACAAATATAAGCAATTTTTTGTGATTGTCTATACAAATAATGTATAAACAAAGAAAAAGATGTTAAAAAATAAGTGTATTGTTTAATTCCTATATAAACTAGCTTTATATTTTTAGCAATTATATTAGTTAAGTCATATTAGTTTTTTCGTTTTTTGTTAGAGATCATTGAACTTTTACTTTAATGATTTTGTGCAGCCTAGGTTTTACAAATCATTGTTATTAAAATTCTGAATTAAAATGTATCTTTGACTAAGTAGGCAGGTAAATTGAAGCCTTGCTTTACTAGCTATTAATCATGGGATTTATCGGTAACATCATGTCAAATACATAAATTAAACTTGAATAGGTAACTTTAAATGTTTTGTAGCAACTTATAATTTATACAACTATGCACTTGATCAATGACAACTTTTTTGATAATCCATGATAAAATGACTACATAAATAGGTACATGATATCATAAGGTTTCAAATAGGTACCTATATAGTACCTAAATTAATACATGTTTATAAATATTTTTATTTGTTCGTCCAATTTGCTGGACTTGGAATATTAAACAATTTAAACATTAAAATATAATTAAAATGTTAGTACCTACCTACCTAACTATGTAACTCTGTTAAATAATCATTTTTTTATAATAATGTCAATAATAGTTAAAGTATCTACATAATATAAACCATTGTAATAAAGTATATTATTGTTCTTTTTATCACTTTAAAAGTAAAATATATAATATATATAGAGAGAGAGTTACATACCTCATTAATAATTAGTTTAATCTATTTATTTAACTTCAAAAAAACTAACGAAAAAGTGTTAGCGCCACCGTGGCAACACTGATACGCTCCGGCGGCTCGACTGTGCTCGGCGACTTGACTGCCTCGTTCTGTTTTGTCGCGATCGCGGTGCTGAGCACGATTAAAGATATACAGGTTGCACATCGACTACTGATAAGGTGAAATACGAAATGACTACCAATAATTAACCAGTGGCGCTCCAAGCGGCAGTATTACAATTAACCGATTATAGATATATAGGTGTAAAATTAGTTCTAAATGTCGACACATATGGTTGAGTGTTGACATTAAGCGCCACTAGTTAATTATTAACAGCTGATTTTTATAGTCACTTTGTAAATCAGTCTGGAAGCGGTTTACTATAGGGCGATGTGCAACCTGTATATCTTTAATCGTGGTGCTGAGTGAGTGAGTACAGTGGGCGGAACTTCGAAAATAGCTGGACAAAAATATAATTTTCATTTAACTCATAATTGTTTTGAAATTGATGTTATTCGTTTATAAGAATGTTATAGTCAACAAAATACAAAAATTATCAGCAGTTTTTGACAGATAATGATATTTATATATTGCGATAAGATAATAATTGGTCAGTCATACAATATTTTGCCTCATTTGCTCTTGAGAATTCAAATGGTAATAGTCATTCAATTTCCGGTTTTTATATTTTATTTACGACGAAGGTTACTAATGAAGGTATGTATTAGAGTTTATGTTTCATAATAATAATTTTAACCACCCATTTAATAGTATTATAAATAATCAATGCATAATTATACGTTTAATTTTAAATATTTTAAATTTAATGGTAGTTTTAAAAAAAATGGTCAAAACTGACCTCTATAAATAGTATGCCAAATTGTTATACAGTTCATAAAATTTAATTTTATGTATATTTTGTTTGCTCTTCGTTGCTTCTATTAAAATAATTATCATTTTTGTCATTTGTTATGCGTAGAGAATTATTTGAATTTTTAAGAAAAAATGGAAATATAAGACCACTGGATGCTCAATCTCGAAAAATCATAATTGAATATGTAGAAAATAAGTTAAATGTACGCAGTATTCAAACAAATATTCCTTCGGTCATTTTTACTTTTTTATCAAGCCATCAAAAAAAATGGAAAGAGTGTGGTCGTAGTGCAAATAAATTGTATTTAAAATACTCTCTCTGGCTGGATACTAAATTAATGTTTTCTTTTAAAAAAAAATGAGCCTAATAATACTATGACTGAAGGCCGTGGTCGTCCAAAAAAACCTTTTCAAGAAAGCTGTGAAAAAACAAAAAAAAGAAAGGTTCAACATTTGTTAGACTCGCATAGTTCTCAGTAATTAGCATTTGCTTCTCGTCTAAGCTTACACCGTTCTGGTAAAAGGCATGCTTCGTCAGTTATTCAAGAAGTGACCGAAAAAACACCAACTCGAGCTCATAAATTAAAAAAAGCATATAAAATGTCCATGCGTAAGTCTAATAATAATAAAATGTTTTCTCCAGAAGAAGCGTTGGCTATTCTTGTAGATTTAAACTTGACCAAGCAACAATATATGACATTACGCCAACGACTAAAAGAGAAAGAAGTGTATGTTTTTCCTTCTTACGATGTTATAAAAAGTGTAAAAAAAGAATGTTATCCACCTGACCACAGTATTGTCGTTACCGAATCATCTGCGGAAATTAAATTGCAGGCCATATTAAATATTACAACTTCCCAAATCGTCAAACTACAAGATATAGTTCTTCAGCAATGTATAAATGATATACAACCAGATTCAGTAGAATGTATTTATAAATGGGGTTTTGACGGAAGTTCTGGTCAAAGGGAATACAAACAGAAATTCACTAATGATGCTTTTTGTGATTCAAATCTTTTAATGACATCTCTTGTACCAATTCAAATACATGGACTTCAAAAATCCAATAGTGAAAAAATAACATTATGGAAAAATCCACGTCCATCATCAACTAAGTTTTGCAGACCAGTTCGGTTTTTATTTGAAAAAGAAACAAAAGATACCATAAAAAATGAAGTTATGTATATTTAAAATCAAATTAACGACCTTGAACCAACAAGAGTGATTATTGGCTCAACAAATCTAAAAATCAATAATAAATTGTTGCTCACCATGATTGATGTAAAAGTTTGCAATTCAATAACCTACACAAGTTCCCAAGTTTGTTATATTTGTGGAGTATCCAAAATATACTAATAACTTAGAATTAGCTAAAAATAGAACTAATAATGTATCGACTTATTCGTTTGGTTTGTCTACTCTCCATGCACATATACGATTTTTTGAATGTCTCATGCATATTTCGTACAGGTTGGAAGTGAAGAAATGGCAAATGAGAAGCCCGGAAGACAAACAATCATTTAAACGTAGAAAAACGTATATAATCAATCGTTTTCGAAAAGAAGTTGGTATTATTATTGATCAACCTAAACAAGGTTGTGTGTCAAGCAATGATGGTAATACTGCTCGGAGGTTTTTTGAAAATGCTTTATTATCAGCAGAAATTACCGGATTGAATGTAGAACTAATATCTAGATTTGGAGTAATACTTGCAACAATTTCAAGTGGTTTTCATATAAATATTTCGGCATTTGAAAAGTATGCTATGGATACGGCAAAACTTTACATAGAATATTATAACTGGTACTATATGCCAGCTAGTGTCCACAAAATTTTATTGCACGGTGCCGATGTTATTAAACATTGTTTGCTACCAATTGGGCAACTATCTGAGGAAGCCTCGGAAGCGAGAAATAAGCATTACAGATCTTTTCGAGAACATTTCACTAGGAAAACCAGTCGGATTGATACAAATATAGATCTTCTTCATCGTTTAATCGTTACTTCTGATCCGGTTATATCATCAATACGGCCAAATCCTTCCAAAAAAATGGTGCCAATATCCCCAGAAGTGTTAACTCTTTTAACTAGTTCAGATTCAATACCTATAGAAAAAACCGTTGCTATTCCAAACTCAGAATCTGAATAAAATAGTATATTAAATGTTAAATATTATTATGTTAAATTTTTTTAATGTATATTTAAGACGACTTATAACCAATGTTCAATATTATTCAACTCCTGTAAATTATACGTAAAAAAACATTAAACAAAATTATGTTACATTTATTATTTTTGTCCAGCTATTTTCGAAATTCCACCCACTGTGTGCCGTAATTGTTTGTAAGTTTTTCGTTAAATAAACGCCTCACGATTGTTATTTTACATTGTTAGTGACTTTCTAATATCCTGACACCATATTTCCTATCAAAAGTAATATAGGTAGTCGTCATGTAATAAAAATTGTATTATTTCAATCTTTCATTGACTTTCTACAAATTATTTTATATTCTTAACCACATTCATGCTTGTATGTTGTAGGAATGTTTTATAATTTATATTATAATAATTAATACTGCTCAAGACATACTGACAAAATGTACTAGGTACCTATTTTAGAAATATCATAGATATCATTAAAATTTAATAACATAACCATTTTAAACTTTTTAGCTACATTAGATTACCTACCTCATTAATATTTATACATAACAATTCAAAACGTAGAAGCTTACTTGTAACAAATTAATATTCAATCTATTATTATTTTGATAACATTGTTTAACTTTCAGCGCTTTTGACATAAATCATATAACTGTAGTGTTGGGAATAGATAACTAATAATTTATCTAGATAAAGATAAAGATCACTGTAATAATTTTTATCTAGATACAGATAAAGATAATCATACTAAATTTTATCAAGATAAACATGAGATAATTGGTGTATTTATCTTTATCTATAAGATTATTTTTCCTGGATTCTTCAACTTTAGACATTATTGAAGCATGTTTATACTAAAATATTTACAAAATATTAATATTGTAGTAAATGGCACTTGTAAATTGTAAATAGAATTTAAAAATAAATAGCTGGTCTTAAAATTATACATACTTTATAATGACTAAGGAAATTACCACTTGAATTAATACTCCCATTTACAACTTTGGAGCAATTTTGGCACAATGCAGATAATTTATTTACTTCTAAGGAAATTATTTTAAAAAAATCCATCAAATAAATATTTCAGTTTAGAAGTATTTATTAGGTGGTTCAGTTGTTTGAGTACTTGAATCATCTTTTTTTTAGGATCTTGGACGGGCCACCATTTAAAACTTGGACAAACCGTTTCATGAATAAAATAATTAAATGAACAAAATAAAAAATAATAATCGTAACTGTATGCAGTTCTACAATAAATTTTATCGACGACGAAACACAGGTCACAACTCACACGATACACACTGAGAAGTGAGAAAAATAGTCAATAACAGTCACAAAATATATAATTGTCAATTTTTGTATACCGTTTATTTTATTGCGCCTACAGCAAAGGACAGAGTTCGTACAGATAGGTTAAGCGATAACTGAAATACCGGGAATTCTAATAGGGTTTTATAAATATTAAATTGTTATAAATTATAATGATATTATATTATTATGCTTGTGAGTCCAATATCCATGAATGTTGGTTTATTTTTGTTGGTTTGAAACAATAATTATTTTTCATACTTTATACACACTTCTATGAAACGGGTATCAGCTAATGAGACCATCATCATTCGGGAGTGGCAGGTGGGTAGCAGGGATAGATATTTTTGCTTTTGCAATTATTATAAAAAAAATAAAATAGTTGTTCTTACAATCTTACCTACTACATGCTCATTACATGTTTCTATTTTTGGGTTTTCTCATTGTTTACGATGTAAAACTCCAGACTAACAATAAATATTAATAAATATTAAAATCATGGTAATAATAATACGTATTACTAAACGTGTTTTCTATGTAGGTACTAGATGAAAAAAAAAAAATATTTTAATTTATTCAAATTCACTATTTGTGACTGATAAACAATAATATGATAACGCTATTGCATATTAATTATTTGGTAAAATATATTTTAATCACCTCATTAATAATTCTGATGGGAATGCAATATGCATAATAGGTTGTGTTTAAATCACAAATTGAGATTTATTTATGTATATCTTAAATCGTGGTTTAAATGTTTTGGTTATCCTTATCAATAAATAATAATAGTTATGTAATTTTGTCAAGGTGTGACTATTCAATAAGTGTTATTACTTATTATTACTATAGTGTTTAAAATCTGATGTTAACAAAATATGCGTCTATACCTTCATAGAACCACAGAACTAGACACAATATAATGCTTCATAATATTAGATTATATTAGTATTTACAAAGTATTTTGTATTGCATTCTTTAACACATTTTAACTTATATCATCATATTGGAGTCAATTAGTATTTAGCATTTAATATTATGTAAGTATTATAACATTATACATTTATACAACTTCGATCATGTTTAGACAAACTACAAATTGTTCAAATTAATCAAATTCAATTTATGGTTTTAATCTCGTTTCCCGTAAAGTAGGAAACATAAAATAATGAGTAGAAATATTTTATAAAAATATAATTTCCCTAGGATATTCGTATCCCTCAGTATAAAAAAAACTAGGGAGTGTAGTACCTATGAATATTGAATATTGTACCGAAGGTGTATTATAATATATAATATACTAGGAATATTGTACTAGGGATATAATTGTCTTAGGTATGGTCATTGTCCTAGTATGACATTTTAGGAGGTATAAATATTCTAGGATATTCGTACCCCCCGGTATGAGATTTTGGGAGGTATAGTACGCCTAGGATATTTGTACCCCCCGGTATAACATTTTCGGAGGTATAAAATTCCTAGGATATTCGTACCCCCCGGTAAGATATTTTAGGAGGTATATATTGACGCGGCCCGCGTTAGTAGCAAGTACAATGTACAAGCACTCCAACCACCACCACGGGATGCAAGCAGCGCGACCGGGTTGACTCTCCCACCGAGCCGGTAACGGCAAGGCGGGACGGGGGGGCTGTGTCGCGTAAGACGTACAACGGTCGGCGGAAAAGGCGATTCGAGATCCACCATCGGACCGTCGGACCGATAACATATCGTCCGACGTTAAACTCATCTGCCCGAGCGGCACGTCATGTATTATTATATTTTGGTCGCAATATTATAATACATAATTTGTGACATTCTTAAAGTGTTAGTGTTGTGTTTTTTTTCATCATCTCAATCCTAACCAAACACTTCGACCGGACCACGATCAACCTTGAAGCAATCATCGTGTCCGCGTCAATATATCCTAGGAATAGTATACCGGGGGTATATAATTCCTAGGATATTAATACCCCCCGGATTTTGGGAGGTATAGAACGCCTAAGATATTTGTACCCCCCGGTATGACATTTTGGGAGGTATAAAATTCCTAGGATATTCGTACCCCTCGGTAAGATATTTTAGGAGGTATATAATATATCCTAGGAATATTATATCGGGGGTATAAATATTCTAGGTATTTCATACCCCTATGGAGGTATTATTATCCTAGGATATTTGTACCCCCGGTATATATTTTTGGGGGGTATAAGTATCCTAGGATATTTGTACCGGGGGTACAATTAACCTAGGAAAATCATACCCCCGGGGGGTATAATAATTAGGAGGTATCATTTTCCTGTCACACCAGGTTTAATATAGTTATAATAATTATACTATAATAATTAGTAATAAGAAATAAGATTTTAAATTGTTTATCATTATTATTTGAAATTATATATTATCACTATTAAATCAGTAACCACACGTTCAAAAGTTGGATGAAATCAACTTCATGGTATATGTGGGAACATCATGGTATTCGTAGTAGAAACCGTAAAATTTGTGATAGAAACCAGATTTAATCACGTGGTTGGACCAATCTGAGCACGGCAACATATCACGACACAACACGACACGGTGTAGTGTGAACCCAGCTTAAAGCGTCTTTCACTGACGACTTACCACGGATCGTAACCGTGTTCATTGTATTAATAGAAAACTTTTCGAAATTACGACACTGTCAGACGACGTACGAGCCATGGTCGAATTCGGGGTACTGACAATATATATTTTATTATAATATTATTATATAATTCATTGATAACAGTATAAACGCAAAATGTATAACAGCAGCCTACAGCTGCAGCAGTACAATAATAAAATTATTATATTTAGATGTAAAATTTTATTATATTTCGAACGGTCTGTGGACGTCCAATGTAGTTCTAACTAAAAGTGATTAGGATTATTATATATATTTTCCAGACTGGAAAAATAAATAAAATCGTGTAATAATTGTAAATTTTGGGGGATATTGAATGGACGTACATAGGGAATCCACCTGGGCTGTTTCCAGTCAGGAAGCAAACGGGAAGTTCCCGTGGACGTCATGTGTTGTTAGGGTGAACTTTATGAAAAGTATATTCACTCATCAAATTATAATACAATGTATCAACTTACCCCACTACCAGAGCATATGGGTAAGATGACGAGTTTCAAATATTTTTTAAACATTTTTTCAACCTGTATGGTTTCTACTATTATTTTACAACTCTTGAAAAGCTCCTCTATCTAGGTAAGTGTGTAAGTATTGAGGTGTTATATTTAAAAAAAACATTGAACCTTAGATTCGTCAATTTACCCAGATCTCCCCTACTAACAGATAAAGTTATACTTCATTGGGCGTTGTGTATTGATGAATAATGCATGTGTTCCATAAAACATATAAATAATAAATATTATAAATAAATATATTGTATAATTAACAATCTAATCACATGCACTTCACGTTACCTGTTAAAATTGCCAACTCTATATGATTCAAACTTTGTTCAACTTGTTATTTAATATACGGTTAGGTACTCGGTGTTCAAAATTTTAAATTTTTTCATAGACGATCAGCCATTTTGAAACTCAAAATACTGGTACAAGCACCATTCTAAAATGAGTATTTTGGAAAATGATTTCTAGGTACCTACCAAGGTACCGTGACAATTGCAAGCATCAAAGTATCATTGTTCTAGCTCTACGTCGATCAGTCAGACAGGACACGTTCGATTATATTATTAGGGCCATCCCGCTCAGCGTTGTCCGTGATGCACATACGAGCGGTACCTATATTGTTAGGTAGGCATCCACCATCTACCTGCGGTATATTTGGGACCCCTTGAGGTACGTACGTATAAATATTATATTACATCATGTTTAAAAGAATCCTTAAACCAGTCGAGCAAAAGACTTATAATAATGGTAGGTGAGGAAATATTTAATTATTCAATTTCAGAAGTGGTGTAGTATGAGACATATAAACATTTCTAAATATATATAAGAATTTGTAATGACTGTAGTGTTTTTACGATTTAAAACTAGATTTTTTTCCATAGTAGTACAAAAAAATCTCGGTAGGTTCTCTAACTTTTTGTGTTCAATAACTAATCGTGCCACTGAAAAAAAAACCACAATCATATTAACAAAAAACTATGTTGGATTGACTATAATCTTGTTGATATACAGCTAATAAGATAATTGTCAAACCAACAAGTATAAAATTGTTAATGAGACAATAATACTTATAATATAGCATTGTATTATTGACAAATATATTGTTAAATTGATACTTGAAATTATTAATTAAATATCATTTATCAGCACTAAATTGACAATTATCTTATCATAATTACCAAGGCTGGATACAGAAATTTTTTCGTGGGGGGTTTACAAAACATGTAAATATTGTAATTTTATTAAGTTTAGGTTTTGATATTTAGTTAAAAATAAGACATATTGAAGAATTTTCAGGTGGGGTCCAGACCCCTCCTCACCCCCCAGATACGGCCTTGATCATTATAATAACTGAACTAATTTATCTATTGCCCATTGTTAAAATAATAGAAGAATATAACTGATTTATAGCAAAACAAAAAAAAATACAACAAATATTAAGAAATTGGCTGTCAATATAATATCACAAATTGTCAAATCATGAAAAGCGTTTTTGTAAAACAGAAAATATTACAATTGTTATGCAAATAATATTAAAAATTAAAATTCTGTATGGATATAGTATAAAAAGTTCTTCTTTATTTTACATTTTTAAAATGCAATTACTATCTATTGATTGAGTTCAGCTAAAATTTGAACCAATTTAAGGAAAGGTTTATCATATCTTGAATACATACAAAAGAAATATTTGTGAATAAACAACCATACAATCGAAGATTCAGACGGATATTCTAGATTAAACAATTGGAATATTTTAAAGCATACTTCTATGGATCTGAGCACTGAATGCACCTTATTAATGACCAAGTCAAGGTATACCAATATTTCCTTTTGAACATTTACTGTACCGACAATCACGATAAATGGTTGTATAGGAATCCCTTGGTTTCGAAGTTGCTCAAGATGATGTTGCTGGGCTTCTAAAGATTCTTTAAATACTGTAAAGCTATCTTGAGAATCATTGATAGAATATTTAGTAATATTTTTCTTGCCGTTAATGTCTATAGTTACCTTTTTGGACGTAGGCGCAATGCATTAAATAAAATAGTGAAGCATTTTTGACATCTATAATTTTAAATTTTAAAGACTCATTACCAAAAGATATGTAAGATACAAATTAATATAATTTACATAATAAAGTAAAATACAATTATTGTTTAATTGAATATCTTACTTTCGTTATAATGTCATTATTATTTAATATGTTTTCTAATATTTTACGGCAATTAGCATCTTTGACTTTTTCATCAAGCAGTTTCATAATTTTTCTGCTTTATCATTGAAATCTTGGTACATATTATTAGTATTTGGAAATAAAGCATTAAAATCAATATCAATCTGAAACATTATTTTATAAATATTAAATTATGTATTTTATTCATCAAACATGTTAATTATTTACTAGTTTATGTCCATGAGGGATTAAATAATGTTTCCAGCTTTTTAAAATTTCTGCTGTTGACGTAGGTAGAACATTTTATGTTATTTAGATGATAGTTTATGGTTGCATTCCACATTGACTCTAATTCTGGATATGTACTTGTACCATGTTTAAGAGCATCTAGTATGCCATCTATTTCAATTTCAGAAACTAAAAATATGGAATATTTTATACACAAAAAAAATTATATACATGGATCAAAAAGTATCTTCAATTAGATACATTCAATAAAATTTACCATATTCTCTTTCAGTCCAGTTGGTTTTCTTGTCATTATATGTTTTATTTTTGACTGCTGTAGTGGGGACTAATATATATTTTTTTTTAATTTCTCAAGCAATTATAATATTTGGCATATCATTTTCCTTTTGGATTCTTATTATTTCCAATTTTCATAAAATATACATCCTGTAGATACATAAACAATTAAATAATTATAATAAGTAATCATAATGAATCAATTCCAATAATTACCTTTACTTCTGATTTAAACATCACTACAATTTTATCGACAATTGATTCGGCCAAGGTGACAGACATTGGTAATTTTTGAGATAGGACACGTCCATGAGGATGTCGACCAGCGTCGATCGAATTCCATCATTCAGTTTATTATTTTTCTCATAATGATTTAATATTAGAACACCTTGTGTAGTAGAGTTTAAGACTTCATCAACTTTTAACTGATATTTGATATTTGTGGATTTTTGAGTATCTTCTACAATTGATTTGCTTGAAGGGCACAACACAATTTCACCCAGATCTGTACAACTATTAAGGTCATTACTTACAATAGGTACTAGCATTTGTTTGCCATTATGTAAGTTCATGTTCAAATTTAAAAAAATTATTCCCCAAGGAAATGTTGATAATAGTTTCTCGACATGATACGTTTTCATAACAGCTAGAACTTGAATATCTATCAATTGATCTACATACAAATTGCAATAAACATTACAACAAAAATATATTAGTTTCAAATGATTAGGTTTATTAAGAATATTTTAGTAAATTTAGAACTAAATGGAATTCTTACCCACACAGGTTTGATATACACACTGTAAACCCAATTTTTTAAGTAGTTTTTTAAGTTGTGGAAATTCATCATATGGGTAATTATAACCCAACATATCATATTCAGCAACATGCAGGTTACTTGATAAATCAGGTAACTGACCAATTTCAGTTAACTACATAAGCAATTAAATAAATAGATAAGTAAGTAATGAATTGTTACTGGTTTCAGTACTATAAGAACTAGGAATGGATAACATTAATATTTACTGTTGTACGTTTTCAAATTTTTGTTGATCAATAACAGTTTTTAAAAATATTTTCCATTCCAGATAAAAGTATAAACAATAAAATAATATAAATAACAATTGTATATTAAAAAAAAAATAAAATAGCACATACATGAAGGAGGAATCTTCATGAAAATTGACATAGTGGGTATTAAGATTGTCATTACTATTAGCCATCTTGGTTTATAATTATAATTTGAAACAAAAACAACAGAATCTATATAGTTTAACCAAGAAAAAAGAGAAAATTAATGTACTATATATATTTTAGAAGTTATACATGATGATAAATAAACCTAAATACAACTACGTTTAAAGCATAATTAGTTAATAACAATTATTAATGTACATATCCAAATAATTAAATTCAATAAATGTATATGTACTCGTAATTAATAAAACTCTTTTAAACGGATCATTTTTTGACCAGATGACAATATTTTAGTTATATTAATTATAGGAGGTCCACTAAATTCATCTACATTACAAATACAATTACGATTAACAACTTCTTCGCTATAATCTACACTAAAAGATTCATAATGAGAATTGAAATGATTTAACTTTATTTCATTAGCCAGAACATACACTTTACTATCTGGTTTATTAATTAACACAATTTCACATATTTTAAATAAGCATATATTATCAGAGTTTTTTGTTAGGAAATAAACTTTTTTCAATAGGTACATTTCCATTTAATTTTAATTCAGTATAACAGGCATATTGTAACACAGTTAAATTAAGTTTGTTATTTATATTTTCTGAATTAATTACTAATTAATTACTTTGAATTTTGTGTTTATCATTTACAATTATTATTTTTTTCAGGTAATATCATTAAACTATGAGCAAATTTTAATTGCATTTTTTTTGCTAAGGTTAATGTATTATTTTTCCTGGAAGTAGTTGACCTAGCATACATCTTTATTTCCTTGTGTTTGCCTTCCTACCGAAAACATCAATAATGTCTAGGAGGACCTGAATTTATTATTATTGTTGGATAGTGGATCAAAAAGTGATGTTCCGGTTTCAAGGTATCATTGAAAAGTGTAGTATACATAGAACTATGATGTGAAATTAATTGTTTTAGATGAGAAATTGCACTATAAGTGAAGGTATATGATAGAAGAATGTCTATTATTTGGAGCAGTGAAAGAAAAAAAGGCCCAAACTTCATCATTCTCAGGGGTAAGATATCCTATCATAAGAGAAAAAAAATGAACAAAAGTCATAACTTCCATAGCTGACATTTTTAAATGTTTTTTTCTAAATGAATCATTTTAATGGGAGGTGAAATGTTGCCTATCTCTATGGGTCTATAATTAAAATTCATTCTGCGATTGTTTAAAGTTTCTAGAGAAAACAATTTAGCAGCAACAATATAGTATTTTTATGTGTGACATATATCATAGTGACAAAAAATTTGTGTTACATGAAACCCTGTCACTTGATTTAACAAAGGTTCTTGATAAATCCCCGTTTCTTGAAAATTCATACTAGCAGCATCATCAGAATAGTTATGTAAATTGCGCAAAAGACTCAAGTCTTCTTCAAGCATTACTCTAGTTGAGGCCTTAGAAGCTTTAAAAAAACGACAAAAAAAAGTTGGCCGAAAAAGATTTACTGAATTTCAATAAGCTGTTTAGTTCCTCATCAAATATCAGTTCAAAACAATGTAAAATTGATTTGAATACAGTTTATGAAGAAGAGTCAACAGCTAATCATTTAAAAAATAATACAATATCATGTATGTATTTGATCATTAATTAATTATTCATATTTAACTGTTTATAATATTGAAATTCTTATGTTTTTAGCTGCTATGAATTTAATGTATAACACCGAAGACATAATGACCGAATATGATTTAAATGCTGCGCTTGAAACATCTTCGACTTATATGTTACCAGGTGTTTTAAAATCTTTATTTATTTTTTTTTAATTTGCCTTTTTTTTCTTCAACAGTTCATTCAACACCTACTGAAACTCATGTACTTACAAATATGTCATCAACCATCACAAACACTAGAGAACCATTAACTTTTACACACAAAGAGTTAGATAGGTAACTCCAAAACACAAAAAGATATTAATCAATCTATGCACTAAAACATTTTAATGACACTTGCATTTGTGAAGAGAATTGAAGGCAGATTGGATGGAATAGAAGCAAAGTTACAAAGCGGTATTACAGTTAATACAAACATAAATAATGATATATTGTCCTTACTTCCAATGAAAACTGTCTTGGATGTTCAAGATATAGAAACCAAGTGTACTACTGATACAAATTTTAAAAGTCAAATGGTAATAATAACTCTGTTGATATAATAAATAAAAGTTGGTTGAACTAAGTATTTTAATAAAAGTATTTAATTTATATTTTTCAGAGGAATGTTATATTTAGAATTGGTGGAGTAAATTCAAAAAACTTTATAAAAAGAACTTTACAAAGATTTTTTACAAACGAGCTCTCAACCAAATATACTTGGACTGGCTTTAGAGTTTAGACAGTATAATCACCTTCGTGGGCTTCAAATTATAGAAATGATCAAAGGTAGGTACACTTTAAGAAATTCCAAAATATAGTACAAAATTACAAAATTATATTTATTATTATTATACATACTAAATAATTATAATATATTTCAGGAATTGCTGTGGATAAGTTTTCATCGACAGAAGCAGATTTCGAGACACATGTGAAGGATTGGTTCAGACATGGATCTCAACGCTTTGGTCGAGAAAAAAAATGAAATATTACCATTTTGATGATAACTTATCATAATTTTTAATAATAATGTTTTATTGTAAGGTCCATCAAAGACAGATGGTTTTTATTTTTAAATAAATTACTTATTGATTTTATCAATATTAATAAAATAAATATGAATATTAGTTTCTTCAAAATACTGATCATAAATAATATACCTTTGCAACATATATTACAAATTTGAAATTATTATTAAAAGTATAAATGTAAGGCTGGGTAAGAAGCAAAAAAAAACTATTTTTTAAACTTGTAAAAGTTACAAGAAAATTAAAGTAAGTTAAAAATCTGTTTGATACTTTTTTTTATATAAAATTGAAAATTATACGTTTTTTAAAGCTTACAAATGTAATGGTAATTTAATAGAGTTCTTACAATTTTAAATGAATTTCTTTGAGTACTTAAGAGGCCGTTCTGGTAGAAGTGAAACGAATGCAACGCTCAAGAGATGGCGTTGTGCGCCGTATCGCCGCCGTCGCGGTAGGCCGTAACCACGCCCATCGTGTACGCGACGGGGCCCGCTTGTTGTAATCGCGCGAGAGGTACATTATTATTTCACGGACGGTCGTACAGGACGTTTCGCGTCGCAGTTCCGTAAATGATCGCCGCCCCATGTATGTCTTATGTAGGTACTAGCATGCGGTACACAAGTCGCGACCTATTTTTTAATTAAAGTTCCTGTTTGCTTAAAAATATTAACCAATAAATAAAGCATACAAATTATTATACACCATAACTCGATTTATTTTTCTAACCCAATTACTTTTTTATATACATAAAAATAATAGTTTCATTACGATTAAATGGATTTTGTAGTACCTAAATATGTCGCGTATTTTACGTTGTAACTTATTGGTGACCTGGAGTACTTTTCGTACGATTGTTTGATCTCCTATAATTATTATATACGACATACGTATTAGTACAATACTACAATGTTATAGTTATAAAATATATTGATGTAATTAGGTACCTATATTTAATTAAAACATAATTTAGGAAGTTGATTGTTATTTGCTGTACATATTATAATATCTTTTAAATAAAGACTATAGGTAATTATTCACATTATTTAATTATTGTTGCAATTTGCAATGCAGTATGTATACTGTATAGTATGTACCTATGTACAAAAAACCGACAGTATACACTTAAAATGTTCATCGTTTATAATATAATATATAATATTATAATCTATATAAATTAAAATTAAATTATGTAAGTACCTACACATGTGCAGAACACTTTTGATTGAGCTATTATATAGCTAATTAAAATACACCATTTAGATTAATTACAATTTATTATAATTAATAACTTAAATTGATGCTAGTATTCATAGAAAATGCGGATAACCAATGTATAATAATATAATGTATAGGTATGCTTTTATTTAATGAAATGTCATATTATCTACATATTATTATCAATGTAAAAAATGCATAAGTAGTTACGTGTATAAAAATGAAAGAAAATATAATATATAACATTATACAATTATTTTACGTATTTATTTTGAGTTGTTATTATACAATTAATAAAAATCATCTGTAACAATTATTTAAAGTCTCATACACAATTAATTTGTATACAAATATAATAAATAAAAATATTAATTAATATAGGTACATTTGATACAAATATATTGTTATTAGGTACTCAATTTCAAATAAAAAATACAAGTATTTTTTTATTTTGATAGTTTTAAACCATAGCATTTAGATTTGGGTAAATATTTAATTTATTTCTATGACGCTGAAAGTTTTTCATTTCCAAGGAGTCTTCATCAAACTCTCGATCATTAGGATGGTTGTATTTATGAGATCGAAGTATTAAGTTATGGGTGATACTTGAAAAAAATCCCGCTAGAAGCTTTGTACTCCACCCAAAGGTTTGATATAAAAAAGTAATATTAATACCTGTGTCAACAAGTGTTAATATTAATTTTGCAACAAAGAATATACCCATTAGCCCAGACACAAAAGTTCCAATTGTCGTAAACCAACCCCATAATTTAAATAGCTTATCTTCTACCATTTTTCCAAGCGTGTTTTCGTCTATCAAATATTTAAATTGCAGACCTTGATTAGTCGTATCATATCCCATAGATTGTCTGATTAAATTATTTGTGGCAGCTTTCACTTCTTGCGGGAACAATATATGCTGTTGAAAAGCTTTCATTGTGTCCTTTGTATATATACCGGCATTCATAAGAAAATCCGGACTTTTGTACGACCATGTCCAGGACGTGGCTGGTTTAAGCTTTTGTGGTTTCTTAATTTCTTGTATGTTTGGTAGAATGGCAAACCAATCACCGCCCAATTCGAATGCAGGTGGTAGAAGTATATTGCAGTCCACCTGTGTTCCAAATTGTTGTAAAATATGTGTTTTGGGTGCCATAAATAATGTTTTGTTATTGTATAACACTGGTAGTTCATTAAAACAATTTTTTTTTTGTGATATTTCAACGTTAACTTTTTTGCACTTTATTAAATAAATTATTTCACTGACTTTTATTGCCGTGAACCCTGGTCCACCGCCCATTAAATACGCAAACTCCGAAAGACTAGAAGACGCTAATGTGAGTCGTTGCTCTAGTAATTTTCTCTCTAGCTCACATTGTTTTAGTATTAAATCATTGTACAACGATGTAATCGTTGATTTAAAGAAATTTTCGACATAGACAAATTTAGTGTTTATGTAGGCTAATAAATCAGTGTTTTGAGCTGTTATAGTTTTTCGTGTAAAATAATTAAAAAATGTAGGTTCTGTTAAAATTAATAACTGCATATGTTCAGTCTGAATAACTGGGATTCCTGTGCAGGCGAAGGTTTTTTTAACTTTTTTTAAAGCAAAGACTATTTTGTCAGTCTCCACAATATAAGTGTAAGTATTTGAAATGTCATCAATAGTATTTGACGTAATTAATGACGCTGGCCCATCATATAGGACACTGAAATCGTGTTCTTCACAGTTTATGTTACTGATTGACCAGATGGTTTCACCTTTAAAAGCATCAATGCCGTAATTGTCTGATAATTTGAGTTTTGTACCTGTTGGAAGTATAAGGACGTTATCTTTAGTGTTCGCTGTAGCCATACCTTCCGATAGCAATATTTTAAATTTTGCTTGGACAACGACGTTTTCCCATTCCTATCCCATATCTATTTAAAAAAAAATATTTTTACTTTATACAATTTTGAAATTTTTTGGTTACAGTTTAAACTAATTATGAGAAACGTGTTTAAAATTATCACTACTTAGCTACCTATAACAGAACATTTTATAAGTTTTTAACTACAAAACATTTTACAAACAATCGATATTTTGACGAAAGTTGTCAAAATTCTTACTTCCGACGCTCATAAAATATTATTGTGAATTAACTCTCAAATTTTTAAATTACACTAATAACATCTTATAAGTAACGTTGTGAGTAACCTTGCACAAAGACACAAAAAATAAAAAAATAAAAAATATACTTCATTGCAAATCAATACATTAATTGCTAGCTCTAACTTTCTAAGTGTAAAATGTAAAATATTTTTATTATAATATTTAATTTCAGTTATCTTTCTGTCGTCTCAGTGAAGACGGGAGAATGGAATTAAAAGTGGACCATAGTTACTATTACCAAGTTCAGGGACAAATGCATATTTCAAAACGAAATTCCTGTTATTTCGTTGTTTATTCGGCCAATTGGATAGAGATACAAATTATTAGTTACGATGACTCTTTCTGGCGCGAAAAAATGATTGAGAAGTTAAAAGTGTAATATTGAACATGATTTTTTAATTTACATTTTAAAGTACCTAATTGGATTTTTACGTAATTACATAAGCATAATATCAAATTTTATTTTCAGTTTTTATACAGAATGCTTACTTCCAGAAATAGTCAATCCCCAGTACGGAAAGAGGCTGTTGGTAGATGACATTTTAGATCCTCAACATATTTTGGAAAATATAAAAACAAAAACGGCAAAAAAAAAATAGTGTACCGCGATTAATATTCATGTAATATTCATGTACAATAATTATTACTTTATACCAGGGATGGCAAATCCATGGCACGCGAAAAGATTTTGTGGGCACGCGAAAATTTTTACTATTATATAATATACAATATAGATTATAGGACATAGGTAATAGGTAATTTAATATTTTAATGCTATATACTATTATCATGTTAAAATATTATGTTTTTTACATATTATATACCTAGAATTTTATTATTTTTTACAAATTGATGATTTATCATGACGTGCTTCTCATTCTATTATCAAATGTGCTTATTGTATGAATAGATTGTAAATATGATTTTTTTTTTTTAAATTGTGAATGTTTGATGTATTGAATGTATTTCAATGTCATTTTTAATTTGTTTTATCATATTTTGAATTGGGTTCAACCCGTTTATATATTAATATATTATAAATAAATAAATAAATAAATGAATGAATAAATAAATAAATAATCTGTAATATAGGAATGTACCTACTATTATAACTAATTAAAAATAAATACAGTTCGTATTTGACTGCTTTATATAAACAATTGTGTTTCAGTTCATATAATTAGGGGTTTATTGTTTTAATTATTATAAGTCGAATTATGTTGTACCTAGGTACATTGATTACACTGGTCACTTTATTCAACAGATTTCCATGTATTCATAATATGTATCTAAGGTTTTTTTTTGTTATTCTGAATTAAATTTCATATTTTGTTAGTCAACGTTAAAAAAAATAATTTTCTCGTTGAATTCTCTACAAGATTAAAAAAATAATTATTTAAATTGTAATTTTGTTAAACGATTTATAACAATTTTAGGATGTGAGATTTTTAGTTTGTGTAAAACACGGCGAGCAGAATAATAATAATAATATACGAAGTATAAAATTCGATATGGGTATTATGAAAACAGTTCTGTCACCAACATAATTGTTTTCTTACCGATTATTTATAAACGGCAAGCGGCCCGGTCGCGATAAGAAATCTGGTTTTGAACTATGGTGCGGTATGGCTACAATCGAGCGCGGGGTAGTGGTAGGAACACTATTTTTGAACGCTGCCGCTAGTGTCAGTAGAGCAGCACATGACGGCTGTAAAATCGTGTTTTTCTTACCGAAAACATGGTTTCGTACTTCCAATTTTCCTCAGCTCTCGTTAGTCGTAGAAACATGATTTTTTCACCAAAATAAACGTGAGAAGTTTATCTAGGTTTTGTCGTTCCAGATTTTTGATATCTTTTTTTGTCTATTTTATATGATTTTTTAAAAATTTTGAAAATTTTGAAAATTTCAAATGCAAATATAATCGGTTTGAAAAAAAAATTCGAAAATCTGGAACGACAAAACCTAGATCAACTTCTCACGTTTATTTTGGTGAAAAAATTATGTTTCTACGACTAACGAGAGCTGAGGAAAATGAGAAGTACGAAACCATGTTTTTACGGCCGAATTTTCGTACCAGAACGGCCTCTTAATATACACATTACATTTTAATACTTTAATTAATGATGAAATGCAACAAAAAAATCATTTCTAATCATTTGTTTACCTAACTATCCCCATATATACTAAATTATAGTTATCAAAAAATAAATTAAATATAATTACTTCTAAAAAAAATAATATGTTATCTATGTAACTTAAAATTTTAACTAACTTTAATTTTTTAATATGGTTAATGCCCAGCGTTGGCTATAATAATTATTAAGGCTGTAGATTTAATGATAGTTTTTACTGATGTAAGGTCCGAAAAAGAAAGCCAATTCAGTGTATCACTAAAAGACATTTTATGCGTCGTATAAAAGATGATGTATCCAAACAGATTTTCTTGGTCAACAAAAACTCAAATGAAGAAATAATCAGTCCAGAACAACCACTAAAAGATGATGATACACCAAGTCAATGCGAAACAGTTATAATTCCAGTTGAAAATAATTATACATCTACTGCTTCAACTAATGCTGGTTTGCTTCAATATACTCATAAATAGGTCAATTGTAATAAAACACAAACTATGATAATCCTATTTTAACAGATCATGATAAAATCCATTATTTAAGTGAAAAGTTACGTAATTGGGTGATTAAATACCATGTTTCACATAACTGCGTTGATGAACTGTTGTTAATTCTGATATCTATTGGTATAAAAGTACCAAAAACAGCTAAAACGTTTCTACAAACTCCTAAAGTAAACAGCCACAAAGTTAGTATTGTTCATCCTGGCTCATATATACATTTAGGTGTAGAGTTTATGCTTACTAAAATCTTAGCTCCTCATATATTTTACATTGAAAATAAGATCCCGATAAAATTAAGTGTTAACATTGATGGTTTACCATTAACATCCAGTTCAAAGTCCAGTTTTTTGCCAATACTTATATCTTTTGCAAATGTACCAATATTATTAAAAACTGTAGTTCCAGTAGGAATTTACCATGGTAAATTCACAAAACCTTCTTCGAGTCATGAATTTTTAAATCCATTTATAACAGAAATGAAAGAAATTATAAATAATGGTTTGTGTATTAATAATATTTTACTTAAATTTGAAATTTCCCAAATTGTGTGTGATGCTCCTGCAAAAAGTTTTGTGTTAAATGTAAAAAATTTTAATGCCTATCATGGATGTAACTCATGTACAGTAGAAGGTACTTTCATAAAAAATCGAATGGCTTTTTTAGAATTAAATGCTCCTTTAAGGTCCAATGAAACATTTAGAAATAAACTTGATGAATACTATCATAAAGATGTAAGTCCATTGGAAGAATTGCCCATAGATATAACATCAACGGTAGTACTTGAATACATGCATAACATATGTCTCGGTGTTGTTAAAAAGTTGATTGTTTTTTAGACCAAAGGTAAAAAGCCTGTTCGACTAATAAATCCTGATGAAGTATCACAAGAATTAGTTAATATCAAATCTTTTTTACCTAGAACATTAGAAGAAGTTGAATATTGGAAGGCCACAGAATTTAGAACTTTTTTGCTGTATACTGGCCCAATAGTATTAAAAGGCCGATTAAAAACATCACTATATAAACATTTTATACTTTTAAGTTCTGCTGTTCGCATCCTCATTTCCCCTGAAACTTGTTTCACTCATAATTACTTAGCTAAAGATTTGTTGAAAAGATTTGTAAGTGAATATTCATCTAATTATGGTGAAGAATATGTTGGTTATAATGTGCATGGGTTAATTCATGTCTGTGATTTTGTTTTGACACATGGTGCTTTAGATTTATTTAGTGCTTTTAAATTTGAAAATTATTTACAATTTATTAAAAAAAGTTCTAAAAGTTCTAAAAATCCACTTGAAGATATTTATAATCGCATAATCGAACACGTAAATGCTCAAACTAATATTACTCCACAGAATTTCCCTATCCTTGAAAATGAATTGCCCTTTGATCATGTAGAAAATAATTCAATAAATGAAACATTATATGAGAGCATTATTTTAAAACAATTTATTTTGAGCTCTAAAAAAGTTAAAGATTCATATTTTATACTTGATAATGATGATTTAGTCAAAGTCAACAAAATAATTCATTTTTTGAGTGGTAACATTAAACTAGAGATAACTAAATTTATATATTCCCCTTTTTTTGTTAATCCAGTATCTTCAGATATACTTAAAATATTTTCTGTTAATGGAATTATACCTGAAGCTCGACTTTTAATTAATTTAAATGTATTAAAATATAAATGTAAATCAAATATCAATCAAATAATTGATGAAAATAAATATATATCAATTGCATTGCTGCATACTGATTGATTTTAAACTTGTATTATTTACCTACATGATTAATTATTAGAATGAATATTATTCATTTTATACTTGTATTTTATTTATGGATGTATCTACCAAGGTATCTAACTATATATTTTTAATTTGTATAATAGGTAAATATTATTCCAATATTATTATGTTAGGTATTGTTTTTTTTTTTTTTTTTGTTGAATTATTATTTAATTATTTGTGAAACATTAAAATTGTATGTATAATAAAACTACCTAACTAATAGTTTTTGATATTATTAAAGAATTTAATTTTGTCAACGGTTGAAATGAATACTTTGGAGGAATCCATTTGTTTTATTTTATTTATGTTTAATCCTACATAATTTAAGTTTAATAACTAAATAAAGTATAAATTTATATAATTATATAACTACATAACAAACTTAACAAAGTTATTTGGTTAAGTAATAATTGGTAGTAATTATTACTTAGTAGATAAGTAATATAGGTTTATACCTACTTTATTGAATTTTCTTAAGATAAATTAAATTAAATATTGAAAATCTTATACAAAAGTAAAGATTATGATTATTGCAATGCATTCATTACAATATACCAATTATCATTCAATTGATATATCATTAGTGTTTCCCAGTAGGTTAGGCGTAAGTAAAGTTAGCTAGGGGTGTAGGGTTCGAACCCGTGCGGGGTACTTCTGAAAATTTGTGGAAGTTGACGTGTTTTTTTTCATTTTTTTCCGGACGGCGGACACTGTGTAGTCTATGCGATGTCATTGTGCTGGAATTAGGAATCTCCGGACCATCTCCGCGATAACCACAGGTACTAATATTATAGTTCACATGCTATCTATGCTAGGTATCCGTAGTATTTTACTAAGTGATATCTATGAGTAAATAATGAGAAGTTATATGAATATTACATACAAGTGTTAATAAGGTTATCGCATACGACTTCCTGTTTCTGGACATTAAGCGTCGCATACTAATCTCGGAGATGTACACAGGCAAAAATTTAAACAGTCTCACTTCTCAATGTTATGATTATGTTACGTCGCGGAGATTAAATTTTGACCATAGGGTATTGTTTACATTATTTCTATTAGGTACTGTGATTTATATCAGGTCTGTTAAAATTCGGATTTTGATTATATTGAGGTCTATTATTATTTGGTGCATTATAATTATAACGATTATTGTTATTAAAATTATTACTATTCCGCCTATTGTAATTCTTATTATTTTCGGTAGAGTTATTACCTTGTCTATGGGGCTACCACCTCCATAGTACTGGTATGCATCGGGCTCGGACTTAAGTTCAGTCTCTTCGTCTTTAGCAACTTGAATAGCTAGTTCTAAAGTAGCCGGATTTCGTGATTTTACTATGGTTTTTAAACTAGGTGTTAATCCTTTAATAAAAACTACCAACGTTTGTTCTTTTAGTTGATCGCGAATTGTGTTAGCCTGTTCTGTACTCTTATTCTTGGTACTAGCTACTTTCTTCCAATACAGAAACAGCTGTTCCATACTGTGAGAATTACAGTTAACGCTCCAGCGGTAGAACAGCAAACTATTCTATTTTATATCATTTTAACTTATCAATATTCTTTACATTATTTATTAACCCGCCAATTTTTGATTTAGAATCATACTAATTTGCCTTGCGTAAAAAACACGATTTAAGCTGATAGAGTCTATCTTAAATCGTAGTAGAAAACAGCATAGAGATAAAGTATTACTATATGGAAAAAATATTGCCTTGTCTAGTAATTGTCTATGCCTTATTTATTTAACTTTATTAAACAATCATGGTGTAGAATAAATGTTGTGTTCCTGGTTCCTGCACAGTGCTAAAACTAAATTCGGCATTCCCAAAAATTGCCACGATATTTGGGAAAAAGCCATAGGTATTTCATTAAACAGGCAATCCAGGGTATGTGAGAAACATTTTAGACCGTCTGATATTGTTTCCACATGGGTGTCTGGGGAAGGCAGCAACCAAATTTCGGTATGTTCCACTAGAATAGAAAAAGTTTATAGTTAGTTTATCCATTTTTAAAATTTATCAAAACAATAACTTGCTATTTCTTTTAGTACCTTGTACCTATTCTTTTTTACTTAACACACTATACACAATGTTATGTCATTTTAATTCATAAGTGTATCAAGAGTCAAGACTATTTTTTTTAGATTGGTTTAAGGAAATTACGATTAAAGCCCGAGGCCATACCTGTCCCTCTCTTAAATAAAGTTGATACAATTATTGAACAGGTTTGTTTGTTGATGTTGTACATCAAATATATTTTATATTAATATATTGTATAAAACTTTATAATTTTTAATAAACTTTTTACCAATATATTATACAATTTATCAGGTAAATGATACAATAATGATAGGTATCAAAAATGATCATAATTACGCTAAAGAGAAAAGAAATGGTGATGAATTAGAAGGCGATAAATTAGAACCACTAGTTAAACGTCCATGTACTGAGGTTTGGTGAAATTATAATTATTTAAATCACAATATATTAAGATATTGCGTCCGCGAATCGCGGACGTTTCGCCCACGCTGTTTCGTCCCCGTCAAAAAAAACAAGTCCACGGACGTTTCG
This sequence comes from Macrosiphum euphorbiae, assembly GCA_949089665.1. Classification (NCBI taxonomy): domain Eukaryota; kingdom Metazoa; phylum Arthropoda; class Insecta; order Hemiptera; family Aphididae; genus Macrosiphum; species Macrosiphum euphorbiae. The sequence continues at coordinate 44,435,306 of CARXXK010000002.1, read as the reverse complement.
TCCCCGTCTATTATTAAGATAGGACATTTGGCCCCCGGGAGTTACATAGATTTATTTATACCTACCCATAGGACGTTTGGCCCCCGGTTAGGTTAGGTTATTACTAGGGCTCGGATTTATATGTATTTATATAACCTAAGTATGTATTTACACAGTAAAAATATGTATTATAAAAAAAAAAAAAAAAAATGATCAATTGCTATGGATTTTTCACAAGCAGTACAATACAAAATGTGACCGTCACTTTTTAAATGTTCATTTGGATATTCAGAAACATATTTTATTGCTTTTGCAAGACGATCGTACTTTTAAATATAACGAACAACGAGACCACGAAATACGCACTACGATGTCACATTAAAAAGTACACCTTTATCGCAGTGTTCGCTCGCTCGTGTTTAACGCATTTAAAAATGAGTTAATCGTAATACATTACGATAAGATATCTGATATTTCAATTGATAAAATCGTATCTAGAAATAATTGAAAATATAACAGGTTGAGTGTAATGGTCGTTTGTAATCAAGGATCATCAATGTCAAAAATACGTCCAGTGGACCCCACCGACCACACGATATTATACTAGTCGTGAACTATTAAGTATTGGCTAATGACTTAGGTACTCATGATAACCTTTGAGAAGTGGAGAACTACGATATAGGCCGGAGGTGAAGGAGATGCGTATCTACTGCGCAAAACTAGTACAACTGTGATGATACCTATCTAATTTGTCATAGGAAAAATGTTATAAACTTTTTCTATTTATATTGTAAAGACTAAATAATATTTTATACCTGCCCTGGATACTATAATAGTATATACACAGAGCACACTACGCAGTAATAGTTTGTCTGTGTAATTGTGCGTACGGCTTCAGTGAACTATGGAGGTGTTGACCACGAAAAGAAATAAGAAGAAATTAGTTAAGACGATTATTTATATTACAAACAAAAAAATGTGAAAATTGGTATCCGGTGGGTGTGTGTTCACAAAGGGTTATGTGATGGATCAGTTACAACTGACGATGGAATCAATTTTGTTTTAAAGTTTGGAGATCACCATCATAAAGGTAATACTGACTTAATAAATGCAGAAAGAGCTAAATGTATTATGAAGAACGCAGCAAAACAAAACTACGATATACCGTCTCGAATTTTTGCACTTAATGTAATCCCATTATCCAACGAAAGTAGACAGTTAATTCCGAAAGAAGATTCGATGAAAATTACTTTACGGCGTGTCCGTAGCAATATTTATCTTAAAATTGCAAAAATAGACGATATCATATTGGAGGGAACACAGTGGAGTACAACCGGTGGAGAACTCAATCCAGAACCATTTTTATTTTACGACAACAAAAATAATAATAATCGTATTATAATATTTTCTTCAAAAACGTGCAGCGAAATTTTATCTGAAACTAAAATAATATATATGGACGGAACATTTTCAACTTGTCCTTCTGAATTCTACCAAATATACATATTACATGCAAGCATAAATAATTTAATAATTCCTGTGATGTACGCTTTGCTTCAACGTAAAAATAAGGACACTTATATTGAGTTATTGTCTGCTATACGGGATCAATTTGTATCGCTTTCAATAATTTCAATTGACTTCGAACAATCTGTAATACAGGCTATCAAGGAAGTATTTCATGATGAAGTATCGGTGCAGTTATGCTATTATCATTTAAACCAGTCCATCTGGCGAAAAGTTCAGGACTTGGGTTTGGCTATAAAATATAAAGAAGACAAAAACTTCAGATCAGCCGTAAAAATAATTCCTACATTAGCATTTCTTCCAACCAATACTGTAAAAAGAGGTAATTTATATTTTTTTCAAATAAGTAATAAATAAATCAGTATACACATACTTCAGTGTTTGGAATTTTAAATAGGGATGTCAATACTATTCAATTCATTAAAGACTATTGAAGAATTGGACGACATTTTGGTGTACTTTAATTCTACATACGTTAATGGAACATACAGATCTATTCCTACAGAGTACGGTACGATTAGGTTAGTTCGACGTCTATATTTTCTCCGTATATGTGGAACGTGTATAATGCCACGAAAGAAGGTTATGGCCGAACCAACAACGTGTCTGAAGGGTTTAATAATAAATTTAAAAATATTGTAAGAATTAGACACCCAAACATTTTTATTTTTATCGAGTCCTTACAGATGTGCAATGCATCTGCAGTGACTGCATTGACAAAAAAAAAAATGAAATTATAAATATGCCAAAAACAAATCATTACGAAGATAAAATAAAACAACATTGTAATGAATTTAAATGTAATAATGATAATGATATTTCATATTTTTTGAAAAGAATAAGTGATCTAATATGAATAATTGTGTAAATGTATTTGTATTGTAAATGACGTGATTGTGATTTGATATTTTTGAAAAATAATAGTGATTTTAATCTAATAAAAATTATAATATTTGTACAAATTATTATTACTATCATTATAATTGGTTTTTTTTATTTAAGAATTTAAATGTTAAGTTAAAAAAAAAAGATTAAAATTTGGTGATTTAAAATTCCAGGGGCCAAACGTCCTATGGGTAGGACGCCCATCGCAGTTTTTGCGTCCAAAGGCCCAGTAAGAGGTATAACAATTACCACTGATTAGAAAAATCTGTAGTAATGTAGAAAATACTGTAAAATTTAAAGATTGGTAACTTTTTTATTTATTTTTTTATTAAGGAATTGATTTAACTAAATTGGTGATCAAGGCCATAATGCTCTTAGAAAATGCAGGAGCCCAAGTTTTGGGATTAACGTCTGATGAAGCCAGCCCATATAGGACAATGTATATATTTATATATTTATATATTTATTTATATATATTGATTTATTTATATGAATAAGTTTTCTGTTGAAAGTGAAGCTTGACGGACTAATGATGTTAGCATTAATAAAATAAGTAATAACACGACAATATGATTATGTATAAGTATAATATATAATAACGTACAACTGGACAATTAAACTGTGACTAATGACTATACACACACACCGCGTACACTCGGTATGACAGCGTCTGTGCAAGTGAATATTACATGCATCAAAGGCCCTATATATATGCACGGTTATATTAATAATGTATATAATATTATATACTAACGGTCATGTTACATCCGTGAAGAGAGTAAGTCTTATGCTCGTACATAACTAGTTACTATATTGTACACACGTGTCAAGGCTGACTACATGTACTACATATTAATTGTATATTTCAACACCCTCCCTCAATTAATAATCTCTTTAATTGTAGTCACTCCTATGGCTGACCGCAACTTCTCGAATCGTTCCTTAACCAAAGGCTTGGTTAGAATGTCCGCAATCTGGTCCTCTGTTCCAATGTACTGTAGTTGGAATTGTCCCTCTTCGTATTTCTCCCGTATGAAGTGGTACCGTACGTCTATATGTTTTGTCCGCTTATGAAACTCTGGATTTTTCACTAAACGAATAGCACTCTAATTATCTATAAATAAAACTGGTTGTTTGTCACCTGTTGTCGATAAGCTTGTTATCAACCGTGTAATCCACAAGATCCCTTTGACAGCCATGTATTTCTGTGAAAGACCCACCAGACAAACAAATTTTCGACCAGCCCATAGATATCTTATGAATTCATTTTTTAAGGTAAAAAAAATAAAAAAAACAATTTTAATTTTAAATAATGTATGTATTCTAATAATATTATAACTATAATTTAATTATATTACATTTTATAATATACATTATGATTAGAAATATAACTAATGATTATTTTACTTTAATATTATGGTTCGTTGAAAAGCATTGTAGACAATAATATCTTTCACATACTTCACATTTTGTGTGTACACGTTTTGTTTTTTTTCTTGCATTGATCGTGCCTATAACAAAATAAAATCAAAATAGTAGAAATATACATCGCCCCAATAATATTCAATAATTTAATGTTTTACCTTCTTCACGGCAACATTGCCTGTAACATCCATAGCATCTTGCCCTTTTTTTATCTTTGACTAAAGTATGGTGTGGTATAATTGTAGATGTTTGTTGCGAGTTGACCTCTTTTTTTTTAACCATGTCGAGAGCAATGTCTTCTCTAAATTGTGTAATAGATTTGTTGTTATTGGTGACTGCTTTGTAAAGACTAAATGCATTTACTACTGCTGTATTACATATTATGTCAAAGGCTACTTTACGATACCATTTTACTCCTTTACGCAAACAGGTGTGGTAAGCACCTATCTGATCACTTACATCAATCAATCCTTTGCCACGGTTATAATCAATAATCACATTAGGTTTTATTTTTTTTCCACGTTTCATTTGAACTTCGTTCATTGAATTACCATGTTTAGTTGAAATCATGAGAACATCTCTTCTATCTTTCCATTTTAGAACTGTTACACCAAGGCCATTCTGTTTAGCTATCATTTCACCTCTTTTCAATTTTGTTGTCACTATTTCTTTTGGAATCCGTTTTCTGTTTTTTCGTAAAGTTCCCACCAAATGAGTATTTCTATCCAATAATTTTTCAGCAAGGTCTATACTGTTGTACCAATTATCGGCATATAAAGTTCGTCCAAAATCTAAGTAGTCCGATAATAGTTCAAACACCACTTTAGTAGCAACTGAAGTATTGTCGGAAGCTTCTTTTCCACTATAAATTTTATATTTTGAAGTATAAAAATCAGTAGTGCACAATTTAAAAATTTTTATACCATAGCGATGTCTTTTAGATGCATTGTATTGTCTAAATAACAGTCGTCCCGAAAACGGAACCATTGACTCATCAATACACATTGAATCATTAGGTATAAGTGCTGCATTAAATTTATAGACAAGCAAATCAATAAGTGGTTGAATTTTATACAAACGGTTATAAGATGTAGCTGTATTATTATCAGAAAAATGTAATACACTTAGTAGTAATTCAAAACGGTTTTTCGACATATATTGAGGAATGTTGCTCGAAAATAACGTTGTATTTCTCCAATAATGGCCTATGGTAGGCATTTTATCCAATCCCATCCATATAACTAAACCGAAAAAAGTTTTAATTTCTTTTACATCGGTTTCTTTCCACTTTTTTATTCGAGCATTACGAGATAGATTGCATGAATTTCTTTTATCATTTGCATACCGATTAGTCTCGAGTACTATAAGTTTTAAAACTTCGTCATCAAAAAATAATGCAAAAAAATCATAAGGGCTACAGTCAATCATTGTTTCAACAATATCCTCATTTATCCCAACACATTCATTATTTGGATTATAAATTACATTAGAATTTGGTTGTTCGTCTATAACATTATTCCAATCATTACCATCTCCACGCATCACAGGAGAAGCAGAAGACTCATCCTCGGAACTACTGTACACATCTTCATCATTCCAGTTGGGATCTTCGTCAGTATCGTCAAACGAACTTTCTGAAGATAAATCTAATAAACTAGAAATTTCATTACGATTCATTTTGTTTTTATTACACACGCAATATTATAAAACACTAACGACCACGTACGCGCGTATACGATAACTAACAACTATCAAGGAACAGAAAAATGTATAACAAGATAACAATTCAATAGGTATTATTTGTATACAAGTCTAAAAATATACTTTTTCCCAACAATCGTATTTTACAATTTATAATACAAAATCATTATCAGTTATGAAAACGCACTCAACGAGTGGTCAAAAATAGTGTTATTGACAGATACTATTCAAGGATATTACCTTAGTAACGAAATTATAGTTAATTATCGAATTATATTTAGTTCTGACTTTCCCAGGGGGCTACGTGTACCATATTTGGTACACGATTGAAAATCATTAATTTCGATATAAAAACACATTATTTAATCACATAATAAACTAAAATAAAAATATCAAACTTTTTCATAAAGTTTTAGGTCCGTAGCAAATAAGGCATGTTCGCTACTTTTTGGATTAGCAAGAATGGCTAATCAACCATGTACCAAAAATGGTACACATAGCGGTTAACCTGTTAATGACCAATCTGGCCTTAAACTTATCGATTTTACCGTCACTTTTATATTTGGTTTTGAAAACCCATGCGTTACGTAACGCAACCTTGCCCTGAGGCAAATTAACTAGTGACCAAGTGTTATTTTTGTGTAGTGACGTAATTTCATCACTCATAGCGTGCTCCCACTCGTTTTTCTGTGGGCCAGCTATCGCTTCATCACGATTTAGTGGTTCGACGAGATTGGCGACGAACGACGACACATTATACCTAAACGGCGCTTTTAATGTATTCCGATCACGTAGCACCATGCCACTCCTGTTGTCGACCGTCGTCAATTCGACCTTGACCGGATCGTCCTCGATTTGAGTCTGAGTATCTGTGAATTCTAATTTGTCTGCAATTTATTACCTTCGTTTTCGAATATAATATCTCTAGACATTGAAATTCTATTTGGTTTCGAATAATACACACGATAACCTTTCGTGTTATCCGAATAGCCAACAAATATTCCTTTTTCACTTTTAGGGTCCCACTTTTTACGTTTTTGCTTTGGTATGTGTATACGACAGTACCAAAAACTCGTAAGTGTTTAATGTCTGGCATTACCTTATAATATAACTCGTATGGTGAGTTATTTTTAACTGAACTGGTTCCTGTTCGATTAAGCGTGTAAACAGCCGTGTTTACCGCCTCCGCCCAAAGTGATACATCCAAATTTTTCGCACAAAACATTGTCCTCGCTGACTCTACTATTGTACGATTTTCCCGTTCCACTTTTCCATTTTGCTGTGGTGTGTAGGGAACTGTTAACTGATGTCGAATCCCGTGTTTTTGTAAAATATCCGTAATTTCTTTATTTACGAATTCTAATCCATTGTCCGTTCGTAATATTTTGACCTTAGAACCTGTTTCTGTTTCAACACTTTTTATGAACGTCTCAAAAATATTTTTAACATCATATTTATTTTTAATAAAATATACCGTTCTATAATGCGAGTAGTCGTCTTTGAATAACAAGAAGTATTTTGAACCGCCTATAGAGCTTACCTCCATTGGTCCACATAAATCTGCATGGATTAAATCACCGACATTGTGATACTCCGTATTACTTTTACTAAATGATTTACGACTTTGTTTACCTATTATACAACTGCTGCACATGAATTCGTCGTCCTTGGCCGAACATACTATTTCGTGTTTCGCCAAACAATTTTTTACGTACTGTAAATTCTGATGTGCCATGCGCTCGTGCCAAACAGACAACCTGTTTTCGACAGCTACAGTCGCGTACCCGTTTGTCGGTACTTCGACCTTGATGTTTAATTCAAACAACCTTCCGCATCTCTTACCTGAGCATACGGGTTTCCCCTGTTTAGTTAACATACACGTCTTACTATCTGACGTCATTACTAAACCTTTATCCATCGCGGCTCCGCACGAAAATAAATTAAATTTTAGTCCCGGCACGTGCAACACGTTTGCCATGTAATTTTTATTCCAATTACCGTTTACATATGATAATATATTAATATTACCTCTACCTGCTGCATACAGATTTGTCCCATCACCTATAGTGATTTGTTGAGTGTTGTCCAGTGGTTCATAACTTGAAAACCACTCTCGATTTGCGCTCATATGATCCGAAGCGCCCGAGTCTAGTACCCACGCATCTGTTGCAATATTATTTATTCTTGACTCGCTTACGAATGCGTTCAAGTTCGCACCTATAGTACCGGTTTTACCACCGTGTACACTTTGTAGAAAATTTCTACAGTCTCTTTTATAATGACCTAGTTTACCACAGTAATAACACTTAATATTACTTTTATTAGTAAATTGATTTTTACCTTTTCCATAATTACGACTGCCGTTTCTTCCATCAGATCTGTTTTGAAATTTGGCCGGAAATGCACTCGATTTCTCTTGTTCACCAACTTCACCTTTGATCTGGATAACCCGTGATTCTTCAATCAACAATCGACTAGTCAAATTATTTATATTTTTACTTCCCGTTGGGCTGAATCCCAAGCACTGTAAAAATGATTATATTCTGTTGGTAATGTCATTAGTATTTTTGTCATAACCATGTTATCCGTAACTGGTTCACCCGCTACTCTCAGTTTCCTTCCTAAATTGACCAATTTAGAAATATGCGTCGACATGTCATCTGTCGACTCCTTTGAATAACTGAAAAATTGTTGTTGAAGCAAATGTAAACTTGCCTCAGACTTCTGCTCGTAAATACTCAGCAGTTTCTCCCACATTTCCAATGCAGTCTCACAGTTAATCAAATATTGTAATGGACCATCGTCCACTAGGGTAACTATAATTTTTTGACATTTACCGTCAGCTTTTATCCAAGCGCTAGTATGCCTTTGCCAGCGTGCTTTGGCTTCCTCGTCGGTCTCTGCTGCCGACTTTTTTATAGGTAGACTTGGTTTCGTCCATTCGCCTGAAACTATCTCACATACTTCCAAGGCATTTAAAATGACCTTCATCTGGAACTTCCATAACGACCAGTTTTCCGCACATAATTTTGTTATCTTCACCGTGTCTTCCATGACCGATGGTTTCCCGTATACTTTCCTGTAAAACAATTTATAACAAAACTTTACCTATGTACACTGTTCCGCCGTTTTCCGAAATCCAGGATATCTCCGACTGGTTGTAGTTTTCTGCGTTAATACAAATATAAAAATACTTCGATCACGAATCCACTAGACTGTATGTCTTGGTTATTGACTGGGCCCATAACCTGTTGAAAGTGAAGCTTGACGGACTAATGATGTTAGCATTAATATAATAAGTAATAACACGACAATATGATTATGTATAAGTATAATATATAATAACGTACAACTGGACAATTAAACTGTGACTATACACACACACCGCGTACACTCGGTATGACAGCGTCTGTGCAAGTGAATATTACATACATCAAAGGCCCTATATATATGCACGACCGAGGTCATGTTACATCGGTGAAGAGAGTGAGTCTTATGCTCGTACATAACTAGTTACTATATTGTACACACGTGTCAAGGCTGACTAAATGTACTACATATTAATTGTATATTTCAACACTTTCAATATTTTTTTTTCTATTTTAATACTCAATATTTTTATCAATTTAGTTACATCCGTCAAAATCGTTTGTAAAGTGGGAACATTATACTGAAGTGTACAAAATCGAAGAAAATTTATTAGGAAAAGTTTGTCCTAAAATTACAAAAAATCATATTTTCTTAACTAATTTATCAAAAATGAAAGTGAAGTATGCTACACAGGTAATTCAATTTCATATTTATAGTAAATATATATGTATATATAATATTTATATGTATATATTAAATTATTATAATGAATTCTGTTTATATAGGTAGATAAAATCTATTTTCATAAAATTAAATAGTATATAATAATATTAAACTTTAATGTTCAGCTTTTCAGTAACTCAATGGCTGTAGCTAAAACCTGAACGATTCGTAGGAAACCGAACAATCTCTGTTTGTTTTCATGAGATACTTGTTTTACTTGGAGTTTTAGGTATTATCTAGTGGACTGTATTAACAAATAAAGGCACAAACAGGGACAGGGGTCAGTGCCGTCTTTAGACATTTTGTGCAACGGTGCAAAAAAAAATTGACGCCCACGTAAGGAGCCTAACCAAGGAATATGGGAGATAGATCCTCGTGATCATTTTAGATTTTGAGTAAAGAAGAGAATATTTGTTTTACAATATACTGGAAATGTATGTTTGTTTGTGTGTATAATATATTATGTGTAAAATATTTGTGTAGCATGATGCTTTTGTGTTTTGTGGTTAATTGTTTGTCATAATTTATTGTTACAATTATTATAATTACATAAATATATTCTAATTTCTAACCTTATTAACACTTATGCAGGTTCTAGAAAAATCAATGAAATGGTTAGACTCTTGGGAGTTAAATGTCCAAAAAGGACTTATAACTGCAAATGAATTTTTGACACAGCAAACAGCTGAAGGGCTTAGGGTGACAATCAATCGACTATTGAACTTTCAAAATATTTGCTGGAGGTAATTTTTCATTTGTGTTAACAGCTAAAATTAATCAAGATAAATTAGAAGTATAATACATAAGCTTAATAAATTTTATAATATGTAATATACTAATAGGTACCTACTTATCATAATTTATAATTTTATTTTAAGAAATTTTTTTGGAATAATAAGGCAGGTATCTGGTCCAAATGATCACCCTTCTACGCCAACATTTTTGCAACTATATAGGATGTTAACTGTGAGTTCACTAATAAAACCACCAAAAAGTGGTAACTGTACAACAAATGAAGATAAATAATTTATATTTCTAAAATCATTAGCCATTATTAAATCTCGGTTTAAATTTTAAAATATGAGGGAATTTTGAAAATATTTTACGGATCAAAAACCTGTAGAAGAAATATCCGACTTCAAAAATCTCATTAATTCTAATTCATCAATGCGAGAAGAAAAAATAAAAAATATGAAAAGTAAATTAGATGTATTAATTGAAGATTGCAATTGGGACTGTGAGGACTTATTTTTAGAACATGATTATTCCTAAAGTTCAGTTTTTGAATGTGTTGTGTACTATTTAGGAGGGTAAAAAATATTTTTTAAATAAATAAACAACAATTAAATAACTGATATTTTTTTAATCTTGTAGGTATTTAGCTAAGCGGCTATGTAAAAAATCCAAATGTGAGATATGCATTAAAAGTGTAAAAAATGATACTGTCAACAAAGGAAAGGAATCGGAATTAGTCAATCTTAAAAATAGAGGGTTTTTAATTTATCCAAACAACAACTTATTTAAAATATTACAAGTTCTAGAGACTTGTTTTTGTAAGCATGCAAGTTCAGTTGATGTGTTTGAAAATACTTATAACGAATTCTTACTGCATGTTACAAATTTATCGTTTTCATGTACTGATCATAAACATAAAATTATGACTGAAATTTTCACTATGTATATTGTGATGCGTATGAGGAAATATTCATACATAGTGAACCAAAAAGAAAAAAAAACAGGACAAAAAAGAAACTGTCAAAACTTGTAGCAAGTTAATTTGAATTAATAAAAAAATCGAACAGTACTAACTAATATTATTATTATAAAATTTGAAATCTTCAATCCTTAATCCTTATCTCAAAAAATTACTATCAAATTATTGTGCGTTGTGTTTTGAACACGATTTAAGATATACAGGTTACTTAACGCCGTATAGAAACTAGTCCCCAGAGTGATTCCCACCGTTTAACCCTGAAAATCAGCTGTACACCATAGGAAGAAGGACAGCTAGCGCTCTCAGTGTATATAATCTAAACTATATATTAAATATTTTGGAGGCAAACTGTGTTTATAGCGTATGTTATTATTATATTTTATACTAATAATTAATATACTATTATAATGTATAGTATGGATATTGGATAGTAATATGGAAAATCTGAAATTGTATGATTTAACTTGTATTTATTAAATATTAAGTATCCAAGTAATATGGTATCCAATAAATGCAGTGTACCTGGTTGCCAACAAAGCTCATCAAGTAAATTTGGGGTCCCACAAAATGACCATAAAGCATGGGAAAAAAAAAATTGGTATTGTTTTGAATAGAAACTCTCGAGTTTGTGCTCATCATTTTAACACAAATGATATTATATCTAATTGGACATCAGGTGAAGGTTCTAGTAAGTATTCGGTAAGTAAACAAATAATAATTTATTGTTTTTGTTATTTGGAAATAACTACTCATGGTTAGGTTAGGTTAGATTAGGTTAAGTTATAACTGCTCATGGCTCATGGCAAAATAAAAATATTGTCATGACATAAAATATTTAACGATATTAATGACCACTTGGGCGCTAGCTGTGCTTCTCGCAGACCGCAATCGAGGTTAATCACTGGGCATCAAAAATATTGCTCCGTTGAGTAACCTGTATATCTTAAATCGTGGTTTTGAAGAATAAAATATTTTAATTAAAAAATCGACCACTTGACCGGTTGAGCGCTAGTTGTAATTCTCACTGGCAATTCTATGGAAACGTTGCGCCTCAGAATCTATAGGTTCGTTGCGCAACCTGTCTATCTTAAACCGTGCGGTGATACGTCCTCTTAAGGACTTAATGCTTTTACAATATTTTGAAGTTTAATATTTTCAATTACAAGTTCTACTTTATCCTTCTTACAATTTTCAAAATAATTTTTCAATCTAAAAGTAAGTGTTGCCAATCAAATAAATAATATTTAGGTATTTATAAAACAATAAATATTTATTGTATCACCATTCATCATGCATATTGTTATTAACAATAAATAAAAAAAATAAATGAATGCTAGTAGTAACAAAAAATACAATATTACAAGATTACTCATAAGTTTGTCTACCTTTATCAATAAAAAAATATCTACCGGAAAGTCAAATTAAATTTTTATGAGCGTTTGAAATTCAAATTTTTACAACATTGGATATTCACTCGATTTCTCATGTAGCGATTTCCTTATTTTGTTGTAATTTAAAAACGAGTAACTGTAGATACATGGAAATTTCACTGAATGTTCATATTAGCATTTCCTATAAACTGTACAATTTTTAAAATATTTTGACTCTTTTTGAGCTGTTTACGGACATTTTCAGTTTTCAATTTTATTAATATTTATTAATAAAGTTTTATCTGTTGGGCCAAAAAGTGTAAAAATTTAATACAAGGCCCCTGATATATTGTTACAATAGCAATTGAAAAATATTAAAAATACATAGGCACAATTTTTTTTTTATAAGCATTTAAAGATCGAATTTTGAAAAAATTTATCAAAATCTCGAAAATTATCAATCATTGTAATTAATAAATTATAAAATGTTCAGTTTTTATAGTTAAGGATTGCAAATTTAAAACAAAGGTTCTCATAAAAATATTTCATACCGTAACCAAAAAATCTAAAAAATATATGAACACAGTTATTTTTTGCAGACATTTTAAATTTAAATTTGGACGAAATTACATACCATAAAAAACCTAGAATAACTATTTTAGTTATTTTGTTGTGATTGTATAATATTATTCGTGGGTACTTGAAATTTCTAAAGTATACTACTATGTATCTATGATAGTACCTATCAGGGTTTGTTGTTGGTGTATACCTAAATACCTAATGGATATTGTGATATGATTAATTTGGAATTAATTAATTAATTTGTTTTATTTTATTTTGAATTATAGGTCAATTTTTTTTATACCATAGATAAGTATATAATATGTCTTATACCTAGAAGGACAAACCGTCTCGGGTAGTTCAATATTGTTGAATATTATGTACTTGAATAAATTGTTCTACTTGTACATACACCTTTTTTTAATGTAGGGTATTTTAATAATAATAATACTTACATTTTTATATTTTATTGTAATTATTATTTTCACGTGTCGAGGAGAAAGAGAAAGAGAGATTTACAATTTTGTGTGCGCATGTATACCCGACATTCACGGGTATACAGCTCTAGAGACGGTGTTAGTAAGCTTCGCTGTCCTTTGTCACGAATCTACGAGACCCACATATACATAATATATAGTATATACATTCGTACAACATCGTATTTTTAGTCTTCCGCAACTCTAGTCTCATATTGACAATATGTAAATATGATCCATTTTATATTACACTAATATAAACGCGTTTAAAATGTATGCTTAATTTATTTATATTTTTAAATAATTTGTCATATTTGTTTGGTCATGGCCGGAAACATTTTCGCATTGTTACTGATGGGTAGTACGGTATCCACAGCCATCGAGCTAACGTTCTTGGGTTTCGTAGTTTTCCCATTCAACGATGACAAAAGTTTTTTCCTCAACACTCGCTTGACCTTTACTGGCCTAGTAAACATAATTGTATTTTCAATTGAACAAAATTGAACTAATTTATCCACGCTTTTACTTACTGTTTTTCAGCTGGATAAGTTAGTTTCGTTCCGTCCTCCTGGTGTAATGTTGTATCTCTCGGCAATGAAACAATGGTCGGAATTGCTTTTAAAACACGTTTCACTGGTTTTATCTTCTTCGTTTCAACTTTATTCACGGTGGTGGAATTTGGATTTCTCACCCCTGGTGACTTCTTGTTAGAGTGAGGCTTTTGTATTTTGATTAACGGTTGTTTTGTGGCCATGTTTTTTTTCGTAGACGGTTTTTGAGCCGGTGTTTTCGCGACCGATTGCGAGATCAATTTTTTAACAGCCTTTTTTGGGGCATTCAGTGCTTTCTGTTGTATTTTGGGTTTTGCTTCCGTGACCGCATTTGTCGCGTGGTTGGTTCCAACGTTCACCGACAGTTTTCCAATATCATCAGTTTGTTTTTCTGCGACCTTTCGGTAGATTTTCTTAACTACGTGTCCTTTTCCATTTTGAGTTTTTTTCCTGTCACCTGAAACCAGTTTGACCTTCGATAATTCACTCATTGTTTGTTTTAGTATATGTTTGGTTTTAAAAATCGATTGAATAATTTTTCGTCTAAGACTGAGTATTTCAACTTTGTTTAATTTATTCAAAATATGTCACCATCGTTAGCAACAATGACCAGCCAGCTACACGTTTCAATAACGGTTTAATTTTCAAACAACGAATATTTTAATTATTTTCCAAAAATAATTTCTACAAAAATGTACAGTACCTAGGTGCATTTTGGTACAGATTGGTATGTATCCGGCCCATCGAGATTTTCACTTCTATAAGCGGCCTAAAATTAAGTCTATAATTATTACGAGCTTATAGGTGGTCAATCGTATTTTAAACATGAATTTATTTTCACTCACACTCACACGACCGGCCCAAAGTTTAAGCGGCCCACCGAGATTTTCTCGCTTAACCAATCCGGCCCTGGACTAGATTGCATACGACACGCAAGGCCGTATTCAGAGCAGGGCAAGAGGGCATGGGCCAGGTTTGCAATTCTTAAGCTGGTTACACACGGAGCGGTTTAGCCGCGCGCGGACGCGGATTCTTTTTGAGACTGCGTCCGCGACCGCATCCGCGCCTTACTTACACACGAGGCGGAATGACCGCGCGCGGACGTTGATTTCGACCGCTATTACGTCCGCGGCCGCATCCGCGGTTTGCTTACACACGAGGCGGATTATGAATGCGGTTTACTTATATTTTAAATATTTCGCGCCAATTTATTATTCATACTAATTTGTAACAAAATCAGTTGAGCTTAGAACGTGGTTGAAACACGACGTTACTACGCTAGCCAGAGTTAGTTCTGGGATAATTCGCATTTCTTTATTAAAAAACAATTTTTTCAACAATGGATACGTTAGACCATGTTGAAGCAATATGCGTCGCATATGCTCTAAATAAAAGGCACAAAAAGCAACAGAAAAATGTAAAAAGGCGTTATTGGGTACATCCATTAAATCTAAAAAGGCCACAAGATGGCCAATTTTACGTAAATTTTATGACATTACGAGCACACCCTGAACAATTTTTGAAATATTATCGAATGAGCATTCAATCTTTTGACGAACTGGTAAGTTAATTTGTTATAATAGTTTACAATTTCTTATAAATAAATTATTATTAAGTTTATATATATATATATATTTATTATTTGTATATAATCAATTATCAGGTTTTACTCACTGGACACCACCTCCAAAAACAACATACAAATATGCGTATCTCAATTTCTCCTCTGGAGAGGTTAACTGTCACGTTAAGGTAAAGCCATCAATTATATTATACCTAATACATATTTTCTTAGTAAGTTTATGAATCTTTACAAACTTTTAATAATTCTAGTTTCTACGAGAAGAAATGTAAATCGTAATGTATGTTTGATAAATGATAATATTTACATTTACTAATGTTATCATGAATTGTTAAATAGTAGGTATCTATATTATAATATAAGTAATACATGATATTTTTGAATTGGTATTTTTTTTAATTAAAAAAGCAATTAAACTACATTGATACACAAATTGTATAATAATAATACTCCATACCTACATGATTTCATTGATGGTTATAACAATATAAATCAAATTAAAATTAAATACTTAAAAATTGAATAGTATCTGTAACAAAATGTACTTTACTCAACAAATTAATAGTATATTAATAGTTCATAAAAAAAAAAAAACAAAATTAGGTACTTTCCAAATATTTAATTAGAAAAAAAACATAACACACTACCTGTGAGTTCCAAAAAAAAAATCAATAATTATTGTTAGAGCTTGATGGAGTAGATGTAGATGTAGTTGGAGGAGTGGATAAAGGAGAATTGAGTTGAGAATAGTATGGAAGATTGGCAGAGTGACAAGCATTTGTTTGAACAGCAGATGTTGGTATAGTTGAAGTAGAAGAAGAAAAAGGTGCACTATGGTAAGGTGGGTATTGAGGATACGAGTAGAAAACGTCATTGGGCAAAAAGGAATGTTCTGAGGGTTTAGGATAGTCATTGTTCACTGGAGGAGGAATGTATGGTGGTTGAGACTGATAAGCAATGTTTGAATTTTTAACTTTTCTTATACTTTTTATAAATTCAATGTAAACTTCATTTTGTTGGTCCTGTGTTAGCGATCTAATTTGTGGAGCTAAGGACATAAGAAATGAAGTCACCGGATCTTCAACACGGCGATTTGCCAACACTGTCAATAATTTTTCTTCAAACGTGTTTTTCGTTTTTTTCTTTTTTGGTTGGACTTCAAAATCTTCTCCAGTGTCTAGTGTTGATATATCAACACCCGTGCCTCTTACTAAAATTGATTCATCGTCATCTCTTTCATCCTCATCACTTTCGATAACATTACCTTCAGTCCTGTATAACATAATAAGTAAGCAAATAAAAAAGAAAACATGAAAGTTTAAAATAATAAAATATAATATTAAGTGTATATTACATTCTGTTTTCCATTGTAGGTCTCATAAACTCCAAAATGTCTGAGTAAATATATTTTTTATTGTTTTTAGCGGCTTGACCAGATTTCGTAATACATTTTTTTCTGTAAGCATCTCGAATATTTTTCCACTTAATTTTAAGTTCTTTTACTAATTAAAAAACCAAAACATAAAATATTTAATAGTTACAGTCCTCAACCATAATACACAATAATATATACAAATAATAAGAAACAATGTATTAAAATTTTCAATTTTTTTCACCGAGCAAAAAATTATAACATTTTATATTCTGAATTTCTGACCAATGTCTTAATAAAAAAAATATAAAAAAAACACACATCATTGTAAAGTTAATACATTCATTGATCCACTGAAGAAAGTCTAAAGTCTCTCATGCTTATAAATAGCTCAAAAAGAATAAAAAAAAATTGAAAAATATTGATCATGTACATGTATAGTAGGTACCTAAATAATTGTGTAAAAATAGTATCTACGGTATTAGGTTTTTAAATTACAACAAAATTCTAAAGAATATTTCTAAGAAATATAGTTGTTTTACGGGATGATATCAAATATCGTAACATTTTTAAATTAAAACGCTCATTAAAAATATCGATGTTGTTTCGGTAATTTTTTTTGTACCATATTATAATATTCAGATATTTGGCTTGTGGAACACATTTCTCAGCATTACATTTCGAGTTTCTAATGGGAGTGTCGACCATATCGAATATAGTACAGGAAACATGCGAGGTTATATGGGATATATTACAGCCAATTGAGATGTCAGAGCCCACAACTGATGATTGGCTGGATATAGCATCAGGATATTTCGATAAGACCCAGTTTCCAAATACAGTCGGGGCGGTGAGTAACCTATATATTGACTAACACAAATTTATTGTTTGCTTGTCTTAAATAACATAAAATAAAAATAAAAATATTTGATTTGTTTTTTAATGATTAGATAGTTATTTATATCAACCTTCGAAAAATAAAAAAAACATCTAGGTAGATAATATGCAAAACAAAATTATACATTTTTAGAATGTATTTTAAAATTATTTAAAAATTATTAATTTTAAAAAAATATTTTTTTTTTTTATTTGTGTTAAGTTAGTCTTAGTTCGATAACTAAGGCTATTAGCCTAGGGTACTGTGAGGGAGGGTACTGTAAATTTTTAAAATGTGTGTGTATGTGTAAAAAATTATTAAGAAATCATTACATGTTGCATGTTCCTATACCTGATAAATTAACTAATAATAATAATATATAGGTTAACAAATTGATAATTTGATTGCAGCAAATAACAAAAAAAATTTTTTTATTAATAATTACAGGTTGATGGAAAACACATACGGCTAGAATGCCCCAAAAATAGTGGGTCTCTGTATTACAATTACAAAAATTTTTTTTCACTTATACTTATGGCCATTTGTGACTCAAATTATTGTTTTCGCATCATTAATGTCGGATCTTACGGCAAAGAAAGTGATTGCAATGTTTTTAAAATGTCACCATTCGGTAAGAAGTTATATTCCGATAAAACAAACTTTCCACCCGAACGATGTCTACCTGGGGATGATCAAGGCGTACCACAACCATTTATACTGGTGGCTGATGAGGCTTTTGCTCTCAATAAAAATTTATTGCGACCGTTTCCTGGCAGAACTTTAAATGACGAACGACGGATTTTTAATTACCGTTTGTCTAGAGCCCGTCAGTACATTGAGTGTTCGTTTGGAATTTTGTCAAAGAAATGGAGAGTGTTTCAAACGAGCATGCTAGTGGAACCAAATTTTGCGGTCAAAATTACCAAAGCCTGTTGTGTCTTACACAACTTTGTGAGACGCCGTGATGGGTTTAATTTTGAGGATAGCTTGAATGGTGGTATGGATAGCATAACTGAGAGAAGAGGAGTTGGCAATGCTCAGACAAATGCGAAGGATGTCAGGGAGTATTTTGTAAAATATGTCAACCACCCAAATAATGCGCTTAGCTGGCAAAATAAAATAATTGGTAAGTAAACCAATTACCACTTATGTCCAAAAAATTATGTTTTTATCATTTTACTAATTTTGTTTGTAAAACACATTTACGTATATTTTATACTTATATTTTACCTAAGCTTATATTTATTTTGTGCCTTATTTTATAATTTCATATGAGTTTATTGTATACGCCATTCATAAATATGTAGAGGTTACTTGACTTATAAAATATATACAAAAGTACAAAACCGTTACCTATGATTATTTTTTATTAACCATCAGTATTGCAATATTGTTATCTACCCTTAGTAAGTAAGGATCCACGTATACAACTCAAATGTTAAGTGTAATAAACTAACAAGTATTGATCAAAAATCAAAATGTATTGCTATTTTTTTTCTTATATAATTATAGGTATATAATAATATGAAATCTTACTTTTTTCTGCCTTCTTGCTGTCATCAAGTTCTTCAAACTTTTCAGAACAAGTCTTGGCTACATTTGTCCAACCAACATGTAGCTGTTGCAAATCATGATGACTTTTTGCCTCTATTATAATATCATATATTAGATAAATAAATATATCTTAATAATACGTATAGAAAGAAAGATATGTTTTTACTTTTTAATCTATGTGTAATTAATAAGTGCTAATTATTAAAATAATTATTAAACGATACGATACTTACGTTTATCCCATATACAGTTATTTTGCTGTATTTCTAAAATAAATTGTTCGGTATCGAATGGCATTTTAAATGTAAAATTTAATTATGATATTATAATATGACTGTAGGTATAGTAGGTAGTACTAGGTACCTAAAAAAACATATTCTACCTATATGAATTAATAACAATTAATAAAAAATATTAATTAATAATGGCTGGAACATTAAAATATTACTAAAATAAAAATACTCAGTGCACACACGTCAACTGAATATTCATAAATGACAAATACGCTGGAAAAAACCGCGGCGGTTGGCGGACGATCCACCTCGTATGAATATGGCCATTGGAAATCCACAGTTTAATTTTAGCTAGCGGATGCGGTCGACCGCCCGAAAATTGAACAAGCGCGATTCCAGGCGGTCGACCGCCGAAGACCGCGGTCGTCCGCTAGCCATTTTACTTCGTTTGAATGTACCCATTTAAATATAGGTGTTTAATTTTTAAGGAAAATCCGCGGCGGATAAAAACCGCGACCGCGCGCGGCTAAACCGCTCCGTGTGTAACCAGCTTTAGAGTTCTAAGAGGGGCTCAATTTTCAATACTACTTATGTAATATTTTTCACGTAATATTTGAAAAATGTATATTTATTTTAATGACCTGCTATAGAAGAGCTTCGCTCTATTTTATTATATAAAAATTATTTATGTTGATGTCTGTGGTGGAAATACATGCGCGAGTCTTAACCGGTTTGTATTATATTTTTACGTAGGTATGATTTAATATTGATATGCGAATCATATCATAAAATTCTTTTTTAAATCTAAGATTTTAAAATGTAATATAAGATTCCTTATAAGATTATCTATCTTTATCAAAAAAAAAAGAAAATGTCTACAATCAAATAAATTAAATTTTTATGAGAAGCATTAGCTTTACAACTGATGAAACCGAATATTGAAAGACGTATTAAAAATTCAAAATTACCAAAACATATTAGGAGTCGTTTAATGAAAATTTTAGGTCTCGTTGAAGATACACCTATTTTGTCTGAACGTCCTAAGGGAATTGGTCGATGTTATTTGTGTGGAAGAGCAAGAAACAAAAGTACGAGAAAATCATGTGAACGTTGTTACAAATGGGTGTGTCCAGATCATTTAAAATATATTTGTATTGGGTGTTGTGATGAAGAACAAAGTGAAGAATCACCTTAAATTATTTCAAAATGTATTTTTTTTTTATGATTAAAAATTTAACATGTACAAATTTATAAAGTACCTTGTTTTTTTTGTAATTATTAATATAGAGAGCTAAAATATATGTAAGATACTTAAATATTAATATGTTTATACAGAAATATTATAAAAATTTAATTACATCGAGTATCATTACAATTTCTAATTATCATTACAAATTCTAATAAATTATTATTTATTCTCATTTAAGTTAAAGTTCATATTCTAAGGTAAAAAAAATTTAATTTTAATTTTTTCTTTATCGCAATATATTTTTCCATATGTACTTAGTATATAACAATAATTTAAATTTTCAATATAGACTTAGAACCTATTCAAAAAAAATAAAAAAATAAAGGATTACAACTGTAATCCACGCGACTACTGGCGTACTATCAAGGCACAGGGTTAAAAATAAAAATAAAATATCATATAATTTTAAGTTATTTCCAAAATTAATAAATTTTGTTTAATTGTATTTAACAATAACTTTTCAAGGTTTTCAATGTTTAATTTCGAATGATCATGAATCTGAGGGTTTTGGTGATTTAGTACATCTTTACCTTCCTACTTATGTTCAAACTGAAAAAGCGGAACTGAGTTTATGGCATACAAAACTTTTATGCTTAAGAAAATCTCCAAAACAAGGACTTGATGCTATCAAGTTGTGTAATCGTGAATTATTTCCTAATTTGTTTGTTATCAACAGCCACACCAGAAAGAATTTTTTCATGGCTCAAAGGTTTGAAAACTTATTTGAGAAATACTATGGTGGAGGAAGTATGCTGTACTTATTATAATATAATAACATATAATTGGAATAAGTATTAAACTACCAGTTAAAATATAAATACATTATACACTAACTTAATGCTTTATATATTAGTACATTATGTTAATATATATATATATATATAAATGGTTTTTTTTGTTTAATCAGAAATATTTTTGACAGAATAACATATAAAATAAAAATAAAAATTGATTTATCCATCTCCTGTAAGCTTATACTTGTATTGGTGATAAGGAGTTACAAAACGATAAAATTAATTATAAATTATTATATTATATAGACATAGCATTAATAATATACAAACATATCTGATCATTACTTCAGGTATTGAAAGAAAAATAGGATATAAAATAGAACATACAATATCAGATACAAAACGTAAATAAAGAACAAACTATAACAACTAGGTATAAAAATAATCATAAAAACATTTAACAATAATTTTATTAATCATTTTATTTTTTACTATATATTTTAGAAACCCTAGTTCATGAATTAAAGTTTATCCAGATTGTTAAACAGCCAATCAGATACTATTGATTTCGCCCAGTTAGATGTCACTCTAATTTTATTTTTTAGTTCATTATTCATGGAATTGAAACAAGTAGGACCTAGATAATCTAGAAATCTTTGACCAAACGAGGTATTTGTGTAGGCTACAGGTGCATTATATGCTCTGTTTCTCCTCCTATTTTCTATTTTGATTGTATTGTACCAATTGTTTATATTTTTTATCATCCCATTTGACTCATGGATTTCTTATGGTCAAAGGAGAACCTTCTCAATGTGAATGGTGTGGTTTTCCCGTTATTTTCCTTTGAAAGACTACGGAGGACAGGATTAGTAGCTCTTCCTACCTACATCCCAAAGTCCAAGTCATTACTTGGGAATAGATATTTTCTTTTATCACAATTTGAACAGCTTTTAACCACACATTTCTTAGAAACCATGCTGAAATTCAAATAACATAGGTGTTTATTTTTTATCATCGTAAATCGAAGTTATACAGTTGTCAATTAAAACTTAAATGTCTATTATCTTATGTTTGGTGTACGATGGTATTTACTAATAATTGCTTTGTTCTGACGGTGGTCGGTTGAAGCTTATAATTACAAACAAAGTAAAAATCTATAAACTGACCATCATAGACAAAGAAAATAGAAACTGATAATGAAAATGAAAATAAACCATATAAATAAACCATAGTGCCCTCATACGTGAGTTTTTAAGGAATCTATAAATATGAAATTTAGTATTGCTACTTTTCATGTTTTTGCTGCCACTATAGCAACCAACAAATGCACAAACTGGCATAAAGACAAAGGCAAGAACAACAATTTACAAATAAAAAAAACAGTGAAAAATAAAAGAAAATGTACCAAATATAGTAAAAAATATATTATTACTTTATCATTAATCGAACAATGCAATCAAAATCTCATAAAAGGCGCGTTAAATATAAGCCTATCAAATAATGACGAGGATGACTCCCGCCCTATTCTGCGTTGACTGAAAGAAATTAAGTTTATTGTGATCATACCTTGTTAATTCGTCATGGCTGTTATGTTCCGTGTCAGTCTGGTCGAGGTTAGTGTAGGATGTTTGTGGGCGACGTTCATAATGATAACGAACAAGTCTTAATGAAGTGTAACTGATGTCCACGCCGGACGTTTATTTAAAAAAACAACTTTGAGGCGGCGTGGCAAAGGCCGTGGTTATAACAAAAATTGCAGTTCCTTTACACAGTGGTTGAAACTAGAGAAAAACTGTACCTACGATCGGTGAACACACTGACACCGATCGTAGGTACAGTTTTTCTCTAGTTTCAACCACTGTGTAAAGGATCTGCAATTTTTGTTATAACCCCGTCGGTGGCTTGGTGAACGAGAGATATTCTGCAGGCGGCCGGTACTCATCCACCATTTCTCTTCCCGTCCCGCCTTGTGCCTTTTGGAAAGGTGGAGAATCGACGGTGTCACACCGTCGTTGCCTGCGATGGCGGTTAAACAATTGGTAAGCGTAGAAGGTCGCTCCGGTGCCTGTACTTTGTACTGGTCGCCGTTGCGTACCATATCAGCACTCTCTCATGAAACAGAGTGTTTTAAGACGGATCGATCACCAAGAGTTAGAAAATAGTATTTTTTTGAAGTTACCAGTATCTAATGAAGACACTCTGACTTCTTTTTTTAATTATGCAAATAAATTGTTCATAAAAAATATTATAATCTTAACTTCAATAATAAAAACAATAAGTGCAGGGCTGCCACTAAGTCACTTTTTTTTTGTAAGTCTCTAAAAGTCCCGTTTTTTTCACTAAAGGTCACTAAAAGTCACTTTTTTAAAATATAATTGACAGTTTTTTTAAAATCCTCGTTTTTTGTATAAATCTATTATCTATGTATAAAATCATGATATTGATAAAATAAGTTATATTTAAATATTTTATGTTTTACCATCTCTGATTAAAGTTAACCGGAGTTTAATCGTCCAATTTTGTTATCAGCTGATTAAGCTTATAGCGTTTTCCACCACACTGCACTGTTGCACCAAGGTTGCACTGGTGCACATTATGCATGTTCCACCTGGAACACTGGTGCGCACTGGAAGACATTTATTATGTTTCACCTCAATACACTCGGGCAGTGTTTTGCACCGAGTGCATTGATAGTTGCACGAGCTCAAGTCGACGGTGGGCTTTATCATTTTTTGATAAAACTGATACCGTGTGATAAATGTTTGATAATACAGATAACAAATTTTATGATTTTAAATTTGTAAAGATTTTGAATTTTTGGATCTGGATAGTGTTTTACGAGTTTTAGACTTTTAGAGTATATAAGTTCCCGTGCCCAGGTATAATGAACAAACAACAGATTTTTGTTGAGCGATGATGATGAATTGATTTATAACATTATTAAAAAGCCTGTTATAAGACCTAACATTTATAATTTTATTCTAAATGTTGTTCACTCGTACTCAGATAAACAGGTATCCACATAAATTCTCATTAAACATTTTTATATTTATTATTTTGAATTATAATTTGAATGTGCAAAAAAAATATGATTTATATTATATAATATAAATGTTATTTTAAGGTAATATATACTCTGTACCAAATAAGAGCGCACCGGGCGGCGCACGAAAACCGGTCGAAACTCGCGCATGTCAGAGAGCGCTGCCGCAGCGTATTCTGGCGCCGGCCAGGTCAACTCTGAATACAGAGTGTTGTATATTATCACACCAATTTTAACGGTGTACGCGGTTAGACGTTGTTATATTTTTTGCGCGCATTAGTGAATATTTTGAATGTTTTTAATATTATATTGAGTTCAATACCTATGTTAAGAAAAAAAAAACGAAAAGTATGTGTATTATTTTACTGATTAATACGCGTGAAACGCATTATTACTTCAGCTCCCTGTATTCACGGCGGCGAATCCGACCGACGATCGGCGACCAATCACAGAGCGAATAGACCCGACCAGGGGGTCCAGACGTCGCTCCGCGATTCATTTGGATGCGCCAACGCGGTGCGTTCTTATTTGGTACAGAGTATAGGTGTATCCAAAATATTGGATACCTAATATATGTTATTTTTAGTTTATGGCCAGCTTTAGAATGGAAAGAACTACAGCATATTACATAATAAAAACATTTGAAGATTCTACTTTTTTCCCACAACAGCATATGTAATATGTATGAACCTAGTCAAACTTCAGAAAATTATATTCTTTCATATATATGGTAATCAAAAGATTTATTTTTTATGTTACAGTCAAACAAAACTGAAAAAATATTATATTTTATAGGTTTTCTGCCAACAAATCATGTTTACGAGATGTGGCTGAACGTTTTGGTAATTTCTTAACAACTCAATTCCGTATTAATGATAGAGTGATGAACTTTTTGATTGAACTTTCACCCAAAGTTATAAATTTTGATCAAGGTATTGCTAATTTAGCTAGGGAGTTTCAAAAAGGTATGCACTGGGGTATTTCAGATCAGTTTTAAGGGCAATATGATACCTGTAATTAGTCATAATAGATTGAACTAATGAATAATTATGACTACCAATCAGGGACTGGTACCTTCTGGTTTTTAAGGTTCCGGTTCCGGTTTTGTGAAGTTAATTTAAGAGTTTAAATTAGGATTCTAGTCAAAACCAGCATTAAATTATTACAAAAATGAGATTAAATTCAGATTAAATGTTTTACAAGTACCTACATTAAAATATTAAAATAGTAGTACCTAATCAAATATAAAAAATATGTTTTATCAAAGCTGGTGTATTTCAATCTGGTATAAGGATTATAGTCGATATTGAGCATAAGCCACTGAAGAAAATCCAAAATAATTTATCATTGTAAAACCCGGTTATTTTTGGTTCGGTTACAGTCCCTGCTACCAATGTATATTAATTTATTATAAAAATGAATCTGTTGTAATAAATAAATGTATTTGTTATTACAGAAATTATATCCGTTATAACAAATATTGAGAAACATTTTCTATGATTTGGGTGGCACTCCTACGTTTCCGTAAGTCCCCTAAGAAAGTGGTTAATGTTCTGAATGATGATATCCCAGCCAAAAATAATCTTTTATAATAGAATACATTTAGGTATATTTAAAAATTTTATATAACTCATTGATTATGACTGTTGGCTTGAGAAATATTAGATATCATAAAAATTAAATGGAAAAATTTATATTTAATAATTAACAATGATTACTGGATTGATATATACTTACACATTTATATGCACTTAAAATGTACGAAATATGCATGTATTTATGCACTGATTTTCATTCAAATATGCAAAAAATATAAACAAAATTGCAATTTAATTAAATTTATTTAGTATAAAAATGTATATAATTCATTAAATAATTAGCATGGAACAAAAAAATGTATTATATGCCTAGTTAAAATAATTTAATTGTTAATTGTCTATATTATAGATCTAGCGAAACCACAGCCGCCTACTGTGAGTTTCGCGACCGTGGACGCACGGTATAGATCGCGTCCCCAGGTTGCGGATAGGGGGAAGCCCGGTTCCCTCGGTCGCTTCCGAGTCGGGTAGCCGGCGAATAACTAATACCCGGCCGCGGACAGCTTCGATCAAATGACCCGTAGTTCCGGACAGTATGTCCTCTGGGCCGGTTCACGGTCGCCGGTTGGGCCACCGACCCAGCCGGTGGTGCTCTTAATACGAGTTGAGAGCACGGGCGCCGGAGTTCGCTCCGTCCAGCAGCCGGGCGTCTCAGCGTAAGCCGGGTTCGGGCATGTCTCCGGGACACAGCGGTGAGTGTTACGGGCTCGCGGCTGATGGCTCGTCTGCTTAGAGCTCCTAAGTCGGTAGGCGAGGGTGGTCGTCGCAAATTGTCCCACCTTTGACCGAAAGGTAGGGCTGCCGCCAGTTTGGGCAGGGCGCCACGACTCGGCAGGCACTGAGTCGGGACGTTCGGCCAGACCGACCCAAAGAATGGGTCCTTGCTGGTGACGGTTCGAAAGGGTGGTGGCCGAGATTAAATTCGCACCTCGCGGGCGCTCGTCCGCGGTTAAGGCAAACCAATGCCCGTCTTGCCGGACAGAACTGGTAGATCTCGAGGGGGCGACAGTCTGACTGAAGACGCTTCAGTACCACGGGAGTGAGTGGGGCCCCGTCGGCAACGACGCCGCTCACCGCGGGCGTCCAGTGACGGTTCACGCCCCTGGGCGTCCGTTGCCGGTAGGAATCGTGGTGGCGATTTTCTTACGAATACTTTGTGGTTAAGTCAATAGATACTTATTCTAAGTTCTCGCTGACAGGCGAAAACCTCTGATGAATGGCCGCCACGACCCGGGGGCGCGAGTCACCGGTTCGATGTCGGTTCCTCTCGGGTGTCTAGCCGCTATACCGGTGTAGTATCATCGGAGGTTGGGTGTAACCAGAAACACTCGGTGTGGGGATAGCACACAGCCAGACCAGGCGAATTCAGGCGGCACTTGGCCTGTCTTCTTGGTACGGGACCTCGGTCCCGGTGCTCGTGGTCCTTAGACGACGCGCGGCCGGCGGACTGAGCCACCGTACGTCGACCGTGAACCTCCGCGGCTCTCGACTAGCGCACAGCGCTAATGTGAGTCCGCGGTTGTAGCCGAAAGGCATCAAACCCGGGAATCTTCGTGTCTATATTATAGATATTTCATTAATAGTTGTTTTAAGTCTAGGTGTCTGGAATGCCTAATGCCATTGGATGTATTGATGGAACGTCTATTCCTATACGAACACCAGCTCACAAAATTAAAAGTACTTATACAAATAGACATGACATGCCATCAATTACACTACAAGGAGTATGTGATTACAAAAAAAAATTTATCGATGTATATGGGGTACCTGGGGTACCTGGAAAGATACACGATGCCAGAGTATTTGTTTTATCTGATCTAAGTAAAGATCTACCATCCATATGTGATAAGAAGTACAATTTACTTGGTGATGGAGCATATCCTATCCGAGAATGGTTACTTGTACCGTATAAGGACTATGGAAAATTAACTGAACCACAGAAAACATTTAATAAAACGTTAAGTTCTACAAGAGTGCTAATTGAAAATACGTTTGGTCTTCTCAAGTCCCGGTATAAATTTGGTCATACCTTCAGTGAAAATAACTTGATGTGTAGTTTCTCTTTCACCTAAAACCCAAATTAATAAGTGTTAAACATACAATTAGAATATGTTAATATTTGTTTATTAGAACATTTTATTTCACTAGAACATTCAACAGTAGTAGTTGTAGCATTATTAGTTATTTCATTGGGCTTGTCTACTTCTTCGTTTTCACTATAGAGACTAATGTTATCCCAATCAACAGTTTGACGACAATGACTATCTTTAACATTTTGCACATTCTGCGTATTCATTGATTCAACTGAAGTAGTGAAGTTTATATTTCTAAAACAACATAAATACAGTATGTTAATTTTCAAATTTAATAATTATTACCTAACTAAATATTAATTGTGTTAAAATATATTTAAACCAGACATAGTAAAATGAAATGGCATAACTTGGGCATTATCCTGTTTGAATTTTAATGCGGTGGCCTACAAAGTTAACCCCTATGATAAAATGTACATGCAAATTATACATGTAGTTTTAAAACAAATTTTTTGTTCAGAGGATGTGTTAAAATCTTATATAAAAATAGATCATTATACCTAAATCACAAAATAAATTTAGTTTACCTTTTTAGAATTGAAACTTTAAGCTTTATTGAAAAAAGTTCATTGATCAATAATGACGCAGTAACATGTACCATTTATTTCAACAAATTAGTCAATGTTATAATGACAATATTGCAATCTAAAAGATTAACTCCTTTTGGAAAGTATAGGGTTTTCAACTACTTTAAACGAATTGAATTTCAACATCGTGGCAGCCCACATGCACATATTTTACTATGGCTTGAAGAAGCTCCCAAAGATATTCTTGGAGAGGAAAAAGAACAAGCAATAGAAATGATCGACAGTTTAGTATCAGTATCCGCATCAGAGGCATCTGGGAATATCAAATCAGAGGCATCTGGAAACGCATAAACACACTTTCACATGCTATAAAAAAGTTGTAGCTAACACAGTACAAAAATGCCGATTCGATACACCATTCATGCCTTGTACATCCACCATGATTTTCATACCATTGGATAAATGTCCAATCAACCATTATTCATCAGCATACCGCCGTCAGGGCCGAGTCACTGCTGACACCACTAAGTCGAGCCGTTCACGCCGGTAATTACACTGGTTGCTACACTAGTTTACCGTGCCTCTGATCGCGCGCGCCATACGAGCCGAGCCAGCCACCACCCGAACTGTAACCGTGAGTATTATGTTCGCAAATCCCCCCCCCCATATTTATGTTATCCCCAAATAAACTATTTTAAATGTACACTCGTAAGAGTATAATATAATAGAGAAAGAAATACTGTACAACAATTATTCAATTTTGTCTGTATGAAAAATAATACGTATGAAAATAAACGTTCAATAAAATCAACACAACAAACCAAGCGTTGAATTTTCATTACAATAAAGAGTTGAATAGGATGGTAGCTTCTTTCAATAATTTTAAAGCTTCACTTTTGTCATCTTGACTATCGATCCTAACTGTTTTAAACAATGGATGCGTCACAGATGATATTATAAAAAAGGGATCTTTAAACTGAGAATGGAATCGTTTATAATATTAAATATTAGTGGCTTACAATAATCCATTCTTTTTTCGAACAAATCTTGATTGAAGGTATTTCAGAATGCATTTTACCGAATCAAAAGTTGAGTTCCATATTGTTTCATTATATATAATTAGATGAATGCCAATTGCAGTTTTAATAGAATCTGCTACTAATGTGGATCTATTTTGCTTATTCCAAATACTATTATATTTAGCATTTCAGAATTACTATAAAGATACTACTTACTACATACTACTTAGATGGGTGATTATGATTTTAAGTCATCAGGAGAAATTTCATTTTATAAATTTATGTAGGTACAGAGGAAAAAAACCTGTAGTTGCTGTGCTATCCATTCATAAGGGAGAATATATTACAGTGGTCAAGTGGCTGAGACGCGAACAAAATTATAATTACATTAGTGAAAATGTATTATTTAAAAGCTATAAAATGCTGAATAAATATCACACAAAGTGTGAAAAAATAAGTTTTGTTAGAAAACAAATTGCATAATATAATTATATCGTAATATAATTACATTATATTTAAACTCTTAAATTTATAAAAATTATTATGAATGACAATAATATGTATATTTGTTGTATAATATTTATTTTTAATGCCATTTTATATCTAAATAATAATTACAGCTTGTGCATATTTTCAAAATATTGTTCACCTGTCTGATTTAAAATATATTTTAACTGTGAAATACTAAAAAGGAATTTTTAGTTAAAATGGATAAATTAATGTTATTACAGGTACCTTACAGGTTCCTATACTCGGACCGGCGAGAGAACGCTTCTCGTTTGCGCATATAAATGACGGAGCTCAGCGGTTTCGTACCCACAATTCTCCCACTCTACTACCTAGGCGCCGCCGTAAATTCTCCCACTCGTTACGCGTGACCAGCGGCAAATATCACGGCCGCCGTCTGTATACACCGGCTCAAGTAACACGAGAATAAATTAATAGCTGGCTATTGGGGCACCTATTATGTATTTAATAACAATGCAAATAATATGTATGTAATATCATATTTTATTTATGTATATCAACAACATAATACATTGTTATATAACATAATACACTTTATAATATTAACTTACTAAAAAATATTCAAATACAAAAAAATTAAAATAGTTCAAGTAAAAAATACAAAAAAAATCAAAATAGTTCAAAATCGTTCAGATTATTCAAATACAAAAAAATATCAAAATAGTTGATATACAAAATAATCAAAATATAAAAAAAATCAAAATAGTTGAAATACAAAAAAAAATCAATCAGAGTCACAATCAGAAGAACTTGTATCTCCTGTTCCTATCGTGAGAACATGACGTTCATCGTTTTCGGGTAGCTCGTCCATTAATTCGTCGTTAATATGTTCCAAGTCCCAAAACTTGTCTTCCACCTTTTTAACATGTTCAATAAAGTTTTTCCACATATCCGGACTTACGTGTTCTACGCCTTTTATTAACAATTCCATTACGTCCTTTAATTTGAAGGTGTTGTTATGCGTCCGGACATAACTTTTCACGGACGACCACGCGAGCTCGATAGGATTTAGCTCGCAGTGATATGGAGGTAATCGCAATACGAGTTTGTCGTTATCTTTTGCGTACTCATCGATTACGTATGTGTCGTGATGTTTTTTTATTTTGTAAACTTTTTTCATTAAATCATTTTTAACAATAGGATGAGTAACGATCACACCTTTACTCTCAAGCCAATCAATTATAGCTGTTTTTTCCAAGACCTCTTTGGTATTTTCTGTTTTTTTACGGAATGGTATGAAGCATTATCCATGACGATGATGGCGTTCGGTTTAAGTAATGGCAGGGTCTTAACAAACCATTCGTAAAACGTATCGCCATTCATTTCGTCATGGTAATCCGCAGAATTGGTCTTGGATTCGAAACACAAAAGGCCCCCCGGAACAAAACAATCTGACGACCGGATGTGTAATACAATGAGACGCTTACCTTTGCCGGAGCGTGCCTTTTGTCCTGTGGTGAGACCTCTCAGGTGTGCATCTCGTGTTGATGCGACTGATGTATCTACCCACGTTCTGCTATGCGTCTCGCCTGCATTGACCCACGTCTCATCTAAGTAATATATTGGCCTGTTCTGTGCTCGGTAATGCCTTATTTTCAACACATAATTTCGGCGCCAAGATATTAAATCTTCTCTTTCGAGAAGAGCACTGTTGCGATTTTTCTTGACGTACTCAAATTGTAAATCTTTTAATATTAATTGGAAAGACGTACGTTTCAGATTCGGTAATAAGTCGTCTTCATTGATGGCAATTAACATTTTTGAAATTGTTGGCACCTCACGGTTTCTCCAAAAATTGTGAATTTTTTGACTTATGGCATTTTTGTCGAATTCGTCCACTTTTTGAAGTACCGTAGGTCTCACTTTTTTTTATTGTACCTTGACACTGTACCTTCCTTTTTATATTCTCCCAATGTCGTTTGAATTGTACGTTGCCCAATTCGTTCTTGAAATGCTAACGATAAGCTCCCTGAACGACAATTTGGGCATCTCTGGATTTTCGAGCTGTTGTTTGATTTTATCCTTGTACACATTAATAATTATATTCTTTTGACCAGTGCCAACGAACTAAAAAAAATATATATATTTAAAAATTAAAAATTAAAAATATAATAAAATTTAAAACAAAATAAATTAACTTAACTTACTTTTTAAAATGAAAAATTAATTCGTTAATTTCACGTTTAGGAAGTAAGTTAACAGTTAAGTTAATGAAAAGCCAAAAGTAACTAGTTAAGTTAAAAAGTTATAATAAAATTAACTTTTTAACTTTTTAACTCGTTAATGCCCATCCGTGAAAAATAGTAAAGAAACACTTACTTTTCCTTTTGGATTTTTTTTGCATGGAGAAATATTTGCGACGTCTTCCATGTTGTCCATGTTATTCGTATAAAAAAACAATTACGTAATTAAACACGAAAAAAATGTATGTGCGCAAAAATGAAAATTTTATGTATGTAGGTATACGTAAACGCGTAATATTATGGTAACACTATTATATACTCTGTACCAAATAAGAACGCACCGTGTTGGCGCATCCAAATGAATCGCGGAGCGACGTCTGGACCCCCTGGTCGGGTCTATTCGCTCTGTGATTGGTCGCCGATCGTCGGTCGGATTCGCCGCCGTCGACGCCGCCGTGAATACAGGGAGCTGAAGTAATAATGCGTTTCACGCGTATTAATCAGTAAAATAATACACATACTTTTCGTTTTTTTTTTCTTAACATAGGTATTGAACTCAATATAATATTAAAAACATTCAAAATATTCACTAATGCGCGCAAAAAATATAACAACGTCTAACCGCGTACACCGTTAAAATTGGTGTGATAATATACAACACTCTGTATTCAGAGTTGACCTGGCCGGCGCCAGAATACGCTGCGGCAGCGCTCTCTGACATGCGCGAGTTTCGACCGGTTTTCGTGCGCCGCCCTGTGCGCTCTTATTTGGTACAGAGTATAGTACACGCTGTATACAAACACTGACACAGTTTCAAGGGCGGCGACGGCCAGAGTTGACGGCGGTCAGGGTTAGGTGGTGGGAATGCGCGAGATCGGACGAATTTTGGTCGCCGCCCAAAAGCGTTCTCTCGCCGGCGCGAGTATAGTTCCATTAATTTTTGATTACCACTGGTTTCTGTAGATTTAAAATTAAAGTTATTTTGCAGTGTTATGGATACAAATTAATTAAATTGAATACAATATTTCCTATTGTACTACGTCCCAACAAAAATTCATATTGTAACGCCACAGAATGTGTCCCAACTGACAGATATCTGAAATAATTTATAATTTTCAATACCGTAAAAAGGGGCGACTTCGAACAAATCAGTTTTATCAATATATATTGATTACAGAAACATGCTTTCAATCCACGATTATAAAGAACGGGTTAAGCATCGCGCGCTGTGTCAGCGGTCAGAACTAGTTACGCACCGCGTAGTTCATAAAACCGCCGAGCGCTGCTAGTCAGATGTGCTACATTATCATTATTCTGTAATAATCCCAATGGAAAAGAACGTTTTTACGCTTGCAATGTTTTGTAAAAATGTAAAGTATTCTAATAAATGTAATATGTATTCATATACTATTTTTTTATTCGAATACTATTTTAAATACTTTATGAAAAAATTATTTGAATACATATTCCGAGTACAAAATATAAGTACACTTATGAATATATTCATTATATGACTGCGCCTAGGTTGCAAATCGTGCTCAGACACCCGAACACTCAAATACTTAATTTCTTATATCCTTAAAATATGGGTCAGTGGGTTTTGGTTGGTGGAAGGAAAATAAGACATTTAATTGTTAGCTATAACAATATTTACGGAAACTGCAAACGTTTGAATGTGAAGGGCAAATATCTTTATATATAAAAATGAATGTATGTGTATGTGTGTGTGTGTCCATATTACCATGGAAACCATATATATATATATATATACAGAATGATTCTTTTATCAAACAACACTCATTATTTGAAAAAGTATTGTCTTTTTTCAAATTTTTTTTTTTCAAAATTGTATATTTATGCTGTTCTAGAATTGTATATTTTTTTATATTTTTCACCCTTATATTTAATAGGTAAACCACTATCAACTTTTGATTTTCAAATGGTAACCTATACTAAAAATTTCATAATTGAATAAAACTATTTTTTTCATTAATTATTACGTTCAAATTTTCATTTTTCGTTAATCCGTTGATGAGATATTGCTCCTCAAAGTTAGGTGGTTTTTGGAGATAGTTATAGTGTGTAAATTTGTTATACCTTTTTTTTTTTTTTTTCGGGTTTGAACCGACGACGTCGCGGGAACTGCTTTCGCAATGCTTCCGCGACGCCGCCATCGTTTATTTGAAATAATAAAGACAAATAATTATACATACGGGAGGGGTAGACGGGACACTTCCCCGACTTACCCCCCCTCTAAACATGACAGTACATAGCATATTACATTTTACATTATCAGCAGTTGTTGAGGCGTACACCTTTTGGCGGGCCGACCGGAGTCCGCCGCCCTGGTTCTCTCGTGCTGCTACTCCTATTGGCGGGCCGACCGGAGTCCGCCGCCCTTGAAACCTCGTTCTCTAGGTGTCCAGCGATGCCGTGATCGTCGTCCCGCCCGTGGTGTCACGGGTGGGGGATGAACAACGTGGTCGGTGACACCTCCGACGACTCGCGGTAGCGAGTGGTGTGAGTGTCTGTCCAGTTGTTCATCCTGATCCAGCTTCAGACTGAGTGCGCTGTCGTCAGTCGTACAACTGTTCCTCCCTTTCATCATCTTCTTTGGAGCACATGATTTTTTCCACCATCGCCATAAACTCACGTCTGTTGGTCTTTGCCTGTTCTACGATCCTTGACCGGGCTGTCAGATCGTCAGGTAGTTCGTCGGCCCTAGGTCCACACAGGAGTTCCTGAACGTCCCCGGGCTCTGGTGGGCGTCTTAAGATCCTGGTCAGGACAGCACGCTCGTCCTCCCACCTAAATTTGTTATACCTTTTTTTTTTTTTTTTTTTTTCAGTTTTGCACCGACGACGTCGCGGGAACTGCTTTCGCACTACTTCCGCGACGCCGCCATCGTTTATTAATTTAAATAAATGACGTTACATTTTATAATTAATATTTTACACCTTTTCATTTTGTCCCTTAATGGGCGCACATTTAAACAAATTTACATTTTAGTAGAAATAACATGTTGTTGGCTGAAGGCCCGCTGTTTGCGTTTTTTGTCTTCTCGACCCGGCTTTGCTGCCCGCCAGTCTCGAAGACACGTTCTGGGTCTTCCCGGCCCGGCTGGTTAGCCCGCCGGCCTCGAGTCTCGTGCCTCGTGAATTCTCATCTCATGTTCTGGAATTCCCGTCTCCGTTGTTGGTTTTCCAGTTTTCCTTCTGTCTCCGTCCTTGTGTGCTGTCGTCATCCGGGATCCGATTGGATCGCTGCGTCGCGTGGTGTCTGCATCTGCAGCCCCTACTTCCTCAGCCACCCTGACGATGACTGGTCGTCGGTGGGTGTTCTACTCCTGCGCAGCGGGCCCACGATCCGCTGTCGACAGTTTCGCTGAGTTTTCGGGGTGCGGAGAGTTGCCGTTGCTCTGCTGCTTTCCGCTCGTCTCCCGGAATCCGTCCTCGGCTGTTGTTGGTGTCGGATGGGGGCGATGTTTGCCCTCCTGGTCTGTTGACTGCCGGTGTTTTGGTTTGTTCAGTTTTCCTTCTGTTTCCTCCGTTCGTTCTTCGTCGCTGCTCGGTGCTTGGAAGACCGGTCGGCGGTTTCTTGAGGAGTTCTGACTAGCGGCCTTTCCCAACAATCGCGATCACCCGGACGGTGACAAATCGTACTGTGGGCGTCCTACTAATGCCCCGGGGCACGCCTGCCGCTGTGGGGCAGTTTCGGATGATGGTACTGGGCCGCATAGTTTACTAACCGCTGGGTCCCCGTCTAACCTTCCCGGTCTTCTGAGCATCGAGCCTTCGGTCCGTGTTGTCGGTAGTTGGAGGGCGATGTTGGCCCTCTCTGGTCGCTGGTGTTGACCCGCCGGTGTTCGGTTTTATACAGTTTGCCTTCTGTGCCTCCCCCGTTGGCCGGAACCGGAATTCCGTTTCCAGTCGGCACCGCGTGGAGGTGGGGGTAGGACTCTGCCGACCAAATTTGTTATACCTAGTCAGTAGATACCTAACCTATCAGGATTTTTATTTCCCGAGGCAAAAGATATCACACTTTTCAAATCAACTCAAGTTGTGGGTACAGTAAGCTTAAGTTGTGCCCCTAAATGTATTTTATAATACCCATTTGACTGGGTGTCATGTAGTTCGCCCCACTGAATGTGATCTCGCCACTGGTCATAATAATACTTATCTAATATAAAGACCAGAAGTTAAAAGTAATAAATTTGATATCATTCGAACCCAAGATATATGTATACAATAGAGATAACTGATATTCATTGTACCTACTCGCTACAATTAACTTATTGTCATGATGTCATATTTTAAGTAATCGGACCATTAGTGTCACTCGTGGTGGCATACCTACTCACGTCGTATACCCCCCGTAAAACCCTCGACCACCCTCCATACCTATGGAGTACGCCGTAACGGCCTACGGATAAGAAGACAGAACAATACGGGTACTACGATATGGTTTATTAGGCTGATTTGCGATTATGTGAAATCGTGGGTAAAACTAATTTTGATCAGCTGTTATTTGTTTCGTTCGCTGTGGACGATTAAAGTCTGGTTCCATGGTTACATGATATGGAAGTAAGCCTTATACCTGGTTAACGTTAATCACATCCCAACAATACGTTGAGTGAATAAACGGTTATAATTTAGGTTATAATTTTATAAGATAACTGATAAGTCATAACAACAATATTTGAATCGTGAGTCGGTAATAAGTAGGTATTACCTAATATTTAATAAAGTTTTTTATTTGTTAATACTTAACAATTTTAAGTGTTTAAATTTTAATGGTGAATTTATAATATTATTAGTTCTTGTATATGTATACTTAAATTATAATATTTACCACTTTTTGTATTTTATTTAGTAATTTAATCAAACATTTAAGTACCTAAATTGGTTAATCGCACGTGAATTGGATAATTTGCAATTCAATTTATACAATGATCCTATTGGTAAGTTTTACTAGTTGGTAGTTTCAAAAATTAAAATTAATAAAACAATATATCTCATTAACTTAAAACATTTTGATTTCAGTTCAATCATTTATACATATACAATTTTTGTTCAAATGTCTACCTAACCAATGAAACACTGGTACTTAGTAAATACAAAATGGAATATTCCTATAGTAATTATAGTTACAACCATCTGAGAGTTTTTTTTGTATTTTACTTGCACATTTAAATGTGGCATATTGATAGTCTATTAAGACCAATGATTTGAAGCATAAACTGGGTCTTTAAAATGTTGTCTGATAGTAGATTTCACAATGAAATATGTAAATCAGGAAAATCAATATTATACATATTCAATTTAAATATTTCAACTGACTACAAAATAAATTAAGTGAGTATTAATATCTTTAACTGTAATATTATTAAATTATTATATTGACATACAAATATTTTAAATAATCAGGATTATTGGGAAGAAGTAGAAAAAATCTAGTTGGACTACAACTACACATTACCAATGATATGTATTGAAAAGATGATGTTGATGTAATTGCAGAAAGTGAAAAAGACATAACTAACATGTTCGAAGAAATGAACGACATGCTTAAAGAACACTTAAAATTCACATACCTATTCAATCACAAGCGATGAGAAAAGTCATACAGATACAGTATGTAGAATAGTGCATGCCAAACAGGCCTACTATAAAAAAATTAATCTTTTTACCTCAAATAGAATAAGTTTGGACAGCAGAAAATCACTTATAAAAGGCTTTGTGTGGAATGTAGATCTATATGGAGCAGAGATTGGGACACTACTGAAGACTGAGAAAGCCAAAATAAAAGCTTTTAAAGTATGATGTTGGAAAACGCTGAAAATTCAATAGACAGAAAAAATAAAAAAATGTTGAGGTATTCAGGAGAATCAAAAATCAATACAGAGTACGCTAAGATTGAGAAGAAAAGCATGGATCGGACACGTAATAAGGAGGAAACCTGGAAAAGGAAGGCCTAGAACTCCATTTCTGAAGCAAGTGATTGAAGGTACCAGAATAGGAACATATTGGAAGTTGAAGAGGAATATAAGTGGAGAGGGACATCAATAATCATTTAACCGATTTTGGGAATGAAAAAAAAAAAAAAATGTATTGAAAACTAAAAATTGTGCTAATGTTAAAGCTTTATAATTTGTATGCTAGTTTATAAATAATTTAAATTAGGTGACAACATCAATTATTACAACTTAAAAGATAATATACATAGATATAGATATTTATTTTGTGTTTAATATGTAGATTATGTCCTAAATCAAATTAAGAATTTTTAGCTGGCTGTGTGATTAATAATAATTTTATTTTTATTTTTTATTTTAACATTTTTTTTTTTTTTTATGGACAAG
Source organism: Macrosiphum euphorbiae (assembly GCA_949089665.1). Lineage (NCBI taxonomy): Eukaryota > Metazoa > Arthropoda > Insecta > Hemiptera > Aphididae > Macrosiphum > Macrosiphum euphorbiae. Next base: position 44,396,351 of record CARXXK010000002.1, on the reverse strand, counting down.
CCCTTTAACAAAAAAGATATAATAATCTAAACATCCAAAAACATTAGTCTACTGTGCTACATTGTATAATGTCATAATGATAAATACTAAATTATTTCTGTCAATGATGTTGTCACCAAATAATAATTAGTACTAAATTCAAGTTAGAATATTATTAAAACCATTTTTAAATTTTGCTTTTTAAGTCTGGGGTGATTGAAAAGTTTGTTTTAATTTTTTGAATACATGTTTTATCTTTACTCATATTTTGCATATTAACTGCAAAACGAACATTTAGATTAAACTGTATCATCATTTTGAAATAGGTTTTTCATAGTCCTAGGTTTATTAAAGTAAAGTTGTTTAATGGTTCATAATAATAACAGTATAATATGTGAGGAATTTTGCCGTGAACAGGGTTCAGGGCTAAACAGAACCTAAAATCATCAAATCAAACGCTTAAAAAAACATTTAAATAATCAAAATTAAGCAATCTAAAAAATGGTTATTCTCTCCCTAGTTTTTGTTAGTGGTTATCACTTGCATCATATTAAAGTAGAAAATATACATTAAAAAATTTAAAACGTGGGGTGCTATAATATTTCATATTTTAAAATATTAAATTGAGGGTATTTTACTATAATAATGATACTTAAATCTAAAAAAACAAGAGGTGCTAAAGACCCGTTTGCACCCTCTAGTTGCTCCAATGGTCACAAACCCTGTTCACGACATTGAAAATATTTATTTTTTTTTTTACATAAAATATAATTATATAAGTTGATCAGTGCCCTATGTGTATATTTGGATGTATGTCATTGTTATTTAAATACCTACATTTTGATTAAATTCATGTGAGTGGTCAAAAAGACCTAGTCCTACAAAGTATATTACAACTATTGAAGCGATGTATGGTGAATTATTTATATTAAACTAATATTTGATTTGAAATTGTAAATGTATTAAATTTAAATTGCAAACATCAAAAAAAGAGTTGTTTATACTTAATATTAAATTAGTTCAGAGTATTGTATTTCCAGATTTGTAATAAACATGCTCAAATGATATTGTATATGAGAAGAGGTACAATATTTGATTTGTTAAAAAAAAAAAATATCACTAAAAAACTTAAATCCTAATAGGCATTTACATGTTCAAAGTATCCAAAAGGTAAACACCATAAAATAGATATATTAAATCTATAATAATAATTAACACATTATTTTGTATTAGTTAAATCTACCAAAGCTATACACAGTTATATGTATATTATATGTATAAAAAAAAAATATGAGTTACCTAATTAAGTTAATTTATTGTTAATATTATGCCATTATGGTCCATTATTAAATATGGTTATTATATCATAAATAATATATTATATTGTATATTTATTATTAATTGTTATTGCACTCGCCACTCATTTATCATTGAAAATACAGTTTTTTAATAATTTTATTATCAGTAATCTATTTGATTATTTTAGTTATAGTCATAGATAATAAATATTATATTATAATATCTATGGTTATAGTACCTACATGATTTTTTCCATGATTATATTAATTTATAATATCTGTTCTGTATGCATAATTGGTTATTACCAATGACCATAGAATAAAGGTTATTACTTTTGATAATAACATAGAATACCAAAATAACTAAAATTAATTTTGCCAATAGTGTGTAGGATGGTAGGATTAATAAGTTCGAAGTCGTATTCAGTGCTTACTGTTTAGATTTTTGTTTTTATTTTTAATTTAAAAATCTTAGAATTTTGAAAATGCATTGCTTAATTCATCTAAATCACTTTCCAATACTGTAGGCCAACAAGATGGCAACTCATATGTTGTTGGTTGTGTTTGGCGTTTTCTGTCTAAGGTGCAACATCGAACCTGTTATAGAAAATTATTCATTATTGTCTGTTGTACATTGAATATTTGAATCATGGACCACCAAAATATTACCATGTTTTCTCTCGTCCAATAAGCAAAACGCGACTTGGCTCGTTGAATCAATGCTTGATCATTAGCTGATGTTGGTCTCACTTTTTTGACTAAAAGTCCAAAGTCCGAGTGCACTGGACACCACCATTCTGTGCACTAAATTAAATGTTATGTAAGTATACATTTTAATAAAATCAATTCTGAATTTTGAACTTTTTGTTATTAAACAGAAAATGTGTAATTGACAGTTGTAGTTATTATTATTTAAATTATGTACCTGCCTTTTCTGTAGATCGGTGCGTTCCTTATCAAACGATTTAACCGGAAAAGAAGGAGCTGCTTTAGAAATGAGATTGGGTGAAGAGGAAAAATCTTCTGAAGATTGAAGACCTGGTGTGACTGCATTACGATGTTTTTCAATCGCAATCGGCGATATTTGTTGTTGGCTTTCGTTCGAGGTTACAGCAGTTGGATTTAAGCCTTTGACAATAGTATTTTCCAGTTTAGCCAATTTGGTGTCCAATAATTGCTCAATTTGGTTTATTGTCACAATTTTTAAGCTTTTCTCTTCCTGTGTGCAGCATTATTTATTATATTATCATAGATTTCGTGTTAAATAAATTGATCTTACCAATTTCGTTATTGTGACCTTCAAACAATAATTTTCAGACACTTTATTTTCAATTGAGTTACTTAACTTTTTAATGTTCGTTTTCAACTGTCCCTATAGTAAATATAATTATTTACTAATATTATGTTATATTGTACATTTATAATGAAAATCAGCACATGTGCGTGACCCTAATTGAACTTCCTAAAAATTGTTCTTTACCTATATGAATAATTAACTTAAAATGATTTACTATTTGTAACTCTGCGGATCCTGCTTCTTCTATATATTTGTCAATTTCATCCTCAAGTCTTTGATTTTCTTCCACCAAACTTTTGTTTTTGGACTCCAAAGTATGTAATTTCTGATAAAATATTTTTAAAAATAATGACACTATTCTTTTTTCATGTTATATTCTTTAAAAATCCTTAGTATAAGACTTACTAATTTAATTTGAGCTACAATTTAAACTATAGAACTTACTTGCATTGATGATTCCATTAAAACAATAATTGATAAATAGCCTTCCTTGTAAAACTGTGCCTCTGTCACATTCTTAGACACCATTGTATCCAGTTTTAAAAATTGTTCGTAAGAACTTGGAAAGTTATCCATATTAAATTTTAATACTTAAAAATACTTAAATACTTAAATACTTTTAAAATATTTATTTAGTACTCTGAGATTCTAATTCTACTTAGAACACACAGAATGTGAAACACCAATAGTATATGAATAAGGTAATACTAAGATAAACTTTATCTCAATCATGTGAAAAATGTCAACTATCAATCTTTATATCAATGAGGAAAAACCAATACTTTATGGTTACATTTTTATATTTAAAATGTGTTGTATAAAATTGTATATGAACATGATACATTCTATTTGTCTACATATAAATTTGTTAATAAATATCAGTTATTATATTTAAAAGTTGTTGATTTATTACATTTAAAAGTTTCTTATTGTTTATTACATTTAAAAGTTGTTTTTAAATTATGTTTTATTCAAACAAGGAAAAAAGTGATATGCTCAGTTGCTATATTGAAATGGCAAAAAATACCAGAGCTGCAGCAAGGTTTGAAATTATTTATTAAATTAAACAAATATCCAGGGTTCAGATGTTCAACACTATTACTTAAAATCATTATTTATACTAATTTTAATCATTGTTGCTAATTTATAAAATAACATTTTTAAGTCTTATTAAATTATAATTAAAATTTTAAAATGTGAGTTTCTTTGGTAACTAAAACAATTTGTTGTATCAACCCTGCATATTTCTGTATCTTAGTGAAGTTATGTGATGTAATAAAACATAAAATATACATACATCTATTTTTTTTTAAATGGACAGCAAAAAAACACAAATATATAAGTGATTGTACATACATAATTACATATATTATACATGTAGTGTTATATTAATTATAGATTATATAAAACCCGATATCCTGATCGTCCTTGTCCAGAACATACAAGATTTTATGTTTTGTACAAAAATATGCGAGAATACGGAAGTTTTATAAAACCAAAATGTAGAGTTTCGACAGCCATTAATGTCGATAATTCATTTTCGGTGTTGGCCAAATTGATTGAAAATCCTCATATATCTTTGAGAACTGTAGCAGGTATTTGGTTTTCCTATTAAATAAACATTACAAATTACAAAATAAGTACCTATTCTACTTTTTAAATTTTAGAAGAATTAAACATGACATATTCTTCAGTTCAAAGAATTGCCAAAAAAACATAAATACCATGCATACCTGGCTAATCCTGTTCAGCAGCTTCTAGCAAGTGATTATGAAAGGCGACTCAATTTTATTGCACATTGCATGGTAAAATTAGAAGAGGATCCTCAATTTTTAACAAATATCCTTTGGACTGATGAGGCGAAATTCCACAATAATGGACATGTAAATCACCACAACAATCACTATTGGAATCATTCAAATCCCCACTGGATAAATGAGACCAATAAGCAAGTTCGTTGGAGTGTGAATGTTTGGTGTGGGATTATTGATGAGCATTTAATTGGTCCATATTTTTTTGAGGAAAATCTTAATGGCAATAAGTATCTTGGTTTTTTGAAAGATGATATACCCATACTATTGGAAAATATTTCACTTCAGCAGCGTTTGAATTTGATTTGGCAGCAAGATGGTGCACCAGCACATAATACCTTGGCTGTACGTGCATACCTCAATAAGATGTATGGAGACAATAACTGGTTTGGAACTCACAGCCCCATTATTCAATGGCCACCTCGTTCCCCCGATTTGAGTGTTCTTGACTTCTTTTTTTGGGGCCATCTAAAAAATGAAGTGTATAAAGAAAAATGCAATAGTGTGGAGGAACTTAAACAAAGAATAAGATATTGTTGCAACAAAATTGAAAACTCAATATTGAAAAAATCCACTTCCTCTGAAGTATTAAAACGTCTACATTTTTGTTTAACTGAAGATGGCAAGCAATTTGAACATAAGCTTAAATATAAACAACATGTATTTTTTATTCAAATTGTATACAAATACATATATTTATGTATTATAATTAATGTGTTATGTGTATGTATGTTACATTTTTTCCATTCTTAACCAAAGTTTGTTAAAATTTGTATTTAATATGAATTCTTATACTTACGAACGAATGAATTTCTGGTAGGCACATGTACATCAAGTTAATAAATTGGTCTTGGAATTTTTCTGAAAATAACAAAATAAGTAAGTTGGTAAATTAAACATATTGAAATATCTAACTAGAGCTCCCAGTTAACTAGATCCGCTAGTTCGTTAAAACTACAAAGGCACAGAATATTATTTATTATGATAATATTATTGTGAAAATGTGAAATTTATTAAGTTTACTACTGTAGCACACCAGTAGGCAGTAATTACTAATTAGTACTTACTACTTAGTACTTAGTAGTATCGGTCGTTGACGGCTTGAGTGCTTGACGCCACGGCACCATGCTATAAATTATAATAGTCAGTAACGAATAACAGACAACAGACAATACATTACTGTACCTGTGATTTAAAACAGTTAACAGTTGTCGCAACTGTAGTACAGGCAGTCTACTAGAGTAACAAGAACGGGATTTTATTTGTGACATAAATAAACAGCAAGTTACTGTTATTATTTATTTTGTAAATACACATGTTGGTAACACTGTATTTTCTGTATGATATACAGTTATAATGATAAACCATGGACAACATTAACTTTTATGGACTAAAATAATTCTGTATTTCCGTATGTTAGTCTATGGTGTGTCGTAGCATAGAATAGAGATTAAATTGTATTGTGATCGAAGCTACAAACAGAAGCAGACCAATAATAATATGATCGTTTGTTATTGTATGTAGGTATTATCGGCTGTCAGGTACAAAGATTATCACCGCTATATTATCTTGGGTCGAACGATATCGAATTTATTACTTGTAACTTCTGGTCTTTATAATTGATAATAATTATTACGACCACTGACCAGTGCCGCAATCACCTTCGTTTGGTGAACTTCATGACTCCCTGAAAGATGGGCATAATAAAATACATTTAGGGGCTCTAAGTACTTTATGGACTGATTTGAAAAGTGTGATATATTTTGCCCTGGGACATAAAAATCCTGATAGCTGCGGTATCTACTGACGAGGTATAACACATTTACACACTATAACTATCTCCAAAAACCACCTAACTTTGAGGAGCAATATCTCATCAACGGATTAACGAAAAATGAAAATTTGAACGTAATAATTATTTTATTTTTATTTTATTTTATTTTATTTTAAACGCCATACAGCTTTTACAATATATTACTTATTAATGAATATACATTATAACATATTTTTATGTATATACATATCTAAACATAACACATTGAATATCAATAAATTAAAATTATACAGTAGTACATAGTAGGCTCCTGAAAATTAAATTTAACGAAACAAAAACCTAAATTAGAAAAAATGTTTAACTAGTTTGACTATTAACTAAAGACATAGCTCTCCTTAAAGGATCATCATCCAAATAATTTTTTGACACTGAAGCAAGGTAGTAGGGGTCACGAGAACGGGTTGTACCTGGAATGCGAAAACCTATTCTAGATAACAAGTCAGGTGAGTCAATTACACCAGAGACTAAACCATTTAAAAGTTTAATATCACTAATATTTCTTCTTTCGCTTAGGGTGGATAAATTGAGTGCTATTAAGACGGGTTTATAGTCATGGGGTTCATGATTAATGCCCATAGATCGAGAAACCATGCTAAAGAAACGATGCTGAACACGTTCAATTCGAATAATATCACATTTGGTCCTCGGAGACCATACCACAGATCCATACTCTACAATTGATCTAACTAGAGTAGCATATAATATTAACAAACATTTTACAGACATGACCGACCCTGCATGTCGCCTAATAAACCCTAATGATCGCAATGCTTTGAATACTATCCAGTCAATATGAGGTGCAAACGATAACGTTGGAGTAAAAATAAAACCTAAATCTTCAACTTGGTTTATTCGCTGTAACATCACGTTATCAATAGAGTAATCATATTGAATAATTGAGTGACGTCTCGAAAAAGACATAACTTTACATTTATGGATAGCCAGCTCTAACCCAACTGTATTACACCAATGGACTAACTTATTCAACGATTCTTGTAACAAAATAGCATCACTCTCAGATTGAACGCAATTAAATAATTTTACATCATCCGCAAATAATAGCATTTTGCTGTCAACAGATTCGCATAAAGTATTTATTAGAATATTAAATAAAAGTGGAGACAAGTGCCCACCTTGTGGGACTCCGGAAGTGACTAAATATTCCGCGGATTTTTGATTAAATAAGGATACAAATTGTCGTCGACCGGTTATATAGGATTTGAACCAGGAAAGCAGAGGTTCACCTACACCCAATCTATCCAGAATATCAATTAACACAATATGGTTTATGGAGTCGAAAGCTTTAGAAATATCAGTGAATATCACATCAACTTGATTCCTATCTTTGAAGCTATCCCTGATAAACGCAGAGAATTCTAAGGCACTAGTTGTTGTGGAACGACCGCCATAAAACCCATGTTGATTTGTTGATAAAACTAGTTTAAATCTACGTTCAATACATTTATTAACAATCTTTTCGAATAATTTACCAATTAGAGGTAAACCAGAAATTGGACGATAATTAGATACTGACCCTGGGTCTCCTGATTTATAAATAGGTGTTACCTGGCTCGTTTTCCATATTGATGGAAATATACCTTCGGCTAATGAGAGGTTAAATAAATACAATAGAGGATATTTTAACTGTGCCCTAATACTAAATAAAAATTGAGCTGATATACCATCAGGCCCACGACTCTTAGTTGTCCTCAGGGATAATAAATTTTCTTCTACCTCATCAAGTTCAATAGTAAGTCTAGAAGGCAGAAATGTAAATGGCTTAGTGCCAATATTTTCAGCATTCCAATGTGGGAGGGTAACGGTGATTTATAAACGGAATTGAAAAGAAGTGCAAATAGATTTGCAATATCTACGTCTGATGCAATAATATCACCATAATGCATCACATTTGGGATACCTGATGTATTTCGGCGATTATTGATAAACGACCAAAATTTATGTGGGTCATTCTGGAGAGAAGTATTTATCCTACTTAGATAGGACTCATATGCCAACCTTGACTCGAGTTTGACTTGAGCACGTAAAAACGAATATCTATGACGATAGTGCATTGTGCCAAACTGTTTCAGTTTTTTGTGTGCAATTTTTTTATCAATGATTAAATTTTTCAATTTAAGTGTTACCCATTTGGGGAAAGTTGAGCGACGAAATTTATGAACTGGTACATATTGCTCAATTAACGTTATTAAAATTTTTTGTAGACGACTAGCTGCAGCTTCAATTCCAAGATTATTAAACTCACTTTCCCAATTAATGGAAAAGAAAAGAAAAGAATATTAGTAATCGAGTTATAATCGGCATAATTAAAATTACGGAATGAGTGTTGATCATCCAATTAAGGTGGCACATCGGGCATGGAATATGTAATGTTTAATGGTGGATGATACTTATCTGGCATAACTAATGAGTCTGGTGATGTGTCAACAACTATGTCTATTTCAGATGTGAAAACAAGGTCAAGGAGTGAACCAGCCTGGTTTCTAATGGAATAATTTTGAGAAAAATCTAAGAAACGATATACATCACCTATTGCCTTACCATTATCATTAACGGTACCCGATAATGACAATCCCGAAACATTATTATGCCAATTAACATTTGGTAAATTGAAGTCACCACATATAATTCCCATATTACACCCAGAAGACTGCCACAATTCATCAACAGTTTCAGCATGTGCCGTGTATAACTCGATTGGGGCTGACGGTGGTATATATACTCCTCCTATTAGTAATAAATGTTTCTTAGATATAGATAATTTAATAAATAGCTGTTCAACTGACTGTACAGCACAACATAATATAGAGGGACATAATGTCTGTCTCACCGCTATCAAGACCCCACCACCTCTAGTGCATGTACTGGTATATGCATTTCTATCAGCTCTGAATATTGTAAATCCAGTAAAACCTAATTCTGCATTCACAATATCTGAGGAGAGCCAAGTCTCAGTTAGTATAAATATGTCATAATTAAGTATAGGAAAATTAGATATTACATCATGTAACTTAGTCCGGAGCCCACGAACATTCTGATACATAATTTTAAGATTAAACTTAGAACTAAGACTAATATTAGGTAAGTTACATTGCAAATTATAAGATAAATTATTTTTATTATTATTTGAATAAATATGCGACTTAATATTATTAACAGGAACATTGGAATTAGTATGTATTTTAATAAAATCAGTAAATTCCATTAAAAAATTATCAAACAAAAGGTTAGCATTAGTACATTTATTACAAGTTGAATTAAAAGAAACATGCAAATTAGAATTAAGTATTTCATTAAGGTATGATTGATTATTCACTGGCCTCAATCCCGACCAGTGACTCCGTTTTTTGAGTGTGACTTTGTAACCGTAGGGACACCTCTAACATAAGATATTACTAAATTTGATTCGCCTGATTTATTTCTATTCTCGAGTTCTATATGAGCAGTACGGAGTAGCTCCCGTTCCAACGAAGTCTTGTCTCGGATTATTCGAAGACCATCACGAATACTACTTCCGCTTCTAACTGCCTGCCTGAATTCGGATATGAGTTGAGCTGCATTTTCTTTTGACTTACAAATTATTTTTATCGGTCTAGGTTTCTTGGCCTTATTATTACCAAGGCGAACTAATTTGAAATCAATAGGTAAATCAATTTGAATGGGTGACAAAGCACTAGATAGCTTAGCGCAATCATCGGAGATTCTTTGATTAATTGAAGGTGAATCCGACTCAGGAAGACCATATATAATTACGTTATATTCAGAAGAATTTCTCTCAGAAATTTCACGAAGTAGCTTTGACGACACTTCAGAATCCGAAGTGACGGCCGGTTTTGATTCCAACTGAGCCACTCGAGCAGAAAGTGCAGACGATTCCTGGCGAAGTGCCATGTTCTCGTTTTTAAGCTCAGAAATTTCATTTTTTAAAGAGGTCAAACATCCATGAAGTTCTTGAAATTGTACTGATTGAGAATTTTGTATTTCAAGAATAGCTTTCATTAAGTCATCATTAGAGTAAGTATTATTGGTCCTCTTAGACATCGAAGTAGATGTACTACCATTTGAGGCACTACGAAGAACAGGACCACTTCCTAATGGGCTATTTTTAGAAGAAATATTGGATTTAGTTATCGGGTTCATGACAAGGCAAGATAGGTAAATTGTTGGACAATTAAACTAAAAATACTGCCTAGAATGACTTGAATAGGCAAAACAATTTGCAGCAAACATGCGACCGAGAATAATGATAATATGTAACGGTTCCAAATTGAAGATAACGCCGTTCCGTATTATTACGGGTATTAAATTAATGACACGGAGTGTTCGATCTGACCTTGACAGTGGCGTATTTACGGGGGGGGATCATTGGGTTTGATCCCCCCCCCAAGGCTTGAGTTGAGTTTTTTTTTTTTTTTTTTTAAATCTAAATTAGACGATAGTCCGGGAGCCGTCGAAAGAGTGAGGACTGAGGAGAGCGCGCGAGCAGCTGCTGGCTTATTTTGTAGTATTTCTGGACATTCTACTGGTAAAGAAAAATTTATCCTTGACAAAAAAAAGGAGTAGAGAATAATATACAATCTTTATGTGCAACTATTCCTAAATTGTTATATAATGGATCATTAGAAATTAAATCTGCCAAGTTTGTTGATGTGCAATGCCTAGCATCAAAGTATGTTCCACCTGAATACATTTGGTTCTATAGATCTTTAGTTGAAGAAACCAGTTCTAATCAAGATAACAATGGTACTATATCCAATGATAAAGATGACTAGGTATTAAAAATTGTTACTCAGTTTTAATATTAATATTAAAGAAAATATATTTTAGAATATTAAGAAATCAAAATGATTATTAGTTTTGTTTTATTAATTTTATTGTTTTGAAGTATAATTTTGTTTAAGATTTCAAATTTGAATTATTATGAGTGATATTATTTATTATTTTTATTATAAAATTTAAGAATCGAGGAGATTATTAGTTTTGTTTTATTAATTTTATTGTTTTGAAGTATAATTTTGTTTAAGATTTCAAATTTGAATTATTATGAGTGATATTATTTATTATTTTTATTATAAAATTTAAGAATCAAGGAGATCATTAGTTTTGTTTCAAATATTTTACTGTTTAACTATGATTGATAAAAAATCAAGTTAATTAATAGTTTTGTTATAAATATTTCATTGGTTTTTATTATTTTATTTGTTGTAAGATATTATATGTAATGACTGATAAAATCAAGCTGATAAATAAAATATCCATGTTACTAATATTTTTATTTTACTATCTTTTACCATGTTCATATCATTTATAATGTAGTTAAATGTGTTTACATTCTACTATGACTAATATTATTACCTATCGCTATCTTTAAGGTATGATAGCCAGTTTTTATGTAAAATTAAATGAATAACAATTTAATTTTTCAGTTAACATAATACTAAGTGGTTAAAGTAGAAATATTACTGAAGAATAAACAAAATTCATAAAGTAATATATTTAAACTATATATAGCTAAATATTATTAGTGAAAAAACTTATGACTTCTATACACTTACTAAGCTTATTTTAATAAATTTATTTGTATATTTATCAGAGTTAAAACTAAAAACAATAAATCATTTTTGGAGTTATCTTGTTTATTGTCCAGAAATTATAACTATTTTTTTGTTTATTTTTAAAATCATGTACAGGTTTAGTTTTTTTTTCTTAAAACTCAAGTATGCTGTTTGATAGTATAATTACATGATAATTATTAACTCAGTTAAATAAAAAAACTAATTCTTAGTAAGATTTTTACATAATAAAAAAAATAAAAAAAAAAGATTTAATAACTCCGAGCAATAAACAAGACAACTCCAAGAAAAATTTCTTATTTGTGGCTAAAAGTGTAAAAAATATTCATGTATCAACTTAATTAAGGGTACCACAGTTTTTATCACTATTTTAAGTATATAAAATAATTTTTCTTTTTATTATTCTTCACTTAAATATATATTAAACATTAAATATGTGCTTCCTGAAAAAAATGATAAAACGGAGCTGTCTGGTTATTGCACAGAGCCCTTCAATTGTCCAAAACATCTAGAAAACTAGACTTTGTTTTGTAAAATAAAAATAAAAAAAAATTGTAGTAAAATTGTAGTTTTATATTTAAGTATTTAAAGTTAGGGGGGTGAGGTGTGGGGCTCGAGTTGATAAGTACTGGATAAAATCATATCCCCCCCCATGACAAAATCCTAAATACGCCACTGGACCTTGACACGTGCCGGATAACTATTATCGCGTTTGTGCGCTGTGCAGACAGAAATATAACGATAAGATATAATATAGTATTATTACCTTAATAAGTCAGTTGAGATGTAGAAAATTGTCCTTAACGGAAAATACTTTAAGTGATCAGACTCAACAACGACACCTGATCACACACGCACTTTTCTTACATACGTAGGATTTTTAAATTCTAAAAAAACGGTCAACTTTTTCCAACTAAAAACGTGAAAGAACACGGAGCGAATGTTACATATGAGGCGTTACGTGGCAAAGTCAGCAATCTCCACTTTTTTTGAAATAAATGTTTTGATCATATTCATATAATACTTTTTACTCTGCGTCGATTGGTGAAGCTGATTTTTATCACATATAATCGCCCATCGAGATAAAACGTTTTAATACTAACTGATCGCAGCAAAGAGAGCAATCTCCAATCATAATACCATATAATACATGTTCTACGTTTCTGTGGCAAATGAGGCAATCTCCATGCGTTTCTGTGACAAAAGCGGCAATCTCCGTGGGTTCTTCTTGGGTTCCGCGGCAAATTTGACAAAGTCCGTTTTCCCTCCTTTATTATTTAATGTTATTGACATTTAACAAATTATATGAATACAGGGAATAACACCAAACTCCACTATCAACCAACGTAAATAAAATATCATGGAAAAATACAAGAAATAAAGGTAAAACAGTTTTTTGACATTTACCAAAAATCACTGCGTTTGGAGATTGCTGACTTTGCCACATGACGCCTCATATATACACGTTGAAGTATTATCGTCTGCTTCCCACTGGCCTTCTTCAACAAGCATGTCAACTTTTGATCGTAAATTTATCAGCTTCTTTTCTCTATCACTAATTTCGCTGCCTTGGAAAATTTCTTTGACCTCAGTTACTGAAATTTTAGGCGAGTGTCTATCTAGTATAGTACAATTTCCGTACTTCGGGGGTTTTAATACAGAATATAGTGATAAAATTCGATAGAGATGAAGATAAGTTGGACCAGTAGGATGATCATTTGGACCGGCTGCCTGGCGAATCATACCAAAAAATTTCTGAAAAAATAAATTACAGTACTTAGTAGGTACAAAAAATACAAACATAGTTGAAATAAACTATTGCATATTGTTATTGATACTTGCAACAACTAAAAACATTATTTATACATACCACAATTTTATTAGCACCAGTACCTGACTCCCAAGTTCTGATAATTTGGCCTGCCGTGAAATGCTTTTCACAAATAAAAGTTTTAGGACTGACTTTAAGGTTGATATAGCTTTTATCCATTTAGATTTTAGTTCCTCATCTTTTGGAAATAAAAAACAGGAAACTTTTTCCGGATTCGACCTGTACCCGGATTTACAATATACCACACAACACATAGACGGCATGACGACAATAAATAAAAAACATAAAAACAATGAAATCACACGGCACACAATGATAAATAGAACACGCAAAATTGATAGATTTTATAAAATAATGCATTATGCGGACAGTAACTCATTACTCATAGAATTATCAGATAGCCCGTTTAACTAGCAGCGCCGACCTAGTGGATATTATTGCAACTACGTGAACTGTACCGAGTTGTGACCGGGCATTCGTGTACAAATCATATCACCGACGATTAATCTGTTCTTTATAATCGTGTTTCAAACTAAATGTCTTATCAATCATGATAAAATGTTACTTATGATGTCTTACAACCAATATCATGTGTTTTGACCTCCATACGTAAATTATCATACTTGTTTATGGAGGTTTGTAATAAAGTGTCCATTTTCGTTCTATTAATAACTCAACTGATAACGACTGCATAACACTGTAAAATGATGATAGCAGAATGCGACGAAGTCGCATTCTGCTATTTTGTTGTGTACCTCGTCATTATTTAGTTTAAGTGATTTTCTCAATATTTAAGTGGTTTAGTGAAAGAATTAGTACTTAAGTCATATTTTCGGGTGACTTCGAACATGGCAAGAACATACAAGAAAAAGGTAGGTGACCGTAACTATCAACATTATAATAGCGCAATGCTAAAAAAAGCTGTAGATGCTGTCCGTAAGAAATTACTAACTATTTCTAGAGCTTCCGAGAAGTTTGGTGTACCAAAAAGTACAATTTGTAACCACGTAAAAGCGCTTAGTGATAATAAAAAAATTAACAATCCGGGTGGGCAGACTGCGTTGAGTCATGACGAAGAAAAAAATCTTGTGCTTGGATTAATTAAATGTGGTGAATGGGGATTTCCATTGAAATGCAGAGATATTCAGTTGGCAGTTAAGTCATATTTGGACAGATTAGGAAAAAAAACTAGATTCAAAAATAACTGACCCGGTAAAGATTGGGTAGATTAATTTCTTAATCGAAATAATGAACTTACATTGCGAATAGGAGAAAATATTAAACGTGTTCGAGCGGCAGTGAGCAAATCAGTATTGAACGAATATTTTTATAATATCTCAAACACTTTATCTGATATACTTCAGAGTCATATTTTTAATTACGACGAGACTAACTTTGTTGATGATCCGGCTAAAAGTCTTGTAGTTGTTCGAAGAGGGAATAAGCACCCCGAAGTTGTCAAAGATACATCTAAAACAATCGTGTCCGTTATGTTTTGTGTATTGGCTGACGGGAATATTTTGCCCCCGTATACCGTGTATAAGGCCAAACACATTTATCCTACATGGATAGAAGGATTCATTCAACTAGCCGGTTATAATCGTAATGACAGCGGATGGTTCGATATGCCTATTTTTGAAGATTGGTTTTTATCGTTTTTTCTCCCGTCATGTAGGCTTTTTAACAGGACTTAAAGTTATTGGGGATAATCTGGCAAGCCATATTTCTTTAGAAGTTATTAAACATTGTGAAATGAACAATATTCGATTTGTTTTATTGCCACCCAATTCGACGCATTTATGCCAGCCCTTGGATGTTGCTGTTTTTAGACTAATGAAAAGGAGCTGTAGAAAGACTTTAGATGATTGGAAAAACTCAAATTCTGGTCCCATTCCAAAATGTGAATTTCCTTAACTATTAAAAAAATTTATAGGTATTATATATTGTATTATAATATTATTATATTATATTATATAGGTTATAATAATATATAAAATTTTATGTTTTTTTCACAAAATCAAATATTGTGTTTAGAATTATTAGAGGGTACCTAATAATATTTTCTAAACAATATTTCATTAGGGGTGTTTTTCATGACGTTTGGATTATAATTTTTTTTTAATATGCGTCTAAAATTATAACTTTAACAAAATGCATTGAAATTGAGAAAATTTAAACATTATTGTCTGTCTCCCAAAGAAATATTAAATATTAAATATTATAATACATTGTCTGTAAGTACCTACATGATAGAATGTTAAAAATATTTCGACTCTTTTTGACCTATTTATAGACATTTGAAATTTTGAAATACATTTTGTACCTACGATTATTTTCTTTTACATACAGATTTTTACAAAATTATAGTGCAAACATTTGCAAATCTTTATTTAATGTTTACAATTTTCAAATTGTATAGCTAAGGATTGGAAATTTAAAACGAAGTTTCTCATAAGTAGTTAATACTGTAACCAAAAAATCTAAAAAATATTCGATCACAGTTTTGTATTGTCTTAATTTTAACACGTACGTTAAAATATTGTATATAATATTATGTTATAATTATACATTTTATATTATTAATTTACCCTCCTCAGAAAATCACTCAAATTTTTAAAATATCAACAAAAATTATTAAAAAATAGAATTTTATATTTATCTGTGCCCAAACTTATGATTAAAAATTTAAAACTAAGTTCCACGTAATTAGTTAATTCTGTAACTAAAAAATCTAAAAAATACAAACACAGTTTTTTTTTTAGTTTTTTTAATTTAAATTTAGAGGAAATTACATACTAAACAACCATGAATAAGGATTTTAGTTGTTATGTTGTAATTTAAAAAAAAATTATTCATGGGTACTTGAAATTTGTCATTTATATTATTAGGTATTACGAGTATATACAAATAGGTAAATGCCAAATAATAATATTAATTAATATTTTAGACTATAGTTTAATCATAAATCATAATGCATTTTTAATATTTTAGATTCTGAGGGGAGAGATGAATGATCTATAAACTTTCATAAAATACTTATTATTTTAGTATTTTCTACGAAGGGCTGTAAAACACAGGAAAATAGTTCACTGGAACATAATTTTCAGGAATAATAAATACAGGGAAGATATTTTAAGGAATGATAGTAAACAGGAAAGTTATCACCAGGAAATATATTTCACAGAAAATTACAATCGGGAACTAAAAGAAATAGGAACATAATTCATAGGAATTATAAACACAGGAAAGGTGTTGTAAGGAATGATAATAACAGGAAAATTATTATCAGGAAATATATTTCACTGGGAACTAAATATTTGGAAATTGAAATCCAGGAATGATTAATACAGGAAAGGTGTTGTAATAAATAATAACACACGGAATATTATATTCAGGAAAAATAATTTTGGGGAAATTAAAACCTGTATACATGAATGATATTTTACATTAAATTTTTTATTTGTAAAATATTATTTAGTAGGAAATATCAAATAAGTAATTAATATTTCTTAAAAACTTTATACCTACCAACTTAATAAAGTAATTTATTTAAGATACAATTATGTAGATATGAGGGGTTTTGGGTGTTCAACAAATCCCCCATTGTAATTTTTTTTCAGTAAGTAAACGTATAAATATATAAAAATGAAAACAATTTAAAAATATTTTGATAAAGGTTAAACAGGTTGACACATACTTTTTTAACGTAACCCCTGAACCCCACCCCTCCCATTGAAAATATCAGTTAACCTTAGAACATAATGAAATGACAGGTATTTTTTTTGTTATCATACAAGTCCGTTAATCAAGGTGGGGAAGTATGTGTCGCATTTGTATAGAACCAAACTTATAATATAAAATAATATAGATATATAATTATGTTATTTTAGATATGAATAAAGTGATATTTGAGTATTATAATATTTAAGGGGAAGATGTAATATTGTAGACAAGATGCCAACAAAGGTCCAAGATTATCTTTTGTCATTTGAGATAAAATTAAATAATGTTAAATAACCGTAATGGTGTTATAGGCATAGCCATATAGGCTGTGTTTGTATGAAAAAAATGTGACGGTAAAAATATTCGCTGCCTCAGACATGAAACTCTGCCTATAATCCATTTTATATATTTTTTTCATTATTCTTTATGATTACAATATATTTATTTTTGACATCTAAATAATATGCATAATATAACACACAGCCTGATTTACAAATTTTGGGGCCGGGGATTTAAATGAAAAGAGGCCTCTTATAAATTAATTAATATTATCTTATTCAAAAATGTATAATTTATTTTATTTTATATAATTACATGTCACATTAGATTACATTGATTTTTTTTAAGGATCTTCGAAAACTTTTCAATGATGTCTTCATATGATAATTGTTTTGTTATTTCGTGTTCTACTGTTAACAGAGTCAGATTATCAAGCCTATCTTGAGATAAACATGATCTCAATCGAGTTTTTACACGTTTTAACGCCGAGAATGATCGTTCGCTGCTACAATTTTTACAAGGAATCGTCAAATAGATTTGTAACACAGTTTCAATATTGGGAAACGTATGCTTTATGTTCATTGATTTTAGGTATCTAAGTTGGTATTGAGGATCATCTATAGTCTTATCATGGCTAAACAATGACATTTTTAATTCTTGGAATTGTAGCATTTCATCAACAAAGGTTTCTATATCCAAGTCATCAGGAAAATGGTCCAATAAACTTGATGTATTCTTAATAATATCTGACTTTTTCATATTATTTTTGAATAAAAAACTAAACTTTTTTTCAATTTCTAAATAAGCACTATTTCCTTTTTTTAGTTCAAAAATCAATTTATCACATATAACATAATATGTATTAATAATAAAATTTTCTCTGGACATTAAGTCGGTACATGGACTGTTTGTATCATCTAGATGTTTTCTTTTAGGTACTTTCACTTTTCTACTTAGTGAATAATCTGAAGTTATGTTTAAGCTGGGTGCTTCCTCTTCATACGTTGTAAAATTTTCCCGGACACTTTGAATAAAATCAATTAATGAAGTATAAAGAGGAACTATAGCTGAGACATTTATTTTAGATGATTGTAAGTCCTTGTTAACGCTATTAATTCTTTGTAAAATTGAGTTCCATACTGTGGTGAAAACACCAGTTTATTTTTTTTTAAGCTTCGAAAGAATTGACTCATTTTGAGTTGTTGGATTTTGATTTAGATCTTGACTGATATTATCTTCCAATGCTACCAATACTTCATTATATCCAAGCCTTAATGCTTGTATGGCGTTTGCATCAGCTGACCATCGTGTTTGTGATGTTGACTCTAACGTTAAACAACATTCGTTTGATTTTAATCTTTCACACAAAATTTCCCAACTACGAGGTTAAGAAGAAAAAATACATATAATGCTTGGACAACACCAAAATAGTTTACTGTTGTAGTGCTTGATGAAACTGCATTAACTCCTACCAAATGTATTGAATGTGCAGCACATGGAACATATGTTGCTACAGGAGATAACTCTTTAATGCGGCCTTGGAGTCCAGTATATTTACCGGACCTAACAGCGTTGTCATAAGACTGACCAACACAGTTTTTTATGTAAAGTCCGACTTTATCAAACATAGCTTTTATAGTTGAAAATAAATATTCTGCTGTATGACCATGAATATTTTCAAGTTTAATAAAACGTTCAAACACTTCACCACTTTCATCAACATATCTCAACACGTATGCCATCTGATCATTATGAGTTATGTCGGGTGTGGAATCTACAATAATTCCAAAATATTTTGCAGATTTAACTTCCATTAATATGTGATTCAATACTGTATTAGCCATTAGATCAATCAGTTTTCTTACAGTATAAGATAAAATGTGATTTGTATTTCCATATGTGGTAAAATGATTTGATAAAAATGGATCAAATTCACTAATCCACTCTAATATACCTAAAAATATTCCATTATGTGGTGAATTAAGCTTTTCATCATCTCCAAAAAATGGTAGTCCTCTTTGAGAAATAAACTTAATTGCTGCGACAGTTCTTTTAGGCACATTTCTCCAATACTCAACTTCTTTTTTATGCTGCAACACAATGTCTTGATCAATTCGACTATTTTTCATTGCATGGTTGGATAAAACACACACTGATTTTCTGTGATTTATCGAACGTTCATGTCCAGTAAGACGTCGTGACACATGTCTCCAATCATAAAAACCATCTTTACATAACTGATCATCATCAGGGTAAAAAAGTTTACAAACATAGCAGTATAGTTTTTTAGACTCTTCAGAATAGACAAGCCATTCTCTTTTAAATTTATTATGATTTTTTCAGTAAAAAAAAAAATGAGAAATTCGCAATGACAACCATTTTGGGTTTTTACCATTAAAAAAACTGTCTTTAGTTTTTAATTTTATCCATATTTTGGTGAGGAGGATTCATCACAAAAAATTCTTGAAATTCATTTGAGATTTTTAATGGCCATAAAGCAACATTTTTCTTCAACTTGCTGTAATCTATTTCATCATTTCTACAACCTAATGATATTTTAATCTTTAAAATACATAGGAAACCATAGGATTTAGATAAAAAAGGTATGTATATAAAATTTTAATACCATAAAAACATATTAATAACAACAGTTAAAATATAGTTAGTCTTAATTTTAATATTTTTAACAAATGTATTTAAGTAATAATCAAATTTATGATATTGTACGAAAAGTAACTGTGATGAAAAAATTAAAAGTAAATAATTAAGATTATAATAATAAATTAAGATAATAATATTGATTTTTATGAACATGTTATGTTAAAATAAAAATAATGAACTATGTTTGCTAACAATTTTGTTTATGTTATTTTTTTTCCGAGCGTGTCATTAGTTTACTGATCAACTATTTAAGTGTATTAAAAGGTAGTTATAAGAAAACATTGTTTAGCGCTTGTAAATTAAACCTATACCAATTATTTAAATTAAAAGTATTAATGCATATTTTACTAATCTTTGGAGGACCATAGTTAATAATCTAGAGAACCAAAATTGATGATTCGACTACCAAAATTTTCAGAAAAAAAGCTTTACCAGAATCCAAAATATAGTGGTTTGAAAAGAAAAAGTTGATTTTGCTATTGGTACACCTGCGTGTTTAAAAATTTTGAAATTGTTATAAAAAAATTGCTTGTTAAAAACAATGAAACACGTCTTTTTTGGTTTTAACGAAATTCCATATCATCGTTCCATAATCGTCGAAAAACCCCTCGTACAATGACATAAGATACACCCTGTATAATATAGTATTTATTAACTATTTAATAGAATGAGGGCGAGTTGCGTACACTCAAACGCGGACTCAGAGACAGAGAAGCCCATGACAAAATAATTACGTATGTCAGCAACTCATGATACGCATGTCTGTGACGTAAGCATATCTGCAACAGGTTGAGCGGTGGAGTGGTGATGGAGTCTTCGGCTGCGTCGGCTATTGCGGCAGTGACGGCGGTGGACCAATGAGAACCGGAGAAATGCTTACCTCACAGTAAATGGCTGGGTGGAGGGTGGGGCGCGATTTGTTTCTAAATCCGTAATATTGCTGACACACCTATATAATTTGTCATGGAGAAGCCCGTCGCTCCGCAGGCCTGGATACCGGCCGAAACCGTTGTCCGCACCCACTGCACGGCGCAGCCCCCTCTCCTCCACGGGTCACGCGTACCAGCGACCGGTCGAGCAGAGCCGAGCTCGTCGCGAGCAGTATCCGTATGTTGGGTAATGACTGCGACATCCTCTTATTTTAGATAGGTACCCATAGATAATATAAGAATGGATAGGACATGCCTATACCAGTTCTATATGAGATCGTGTGCTTTTTTGGGGAAGAGAGAACGTAAAGAGAGAAAGACGATATGAGGCTTTTTAAGGTTAAGTGCAAAACTATTTTATTAAATAATAATAATAACATGATAGTCAGCTATATTTAGATATTTGTCAGTTTGTATTTTGATTGTTGTGCCACCTGTGCCTTGAAAATGGAAATGGAAAAATAATATTTTAACAAAATGAAATTATATAAATTTTATTTATTATTATTTATCAATTATCATATAAATATTTGCCTGACATAACCTTAAAAATAGTATCACTAAATTTTCATGTGATAAGTTCTTATGTCCTATCCATTCTTATAGTATCTATGTAGGTACCTAGTTCAGTGAACATTTGATGTTGAAATTTACTGTAAAATCAAAAATATTGTAGTCCAAAATTTGTTGCAATCTAATTTAAATAAACTTGTGTTATGCCGTGTTCGGAGTAAAAGAAACTATCTATCCTTAAACTATGATAAATGTAAAATTATAACTTTTTCGCGCAGTAAAAGTCCTATTTTTCATAATTATCTTATTGATAACCATTCCCTTGAATGATTCTATTACAGATTTAAGTACTTGTTTAGAATTGTATCTGTCTTCCAAAATAAATCATAAAATCATCATAAATAAGGCTTATAAAATGTTGGGTTTTATTACTAGAAATATTAAGGACTTCACAAATCCTATATGTTCAAAATATTTGTATACTTCTTTAGTTAGATCAAACCTAGAATTAGGTCTAACAGTTATTCAACTTACTCAAATGAGCCACATGGATAACAGCGGTTACCCTGTGACTACTGAAGTAGGTACCACACTGGTCACGGAGGCTTTTACTGTTAGGATGCGACGTTTCCTTATCACAGACAATTTAAAAATAGAAAATATTCCATTTGTTTTATTTGTAAGTAAACATTGTCACCATAGTTTTCGTTGCATTTCGTCAACAGACCTTTAACGTTGTAAAGTCTGCATTATTTTACATCAAAATGAATAATTACCCTCATGATATTTTACTTATAAAATTAATGGTGGACGAAAAAACGGCATTCGGTAAGTTGATTTATACTATATAATAATATAATAGTGCATTATTCTTAATTACATAGGTACCTATAATGTATTTTATAAATGGATAAAATAAAAAAATAAGCCGTCACGGGACGCCTGGCATATGTGAAACATCGACATTATTTTGTAAAAGCAATATGCAGAAAATAACAGATTGCGATAGGAACTAAATATGTCATAATGATAAAATAAAATATTACGATTTTTTTTCAGATAATGACTGCTTATTTAATAAACATTTATTTTCATTAAATACAAAAATTTACGAATTTATTTCAAATCGTGACTACTTAATTCGTTTAATCAGTGACTTCAATAATAGTGACATTCGATGTTGCCTCTGACGACGGTATTACTGTGACAATTGGTCGATGGTAGCTGAAGTATGTTACAAAAGTATTGGATAAGATTTAGATATTGTATTATCAAGATATCTAATAAATACCGCATCTATTGTTGTTCCGTATCTGGTGGTAGGTTCTCTTGGATTGTTATTAATTTGTAATTGAAATTCTTCTTGGAGAAACGTAATTAATGGCTTTGATTCATCTTTTGCAAAATTTACATTGAAATCCCCAGCTAAAATCAATGGTAGTTTGTCTTTATTGGTTTTGAAAATTATTGAACCTCTGTGACTGTACGGAAATAATCTCTCGTGTAAAAATGAAATTATGTCATTTATTTTTTTATTAGGTGAAATGTACACAACAATCATCATCAATTCACTTCCATCTTCTAGTTTAACGTGTGAAGCACACATATCATAGATGTTTGGGAGATTTCTGTAGCATTTTGAACTACTAAATCCATGTTGAACAGTTCTCATATTAAAGGCTCAAAATACCGACGACAACAGGCGACCTTTATCCGGCAAAACATTTCGTATAAAAAGCGCCGGTAATAAAACGGAATAAAACCGACCCCCCGTAATATCCACGGTTAGGACTTAGGTTAGTGTACATTTCACCTAGTAAAAATATTATTATTTTATATTATTATTATTTTAATGTTTTATAATTATATATTTTATTATTTTATATTATTATTATTTTAATATTTTTATTAATATGGGAGAGAATCGCACAGTCGATTGCGCATGGCGACGCGTCGCCACACCGTACACACTACTGCATATAGACTGTATATATGTACCATCATATAGAGTGGTGACACGTGACGACGGCTATAGATGTTTCACATCAAAAAATCGAAAATAGGGATCTAAAGTCAGAGGTCTCCAACCTTTTTTTACGGCACGCATAATTCGCGGTCCAATATTTTTTTGCAAATAGAACGTGAACGACGTTTATATTTTTAATGAATTTGATCGATTTTTAAGACGTTTAATTTATTTACCATTTAATAAATATTATATGTATAATTGTATAAAATGTATTAATTAATTATATTATAACTAGCTGATCCCGTGCACTTCGTTTCCCGTTAAATGTACCAACTCTATATGACTCAAACATTGTTCAATGCGTTATTTAATATTCGGTGTATGATGTTCTAGATTTATCTTAACTTTTCTGTTGCCCGGAATAAAAATTCTGAATTGCAGCACTACATTATCAGATAGGTAATTTACCTGCGGTAGATCGCGGACCCCGTGCTGTTTGTACGTAAGTGTATGATTTAACTCAAAAAGTACCAAAGTTATACCAAGTTTGACGTTTTTACTTAATTCCACCTACCTATAAATCCTAACCTAACCTAAACGTACTAAAATCCGATGAATAAAAAAAACCAAATTTAACCCTTTTTAAATTAGCGTATCTTCTTCCCATAGGTCTAATCTACACACCGTCATTCATTTGATATATTTACAAAAAATAATAATACAAATCAACAAACATGCCCGATTAACCAATAGCAACCAATATAATATAATACACCATAGAGTAAATAAAGACAACGGTATCGAGTTCAAATCCCAGACATCAATAAATAGTTTTTGCAGTTTTCCTAATTATTCGGTTGACTTTTTAAAAATTTTCTTTTGTAAAAACCTTCACCTGGCAATTACGAACATCTTAAAAAAAATTTGAGACAAATCGGCCCAGCCGTTCTCAACTGATGCAATTTCGAATTGTTTGTCTCCATTTTTATATATATAGATAATAATATTTTCATTTTTCTCATTATAATTTCTATAATATTTGTTTGATTGCAAAATATGTTAATTAAATAAGTGAAATTTCCGTGTCCCAGGCTAGACGTACAGCAACAATAATACCATGATTTCCACGAATTTGTAATAATAAGTGCAATAGTATTCGCATAATTTTATCACTATAGGAAATCCTTATCAAAATGTAACTCTCAAATAACGTATCAGATATTAAATATTAATTCAGTTACTTTAAAATTGTATATGCTCTAAAGTCTAAATTGTAATTTTATTTCTTGTATATGTTTATGGGTTTTTAATTTATATATTGACTGCAGGCTAACGAATCATAAAAAATCAAATTAAATGAACGACCCAATTGATGCTTTCGTTTTTTAAAAGAACGTGAAATTGATTGCGTTTGTTTGCAAAAAACACGAACTTGAACGTGAACGAGTTCCTTTTTTAAGGACTGAACGTTAACGTGAACGAGTTCATTTTTTTAGTGAAAGTTCCGAACAATGATTTTATTACCAATTGAAACTCATTCGCATCAACCTAATAATGTAGAAAATGAACTATTGGAGTTTAAAAAGCAATTTCGATCGATTCTGATTGAACGAGCAGTGCATGAAACAACAATGCTCAGGGATATTTACGATGAGGAATCTATGAGGTATTGCTTCAATTATTTTTAAATGTAAAATAAAACAAAGTTAAATGAGGTTACATTTAGTCACAAAAGACTGATATTTTTTCACTATGGACGACAATTAAGAGTTCTGGTTAATTTCCCACTACAATAATTATTCCTCAATGTTGTTCTAGGGAGTAGGGACATGGTACATTTGACTACCTTTCCTATATCACAATGTATCATTAAGTAAGTTAACTCAACACTAAATTAGTGTTTGAGGTATATCAAATATATTTATCATCACTAATAGTAATAAATGATAACATTTTATTTTTAATATCTAGTCCATCCCTATAATATATATATATATATATATATATATATGCCTTAATGGAATCAAAAACAGAAACAGCTATACGCTTGTTTTCAGAAAATGTAAGGCCTTGTTTCCAGCTATTCAGCCAGTATGTATCATGACTGATTATGAAAATGCTTTAAAAAACGCATATACCCTGAAACTATTCAAAATGCATGTTATTTTCATTATGTACATGTAGACATATAATATTATTATGTTGAATAATTTATTTTCCTAAATTATATTTCTATTTTGCCTTAATTACTGTACCACCTACATTCTTAGTGTCTAGTTAAAAATATAAGAAAAAATGGGTTACTAAACTATGTGAAAAATAACCATGAAGCTCAGACTTGTGTTAAAATGGTATCTGTGTTAGCTTTAGGTTTGTTCCAACACGAGATTTGGGACTAGTTTTCGACTGATCCATGATTGATTTAAGGCGAATGTGCTACCGTGTACTGATCATGAATTTTGTCCACTGTTGGAAAACGTTTCTGACTGAATACTGATGGACTACGCTTACAGTGTGCCCAAATTTAAAATAAAAGATATGGTGCAGTATTTATTTTTCTTACAAATTATGTAGAGAATAAATCGAGGGATATTCAAAAAATATTAATTATAACCCTATACCTTGTTAATTTATGTATATTATTTGTATAATATACGGTGGTAATTTATGTATTATTTGTATAATATTTATAAATATAAATTTATGAATACTGATAGTAGGGTCGCTGTCCCTGAGTATGAATACAAAACTGAAAAGACCCAGCAGGTGGTGCATACTCTGCCTACCTTACAGCCCCACTAACATTCCTTTTGATTATTATACTGCAGTGGTTGCTGTGAATGCAGCTTAGTATACTTGTGTTTGGTTTTTGTTAATTGCAGTAAAAATGAGCGATATTGATGATTCAGATGACTTTTTTGCATCCAGTATTATAGAAATCATTTATGTATATTGATCAATTTCCATGTACATTTATGACTTAAAATTCTTGAATTTGTAATTATTTATAGACTTAACTGTAGTTAAGCCATTTGGATTTCACTTTTTCTGACATAAGTC
Organism: Macrosiphum euphorbiae; assembly: GCA_949089665.1. Classification (NCBI taxonomy): domain Eukaryota; kingdom Metazoa; phylum Arthropoda; class Insecta; order Hemiptera; family Aphididae; genus Macrosiphum; species Macrosiphum euphorbiae. The sequence continues at coordinate 44,369,576 of CARXXK010000002.1, read as the reverse complement.
TTTTTTTTTACGACAAACATTTTTGATCTCTGATGACTTATGTGATTTCGATCAAAACTTATATAAACGATTCAAAAAAAAAATCTTTATAATATCTAGTAGGTATTTAATTACAAATTAATGTTTACTTTGGAATATAATTTTATTCAACAGTACAATATATATTTTGATAACAAATTAGTCTTAAAACTTAATAATAAAAAAATGTAAAATAGATTTTAACTTTTGTAACATAAGAATTATTAAAAAATAGTTTTCCTTTTAGTTTTATTTAACATAATTTAATTATATTTAATCAGATTCACTGGGATCTTGACCCACCCGATGTTGGTAAATCTTTATCCGTCTAGGACGTTGCCCGGGGTACACTGCGTGGAAGCGATCTCAAAATTGGACTTCGGACATCAAAATCTAAGACTAAACCATCTCTATCTGTACCTACCAAATTCTATAAATACAAACTTAAATTTGTATATTAAAACTATTATTATCCTTTGTTATTGTTCTTTCATTTTTCTATACTTAAAATTGTGACTGATTTATGTTTTATGTTTTTATATAATATAATATACATATAGTTACTTATGAGTTGTGTTTTGTGTTAATATATTAGTTGTTAGCAATGTAATGTTTTTGCCATACGATAAATAAAATAAATAATTATATTTACATCTTGTTTATACATATTATAAATTATTAATACTGCAGGCCCTAACCTGGACCGTTACTATATAACTATACTCCGGCCAACGAGAGAGTATTACCGTCGCCCGACGAAAACTCGTCCGATTCCGCGCATTCCCCACTACTCGGCATGTGCTGACAACTGTTCGGTACCGGTCGGCAGCGCTCAACGCTATACGGTGTATAGCGGTCGCGGAAATAGTGGGGGAAATGGGGCCTCAGATCGGTCTCCGCCGTCAGTCTGCATGCGCAAAACGGTAATACTCTCTCGTGGGCCGGAGTATAGAAGGTCGTGAAATATTTATTTTATTTAAAATATTTTCTTTAGATCCTAAGCTTGTATGAAAAAAAAAACGCTTAAGGGGCCTTGACAGTTTTACATTCTATTTTTAAAACCATCATTGTGTTTTACTTTTTGCGTATATTTGATTAATCTAATACTCATTTACTCTTAACAAGAATTGGTTCAATATTTTTTATACTGCCACTAAATTCATTATTACCTTTTTCACAATTATCGGTACTAACAACAAGTGAAGCTGAAATGTAAAAGTCATTACAATTAGTATAAGAAATAGATAAATAATACAATTGATATTGATAATTATACTAACATATTATTTGATTACATTTTAAGTAGGTATGAGAAAACTGAAATTTAAGAAATAGACCTTTAATTAAAACTTGAAAAGCATAATTTATAAAATGGTTAGGTACCTGTATTTTTTTTCACATTTATCAATGAATGAATGACTAGGCAAAGCTATATTTATTGTATAGATATATTTATTAAAATAATAGCTGATCCCATGCACTTCGTTACCCGTTAAATGTTCCAAATCTATATGACTCAAACTTTGTTCAATTTGTTATTTAATATTCATTGTATGGTGCTCAACATTTATCTTAACTCTTCTGTTTCCCGGAATAAAAATTCTGATTCGCAGCCAGTATATTATCAGTACCCAGTGTATGATTTAACTTTAAAGTATTAAACTTATACCACGTTTGTCGTATTACACCTATGGTGGATTAATATAATCAATTAATACAAAATTCTAACCTAATCTAACCGTACTAAAATCCAATAAATAAAAAGAAACCAAATTTAACCCTTTTTAAATTAGCCTATCTTCTTCCCAGATGTATAATCTACACAGAAAAATTCATCTATAAATACATATACAAAAATGGAGAGTAAAAAATGTATGTTACCTCAACAATCGAGAACGGCTGTTTTTATATATTGACAAAAAATAAAAATACAAATAAACAAACATGCCCGTAACCAATAGCAAGCAATATGCAATACACTAATATTATTTTAATTAATTTTTTATTATTTAGTTAATTTTTTTCTGGACAGATAAAATACTATTGTATTTGTTAACATTCAAATGTTCTACTCTTCCGGTGGATTTTCCTAAAATTTTTAAAACCTTTAAAACCCATGGTTGTGACTAGTGGTGTTTGCCGGGTTCGTCGTGGCGAATAGATTGTCGGCCGGTGAACTAGTAGTGGTGACGAGTGGTGATGTGGGTACTCCTACTAGTCGTTCCTCGAAGTGTTCCTCGTCTACCGGGGGCCCGGTAGTCGGGTTGCGGGAGAGCATGTCCGGCGCTTCGTTCTGTACGCCGGGCACATGCGTGGTTTTGTAATCCAGGTTGGCCAGCTGTAGTGCCCACCTGGTTAATTTTGAGTTTGTGTTTTTGGCTCGGTGGAGCCACGTGAGTGCTGAGTTGTCTGTGTATAGGTCAAACCGGCGTGCCTCCAGGTATGGTCTAAACTTATCGGTTGCCCAGATTATCGCGAGGCACTCGCGTTCTACCGCGGCGTACCTTGTTTGCGTATCACTATTATTATAATAGCTTTAAAACCCATGGCGACCATTTATAAACAAAAATTTCCACTATAAATCTCAAAATCCCCGTTTGAGCACATCCCCTGGTTCGACCTTTTAGACCGTTTACATCTTCTCATGACAATTACGAACTTCTTAAAAAAATTTGAGCCAAATCGGTCCTTTCGTTCTCGAGTTTTAGCGAGACTAACGAACAGCAATTCATTTTTATATACATAGAAGAAAGAAGATTATACAACGCACACCTAGACCTAATTAAGTGACCTAATTAAGTGTACCTTTAAGATGCAAAACTTGAGCTTGACGCGGACTTGGTCTGTGCCGCGTGGACGTCGATGTGGTGATGGTGATCGACGGATACCGTCGGGTTGAAAACAAATAAAACGGAATAATAACAATATTATAAAAACAAGAAAGAAAGAACCAACGAACGTCGCACTCAAGGTGTAATTTTCCTTTATTGTAAAAAACAAAGTTATTCAATATATAAATATCGGTGGTGAAATACACAAATCGTGTCGTGGTTTTGATGCGTACCGGACGGTGTCGGAAAAACGAGAGAGCGCGCCTTGGCAATCCGGTTCGCTGGACGGCCGGCCGACGGTTCCAGGCGCGCGTGTCGCGCGCCGGCGTCGTCCGTCGTCGGTTGGCGGTTTGATTGAGAAGCCGCGGCGCGGCTTCCGCGCAAAGGCTGTTTGAATTCAAACAGATTTTGCGCGGGACCGCGTCAAGCTTGTGAGAATTTTATACAAACTAACAGTACTCTGTCATCTGTATGGTGAAGAAGCTTGATTAAATTTTAAATAAATATTTAGACTAACTAAACTTGTAGTTGTTCACATTGAGTTGTTTTTTTTTAAATACTTATCTATTTATCAAACTTTCTAAGTATTAATATAATACATTTTGAATAGTTAATACCACAATAAAATAAATCAAAAATTCAACATTTTATTTAATTTTCCTATAAATATTCAAAAATGCCAAACCGTTTAACCTTTAACTTTAACCTATTTTCGCTAGAGTTTGAAGAGGATAAAATTAATAAAATATAATTGATGGTACAACAAAAAGAATAGAGAAAAAATAAAATAGAAGAAAAACAATAAGAAAAAAATTTAAAAAATCTCTGAAAGGAAGAAACCAACATGGAATAAGAATGATAAAAAATATCATTGAGTCAATGATGAAGAAGAAGATTGGACATGTAAAATTTGCAAAGCTCGGTATTTGTCGGAAAACATTAGAGCAGAAAGTGGATTGAGTGTGATGGCTGCAAGTGTCAATTCCATATTTATTTATTTATTTATTTATTTATTAATTGAAATACGGGACGTGCCCAATTACATAGAATGTACATAAAGTAAGGAAAGTTACATAAATTACAAAAATACAAATATACAATTAGGATATAGAGCAAATAGACATAATAACATAATAACTAAGATAACGTTGCATAAATTACAAAATACAATTAAAATAATAAAAAAAAAAATAGAACAACAGATAATAATTTATTGCCAAGCATTCAGGAATAGTGGATCCTCATTCGCTAGTTTCATCATACGAACAATAGGACGATTTACTAAATAGTTACAGCGGCTAACAGGAATTTGGAAAGGGAAGGAGTATCTGGAGTAAAAACTTGGAACTCTGAAATTAAGTTTATATAGGAGGGCAGGGGAATCCACTTCACCATTTATTAGTTTAGTAAGGAACGTAAGATTAGCCTGTTTCCTCCTTTCACATAGGGTAGACAAATGGAGGCACTGTAATACAGGTTGATAATCATGGGGTTGACATTCAATACGTAATGCAAAAGCGGCAAATTTCAAAAATTTACGTTGAACTTTTTCTAGTTGTTTACTACCATCAAATGTGCACGGATCCCAAATAATTAGTAATCACTAAAGTCTGTACAGATAAGTGTAAGATAAGCTTTAAGAGATCCAGGGGCGTATTTAGGATTTTCATGAGAGGGGGTATAGAAATTAGAAATACATTTTCACCAGTCATGCAAGACCTTTTTTTTTGCTCCTCGGGTTAATGTTGGTTATTATTACCAAATCATTCTAATAAGACAGTAAATATTACTATATTATAAACCAGAATCATAAAAGTAATAAACCTACTTTTTATTTGTGTAATTGAACAACTATATAATAATAATAATAATATAGTCACAAGTAATCAAGTATATTTTAAAAGACAATATTAATTAATGAATAGCATTTTAAGTTTAACATAATAATCTAATGAATAAAAAAAAAATTTAATAGCTCAATATATAGTTTTATAATAATCAACACAATGATCCCGTGCACTTCGTTTCCCGTTAAAAACACCTGCAGATGAATTCACAACATCAAATGAAACGTTAATTAATAATAGTCAGTTTGAAAATGACGAATCTTCAATTGATGTACCTATAGAAATCGATGTGATTCATAATTACCCTAGTTCAAATGAGTCTACCAATAGTAACAATACATGTAATAATTATGATTATGGTACCATTAATGATGATAATTTGTCAGATCTGACATATTCATCTCTTGAGTATGGTATTAGATCACCAGATGTCAAATATCAGTCTTCACAAGAATCATCAAGTTCAGATTGTATGTCTGTTCAAGAAAGTGACTGTAATGATACTGTTTAGTGCCAAGTTTGCGCCAAAAATTACAAGGTTGGGCTGTTAAATTTAGAAGCAATTTAACCGTTGAAACAATAGAAAACTTGCTAGAGATACTAAGGGATGAACAACTACCAGATTTACCAAAGTCTGCAGCTACTTTACTAGAGACCAAGTCAAATAGAAATGTTAAAGTAATGGAAAGCTTAGAAAAACACTAATGGATATTATGTGTATTTTAGTATTGAAGAAGGTTTAAAACGGGTGATCACAGAAGAATATAATGATGATGCTATACGTTTATTCTTCAACATTGATGGATTACCACTGTATAATAATTCAAGTCAACAATTTTGGCCCATCTTGGCACTTATTCTACACAAAGAATATGAATCGCAAAAGTTTATTGTGGCTGTATACAGCGGTGATTCTAAACCAAAAAGTGTAGAAAAGTATTTGAATGATTTGGTTACAGAATTAAAAACATTAATTTAAAATGGAGTAAGTATGGTAAATAGAACATTTAAAATTGAACTTGTTGGATTTTGTTGTGATACTCCAGAAAGATCATTTATTAAAAAATGTAAAGGCCACAGAGGTTTTTACGCATTTGAACGTTGTGGGACTAGAGGAAAAACTAAGAACAAAAAGCGTATCCAAGTATTATCTCCAGAAAACGTACTAGAAGGTCGTTTTTAAAAAAAAAACAAAATGAGCAACATTTAGAAGGAAGTTCACCGTTGTTAACTATACCAAATTTTGACCCAGTGAACTCTGTGTTTTTAGATTCAATGCATTTATTATACTTAGGAATTACAAAAAGGTTACTGCAGCATTAAATTGGAAATATAAAGATGGTTAATCCAATGTGTAAACTTCCTAGACATGTCATTGAACAGTTGAATTTAAATTTGAAGAAATCGGTTAAATTTATTCCTAAAGAATTTCAAAGGAAAAAGATGGATTTAGCTACTGGAAAGCCAATCATTTTCTATTTTTTCTACACTATTGTGGACCAATAGTGCTTTATAAGGTTCTGCCCACACAAATGTACAAACATTTTCTACTCCTGTTTGTTGCATGTAGAATACTGTGTGACTCTGAATTATGCCTTGAGAACGTTAACTATGCTAGAGAGTTATTAGTAACATTTTTTGAGCTTCTTCCATCTTTTTATGGTGTTGATTCTCAAGTCCTGAATATGAATAGTATATGAATTCCAAAAATGCCCTTATAAAATTGACCAAAGAACGTATAGTTTTAAATACAATGAACTGCGGTGGGTGTTATTATTATAACATATTTGAATAAAATTATATTACCTTTAATAAACTGTTCTTTGTTATACAGATTTGAGTCCCAAGATATCATGATGGTCGATGTTGGTGAGCATCTAGTCAAATTTTATATGGACCCTATCATGTATAGACAATAATCATTTATGGAGACTGTTGTGATTGGTCTGATACTTAGAAATCAATTTTTAAATGTAAAAATATAAATATATTATTAATACATAAATATTTGTACATAATATATTATTTTTTCAGACCAAACAACTGTATACCAACTTAATAAGTTTCTCAAAATATTACTCCCTTAACTACAATAGCAAATTAAATTTAAAATCTCTTAAAAATACAATATTAACATTTGTATAACAAATTCAAGTTGAATACTTTTTATTTTAAAGAAATTGAATGATATTTTAAATACTTTTTTTTATTCTTTTAATTCTTAATTTGTTTATATTAATAATTCTTGTTGAATAAAAATACTTTGCTGTCAAGGTTATGCTTTGACATTACAAAAATATACTATATAGTATATTTATAAATTTATCATTTTGGGGGACGAGGTGGCCGAGAGGTCTAACACGTCGTCTGCGGCGCTGGCGGTCGCGGGTTCGATTCTCTCGGCCTCTGGGCGGCATTTTTCTCCGGGCAAGTCACGGTATCCGGAGAACAAGTGCCGCCATCCCCCACTCCGGGGCATGGCAGAAACCTACGGGTGCCCCATTTGAAATTCTGCCAAAATACACCCACGTGTAACAACCTACAGTTTCCCCCTACAGTACCACAGGCTAATAATCTTGCAGTTGATGCCTTTAAGAAAAAAAAAAAAAAAAAAAAAAAAAATTATCATTTATGGACAATTTGATATCAGTTTTTGTCGATTAAATGTTTTTTTCTCCAGGAAACAGTTTATTGTCAACGACGATCGAAAAGATATGTCGGTACCAGTATTCACATATATAAAATAATAATTACTAATTTTTCAAATTTATTTTACTTTTGTGATTTAATACCTTTTAAAATTCAAAATTTGTTTCTTTTTAGTTACAATATAATAAACATTATTATATTAATGTAACAAAAATTCTTACAATTTACAATATCACATATAATTTTATTTTAAACTAGTTTAGTAATAGGTATATTTATTATTATAGAACAAGAAGGAATTGGAGTGAAAATAGGAGGGGTACTAATAACAATGCTTCGCTTCGCTGATGATATGGTCGTTCTTGCAACATCTGAGGAAGACTTACAAGCAGCATTAAATGTAATGAATATTACGTTCAAAGAATATAGTCTGAAAATAAATGCAGCCAAGACCAAAGCCCTAGTATGCTACAAGAAAAACATACCATCTATAAATATATCCGGATTCGGACATTTCGGCGTAGTCATTTTTCATAAAATGATTTTAATCGCGTTTAGATAATAATATAATGTTAGTATTGATTATAATATTACCTAACCGATATAATTTATCAGTTTTTATCTCACCTTCGTCGGTTAGATGCAGGTATGCCGTATGAACTGTATATAATAATAATAATTATATATATATATATATATATATACTATGGGATTATTTTGTCATACAACATAATTTATATTACGGTCTTAGTTAATAAAGATATAGGTTTAGGTATAGATAACCTATACGCTGTATCGATAGATGATCATTGAGTAGATCATCAAGTACCTAGTCAGTAGTTAGTATAGTCACCATAGCGCAAGCTATGGAGATATATTAATAAATTATGATCTAATACTTACTTCACACAACTCAGAATAATTTGTAGGCTGCCATTTGTCGCGGGGATAATTTTGTAACCAAGTTTTTCGTCTTTTAGGGTCTCTTGGAAACCGAAAAAGACGAAAACCTTTGCTACGTGTATTTGAACACTTTACAGCTGTACAACCGCCCATTTCTTGTAGAATTTTATAGATAAATGCACATGATATTTAAAAAAAACATATACTTCAGAATTTAAACCATACATCCATAATATCCATTATTCACTATTCAGTTTTAATTCAAAATTTCAAACAAAAACGTATTAGCAAAAACAAGCGATTTCCGTTTATGACGTTCAACCACGAATTAAGATTATATTTATATTTACTACTTATATTTCGTGGCAATAACTTCTTACATAACTGCTAGACCGCTAGCGCTTTATAGGATTGTTCTGTGTTAACCGGGAGAATAAGGAACTAATAATTCATTTAATTCATTATTCTCCCGGTTAACACAACAACCCTCTAAAGCGCTGTGTGTCATGCCATAGTCTAAGAAAGTTTGACTATCAACTAATAAGCGCCCGTTCCGTATCCAGTATATCTTAATTCATGAGTTCAACTGAACTTTGTTATTCTGTTATCAGTTTGTATGAATTGTCCCAAAATGGTGGACGATTATACCATAGAACAATATAGAAGCGAAACTCGATCAGCTGATTGGGGTTTTGTTTCCCTATGATCGGAAATCTGAACCTGCGAAAAACATGAAAACGTTTTCGCTTACTAACATGATGTTAGACCCAAAGTCTCCCGTTTATGTAAACGTTTCCCGAAACATAGGCGGGATACGCTACGTGGGGTCTACTTTACTAACTATATTTACACACATCAATGGAATTCTCAATGATAAATGTGTTAAATTTATTACTCCTACAACAGCTAAGGTATTTTCGTACAATATTGATAGTTAATATTCACAAAATGTACCATGTTACGTTGTCACATTTCCTATAAATATAGGTGTTCATAACAGGCAATGACATAGGGTTTGAAACAAATGTTGATACTTAGATAGTTTTGATAATGTGGACAATTTGTTAATTCAAATAGAAAATATGAAATTATGCCCCGGTTTCATCCTAAATTGTTCACAACAATTGTCTCCCCAGATGGATGAAATAAGCGTGCATGGCATTTCAACAAAAGTTGGTTGTGCAAATCATCAGCAAAAGTTAACAAAATATATTGTGAAGTTTTATTTGAATACAATGATGATATTTGCTTGCAGAAAACATAACGAAATAGTCTCAAACAAAAAAAAAAAACAGAAAAACGATTAAAAAAAAAATTCAAGAATTGTCTAATACTTAATAGTAATAAAATATAATATAATATAATACCTACCTACATTAATTATTATTGTATTGTATATATATATAAAAATGGAGACAAAAAATTCGAAATTGCATCAGTTGAGAACGGCTGGGCCGATTTTGCTCAAATTTTTTTTAAGATGTTCGTAATTGCCAGGTGAAGGTTTTTACGAAAGAAAATTTTTAAAAAGTCAACAGAATAATTAGAAAAACTGCAAAAACTATTTATTGATGTCTGGGATTTGAACTCGATACCGTTGTCTTAATTTACTCTATGGTGTATTATATTATATTGGTTGCTATTGGTTCGTGTAATCGGGCATGTTTGTTGATTTGTATTATTATTTTTTGTAAATATATCTTATATATAAATGAATGACGGTGCGTAGATTAGACCTATGGGAAGAAGATACGCTAATTTAAAAAGGGTTAAATTTGGTTTTTTTTATTCATCGGATTTTAGTACGGGTATGTTAGGTTAGGATTTATAGGTAGGTAGGTGGAATTAAGTAAAAACGTCAAACTTGGTATAACTTTGGTACTTTTTGAGTTAAATCATATACTTACGTACAAACAGCACGGGGTCCGCGATCTACCGCAGGTAAATTACCTATCTGATAATGTACTGCTGCAATTCAGAATTTTTATTCTGGGCAACAGAAAAGTTAAGATAATTCTAGAACATCATACACCGAATATTAAATAACGCATTGAACAATGTTTGAGTCATATAGAGTTGGTACATTTATCGGGAAACGAAGTGCACGGGATCAGCTAGTTTATTTTAATAAATTCACAAAACCTCGTTTTAATTTAGCCAGCAGATATACTCGTAAACACTTGCACATATAAATATTAATATAAATAATTCACATTTCACATAAATAATAGGATAAATATTAAATAATACGAATTTCAATTTAAGACATGGGAAAAATTGAAAATAATCGGCAATCTGAGGGTAGACAGCGCTCCCTAGCGGAATATACAAGTGGAATAATATTTTCGTTCATTTCATCTGATAGAGATGGGACTAGTCGTTCACTTAGGTGAAATAGTTCGTTCATTCTTCGTTCACCAAATTGAACTAGTTCAGTGAACTAGTTCACTGAACGATCAAACTGAGCGATTGAACTATACGTAAATGAAACTATTATTTCACTGAACGACTGAACTATACGTAAATGAAACTAGTTCACTGAGCGATTGAACGATCCTTAAAAATATAGTTCACTATTTACTAAAATACTAAATGGATACATACAATAAATACAATAATTATAAAAACATACTAATTCCCATAATTTAAATTAAATACATAGTAAATAATAATTATTATTCTGTTGGATTTAAAAGTACAAACATTAGCAGTGGCGTAGCCAGGTGGAGGGCCAGAGGGGCCATGCCCCCCCCCCACCATCGGCCGTGTTTTTTTTTTATTATTATTTTTAAATCAGTACGTCCATAGAGTATAAAAATATGGGTTACCCCAACCCATCTAAATTGTGGTAATTGTTGCTATAAGCCTGCAACACTAGCAACAAAAGCATTGATAAAATATTTACAAAAAGATTGACAGTTGACATATTTTGACAAATACCAACTACATGGCACAAGCCGGAAGACTTTTACAACAACGTTACAGCCGTGTGAAGCATGACAGAAAAAAATCAAGTATTTTCCATTTTCAATTGCTCAAAAAAACAAAAATTTTTTGTTGCGCCCCCCTTTTAGAAATCCTGGCTACGTCACTGAACATTAGTAATAATGAGTTGAGCATTTTTAAATTGCATAGGTCATTCTTTAATTTATATTAAATTATTATTATTGTAGAATGACTGGATGTTTGTATTGTTTATTTTTTTAAATTTAAAATATTTTAAAAAGCCAAAAGGTTTATATTTTAAATTTTTTTATATTATATGTATTTTTGAACTTACTTTTGTATTGATTATTATTTTTTAAATTTGTGTATGGAATAATAATTCTATTTTTATGCTGTAGGTAAGTGTAATTAATAGTAATCAAATTCAAGTCTAATGCTTAGTATTTTTGAACTTTTTGATCGACAGTAAAAAAATGAATCCAGACTTTTTGTCCAGCTTTTTTTAAATGAATTTTTTGTCTCCGGACTTTTTGACCAATTACTACCCTTCCATCCACAGACTACAGCATGGAAATGGTATAATATGTTCAATAATTAATATATGGGACAGGAGGAAACAGGCTAATCTTACGTTCCTTACTAAACTAATAAATGGTGAAGTGGATTCCCCTGCCCTCCTATATAAACTTAATTTCAGAGTTCCAAGTTTTTACTCCAGATACTCCTTCCCTTTCCAAATTCCTGTTAGCCGCTGTAACTATTTAGTAAATCGTCCTATTGTTCGTATGATGAAACTAGCGAATGAGGATCCACTATTCCTGAATGCTTGGCAATAAATTATTATCTGTTGTTCTATTTTTTTTTTTATTATTTTAATTGTATTTTGTAATTTATGCAACGTTATCTTAGTTACTATGTTATCATGTCTATTTGCTCTATATCCTAATTGTATATTTGTATTTTTGTAATTTACGAGTATGTAACTTCCCTTACTTTATGTACATTCTATGTAATTGGGCCCGTCCCGTATTTCAATAAATAAATAAATAAATAAATAAATATTACGAATTACGATCATACAGTGTATGATCAAAATTAGTATCCAGGTACCTACTGATTGCAGGTTCAATAATACGACTTTGAGAAATATTCTCGTATCTTTGAAGTAAAATGTTATTTTTAAATTTGTATTTAGTATATTATAATATAGTAGGTACCTATACGTCTTATATAGGTACTAAACATATTTTTAGAAACCTTTTGAAAATGATAAAAGGTTTTGACAAAAGAACACTGTTATGGTAATAGTACCTATCGTTATGTTTTTTATACCAGTTTTGTATTAACGAAAGCCTTGTCAAAATCATGATAATTAAGTACAATATAGTAAACAGTTTTAGTATTCCTACAAAAATTAGGTTACAAAACCCCTAAAAGAAATATAATTAAAATCTGCTTAGGTGGATTATTGTTCTACCAGCTACATTTGTAATTAGAAAATATAACTTATGTCTAAATATCTAATTGAATATGACATAGTAGCAAAATAATAAATATACAAATTTGGATTTAATTTTCATTATTTGTATTCCTTTGGTTTTATCCTGTGATTCCTAAAAAATGCAATGCATCTATACTCTATATTGACACGAGACTCAGCTTTACGGATTCACATTACATTATGTCGAGGACAACAAGTTTCACTTATATGTTATTCTAAATAATCACCTAACTAAACAAAACTATAAATCAATAGATTTATAGGTAACATTTAACTGCCAGCGTATGTACCACGAATCACGATCTATTTCCCCTTTTCAAAATTTGGTAAACGTAATTAATTGCCATTCGAAACGACGGAGCCCGGTGAATATATTGTTACGAAAACAACAACTTACCATGAGCCGATATCACGTCCTCGGCCAATGTCCATACCAATGGAGCCGACATCGTTAAGACCGTCACCCACAATACAAAAATGCTTATACGACTATACTGTACAATATTATAATTTATAAAAATACACTATTCTTTATTTCACTGTTGAAATTGACTACAATAGTGGTGGGCAAAAACCATCGATGTTCTTAAAACATCGATGTTTTCGTTCGATACATTGATGTTTTACCAACGATTTTACCCATCAAAGTACCGCTTTAAATATCGATGTTCAGAGTTCGATGTTGATAATATGTTTTCCCTGATAAATTGGAATATTTGATATTTATTATTTACTAGATTCTGGCGTTGGTCATCCCGCCTACGGCGGAAAGACTGTGTGGGCGGTGATACATCTTTGTCGTTTCGTCTCGGGCTGGGTTTTTTGATCCGACCTGATCCCCGGACCCCCCAGTGTTACTTGTAATTGAGTACCTTATTTTGGAGACATAGTCGAATTATAATGAAGGTGATAGGTTGGTAGTCGAAGGTGATTTGGTGTTAGGAATTTGTGATAAGACTCTCTGGCTCTTTGGCGGTCGCGTTTCGAAGGCGGGAAAGTTTAAAGTTAAAAGTTAAAAGTCGAGTTTTAATGTCTAGAAATCTCCCATGATCCATGAAAGTCAGCAATACAATGATACGATTCCCCAACGTATATGTCCCGGTGCTTTTCCGTAGCTACTATGTGTAAATATGTTTAAATTAAATGTAAAAAATGTAAAGCCGAAAACCGTGTTGGAGTGTCTAGCAAGTCAGTAACCTGATTTCTGAAGTGAAAATCGATTAACTTTGAAGTTGTCCACCTATTTGTACAACAGAAAATCAGGTGGGCAAGTATTACATACATTAAACGGCTATAGCCTATAAGTGAAACTCGACTACCATCTACCTATATGAATGATGAACAACCCGACTTTGTCGTAGTTCTACAACTAACTGTGGACTGTGGTCGTAGTAGAATGTTAATGATGTAGTCGAGTATGTGATAACGACAAATGGCCTATCCATTCTGTAATATCTATGTTTATGTATGGCTGATAATGATTAGTGATAGCGCTTGGTGGTTTGGCGGGAATGTTTAAATTTTTGAACTTTTGGTGTCAGTGCTGTTTTCCGTTGCATCTCCGGTGCCTTTTTTGTTTGTGGAGCAAAATGTCAAGTTTAAAATCGTGTTGGAGTGTCTAGCAAGTGGATGCCTCATGTAATATTCGATGTACGTTCATCGAAGTCGCCCAGGTAGGTACTCCGAGGTCGTCGATCGCGTACAATTTTCAACGGTATATCAGGTATGTATTGCAGATAGGTACTTTAGTTTAAATGTCACAGTAATAGTTTAAATGTTACAGCCATCGTCAAAAAATATAATATGGATCATACGCGGTTATACCTTCCGTATACGTTAAAAAATTAGTATGTCGATTCGTGTATTCATAGGTATGATATTGTTAACATAATAATTTCTGAAGGGAAAAATTATGTCAGCGTAAAAACGTATAATTCGGTCGAACGGTGTGTAATGACCAATAATGATGATATCTAAGGCGCGTGTATCGTGACGGTCTCTGTTTGTCTACCTGTAGTCACTATCGATCTCTCTCACACGAAGCTTTCGCGTTATCGTGTAATTGTCGATACGACCGGTGTCCCATCTAATTTAATGGAGTGATGGGAAATCCATTTTTTGCGGACAGGATGTATGATCGGTGACGAACGCCGGACATATTTCATTTGACATTTGGACGCCGTTCGAGTAAGTAAACGTATTTAATTCCTTATTGTAGGTACCTTCTTATACTGGCCTTGTGTCCCGGTGTTTTTTTTCATGTTAGTTTAACTTGGTAGAGTAAAATTATTTATGCTCAAACACTTTTTAATACTTATAGAATATATTTAATTGTATCTCGATCAATATTTAAACACCTCTTTATACAATACAATTTCGTTTAATTGTTTATGAGGTCTGAATGTATGACTATGGGCACGTGTGCATTTGAATGAATGTAAATCGTATTCCGTAGTAAATTTTAGTTGACCAGATTAAATAGTGCGCTGTTTGTAATTGGTTTTTATAATTTTTATAAATATTTTAGGAAATTATATCTGTACATTATTATTATTTTATATTTTGCATTACACATACACATAGTTCGTTTAAAAATTAAAATATCGTAAAAAATCGATCGAGAGGACACAGATTATCTTCTTATATTAGTTTTCAATTTTCAATTAATAATACTAATAGTTGAGTTCACCGTAAAACTAATATATAGCACACTATTGAAACCGTTGAACGAAAATTAACTATATCGCACATCTGTAAGACGGAGACAACATAATATTATGCGGGTATCTTCTTAACTGGATCGCAGCACGTCTGTAGGATATTATGTGTTTGAAAACTCAAGCTTTTGTTGAATTAACTATACCTAATATTCTATGATTACTGTACGTCATGTGTTCTGATTTTGTTTTTGGCACATGTCTAATTTGTGTATAATTGTGTTGGTTAATTCACTACCAATATTCACTAACCTTCCCGTAACTTTTTTATAATTACCTATATATTTATATTTTTTCATTATATTATGTTTTATTTCTGCGGGTGAAATATGATTTATGTTCAAACTACCTTTTAATGCATTTTTATTTTACCACTGTAAATAGTGTGCTGTTTGTTGTGATCGAGTGAATTGACCTATTAGCTATTATCTGTGCATCATTGTCTTATCCTATTTGACACAACTGTCATAACTCGCTTAAAAATTTAAATATCGTTAAAAGTCGATTGAGAGAACATAGATAATCTCCTTAGTATTTAGTCCAATGATAAATTTATTTATTTACTGTAGAACTAACAGCACACTATCGATAATCAATGCTAATACTCTATGATTATTGATTACTGTTGGCCACGTGTCTGATTTTGTTTTTTTTGCAAAATTGTATTCGTTAACTCATTACTAATGTTCGAAAACCGCCTCGTGACATTTTGATAATTAGTTGTACATGGCCAACCCGTCACGGCACAACAGTGGCATAGTGTCAGCAAAAATGACTAATTTTAATATTAATTGGTGGCATTGTTTATTTTTAGAATGAAAGTAACAAAACAAATCAACAACTATAACGCGAGTGGTATACAGGTGTATAATGCACCTGTATACCACCGCCGCGAGCACGGCGCGATGGGAAACGCTTCCGGCAGGGTCCGGAAGCGTTTGCAAAAACAAAAAAATAAAAGAAGTAAGTAGATGTATACAAAATACAAATTTTAGAGTAACTAATACTAAAAGGTGTATCGCCTAATTTGTGTTTCAGGGTGCTACAGGTGTCGTAAAACCGGTCACCTAATTGTCGATTGTCCGGGTGAGTGTGTGTTATGTTGTATCACGATCACTTATTGCGTATTCAATTATTAACTTTTATAATTTTTTTAGACACTACTACCCGCCGTGGGAAGGGACCACCACCACCGCCACTACCACCACCGCCAGCGCCGCAAACACCAACCCCGCCGACAGCGACACCCCAAACAGGGGAAGAAACCGACGGCACCATGGACATTGTCACAAGTCACAAAGGACATGTCCATGGTGACAGTTCACTCTGAAGTAAGTACATTAATATACATTTCTAATAGTTGCATAGGCGGAAATTTGCCATAATTTTAGAGGGGGCTAATATTTAAAAAATACTTTACTGCATATCGACGCCTTTCTTAGCACTTGAAAATATAATATTGCTGTAAACACCATCCAAAACTAAGCATGATTTATTTTAAACATACTATATGTGTCAAACATTTACTCGTTCATATACTTGAATTTTAACTTTAAATATATAAGAAAGATAACATAAGTTATACAAATTTTAAAGAAAAACAAAATTATTAAATATTAATTTACAGTAACAACCTTGTTATCTAGTTATCAGGTAAATATTTATTTTAAAATAATATATCTATTTTTTTTGCAAATGGACCAGTATGATTTCTCTATCAATTGTTTCGGAAATATCTTTTCTATACTAATGATACCTAAATTGTTGAATCTATTTTGCAATATAGATGACCTCAACCATGTTTTCATTCTTCTCATTGCCGAAAAACTATATTCACATAATCACATGTAGATGAACTTATGGGGAAAGTAAGTGAAACTGGCATAAGATTATATATGTTTGGATATATAAATCATTAGGAAGTACCTACTGAAGTAAAATCTTCTAAAGTATTACAGCTTTTGCCAGTTGAAAAATGTATATAGTTTTTCACAACGTACATTTCTGATTGAACACTTATACTTTTTAGTTTTTACATCCAATAGCTCTTGACAATAAACAATTATCTTTCATATAGTAATAGCATAATAAGAATAACTTACAATATATAAAATAAATAAATTATAAAAATTCTATTTTGAACCCACATGTCATATTATTTATTAATTCAGTAATATTCGATTTTGATAGCAAGTTTTTAAACTAAAATTACCTTATATTAACCTTATAAAAAATCACTCTATTAAAATCTAATTTGATGAAATTGTCGACAGCTTCAGCCATTTGAAGATTGAAGACTATCAGTTGAAAACCTTTTCTTTAAAATGACAATTACATAATAACATAATATATTATAATAATATTCTGTGGTAGAACCATAACACCAGATTAAACTGGCTGTGATTTATCTACTTTAAATCTTATTATGCTATGAGCTTTGGTAATTGAACAGAAATACGAACACACCAGATATTTTTTCCAATTTTTTTTTTTTATTTGCATTGCAACAATATTTAATTGAAAGTCTATATTTTACTTAAATTATTTTTGAGGGGGCTAATTTTTCTGTTTGTACGTTTTGAGGGGCTAAGCCCCCTCAAGCCCCCCCCCCCAATTTCCGCCTATGAATAGTTGCTTGTGAATAAACTAATCATGACAATAACAATTTTGTAAATTGTAGGGGAGCATAGAGGTGTCAAGTCACAGTAAGTTTCAGTTGGACAATATTCATTGAATTTCATGGTTTGTTACATAGGTTTTTTAACTTGTATTTTACGGTTTTCAGATGCAGATGAATAAAATTTTTTTTTTTCAAATTTTTGTCTTGTTCTTTTAATATGTAATAGTTTGTTCCCTGTATCAGAGGTATAACAGATTATACACAGACACAATAACATAATGTGTAATATATCTGTACTTAAACTTAAATGGTGAATTTTGAAATGTGTATTATGTAATTTGGTATTGGTGATATTGTTCTTAAGAACATTGCGATGATGTGTTTCTGGTAACAAAGTTATGAAAACACACTACAGTAGAATGTAAAAATAAGTGGTAGAAAGCTATGTGAACATTTTTGCTCTCTTTTTATTAAAAATAAGAAAAAGAAAACAATAATAATGGACCTAAATCTGATTAATAGAATTATTACTTTAAAAAATACTCATAGCATTGTATACAAAATTTATAAATTAACAGGTATTTTATTTAGTTGGTAGTTAAATACAAACAACACATTATGCTCGCAGTGTATAATGTATACAAAAAAAAAAAAATAATACAAACTGAACTTACTTTTTTTGTTTAACAACATTTTCAATCATTTACTATATGGTGCATAAACAGGTTGTTTAAAATATCAATTATTTATTTAATATATTTGTCACTACTAAACAAAATTGAGGAATAAATTGAATTTATTAATTTGTCTACTAAGGAAATAATTTACTACAATGTCAATGAAATATGTTTTGAAATTTAAGCCAACTGTGTGATTAAACATTTTCTTCCACAAGACACATAGAAAATATTAGACATTATTCTTAAAACATTTTTAACTATTGAAAAGTTTGTAAATATTATCTGTTTAGACTTTTAGAGCATACAATATAAAAACGTGTGTACTATAATATACATCATAGGTATATTATTATTACTTTTTATTATTTTTAAAAATAAAATAACCTCCGTATCTGTTGAAAAAACCTTAGCTCATTTAAAAAAAAATATTTGCACCACTCTGCCACCCTGTGGAAAACAATTCTAGTGCCATGCCTGAGAGTAAATAAATTAACAACTAATTAGTTGTTGTAATAGTACAAATTTATATAATAAAATAATTAAATGATTTATTACATGTTGAATAGGGTTTTAAAGTTGTTCATAAAAACTTACATAACATATAAAAAACATATTACAATTACATTACAAATATATAGAATGGTACATATAAGTTATTGATACAGATATATAACGTATCAGTGTATTCTTTATTTATATATATATAGAAAATAACAAATGAATACAAATTAAATTATTATATAGAAAGGAATTGTTACAAATCTTAGTATATAGTATTGCTGTGGTAGTGCAAGTGTAAATAAATTAATAGATATTTTGATTATAATTAGGTGTATCTTTAAATGAAAAATCCAATGGCAATTTTATGATATTCTATGGTCTATGACTATGATATAACAATAACTGGTTGAATACATACAACTCTGTACGTGTGTTGTGTAGAATAATACATACAAAAATCTAGGCACTAAGCATCCCAGTTATTTTTATATTTCTTAATTTTAACCAAACGTTTGACATTAGTTACGAATACACCGTTGAGTGTAATCGCATCCAGAGAGACCACGTGGAGGTTGTCAAACTTTCTCTCCGCAAAGAGTCACATAGACCCCGGGGGGATCCCAAAGACCCCGGGGGGGTCCCAAAGACCCCGGGGGGATCCCATAGACCCCTCGGGTGAACATTGTATAGTTCTATTAATAATATAACTACCTGTAATCGCATCAGAGGACTTCTGGGTACACAATATTCTTGGTGACGAATCGACCATTTCCATCGCAGTACATGCCGACTCTGACGGATTGCGCGTCCCTCACTCTTGAAAACGCAACGTACAGCTGCCCGTGGCTGAAGACGGGAGACGGCAGGAGCAAACCGACTCGGTCAAACGTTTGACCCTGAGATTTGTTGATTGTCATGGCAAACGACAACCGTACTGGGAATTGAATCCGCTTCATTCGAAAAGGCAAATTGTCTTCCTCACCGGAAATCATTGAAATGGCAGGTATAATTATGTCGTCCTGAGGGTCACCGGAGCCGGACAATCTCCTCGCCTTGAAGTTGTGTGGCCGCAGTTCGGTGACCACCAACCTCGTCCCGTTGCACAGTTGTCGGTTCGTATCAATGTTTCTCAGCAACATTACGATCGAACCAACCTTGAGCGTCAACTTGTGCGGCGGTAGTCCGTTCGGATGCAGAGCGTTAAGGAACTCTGTCTGGTAGTTTGCCGCTTCGTCGGCGTTGTTGATCACCACTGTGTCCATGGAGGAGTATGTATTTTCGGCGCCCGTGACGCGTCGTAGCACTGTGGAATTTATTTGGTGGCATTCCTCGTTGCGGGGACACAGTATGATTCTCCGAGCGAACTCGTCGACGTTGTCCAACGACATTTGCTGCGGATAGACGAAATCGGTCAAATCCACAACGTTGCAAACCAGTTGCGGTGGGATTTCGACAGTATCCGGAATACCATAGACCGTCGGCAGTTGACCGTTACCAAGCTGAAGTAGCCAAGCAGCGAAGTCGGCGTCGTTGTTGGCGCGCATGTTCCTTGTCAGCCGAAACTGTTCAAACTCTCTCCACAATGAGTGGCGTTTGATGGAGGACATGACGATGGAGCTCCTGTTCCCCCGGCGAACGACGGGAAATATCTGCCTGAAGTCGCCAGCTAACAGTATTGGTTTACCACCAAACGGTAGTGCCGATTGCATGATGTCCTTGAGCAAGCGATCGACCACTGTGAATTGTAGGCCCGGGGACATGGGCGCTTCGTCCCAGACAATCAGCGAAGCTTCGCGTATCCTTTGCGCGCGCAAAGACTGCAACTTGATGCTCGAAGTAGACTGTTCGGTCAGCGTTCCCAATGGCAATCCGAAAGTCGAGTGCACAGTCATGCCGCCCTCCATGAGGGATGCGGCGATCCCGGTGTATGCCACGCTCAACACCGTTCGTTGTCTGTTACGAAGCGACGATATTAGGCATCCGTATAGCGTCGTTTTTCCCGTGCCTCCTGGCCCGTCGACATAGAACATTTTCTGGACGTTGCGGTTGTCGTCGACGGCCGCCATCACTCGATCGTATACCGTTCGCTGTTCGTCGTTCAAGTCGCGCAATCGTTGTTGCCAGGCAACGGCCGCATCTATTGCACCGAGCATTGGATCGTTTTGATCTGGTCCCAGTAGATCGTCGTCTGGATTGGGTAGATCGTAGTCGTCGAGTGATTTTCCGCGTGCACGAAGTAGGTCTCCGATTGCTTTGAGACACGCCGCCCTCGCACGGTCTACGTTTTGGAAGCGCCGATTGAAGTCTTCCATCATGTTGACTTCAAACCGTCGGTACAGATCCGCGGGGTCCGCGGGATGGCAAAACAATAGTATCGTGACGTATAGATAACGCAGTTGAGTGGCTGTGTCCAACGCCGATGATTCTGTCATACACGCCCGCCACCCTTCGTCGTCTTCCGACAATCCCAACGCAATGGCGGCGGCTGCGTATGTGGCATGCACGACCCCGTTTACCGTCTTCAAGTCTTGGAAAGACCGCGGGCCTCTTCTGTGCAAGAGTAGTAGTCGTAGATGAAAACGGTCTCTATCCAGTGGGTTGACGACGTACATCCGAGCCAACGTCTCGCGAGGTGCCCGTATTCGCCGCAGTCTCCACTCTTTTGACGATACTTGCCAAGTGTAATGTATCGGTATCTCGTGGAACAGATACTGTCTTGCATCAACGCTTCTCTCGTTGAGCGCGAAGAACGCCGTGAGTTTTGTTCGAGGTAGGGCGTTGTTTTGTACCTCCTGTAGTTCCCGTCCACGCGCAAAGTACACGTTGTGGTAGTTTTCTAGGTGAACCGGAAGTCTAACTACCGTGTGACTGATGTCGTGTAGTTTATACGCAAACAACCTCCAGACGGCTTCCGGTGGGCTGACGTACCTCGAATTTATGTAACTGAAAACAACATTTATGTATGTATGTATCAAAAATATTTAGAACATAAAGTTAAGTAACATAAAGTTGTACAAAAAGAAATCAATAGTTATTTAAAATCTCATTATTTTACATATATAAAATATTGTCATGAGTAAAATGTCGTAATACTATTGTTTGTGATGTATATATAATAAACGTAATTATGTCAAAGTATAGTGTAACACTATTTTAGTCTTAATGAAGAAGAATACCTACGATAAAATATTGTTTTTTTGCATTTTAATTATATTCAATGTACATAAGTTAAGACATTAAGACTTAGTCTAAAAAGTGGTAAATGGCTTTCAAAAATCTAATTTATGTCTATAATAATTTATAAATGTTAATTAATAATATGCTGTAATTAATTTCTTAATAACATACTGTAGTGTTAGGTCATTGTAGTGTGAACAGAGAAATGCTTGTCAAATGAAACAAATGAATAATATATATATGAAATTTCTAATGTACAAAGTACCGATTTCAATAATTTATATTATGCTGAACAGCTTTCCTAAAATGTCTTTACTATTAAGATGAGATGTGAGATGATTGAGTATTATATTTAGTTAAGCGAATTGAAATAATGAAAAATAATTGAAAATGATTTCAGTTATTGATTGAGGAGTACATATTATTATATGAATGATGATTGTGTTACACAGTTGTCAACTGGCCATGCTGATACTACTGTAGTGAAATTTCAAATAATAGAAATCATGCATTAAGTGGGCAGTTGTTTTAAGCTAATATAAAGTTATATATTCAACAACAACTCTAAATTAATGAACACCAGTAGTTTATACTCTGCTGTTCTATGTTGTGTTTATGTACAATAATTGAAGGGTCCGGTGCAATAACAAGGTATCTCCACTTTTTTTCGAAATGCATGTTTTAACATATTCTAATAGTGGAAAAATTTGTCTACATTTCGGTGCAATAACGATATATCTCCGACTATTAGGTACGCTAATATCATACAAAAGGAGATATCTGGTTTTAAATGTTCTGGGCAAGAACCAGGTATCTCCGGAGATATATGCTTTTTGTTCCGAAAGATGTCAACACTGTACTTTAAGCATTTTCTGGTCAAGAACCGAATATCTCCGGAGATACCTTGTTTATGCTCCGAAAGTTGTCAACACTGTCATTACACATTTACCCACCAGCAAGACATTGATATTATTTTGCAGTTACTAGGTATAGCTTATCAGTTATCAATTGTGTCGGTTTTTTATTTTAAATCATAGACTTTATTAATATTAATCTATGTTCTTAAATATTTGTTAATGTTATGTATTTGTGTTATATTTTATATTGACATGTCGTTCAGTCATTGTGAGTCGTGAACCGAAATGTTGTTTATAGTTTTCTAAGTTTTTATTTATTATTATTCAACATTTTAATATTGATTCTGTTATAGTTGTTTATTTTGTTATATAAAATCATGAATGATATAGACATTAATGAATTTCTTGAGGACTGCGATGAGTTTTCTGATTTTGATGACGATATCGTAGATCCTGACTTCATTATACCTAACCAGGAAAATAATTTATCTGATAACCAAGATGATGATATGGAAGGTATATTATGTTTAGATTCTGACGTTGAATGTGAAAATCAACTCTACCATGCTACTGAAAACGACCCAGTGGCTACAGAAATAGTAATTATTGAGGCTACAGATAGTTCTGACAGTGAAAGTGTGCCTACAAGAAAAGGGAAGAAGAGAAAAAAAAATAATGCAACTTGGAAAAGAAATATTTCAAAAAATAATAGAGCCGAAGGTAATTCATATCTAAGTTTAAATAATAAAAAACAGGTACCTAAACGTACCACTGGGCCACCGTGTAAATGTATTGATAAATGTTTCACCAAATTATCAGATGAAGAAAAATTGTTAGTTCTTGAAACTTTTAATTTAATAAAAAATAAAGAAAAGCAAGATACGTACCTGTGTGGTCTTATGTCTATTAAACCTATTCAAAGACGTAGACCAAAAGAAACAGGGATAAATATTATTAATAGACAATTTTCATCTAGTTATAAAATACGTATAAGTTCTAAAGAAATAAAAGTTTGTAAAACTGCTTTTTGTGCATTGTTTGGTGTTGGGAAAAGTGTTATTGATAGACTCATAAAAAATTTAAAATCTAATATACCAAGTCCAATAGATTGTCGTGGTAAGCATCAAAACCGACCAAATAGAATTACTGAAGATGTCTTGTTTAAAATTAATACTCATATTAATAGCTTCCCTAAATGTGAGTCACATTATAGTCGAAACGACAACATGAATGTTAGATATTTATCACCAAACCTAAATATTTCAAAATTATATAAACTTTATTTGAAGGAGTATGAACCTGAACATTTTGAATCAATGCAAAAAGGTGAAAAGATAAAACCTATCGTTAAACAAGATTTTTTTTATGACTATTTTAGAAACAATTTTAATTTATCCTTTGGTACACCAAAAACAGACACCTGTCAAACTTGTGACAAGCTTAAAGTATTAATTAGTGATGAAACTGATGTAGAAAAAAAACAGGAGTTCGAAGTTGAAAAAGATATCCATTTAAAGAAATCGGAACTGTTTTACAATGATTTAAAAATGTATGCTAAAGAAGCACAATCAAATACAAATATTGAAGTCTTAGCATTTGATTATCAGCAGAATATGCCTCTTCCCCACATTCCATGTGGAGATGTCTTTTATAAACGACAGTTATGGGTTTTTAATTTTTGCATATATTCTGCAAAGACTGGGCGATCATATCATTACATGTATGATGAATCAAGCGGAAAAAAGGGACAAAATGAAGTGATGAGTTTCCTCTACCATTTTTTAAAAAATATTCTTTCACCAGATGTAAAAAAAATCTATATTTTCAGCGATAACTGCAGCTCTCAAAATAAAAATATAGGATTAGTTCAATTTTTTTATACAATAGTTCAATCCAAATGTTTTGGTTTGGAGAGCATTCATCATCGCTACCCAGAACCTGGCCACAGCTTTCTTCCATGTGATAGATGTTTTGGAAGAATTGAAAAAAATAAAAGAAAAGTAGAAAGAATATTTATTCCAGAAACTTATAAAGATATTATCCAAGAAACCTCACACAAATTCCATGTGATTGATGTATCACAAGATATGATATTTAATTTTTCAGATTATACTAAAATATTGTATAAAAAAACAATAACTAGTATTGATAAACAAAAGTTTTGTATTATGTCCTACAGAAGTATAGAATACAGACAAGATGGTTTATTTTGCAGTGTAGCTGCAAATTCAACTGCAAAAGAAGAATTTCATCCTGAAAAAAAAGGTGCTACATTGAAGATGATAGAAGAAAGATTGACAAAACTTCATAATGGAGTAATACAAATTAAAGAAGCAAAATTCAATGATGTTCAAGATCTTGCAACAAAGTATGTCCCGGCTAATAATATGTGGTTTTATAATAATCTTGTTAAAGAAATTAATGAAAACTTACCAAATGATGACTAAGAAAAAGTATTTTTATGTTCCTATGTATACAAATAATTTGTGATTAACTAATACCTGATTATTAGTTCCTAATATTAAGTTTAAACTGTTTAAAATATTTTTGTTATGTTTATTATATTTATGTTTTATTTTATTTTATTATAATCTTGTTAAAAAAAATGATAACTAATCAAATTTATTATGTGTAAAAATTAAGTATTTTTTATATTCCTATGTATACAAATAATTTGTGATTAACTAATACCTGATTATTAGTTCCTAATATTAAGTTTAAACTGTTTAAAAGATTTTTGTTATGTTTATTATATTTATGTTTTATTTTATTTTATTATAATCTTGTTAAAAAAATGATAACTCATCAAATAATTTTTACTTTTAATGTATTAATTTTTATGATTTTATGTACACAAATATTTGGTGTCAACTAATACCACATTATAAGATCTTAATATTATGTTTCAACTGTTAAAATAATTATTATTATATTTATGTTTTATTTGTTTTTATACATGCTCAAGGTGTACATTTTTATCATTTTTAGATATATTTTCTAATTATTTATTATGTGTTCATTAATAGGTACTAATATGCTCATGATTATATTCTAAAATGAAATATCCTACCAAAGTAGTTTTGTTAAGTATTTTTTTAGTCGTAAAGGATATCAAAGCTACATTGATGAATGCATAAACCAAAGTTTTACTTATATTTTGGGTCAAAAAACCAGTTATCTCCATAAAACATATAGTTACTCAATTTAATCATTATAAAAGGTTGTGATCCAACCGATGATTTTGATTATAGGTGTAAATTACACATTGCAAATGTTTTTTGAGATTATTCAATACATATGATGAAAGAATTTCTGAGATAAAAAAAAAACAAAAAACATGGATTTTAATTTTGGGGCAAAAACCCATATATCTCCACTAAATTAAACTTGAATTAATTAATTAAAATTATTAAAATTTATTTAAAAGTAATAAGGTTTTATGGTATGTTATATATACATCCAAAGCATAAAAATAAGTTTTTGAAACAGTAACATGATGAAAGGTGGGTCAGTAAAAACATTTTTTATGTCTCCTGAACAATTTCAAAAAGTGGAGATACCTTGTTATTGCACCGGACCCTTCAATTTAAGTTTACATAAGTTGCAAGTGCAATGTACGTTAGGTTAGGAGGTCACAGTGAGGCCAGAAAAACAAAAAGAACTTTACAATTAATGCTATAATAGTTGAAAGAATATAATGTGTTAACTTATGGAAAAATGCATTTTGATAACATACCTGTCTATTTCATTTCCGTTCCATAATTCCATGGTCGCAGCATCGTGCCCTTTATATACATATTTATACAAATACTGAACACTCTTCACAGTAGAGCATACCTCAACATTAATGTGTGCATCGTATTTTGCTAAAAGGTACGGATTGTAAGGCACGACAAACTCGTTGCTGACCTGTTGATTTCTGACCCTGGCCACAGGTCCGTTGTTTGGCCGATAGTACTTTGGGTAACCACCGTCAGAAATGTATACAGTCTCTTCGCTGTATTCTTTTGGAAACTTCTTTGAACAACTGTTGTCCACCATGCATGGGCTGTTTGGGTTCAGCGTGCCACACGGCCCGTGAATCATGTGTCTCGTCACACAATCGAATAGACGCGGAGCAGTCACCGGGTCTGGCAAGAAGGCGCACACTACATTGTCGACGTCGTCGGCATTTAGCAACTTGCTACCCTCACTCAGAATGATCAGTATGTGGGCGTGCGGCAGTCCTCGTTTCTGAAACTCGACAGTATAAACATATGCATCGACATTACCAAATATATTGTTCACCGTTATGTCGCGCATCAGCTGCTTGAGTTTCGCGTTGAACACTCTGGACACCAGGTCCGGTCTGTCGGTTGCCGTGGCCCATCTCGGTAGGTTCTGTGTGATCTCTGGCCAGCTAGGATTACACGTAAACGTAATAAAAAGATTAGGCTTTCCACACTTACTCACAATGGCCATCGCGTCATGATAACACTGTTTCATGAAACGGGGACCACCTGTAAACGACGATGGCAAAATCATCCTACGGCCGACGCCCGCCACGGGTGCGTCAATTTGGAGCTGTTGGTTGATGTGATCCACAAGTCCCTGATACGATTCTGCGAAAAGCTCAGCTTGATGATATCTAATGTACATTAAGTTGTTCGCTTCCATTCTAACGTAATGATCACCCACAAACTGTTGCAACAGATATCGACCATTATGTAATAAACTCATAGCATCGTGGATTGTGTCGTTGTTGCCATTGTAACGAATAGCAAGACGATAGCAAGTATACTCCCTGATACTGTTCCGATTGCGAACAGGGGTTCGGCGAGGGCCCTCTTGTATCAAACGTTGATGCCAACCCAGCTCTCCTCGTGGAAAGAGTAGGGGATACAGCATTGGATCCGCGTTTGAAGAGCCGGCTGGTATGGTCTGTAGTCGACGA
The DNA here is from genome assembly GCA_949089665.1 of Macrosiphum euphorbiae. Taxonomy (NCBI): domain Eukaryota; kingdom Metazoa; phylum Arthropoda; class Insecta; order Hemiptera; family Aphididae; genus Macrosiphum; species Macrosiphum euphorbiae. Next base: position 44,341,396 of record CARXXK010000002.1, on the reverse strand, counting down.
TGTTGCGGGTCAATTGGATTCCGGTCGTGGATCACCAGATCGACGTCTGTTGGCGGTTGACCGTCATCACCGACAAACACTACTGCGACTTCGTTGACCGTTTCAGGCGGTGGGTTGTATCGCCTCCTGTCCACATTTCCGTCGGCGACGAAATGCATTCTCACCCTCCTTGGAAGCAACTGAGGATCCCTGTCGGGAGCGTTTTCTCTAGCCCACACTTCTCGCATGGTTCTGTAATGAAGTAACACGGTCTTAGGATTTATTGTACAAAATTGAAATTTATTAATCGTTGTGCAATAGGTACATGTTTGTAGCGCATATATATGTGTATTGTTAATGTTCTCAGAAATGTCAACGTCAGAGTCCTATTTAATTAATCCTCACACATAATATCAACAAAGAGTGATGTGGTAGTGTAAAAAAATGACAGAGAATAGCATAATGCAAAATGTATTACAATGTATAATACCAAATGTTTTGTTTAGATACATTGAATTGAAGTGTATTAAAGTACATAAGGAACACAAACAAAAGTAATTGAAATCATTAACTCTAACTCTAGTCACGTGTGTTCATTTGAAATGAAATGAGAAATATTCAAGTAGAAGTTGAGGTTTGTACATAGGAGTGTATCCACAGAAAGAAGAAAATAATGTAAAGAAATGTAAGCATAGGTATAAATGAAATAGAAAAAAACCAATATCTAATGACAATCGTAGACAGCAGTAACGCAATTTAAATAAGTTATACTTTATGTTAAGTGTAGTGCCTATGGTAAGTATAAAGTAAGTGTGGCATGAGAGAGTAAGATTGGTTGTAAGTTAGTGATGAGTTAAAAATGAGTTGTGACAATGCAATAGTGTAGTGTATAGCACCAACGTTGTGTCATACATTGAAGTATAGCAGTGTATGTATAGAATTTTCCATATACCTACCAAGTATCTTAATACTTGTAAGTAAGAGAAATAAATCTGCATCCGTAACTGAATATGAACAAAATAAAATAAACTTTTAATTTGTGACCGAACGTTGTTAATATAATATTTAGGCAATAATGTGTTGTGATTACGAATAAGAATTTATGTTTTTCTAGTTATTACTCATTAAAGTAAGCTACTTTGTAACTAATTTTAAATGTATGAATGCAAGCAAAATAAAATATGTATAAATTAATAGTGTAAGTAGGCAGGTAAATATACACTAACATAAGGCTAATGAAATAGTGTAATTAATTATTACAATTGGAAATTGGAATAGTGACATGTGTACTCGCTAGCTAACTAAATATTTCAATGTTATGAATCAATGTTAACATGGTTTGTCTGTAGTGTAGCGTAATGGAAATGTGGATTGTTCAGTAAAATTAATTAAATATATTACTCGAAAGCCTGTGCGAATGGATTGATGCCCCGTAGCAGGCCGTCTAAGTCTTCGAGCACATTTGGCAATAGACGTTGTGCGGCAGGCAGTAGTTGCTGCTGCTCCCTACGAATCCGGTTTGCCTCGCCAGATTCGACGAAATACAGCTGGCAGAATCTGCGTTGGATAGGTTCGTTCCCGATCAAGTCATTACTTATCGTCCAATATCCCTGCCCATGAACAGTAAACACATTCGGTCCCCGACCTGGCAAGCGCCGTGTGTTGAAGGCGGTGGAGAATGCAGCAAATGCCAAAGTGTTGTTGTACCGGCGGATGTTATTTCGATAGTGTCTACCTTCCACCGAATCTTCAACCAACAACCTCTGTAGTAAATACGGTGCAGGTGTCAACACACGCGGTCCTGAAACGGCCATCAGACCGTTGTTGCAGCATGTAGAAAAATTATTCGGGCTTGTTTCCTCGCACTTAAAGTGGCGGGCCCTACAATACCGGCATACGTAATTCAACGCGCCTATGTAGTGTGGTTCCGGTAGTGGGTGCTGAACCCCAGCCGGACGGTCTAGCAACAGTCTAGCGACAACCGGGGCGATTTGTTCAACCTGAAATTTAAAAGATACGGTTGTATATTATTTTTTTTCTTTATGAACATTAAATGAATAATATAATTTATACAAAATATATAATGACCTCTTGAATGTCGTACAGTGGTGAAAGGTCGAAAACACCAACAAAGTTATCATTACTTATTTTTTTCTGATACTTGTTCGTCTCCGTTCACGATAACTATTTCAACGTTGTCGTCGTTCATCGCGACTTCGTCTGCTTCAACGTTGTCATTGTCCATCATGACTTCAACTACCTCAACGTTGTCATTGTCCATCATGACTTCAACTACCTCAATGTTGTCTTCCAACAAAAGTTCATCCCTCGGAACTTGTACCCCGGCATCAACGTTTTCCACATGATCTTCTCGTTCTCTGTATGGTCCGACTACCTATAGAATCATAGACGGTTAATTTAAATGATTTATAAGAACGGTTCATTCTAGACTGAACCAAATATACAATAGTGTATTTATTGTGAAACAATAACATGGTAATAATATTTTATTTTCTATTTGTTTCCAATGCACAATACAGTACCTATAGTTATTAAGTCATTAACTTTGATGTCAATTAAAAGTGTAATGCAATGTAATCAAAAAATGTTGTAGTTTGTAGAATGTACCAAACCATACATGCCCCAATTTATTAATTGATTTTCTATGTAAGAAAATGGAATTGCAGTTTATAAATATTAAGGTTGAGGTGTAACAAAAAAAAAAAGAAATTTGTTAAATTACATAAGGTTTGTGGTGACAAATAATTTTTGTGTCATCATTCGTATATAGTATCGTTGAGTTTAGTTTAATGTAATATATATTAAAAAAAATGAATTGTAAGTTAAGTTAAATAAGCAAACAAATTATAAATTATGAGCACAGTATATTCACTATTGGAGTAGTTAACTATGGTTATAGTAATTACAGTTTATAACGTCACATAGAATTTTTAAGTGAAAAAAGTCATCTGAATAACATTAATACAGGATTGTTACACTTAACTTAATGTAGAATAAATTGAATTGTCAAAGACAATGAAGATATATGTGTATGTGAAAAGTACCTATAATAATGTAATATATTTTGTTATATGTATGTTATTAGGTATAAATGATGAGCAAAGTGAATCGACTATTATAATAGTTAAGTATGGTTATAGTAATAATAGTATATAGATCACATGGCATTTTTAAGTGAAAAAACTCATCTGATGACATTAATAGGTACAATATTGTTAAACTTAACTTAATGTAGAATAAATTGAATTTTCAAAGACAATGAAGATATGTGAAAGTGAAATGTACCTATAATAATGTAATTGTATTTGAATGTAAAATGTTGTTAACAAAAGTAAATATTTTGGTGGTAGGTATGTAAATATTTTATTAATAAAAAAAACTATAAGGATATAAGAGTGTTAGTGAAGTTAATGAGCTATATAGAGTAATGAAACATTTGTAATGAAATATATATGTAGGTGGGTATTGCATAATTCAACAACTGTAGGATAAAATTAACATATTCAATATATCATCGTGCTCTAGCGTAGACCGTTTTGACCGTTTTGTCATTGTTTCTCCATCAAAAAGTGTATGTTTAGCTATACAGCCAAGTAGGTAGTTAGGTAGGTAAGCGATATGTATTGTAATACAGTGTTATGGTTGTGTTGAAATGAATGAGTAGTGATGCTTGGAGATGTATGTATGATATGAAGATACTCACCAAAGATGGCACCGCTGCGCGGTCCAGACGACGGCGTCGTGCATCCCCTTCAACGTAGTCAATACCAGGAACAAAATGCCTCGAACACAACCTAGAGCTTAGGTTTACATGAAAACCTTGGTTCACCACAAATTCCACCCACTGAAGACGACGCCCGTCAGTTGGAATTCTAAGGATGAATGTGATTTATAACATGTTACATTATTGATATGTGTTGGGTGAAATTGTAAATACCTGTGCAGCGAAACGTTATTGTCACCATCCACGTTTCCACAGATCACACATCGGTTCACCATCGTGAATAGCCTGGAACGCATCGTATAATCGTTTAAAGATTTAAAATAATACATAATATATAATTAATTATAATGAAAGCATTGAAATCATTTTGAAAAGATGATCGTATCGGTATGTTATCAGTAGGGATTTTGCAACTTGTGTTATTTTTAGAATTGATAATATAGAATATAGATTGTACATATAGGTAGGTACATGAAAAATGGAAAAATACGAAAAACGACATACCGAGCTCGAGGAATGTTAAAACCACAAAATAAAGTAGAATGAATACACGCAATGTTAACGCAAATACTTAAGATACGGACGGCCTCTGTCGAATGACGTGACTGAGCCGAGTACAAATGTGGATATAAAAAACGTTGTATTCAAATTGTATACGCTGTTTATGGGGATAAAGAAACACGAAACGCGCCATGGTTAAAATGTTATGTACAAATGTTTGCAATGTGAACAGATGCCTTAAGAGTTAAGATGGCCTTAAACGATACGCGCTACCATGAATCCCTACATGTTATGTAATAGATGTACAAACGCACGGGATAGGTAATAATGCTAATATTATTATTGTGTCTGTCAAAATTGTACTCACCGGTATCAAAAATCGCTTGATCCAAAACAAAAAATACGTTAGAAGGAAAGCACTTGTTAGGAGTCTAGAAATATTAAAATGTGCAAAAGAATCAACAGGGTTCCTGTGCATATAGAAACGTCTCCTTCGAACGTTGGCATTAGCCTGACGTTGGATAACACGGTACGGTTCCGCGAGCTTAGTTACCCTCTCCATTCCACCGCCGTGCGATAAGTTTTAACTAATGATGGTCCAAAGGGCATTTAATGTTACGGACAGACGGTAATAAAAGATACGAAATAAAATACAAACTATATTTATATAACAATCATGGAAATTTTGAAAAATTTTGAAAAAATATGCAATTATAATAATTCCTAATAAATTCCTAATAAAACAAATATAATAAAACAAATATAATATTCCTAATAAAACAAATATAATAAAACAAATATAATATTCCTAATAAAACAAATATAATATGTACCTATTTATTGTGTGATATAATATGACAATGACTTTAAATTAAATAAATAATAATAATGTTCCTGTATTATTATATTATAATTATATTATAATTTATATACGAAAAATATAGTGAAAAAAAAATGCAAAAAAAGTCGAGATTTCGGGCGGCCGTGTAAACCATATGGATATGGCAATTCCGATTTCGACGCCCGGAGAGCGTACGACGGATTCGAACTCGGGACCTAGTGTTTCCTACCTAACGCCTAACCTACTCGGACACAGTTTGAGATATGAAATGCGGTCAAAACATCAACTCTTAAGCCGTGCGTCTACGGAGCGACGTAAACCGATATATTCGATGATCATCGATGTAATCGCATATAATTCGCTTGTAATACTCGCATCTCCCATATATATATTTTAATATTTAACGGGGCGTGTGAAAAGCGTTTCCCGTTAATAATTATTAAATCATAGGGAAAAATTGAATTATACCCGTATATACATGTATATATACGCGTACGGTAATTTCTAAACGCGATTGCGAGGCGAACGAACCGATTTCGGGGGAAAAGCGCATATAAACGGCTTTAAAAAGACGTCGACTACACGATTCGGGCACAAACGGGTGCGAATAGACGAAACGGTGGGAGAAAAGGAAAAAATCGGCAAAAAAGTCCGGTCGGGAGTGTATTTATTGATCGACATTGCACGAATATAAACCGCACACCGGTGGCTTCGAATTAAGTATATAAAAGGGCGAAAAGATATCGTGTAAAAACAGCTAATTTTCCGAAAATCGGCGAAATGATAGGAAAAGAGGTGATAACGAAAAACGTTTTAAAACCGACCGCCGCCACTGCGAAGGTACGCGATTGGTCGCGCTATAAGGAATCGACGGGACACGGCCGGCGGGTTGGGGAAACGGAGCAGTGCTTCATTTTTTACGCCAAGGGTTCGCTATAGCCGGCGTTTTCCTTTCCATTGGACCCCTATATTATCAGTCAGCTGTTCTTCATTTTATAGTATTAGACTAGCCCTTGGTCTAGCCGGGGGAGACCCCCGGACCCCCCAGTGTTTGTTTGTAAGTGAGTACCGATTTCGGAGACAATGTCGTTGGAATTATAAAAATCACAAGGGTTGTAAGTCAAAAGTTTAGGATTAGTGATATGGATTGGAGATAAGGCTTGGGGCATTGGCAGGAATATTTAAAAGTTTGATCGTCTAGCAATCCGTCACAAACATTGTAAATAGATACGATCTCCAGGATCTCTAGTCAGCTGCTTTTGGTTGTTGAAATTATTAAAAATTGTAGTATCGATATGTGTATTTGATTGTCTAGCTATCAGTCATCAAATCACATAGGTAGGTAATCCGACTGCGTCGGATCGCGGACAATATGTGAAGCGTATATTACCAGGTATGCAATCCACCTGCGATTGGTGTAATACAGTAGCGTATCTAGGATTTTTTCAAGGGGGGGGATATAAAAATTTTGTAATGTGTAAAAATAATAATAATAATTAGTAGGTATCATAATCTAGTATAGTTTAATTTCTAAAATCTAAAACTACCTAATACAAACTCTAAAAACAACAACCGATTGGAACTTTTATTAATTATCATTGATCACGGACTTCAGTAAACTTACAACAGTCGTGTATGATTCAACTATTCTAGGTATTGTGTTAATATTTAAGTTGAGTACCTTATTCTACCTAAATTAAAATGTATTTTTTTCGTGACGCGTGTTTACATTAATCTTTTAATTTGATCAAAATATGACTGGGTTGACAAAAAATAAATGGGTTGTGTGGCTAAAAATATTAAATTAACGCAAACTGCTCAAGAATCGAAAATAATTTCCGGTATGTTTAATAAACAGATAAAACTTGAGGTGATAACTAAGAAATAAAAAAAAATATATTTTTATTTAAGATAATATTAATTTGTAAATATATTGTATACCAATATAAGAGTAATAGAGTATGGACAATAAGTGAGGAATCAGGTAAAATTGATTTATAGATAATGCAGTTGATATATTTTCAAAAAAAAGAAGATATCCTAATAAACTACTAATATTTTCGTTTTTCAATATAAATATAGCCGTATAATAGTTTGCAGACATTTAACTGATATATGTATACAATTGTTTTTTTTTAAATGTCTGCTACCTTATATTTAAAAATTATGTTACCTAGTTAATAAAAGGGTACCATAAACAAATTTAAGCAGATAATATGTAGTTGTGAGCAGTTTTTTTTTACCCATTCATCGGGCTGGTCAAAACCTTTGCCCCCTCTATTGAAAAACGAAATGATGCCACTGGTTGTATGATATTATTGAATTTAATACCATTCATTTTCGTTCATAGGTTAGGTTTTAGGTGAGCTGTTCAATCTTCATACAACTATCAAATAATTGTTTTAATAAAATTAAAAAAATTAAAATAACCTTCCCGGGGGGGGGGATATGACCCCCATATCCCCCCCATAGATACGCCACTGGTGTAATACCGTGCCCCGTTGTATGTCCTGTTCTGTTTTGTTGACTTTATAAGAAATTAGGAATTGCGAATAATTGTAATGGAATGTCTAGCTATCAATCGTCGCTGTATGGTAATCTATGAGTTATAGGGCATTTGTGTATGGCGGATTGGATACATAACCCGGGAACAATTGCAGTTTAGCTCCCCCGCGCTATTTTGAATTTTTTTTATCGAAACTTATGTAACTTTTCGAGTTAAGAACGATGGTGCAATCAAAATTTGTCGCTCTCACTTTGTTTCGAAGTTATGGCCTTCCAAAGTTTTTAATTTTCGTTTATATATGCATGCGCGCAACACTACCTACTATATTACCGCGCGGAGGACCTCAACAGTGATTACCTACACAGTTTGCGGCACTCGTCGCTGCGCTACTCGGCGCCGTCGCTGCGCTCTGCAAATAGAAAATATCCCCCGACTTGCTATGCAACACCACCTTAAGTAGGTTACAGGGAAAGTAAAAAGTTATGTCGTAGTATATGCCGTATATGGGCAGTATTATACAGTTTGCGGCACTCGTCGCTGGCTCCGCAAATCAAAAATATCTCCCGACTTGCTATGCAGTACCACCCCTTAAGTAGGTTACAGGGTAAGTTATTTCGTAATACAGTGTTACACAGTTTAAGTATAAAAACAACTAAAAAAGTCCTCCGGTCGCCAAACTCGAGGTCCTCGTGCGGCATTAGTAGTGTTGCGCGCATGCGTCTAAATCGTTAGCTTTGGGAGGCTATAACTTCAAAATTAAGTGAGAGCGACAAATTTTGATTGCATCATCGTTCTTAACTCGATGAGTTACATAAGTTTCGATAAAAAAAATTCAAAATGGCGAGGGGGAGCTAAATTGCAATTATGCCAATATAAAGTGTGAATTGCAGTAAATAAACTGTAATGATGTATAAGACATAAGTACACGGGGTGAACAATTAAGCTTTAAATAATAAAAAAAATAGTACTCATTAGTCTATAAAACGCCAAACGTAGTAAAAAAAAAAATCGAGCGTGTAAGAAGTACGCGGGGATGAAGTGAAACTTCTTTCAGTCATACAACTGATATGAGGTTTTGTAATAATAATAATAATAATAATCTTATGTTAATTAATGGTATATATATATTTATGGTATTAATAATGATATATCAAGTAGGTACCTTCTACAAAGTATACATGTAGGTTACTTATATATAATATAAATAATTGTACTTGTACCATTTTCTATCCAAGTATAAAGGAAACATATTGGTACGTTGGTAATGGTAAATATGTAGATGAAATCAAGTATTAATTAAATATTTATTATTATTATTTATTAAATAGTTTAATTAGTATAGTATAGTTTAGTCATACCATTATGCAATTTACCTGCCAGAATTTAATTAAATACATTAAGTTATATTTTGTTTTCTCACCTAAAAACTGTAATACATTAAGTAATACCTACTACCTACCTTTATAATATTATGTGTAGGTACTTAATTTATACTTTTAGACCAATGGACCAAAATATTTACTAATATCAGTATTAATTCATGTCCATAAAATACATTAGTCATATTATGTAGGTACATAATATATATATATCAATTTGTTATTCATAAATTATTACATTTGATATTAAATAAATAAATATACTTGATAGACCATAGACATATATATTGAGTAATATCAAATTATGTCATATCATTATACAATTGAACCATCAGAGTATTATATACTATTTGAAAAATATAGGTGCGTTGGTCATTGTAAATGTGTCAAATATTAACTAAATATTAATTATTATTATTATTATTATTTATTAAATACTTATAGTATAGTCATATAATATGATGAAATTCATCGAGTTATATTTTGAATATACATAATTTGACTCACCTAAAAATAGTATATTATATTATATTATATTATATTATCGCGCACTCTGGAATATTTATTATATATGCGTTTTCGCTTTTATCAACTTGACTACGGAATATTGTTTATACCATGATAAAATAACATGGTATGCTGGCAACTTTATGATACGCATACCCCTTACCCCGCCGACCATCATACAGAGCTGTATCCAGTTCGCCGCTTTTCATTGGTTTTCATGATCAATATATATACATAGTGCATTATGAGGAGAACTGGATACAATGAAATGCGCAAACTCCGACGATATTCAGTTCGTTGCCATCATACCATGTTATTTTATCATGGTTTATACGTTTATACTGGTTTGTTTATAATATCATATGATATGTTTCCAAAAAGATTACAAAATATTGAAACGGAAAATATCAAAAACTTTATAAACAAAACATCGTACCGTTTTCGTGACGCGCGAGCGTCCGTGACGCCCGAGCGTCACTCTCTTTTTTTTCAATACCCCTCACATAAGAAGTTTAACTTCAAAAAAAAAAGGTAGGATAAAAAAAGGTAAGAAAAAAAAAAAAAGAGTGTAAATTTGTATAGTAGTATACGCAATTCGTAAAAACGAACGTTTCGCACAGACGCTCGTGGAAGAAAGTCGCCCGAAGTCGGAGCGGAGAGCCGCCCAGGTCCACTGAGCTTTTCGCTGTTTACTCTGCCACCACGAGACAGCAGTATTACCAAATGTTACCTATTTAATTTTAATAAGCTTTTTGTCAATGCTCAACGATTTTGACAGACCCGCGGTGCTGGTAATAACATCGGTAAATACCATTACTGAAATGCAAGGCAAAACTAAACAGTGGAATCAATTCTATATTTATTTGCCATCGACCAGTGGAAGTGAGTACTCGTTACTTTATTATATTTTTCACTTTTTTTTTTTTGTTTTTTTTGACAACTTTACTAATGTTAATTTTTCGTTGTAGAATGTTTCATTTTAAAAATTGCAAGGTGATGGTGCAGGCTGCAACCAACCAACCACCATCTTCTGCAATTGTAGCACCTAAAAGTATGTATAAATATTGTCAATTGTCATGACGTATATACGGTAAACGGGAAAAAAGTCCCCGGTAAGAAAGTCCCACGGAAACAAAGTCTCTCATTGTAGAATAAATAAAACGATATTTCCTCTATACTGTTATATACTGGTATATCTATGTTTCTAAATAAATTGGGTTGACAAATCTTATATATTATTATATGTTTAAGATATTATATTATTTTCTATAAATTTAAAATGTATTTAATTATGTATATAAATACTTATCTACATTAATTTTTAATCCTAGAAAGGTATCTATTTAATTTAGTTGATTGTTAATAATTTTCAATACAAATATGTAACATGTCTTACCTATGGGCTATGTACTTAATAAATACATATATGATAAAAGACAGAATTTAAATCAAATAGTAATTTGGAGCCTTTTTTTTCCGTGAGACTTTTTTACCGGGGACTATTGGAACAAATGCCCTTTACCACGCCCCCCACGAATTTCGATTTTTTTTTAAAAAAATACGTGTTTTTCAACGCTGATTTCGAAATTGTTTGAATTTTTGTGCGGAAACCATTATTTTGGAAGTTATAGCCTTCCAAAGTTTGCGATTTTACGTTTATACGCATGCACTCAACACCACTATGCATTACCGCCGCGCGGAGCGTGTATTACCTATTTAAATTCTTTTTACGGGGACAATAATTTTAAAGTTGAAATTCAATTTTTTTATTTTATTGTATATTGTACTTATACACAATGTTAAATATTTAATAAACAATATTATCAGCATTTTCTTCATTTGTTTAAAAATTGCACAAAATTGCACATTTTAATTGGTCTTCGTTCTATTTTTATATCAATATCACTATTTTATAACTATTTCATTATAACTAAATTGTATATTATTACAAATATTGTTATATTCAATTATCTTGATGATAATTATATCAGGTAGATAAGCTAATGAGTATATTGTAGTACCTACTATACCTATATACCTCCGCTCCACAAATCGAAAATATCTCCCGACTTGCTGTGCAACACCTCCCCGAGTGGGTCACAGGGTTCAGAAAATTGCATTTTTGTTGCACCGAGCCACCAATTTGAAAAAACATCGTACAGTGATGCGGTGCTAGCGGCACTCGTCGCCACGCTCCTCGGCGCCGTCGCTCCGCTCCGCAAATCGAAAATATCCCTCGACTTGCTGTGCAACACCTCCCCAAGTGGGTTACAGGGTTAAGAAAATTGCATTTTTGTTGCAGTTATGTTGTATAGTATGGGCAGTGAATAGTGATCCCTTGTTAGCGGCACTCGTCGCTGCGCTTCTCGGCGCCGTCGCTCCGCGCGGTAATATAGTAATGTTGCGCGCATGCGTATAAACGTAAAATCGTTAACTTTGGGAGGCTATAACTTCCAAAATAATGGTTTCCGCACAAAAATTCGAACAGTTTCGAAATCAGCGTTGAAAAACACTTCTTTAAAAAAAAAAAAAATCGAAATTCGTGAGGGGTGTGGTAAAGTGCATTTTAGTCGGGACTATTTTCCGGGGACTTTTTTTCTTACATATAGACCTATAAACTAATGGATTGCGCCTCCCTCACCACCCAACCATCACTGAGTAACGCCAATATAGAGTGAGTAAGAAGGAACATAGTGGGGGAATCTTGATGAAATCATATAAGAGAAAGAGAGAAAAAACATAATGTGGGAAATCATAGACTTACGAAACTAATACTGTATATTGGACCTCTTACTTCTCTCTCTAAGCGTTGTCCATTAGTTTATAGGTCTATGGATAAACATGGTAATGTTGTTCGCTTTTCTTTTTCAGAATGCTACAATTGCAGAAAACCTGGTCACCTGGCCCACCATTGTAAGTGTATTTTGTGTATATTATATATGTGATCGTAGGCAATGCATCTAAAATATTATTTATTATGCAGGCAGAAGACCAAAAGTTCAAAGGGATCGGTCCTCCCCCTCGGCGGCGAGATCGGTCTCCCCTCTGGCGGCGAGATCGGTCTCCGAGAGAGACGACCTCGCAGCGGCTGCGGGACTCGGCCCCCCCGTCGTTGGGGAATGGTGCCAGAACTTCGCACCAGCACTCGGGCCATGACCGTGATATGGCCTCTATGAATGTAGGAGTGAGTATAATATTGTAATATATTTGTAATATACATGTTAGTTATAAATATTTTTAAATACATTGTTTATAGGATGACAGCAAGCTAGCGGTAAGCTATAAAAAGTTTTTGTGTTCTTTTTATTGTCTAATTCTAATTTGTGTTTGTATATATTTTCAGAATGAATAATGTATAAGTTATTAAGTTATAAATAGAAATATATATATATAATATATAACAACAGTTATTTTTAAGTGTTTTTTTTTATACATAACCTAACCTAAGTTATATTACAACATATATATAACAGATGTTATCATATTTATAAGTTTGCATAACTCTCCTTTAAAACGGTAGGTATGCATAGGCTCGAACAAATTATTGTTGGTATTATTAGTTAATGAATAATATTAATGGTAACATTAATTGTTAACCAATGGCTAATAAAAGATATGAAAATGTAATACAAGATTCCTTATAAGATTTTCTACATTTATCAAAAAAAAAATGTCTATAAGAAAGTCAAATTAAATTTTTATGAGTGTTTGAAATTCAAATTTTTACAACATTGGAGATTCAGTCGATTTCTCATATAGCGATTTCGTTATTTTGTTGTAATTCTAAAACGAATAACTGTAGATACATGAAAATTTCACTGAATGTTTATATTAGCATTTTCTAAACACTATACAATTTTGAAAATATTTTGACTCTTTTTGAGCTATTTACGGACATTTTCAGTTTTCGATTTTTTTAGTTTTTTTTTCTATAAATATCAATAAAGTTTTATCTGTTGGGTCAAAAAGTATAAAAATTTAATACAACGCTCCTGATATATTGTTACAATATCAGTTTGAAAAATATTTCAAATACATATGCACAATTTCTTTTTATAAGCATTTAAAGATCGAATTTTGACAAAATTTATCAAAATCTCGAAAATTATCAATCATTGTAATTAATAAATTATAAAATGTTCAGTTTTTATAGCTAAGGACTGCAAATTTAAAACAGAGGTTCTCATGAATAGTTCATACTGTAACCAAAAAAATCTAAAAAATATATGAACACAGTTATTTTTTACAGACATTTTAAATTTAAATTTGGACGAAATTATATATTAAAAAAGAAAAAACCTAGAATAACTATTTTAGTTATTTTGTTGTGATTGTATAATATTATTCGTAGGTACTTGAAACTTCTAAAATGTACTATTATATTTATATATCTATGATAGTATCACGGTTTGTTGTTGATGTATAACGCTTATAAGTACCTAATGGATATTGTGATATGATTAATTTGGAATTTATTATAGGTCAATTTTATTTTAATACAATATATATGTAATATGTATATAATATGTCTTAACCTAGACTGACATACCGTCTCCACTCAGAATCGTTTTTCTTATACAATGATATTATATCATTGAATTCAAATTTAATACCATCCATTATACAGTGACCCACTTATAACCTACAGTACAGCAGAGCACCTTTTTCAAATTACAAATAATGTATAATCAATTAGGTATTACTAATCAGTAATTGCATAATATTTTTTCAATGAAAATTATTTGCGGTGGCAAAATATCTAATCATACCTCATTATGTTTATTACATATAAAAGACATTGTTAAGCAATACAAATTCAAACATACAATATAGTGTAGTTTAATGATGTTTAAAAAAATTTAATTGAATCGTGCGTCGACTGCAATACGTAGAAATGAAACATATTGTACATACAACAAAATTGAAAATTTCTTACAAACCTTGGTTATAGTAGATAATATATGCTTTTGAAATTATAATAATTTGTGTATGAAACTTACTATTAATCAATTTAAGTGTATATACATATATATATATATAAGTGTGTATGTGCTACATCAGTTACACATTAACAATGAATAATAATTAAGTGTTAGCTGTAGTAATTCTTATGATTATCAGAGTATGGTTTAGTTGCAAATTAGTAATCAGTATTGATACAATGATGAATCTTTTTGTTGTGTTTCTGCTACATCTGCATTGATGAAGTCATTTCTAGTATAATGTTTCTGAAATAATACAATTGCATACAAATATCTGCTGATATATTTTTAGAGTACATAAATAATTCTAAATAATTTACCACAGAGTGTGCGAGTCGTAGCCAGTTTAAATGCATGTTTGACATTTGATACAAATACATTACAAAATCCGCATCAAGAGAGAAGCACGTAGAGGTTGTCGAATTTCTCCTATGTCTTAGTAGCAGTCCAACAATGATTCTGTTTCTATTACACCTGCATTGATAGTCATTTCTAGTATAATGTTTCTGAAATAATACAAATGCATACAAATATCTGCTGATATATTTTTAGAGTACATAAATAATTCTAAATAATTTACCACCTAGTGTGCGAGTCGCAGTCAGTCTAAATGCATGTTTGACATTTGATACAAATACATTACAAAATCCGCATCAAGAGAGTAGCACGTAGAGGTTGTCGAATTTCCCCTATGCCTTAGTAGCAGTACAACAATGATTCTGTTTCTGTTACATCTGCATTGATAGTCATTTTTAGTATAATGTTTCTGAAATAATACAAATGCATACAAATATCTGCTGATATATTTTTAGAGTACATAAATATTTCTAAATAATTTACCATCTAGTGTGCGAGTCGCAGCCAGGTTAAATGCATGTTCGACATCAGTTACGTATTCATTACAAAATCCGCATCCAGAGAGAACCACGTGGAGGTCGTCGAACTTTCTCTCCTCCGCGAGTCGTACTTACGACTGCTTATAAACCATGTGTCACACAGATCGGATTCGATGTTCATTAAGTTCTTGTAGACTTCATTGTACAGTTATATCGCTTGTAGAATTTCTCTGTACACAATGTTCTTAGTGACGAATCTACCACGGCCATCACTGTACATAGCAACTCTAATGGATTTTATGGATTGAGAGTCCCTCACTCGGGAAAACGCTGCATACAGTTGTCCTATAATAAAGTTTAAAAAAGTAGAATATAAATGATACTTATGTATTTATTAATATAATATATATATAAATCATGTATAGTACATTTTTGCATGCCAACGACATAATAAAAATGTTGACAAATATTACAATATTTTAAGCATAGTTTTACACCTTTGGAGGAATTTAAATTCAATTTATTATAATTTTATAACATATAATATGTAAATGTAGTTTTCTTGTTTTGAAATTTGTTTGAAATATTGCAAAAAATTAATACGTGTAACCCAATGTAAAGGTTAGTACAGGTATAAGGTATGAATTGAAGTAATTAAACTTGGTAATACAATATTAGTATATTATAATCGAGGGGTAAACACCTTGGGGGTAATCATGGGTAATCATAGGTAATCTTTGTAGTAAGTGTACAAACTTTCTGTAATTACCCCTCGTATATAATTTAATAATATTACAGAACATGTATGTTTTAAAAAATTGAAATGTATTGAATTTACTTATTATTACTTACCTTATTACGTATGTAACGACATTGTCATAAACAATCGACACACCAAGCTCCTACTAAGTCTCTTAGCTATAATAGTTAAATTTACTGCAATACTCGTGAAAAATGTCTATCTAATCCGTGCATTCAAACTACTTATATTTTTAATATTATTGAAATGCTGAATGGCGGCTTCCACAACGGTACGATAATAAAATTCATAATAATGACATTTACATAACACTTGAACCGTTTCTGAATATTGCGTTTTACATATTATATATATATTTTACACACGGAAATATCACAATTTTTGTAAAAATCGCACACGCACTTTTTTATTATATTATATACCTAAATACCTAATATATAGAAATACGGAATAACTCGGGAAAATAATATTCGAAAATATTCACGTCAATCGTCGATAACGAAAAGGGAGATAAGCGAGCGGCGACGTGAAAATTTAGCGAACGCGCGAGAAGTATTATGATTGGTCGTCATGGAAGAAACGCGGAGTTGCTTATTTGCTGCGTCGCGCGAGAAGTAATATGATTGGTCGTCATGGAAGAAACGCGGAATTAATTATTTGTCGCGTCGCGCCTGGTGGCAAAAAACGGAGACTATTTGTGTTTTATAATATAAGAGATATATATTTTACACACGGAAATATCACAATTTTTGTAAAAATCGCACACGCACTTTTTTATTATATTATATACCTAAATACCTAATATATAGAAATACGGAATAACTCGGGAAAATAATATTCGAAAATATTCACGTCAATCGTCGATAACGAAAAGGGAGATAAGCGAGCGGCGACGTGAAAATTTAGCGAACGCGCGAGAAGTATTATGATTGGTCGTCATGGAAGAAACGCGGAGTTGCTTATTTGCTGCGTCGCGCGAGAAGTAATATGATTGGTCGTCATGGAAGAAACGCGGAATTAATTATTTGTCGCGTCGCGCCTGGTGGCAAAAAACGGAGACTATTTGTGTTTTATAATATAAGAGATTAATCAACGAGCGTCTAGAGACGCTGTGTCTCTGATAGTGTGATACTGATGATAATAGTACTGATAAGAGGCGCTGTCTCTAGACGCTCGTATTAATCAGTAAGTTATTTTTAGACAAATAAATTCAACATTCGAGTGGTTTCACGAATTTTGTTTTGAATTATGGTCTTAAACCGTAATCAAACAATAACCGAAATTATGGTCATTGATTATCAAACTAGATGCACGGTATAGTTTAGGTTATAATTTTATTATTAAGACTTATAATTATTTAATTAAATACCTAATTAGTTCAAACTTCATATTTCATAAGTGTTTTTTATGAGTTTCTATAATATTTGAGAAAATGTCAAAAAGAAGTGCTGTTTGGAAATATTTTGAGAAAAATAATGACAGAACATCGATATGTGTATTATGCTATAAGAAACTTAAGACATCAGGTAACACCACAAATTTAAATGGACACCTAAATAGTATGCATAAGTCAATTATTAATCAAAAACACATGATAGTAATAAACAAGACGTAGCTGATGATCCAGGTGAGGCTATTAATACTAGTGTTCCGAATACAGATAATGTCATTACATTGCCACCTCCCTATCAAAATTTTAAACGTCAAACAAACATAAAACAATCATTCAATAACATATCAACATATACTGAAGGTGGAGTTAAAGACAGCAAAATAACAAATTTTGTTCAGAGTTTGGGGAGTTCAGCTATTTTCTGTCATATAACTTTTATTACTAAGCCGGCGGCCCATTTAATTTTACGGGGCCCAATGAGTTCAACTTCAATGGTTTGACTTAAAATGTAGCAGATTTTCTTATTATTTTTGATTTTTTGCATATTTCTGCTTGGTTATGATTTATGATTTTCACGTCCCACTAACAAAAGTATAAACATTTTAGTTAATTTCTGTTTTTATTTATACAGTAAAGCTTGAACTAAAAAAATTTTTCTCCTTTGTTTATAGTATTTCCTAGTACTAAATGAGTTCAATTCTTCACGGTTATTCTTAAACAGTTTTAAATTAATTTTTAAGAAAATCTATAAGAAATATAATAAAAAAGTTTAAATTTTTTAAAAAACGGTTTTTGGTTTTCTTAAAGATTACAATTTTTATGTTAAATATAAAAATCAAATGATAATAATGAAAAAAAATTGTATTGATAGTTCAGTGCATTTTTTTAATATTTTTTTTATTATTGCTTATTCAGTATTTAAGGGTTTTTTCAGGGATGGAAAACGTTTTTAATTTTTTAATTTTCGTTTTTGTTTATTGATTTAAAAAATATCGTTTTTGTTTAACGTTATTTTCCTATTGTTTCCAAATAACGTTTTTATTTTTTTATAATAGTAACGCACAATATAGAAATGTACTTAAAAGTTAAAAATTAAAATAAATTATTCTTAATATTTAAATTTTAAACTAAAATTATAATTTATATAGAAATTTAAAATTTCTGATTTAAAATTAAAATGTTTTTAAATTTTAAAAGTGCATTATTGGTAAAGATTAAAAAGTAAAGACTTAATTGAATTTTTTTTTTTCGTGGTATATAAATATAATAATGTATGATACTATAATTTATTTTCGTTTTAGATTCTGAGCGGAGCGATGAATGTATTGGTTTTACAATAATGTATGTTTTTATTTTTTTATATTTTTCTTTATATTTTTGTGTCTGTCATCACGTTTTAGGACAGTAAAAGTGCTTGGATTTTCTTCATCAGTAGCTTTTCTGATAGGAAAGTGAATCTAGTTGGTACTTTGGGGGGTCAAAAGTATAAATTTCCCAGTAGTTTTCACAAGCGCCGGGAAAAAACAACATAAAAATTAAGGAAAAACGGGAATTTTTACGCAAAATTGGTTTTCCAAAAAATCGATTTTGGTTATTGGTGTAACTCTAAAACAAATGAACGTATATACATGAAATTTTCACTGGTTGTTTATAATTGCATTTTCTTTACACGATAACATTTTCAAAATATTTTGATTTATTTTGAACTGTTTGGGGACATTTTCATTTTCCATTTTTTTTAGTTTTTTTTCTAAAAATATCAATTAAATTTTATTTGTTGGTTGCGAAAGCTTGAAAATTTAATAGAAGGCTCCTAATATGTTGTTTCAAAGGCAGATGAAAAATATTAAAAATCCTTAGTCACAATTTTTTTTTATAAGCATTTAAAGTTCAAAAATTGACAAAATATGGAAAAATCACGAAAATTAGCAAATTATTTTGAGTTAAGAATTCGTAAAAATTTTTCTTTTTAAATCTAAGATTTGAAAATGAAACACAAGATTCCTTATAAGATTATCTACCTTTATCAATAAAAAAATCTCTACCGGACAGTCAAGTTAAATTTTTATGAGCGTTTGAAATTCAAATTTTTACAACATTGGATATTCACTCGATTACTCATGTAGCGATTTCTTTATTTTGTTGCAATTCAAAAACGAACAACTGTAGATACATGAAAATTTCACTGAATGTTTAAATTAGCATTTTCTATACACCATACAATTTTGAAAATATTTTGACTCTTTTTAAGCTGTTTATGGACATTTACAGCTTTCAATTATTTTTTTAGTTTTATTTTCTATAAATATCAATAAAGTTTTATCTGTTGGGCCAAAAAGTGTAAAAATTTAATACAAGGCTCCTGATATATTGTTACAATATCAGTTGAAAAATATTAAAAATACATAGGCACGATTTTTTTTATAAGCATTTAAATTTGGAATTTTGACAAAATTTATCAAAATCTCGAAAATTATCAATCGTTGGAATTAAAAAATTATAAAATGTTCAGTTTTTATAACTAAGAGTTGAAAATTTAAAACAAAGATTCTCTTAAATAATTCATACTGTAACCAAAAAATCTAAAATATATATAAACACACTTCTTTTTTACAGACATTTTAATTTCAAATTTAGACAAAATTTCATATTTAAACCAAGAATTACGATTTTAGTTATTTTGTTGTGATTGAATAATATTATTCGTGGGTACTTGAAACTTCTAAAGTGTACTATTATATATCTATGATAGTTTCACGGTTTTTGTTGAAGTATAACGCGTTATAAGTATCTAATGGATATTGTGATATGATTAGTTTGGAATTTATTATAGGTCAATTTTTTGTTTAATACCATAGATATGTATATAATATGTCTTATACATAGACTGACATACCGTCACCGCTCAGAATCGTTTTTCTTATACAATGATATTATATCATTGAATTCAAATTTAATACCATCCATTATACAGTGACCCACTTGTAACCTACTGTACAGCAGAGCGACACCCACTTGCCCACCTTTTTTTTATTTCGTTATTCAATTTTTTTTCGGTTTTTGGGATTTTTTGTTATTGTTTTTGTTTTATTAATTGTTTTCCATCTTCCATCCCTGGTTTTTTCAACACTTATTTTATGATTATAAGTGCTATAAGTCACGAACTCTGCTCATCATTGACCAACGGGTCATGGGTCATCCACGGGTCATGCATCCAATCCGCCTTACTTACATGCCCTATAACTCATAAATTTGCATAGAGCGATGATTGATGGCAAGACATTCGATTACAATTATTCGCAATTTCTAATTTCTTATACAGTCAACAAACCAGAACCGGGAATACAAAGGGGCACGGTATTACACCAGACGAGCAAAGACCACTCTACACTCCAAGTCACCATTGTCACAACTGTCACAACTGTGAACTATGATTGTTTTTGGTAGTATGTACAAGGTGTACCCGTGGTCGGGTGACGAACAACGGTCTCGCCCGAGGTCGTGTTCGACGTGATCGCGTTTATAAAACAATAAAACAGATGTGTGGCATTTTTTAATACGATAGTTTTAAAATACAAATATGAAAACGTGGTTCGGCGGACTAACGTAATTAAGTTTTTAAACAAAAAAACAGACAGATCAGGCCGTGCTGACGGTCAGAGACCGAGAGAGATGTCGCCGGCGGCCAACACTTGTCCGGCGTGACTCGCTTCCCCGTCCCACCTTCTGCCTTTTGGCATGGTGGGGGAAGCGACAGTGTCGCGCCGTCGTAGCCCGTGGTGGCTATTATGCCACTTTTTTTTAGTAAGGTGCTGAAAGGTAGCTCCGACGTCTGTACTGAGCGTCGTTGCGTATCGTATCAACTCTACAGTACATGGGGGCATTTATGTTATTAAAAAAACTACTTATTAATTTGAAATATTTATAATACCTACTTTAAAATAAGAATAAGGTTTATAACATATATTTAATATTACCAATAATTTAGCCACAACAATGTTTCTTGCAATATTTGCATTTAAAAATGTAATTGAATTATTTTTACCTACACCAATTAAACTGTTTATTATAGTTATAACTTAAAAATAAAAATGGATGTTTTAAAAGCTGAAATGATGATTGTCAATAATTATTTAAATTCTCAAACCAAAAATTGGACTATTCAAGATTTACGGTCAACCGTTACATTAGAATTGTTTCCTAATTTGCATAATTTGTTACAAGTTGCACTAAGTATACCTGTAAGCTCAGCTTCATGTGAGCCGTTCTTCTCAGCAATGGGAAGGATTACAAATTAGTTAAGGACTACCTACTATGATTCAAAATCGATTTAGTAATTTGGCCATAATATACATATAAAATGAATTATACATATAGTCAAGACATCAATTGAATCAAAACAGATTCTTGAAGAATTTGTCAAATGTGGTTCAAGAATAATTGAGGGGTGACAATCCAAAACGTACTATTGGCATTTTTCATATTTTTAAGTATGGCCAATTTTGTGGTTTGAAGCTCTAGATAGTCGTACATTTAATAATGAACCATCAATAAATTCAGTAAAATATTTTATAATTGCCTATGGAGTAAACCAATTTTTAAAATTCTTATAAAGCCAATAAATCAACTATACTAAAGATTAACTTACGTCAAAACGCACTATTTCCTACCAATAGTACACTTTGAATAAATTAGTCAACATAGTTCGTTTTGGAAAATAATGGTAATTTTTTCCAAAACGTACTATTACCAAAAATCTTTTTAAGTTTATGAAAACTCATTTAATTAGATCAAAATTTTACTTATTATAGTATTAATTTTATGAGTATAAGGTTATTAGAAATATTTATTTACTATGGGTAATAGGTTACATTTTATGTTACATTTTTACACAAAAGAGTACTTTTATTATAAGGATATGATGTATGATCACAAATTTTCTTAGGAAAAATAATAAAATATAAATGGAGTAAAATTTAAAAAAAATTTAATTAAAACTTATACAAAATAATTATATCACTGTCCTTTTTTCATTGTATTTAAATATAATACTATCATTAAAAAAACAATAATAAATCAATCCATTAGTCATCGTCTGATTCATACAAAGCAATATTTTCATCAGGACCTTCATCATTGCCACTGTTCTGAAATATATCTTCATAAAACTGTTTTCCATGTTGAGGCACTTCAAAAAATCTCACGAGATTTTTAACGTCTTTCTGTTTTGGTAATTTTAAGTGATTTGTTTTTGGAAGCTGTATAAGATTATCAGTCATTGATAAAAGCTTGCCATTTCTTTTAACAACTTCTATTTTATCTAGAAGTCCTCCGTATGTTTTAAAAATTTCCACTGTATGTTCACCTTTAATATAAGTAAATACTTTTTGTTGTGTTGATTTGAAATCATTTTTACTTTTCACTATAGTTTTAATAGAAGTTTTGTAAACAAAAACATTAAAATCTTTGTTATAAATGTTTACTGTTGCATACTTTTCAAAAACTGTACAGTATTCTTGTGGTGAAAAAATTGTTTCTTTCTTATTAAGTTCTTTCTCAATCCGTCCAAAGACACGGTCAGGTGGCATGTAACTGTGTCCCCTCACTGGAAAAAAGTGATTAATATTTTTAAATACCTTAGACTTATAGTTTATGTAATGAAGTAAAATCATCATTGTGTACTGATTCTTGTTTTGTGCGGAACAAGAATCGGAAAATAAATTTAGTGTTGTAGGGACACTTTTACCTGAGTTGAGTAGGTTATACTCCAATTTTTCAAGAAAATCTATCAAAGCCGAACATATTTCATTGGGCCCTCTGCCACTTTCTGCTTCATTCCAAGTATAAAGAAAACATTTATCATTCAATTGATCTGAACCAGACACTACAAAAGTTAAATTATAAATCCAAACCTGTCTGCTGTAGAGAACATCAGTAACAGACAATTTAGGAAGTGGTTGTGTTTGCATCATATCAAACGAACAACTAAGAGAATCATTAGTTTGTTCTTTTAGTAGCTCAAAAAAACGTTTTGCTTTTTCTTGTATAAATTCAATTCTAATGTAAGTATTTGTTTTATGTTTTCATTCTTTTCTTGTCCAATTTTAACTTTTTGTTCCGTACAAAAACTACACACATCCTGTCGAGGATGGCCGAAACTTAAATTAAATTTGGTAGTGAATATATGGTAATATTCACTTCAAGATGCAAGTGGCAGTTTATCATCCAATCTTTTTTTTTCCAGTGCATAAACATATAATTGCAAGACAGACTAGGTGGTAAATAGCTTCTGTCTGTGTCTCGTCATGTGTGATGACTTTTTATACATTTAAACATTTGAATATGTTCTATTATTGATAATGTTATTTCAATGTCCTTATCTGTTTGTCGGAACCTCCCCTTGTCTCTTTGGGACTTGTATGGTAAGTTTGGAAGTTTTTACTTATCATATTAAGCCTTCTTCTGCTGATTGATGTAACTGAACTAAAAGCTTCAGCACAGACAGTTGTGTTTATTTTATTTATAGTGAATATAGATGGTATTGAATATTTTACATATATCCTACTTGATCGGTCTGTTTTTTTTCTTTCAGTTCGTTTTGCTATGCCTATACTCATCAAAGTTAATATATATTTGTCTTGTTCAATTTTACTGGTTAAACTACAAAGATAACTTTTAAATGCATCTAAATCATCTTTTGTTAACTCTGAAATATAGCATATTTTTTTTTTAGAAATATTTTGATGGGCACAGCGAATTTCATAAGTAAAAGGTAGACTATTTTTTTTTAATTGTTATCTTTTTTCTTATTGTTTATGCTCCTTTTGCGCCCAGTTTCAACAACTACTATAGGATTAATATATTCAGGATCAATAATAATAGATGAATCTAATTGTAATCTAACATTTGGTTCTTGCTCTTCAGGAAATAATTGGTTTATTATTGGATTTCATTTTGCGTAGGTCCATGTTCAGGTGAAAAAGGTACACTACATTCTAGTTCATCTAATATCAATCTATCAGTATACTCTTCTGGAATTATTTTATTTTTTGTTGGTGTTTCACTTAGAGTAGGTTCATGTTCAGATACAGAAGTTATATTATATTCTGAGTTTGATAATATGTTTCTACTTAGTCAGAAGGAATTTCAATAAGAATTGGAGGGTTGGTCTCATTAAACAATACTTTTGGTTTTAGTTCATGTAAACATTGGTTATCGTTTCCAATAACTATTTCCATATCCTCAAGGTCCAACTTTAAATCTTGTGATGCTGGTGAAAATAGTTCAATGATGTTATTATCTGGTTCGTTCATTTTTATTGGTGATGTTAAGTCAGGCGAGTTCTAAATACAAATATATGCATAAAAAATAAATAAAAAAATAATTGTTAAAAACATGCTTTTCTTAATACTACTTAATAAATGAACGAAAAAGTTGAAAATAAACTTACTTTTAAAACAATTTCTTAATGAAACTTCAAGGTTAACAAGATATAACTAAAAGTGTTTATAAAATGTATTTGTTGAACAATTTTTAAAAATTCTGAATTACAAAAAAAAGAAATGCATGGGGCACTTATGATAACTCCTACGTAAGGGCACTCTACAACTGAATCTTTAGATAAACTTTATGATAAATATTTTAAAGATTATTGATCACACTTCCAATTTTGTAAGAGATATTCCTGACTCATAAGAGGCACAGCTTTAATTGACAGGTCATTATGTATAGTGTAATTCGAAACAAAGGTTGTAGCATTAGTAATTTTCCTAAGAGCAATATTCTGAAATTGTTGAATTTTGTTGTTATTGGACACTTTTATGAAAATAGATAACTTATATACTTATCATAAGTCATACGTAAAGTCACTCTACAACTGAATTTTTATATAAACTTTATGATAAATATTTTAAAGATTATTGATCACACTCACAATTTTGTAAGAGATATTCCTGACTCATAAGAGCCCCATGCATTTCTTTTTTTTGTAATTCAGAATTTTTAAAAATTGTTCAACAAATACATTTTATAAACACTTTTAGTAATATCTTGTTAACCTTGAAGTTTCATTAAGAAATTGTTTTAAAAGTAAGTTTATTTTCAACTTTTTCGTTCATTTATTAAGTAGTATTAAGAAAAGCATGTTTTTAAAAATTATTTTTTATTTATTTTATTTTCTATTTTTTAGTGATAACTATAAATTAGAAACAAACGATTTTTTGAAAGCATAATATTTATTATTTTCGGTACATTTGAATATTATAAGCAACTATGTAATATTATATTTTAATTATCTCAGTTCCCGCATTCTTTCCATTTCTTCAAGGGCGTCAATATTACATGGTGTTCTTCCCATCAGCTTTGAACAGTCTAATTGTTCAATTCTGAGGCCTTGCAAGGATTTCACTCTGCTAAGAGTAACGTAAGCTTGTCCTTTTGCAAAGAGCTTTGGTCCTAGATAAACAACAGCATGATTGACGGTGGAGCCCTGTAACTTGTGTGCGGTTACTGCCATGACAAAATTACTGGCAACATTCTACGCTCAGCAGTACCATAACTGCGCATCGCAGGAAACTGAATAGATATGGGCTCTATTTTATGGATACCATCTTTTCCAAAGTCGACTCGAATTGATTTTGGTATACATTCATCATAAAGTTGATCTCTAGCAAAATTGGGCCAGTTAATCTCTGTTATATTTCCAATTGCACCATTTACAAGTCCTTGAGATACATTTAAGTTTGTTCTAAGCATAACTTTAGCCACTACGAAAATTTCGATTTCCTTTGGCAAACCTCCAGTTTTGTCGTTATCTTTAGGAATAATAGAGTCAATTGAATTGTCATTACCAAGTTTTCTCGTCGAATCCACTAATTTATCTTGTGCTTTGATTTTCCACATCTTGACAAAGTAATAGTTGTTTTTTTTGGAGTAATTCAATTGGCAAATAATTAGGTTTATAATTAGAACATTTTAATATTGAAACCTGGTTAGGGTAGCATCGTTTTGTACAAACTTCACAAAATTGTTCACAAAATGTGTTAATTGCTTTTTCAAACTCTATTTCGCTTGCTGAACGTTCCAGCCGCTGTCTGCGTATATTTTCCAGATGGGCTTCTCGATCTTGGTTAGTCTGTGCTGCATAACGTTGTAGATACCGTTCATGGTCCGCTTGCCTCCGGGCTTCTCCGCTTTCTGGAGTTTCTTTTTCCCGTTGTTTAATCCTGTTTTCGCGTTGTTGTAGAAGGCGTTTATTTTTCATTGATGGCGTTTCTTCAGCTCTTAATTTTTTTTTGGCTTGGCGATTTTTATCTAATCTTGCCCGTTTAGCTTCTGAGAACTCGTTGGCCTTCTTTTCTTGATACTTTATACTTTATACCTTTATACCTATAATAGGTCCGGGTCCCAAAATAAGAACGGATTATTGTATTGCCTTCCAAGACCTATGTCTATACCAATTTTCAGAATTTTTCATCGTAAATAAGTGCCTCAAATCGAGCGCGCAAGATTTGAAGACAACAGGAATGAAACATTGTGAGTTAAAGAAAAGCATGTAATAATAAAAATAATAATAATAATAATATAAGTAGGTAAAAATTGTAAGAAAAAAATTTGTTTTTCAAATATATTTATTTTTATAATTTTGAACAATTAATTTATATAGGTAATATTATAAAATTATATCAATTTATTGAATGCATATAATCTAATAAAATAATGCAACATTAAAAATTATTTATTTATTTGATGATAATAAATAGTGTGTAATAATTTAAATGCATATTAATACATAATATAATAATGTATCAAAATACTATAGGTACTTAAAATTTTTTATAAATTTTCAATATAAAATAACACTGGTTTTAAATACTGTTGTTTTCTGTATTAATTTTTGAAACACATTAACAGTTCTAAAATGTGTATATTTTAGATAGTTAAATAGAACTGGTTTTAATTGCATTACTTATACAAAAATATTTAAGCATACAATTACATTCACATGGTAAAATGTATTCTACAGATATTTTAAACCCAATAAGTAACCATCATAAATTGACGAAACAAATTTTATTTATGAACCAATAATATTTTTGTACCTATACCTACGAGATGTAGTTTAAAATACCTATTATTTTTTTTATTTTTATGTATAATTTCATTTTGATAAACACAAGGGATGTATTTATGTTGAAAAATCTAGATTTAAAATTTATTTTAATATTATTAATATTGTACCGATTAAATAAAGCACTTGATCATTTATTTTTTTAGTGTTATACTTTATTAGAAATTATATCCCTCAGTATACTGGTATTTGTAATATAATAATTTTTTTTTTGATTCACACATTTATCTTTGAAGCTGTACCTCTCTTCAAGAACACAGACAAAATAATTGATGACAATTTCTCTTGCATAAACCATACATGAAAACTTAACTCCACACAAAACCCTTCTCAAAAAGCTGTACAAAATAATAATTGTTTTTAAAGTTTACATGTGCTTATATTATTTATTATAACTCCTACACCGATCCACAATTGCTTATCATCATGCTTATCAATACTATAAAACATAAACCATAGATAATAGAAGAATGGATAGGCCATGTTAAATCATACAACGCAAGTGGTCGCGGTCTTTTAAGTAAGAGAGAGAAGGCAGTTTCTCACTCCCGCACTTGGCGACTTTGTGAGGTTATGTTCAAATATAAAAATTGAAATAGATAACATCCTTAGATAATAAAATAAACTGAAAATTACTTTTGAAATTTGCTGTAACTTGTAACTAGTACCTATATTTTTCAATTTCTTGTATAGTTTCAAGTTAGTTTATTTTTTATTTAAATTGCCACATTGAACAATGGTGCAAGTTTGTTGTGTGTGCTGCAATACCAGCAACAATAATAAAAACGTTTCTTTTCATTTGTATATATGCATATAGTATACCTAACTACATACATATTTTTAGTGAACATAATAAGTAATTACAATAAATTATTTTTAGTTATCCAAAAGATATATCTAAAAAAACCGGGTGGCTTAATGTTGTTATGTTGTATGAAAAAGAGCAAGAAGAAGGTCTGAGGGCTGCCACAAAATTGATATCTAGACATATATTTTTTCACAATGAAAAAATGAATGTTAGATTAGCCTCATAGTTACTTAGTGATAGTGTCGGAGATGCACTGCTTTATATGCAGACAGTTGATGCTAAATTTGAAGGGTGTAAAGCAACTGCAGAATTCTGCAAAATAATCAATAACGCATTCGACATTTTGAATAGTAGAAAGTTATATTCAAAGAAGCCATACAATAGTGCAATTAATGATGATAATTTTGAAAAATATCAACTTTTTACTATGGAATTTCAAAAATATATCAATGACCAGTAATTTGAAGATGGAACAAATATTATTGATTCTAAGCGTAAGACAAATTTCAAAGGAATTGCTATGGGTTTACAAAGTGCTCTTGACTTATTCAAATTGTTAATTTCTAAAAATCATATGACATTTTTCATAACATACAAGATAAGTCAGGATCATTTAGAAACTTTTTTCAGTGCAGTACGTAGTAAAGGTGGGTACAATGACAACCCAACATGTCGCCAATTTCAGGCAGCGTACAAACGGTTATTGGTGCACAACAGTATAATGGGTTCAGTGTATGGCAACTGTTCTATTTTAGATAACACTAATATAGAAGCTGTGAGTGGTAACAAATTATCTAATGAAAATGAAGAAGAGTTAAATTTTAATTTTAACTGGCAAATTGAAAAGCCTTTGCTCCATCATGGCTATTTCGAGAATGTACAACACTTGAATCCGTACATTGAAGATGTTTGTGTTTACATTGCTGGATTTGTAACAATTAGAGCAACTAAAAAAATAGCATGTACATCTTGTACATCACATTTATTGGCGACTACTCAAAACAGCAAATTAGCGACCGTTAAGGATAGAGGGTCTCTAATAAAACCCAGTATGGATGTCCAGACAGTGTGCATAATTACTGAACAAGTTTTCAGGGAATATAACTATGGTATAATGAATAAAACAAAAACAAAAGCTTTTGTTTTAAACAAAGTAAAAACTAACCTATATAGTAAATTTTCCATATTTAACAATATGTCTTGCCTAAATTATGAAAACTGTTTATTCGATAAAACCCATCAATTTGAGAGCCATAGAGACTAATTAATACATTTCATTTCGGATATATACTACAAAATACGTTTGTTTCACGAAATAAGGAAATCTAATGACAAAACCACTTTAAGAACAAAGCTCACAAAAATAATTCACTTTAGACATGAGTAACCAAATAATCTGAATATTATACTGTTAATTAATATTATGAAATATTGTTAATTTTTGTTAAAAAGGTTTAAGAATTAATAACGTAATAAAAATAATAATAAATAAAAGAACTTCTATTATCTATGATTAAATTCTTATCTATCTATCGCCACTTATAACCTCAAATAATATTTTCCTATTAATTCCCGTGTGATAAGGGTGCATGGCCTATCCATTCTTCTATTATCTATGACATTGTAGCAACAAGTGTGTTGCCCTATCGTCGTGGTTGACGCTGCGTCGGTTGCGTCTCGTTCGTTGGTGTCTGGCACGTGCTCGCGCTTTTGCGGTGTCGCTGTGTGTGACGGCCGTCGGGGTGTCGGCGAGCGTCGCAAACTCGCATACCATGGTTGTAGAGATGTCGCCCATGTGGTACAAGTGTTGTCGTCGTGTGTGTCGGCGTGCGCGTAAACTTGCATACCGTTTTCGAATAGAGGTCACCAATGTAGCAACAAGTGCGTTGCCCTATCGTCGTGGTTGACGCTGCGTCGGTTGGGGCAACAGCACTGTCCTACCATGCGCTTTGTTCCGCTGCTGACTCCGTTGCAGGAAGGATTAGGTACACAAGTTTAGTTATTTGAATGAAAGAACACACAATGTAGTTGGTTGACGCGGTTGCGTCGAAAGTCGTATATTGAAACCAGAACATGTTTGTACGTACGCAGTACGCATATTTATTCGACGGTCGTTGGTCGAGTGGGTCCATGGAATCGGTGTGCTCGATGCACGAGCGATCGAGGGAGCGTGGCGCTACGTCGAGAGACGAGAACGTCGTCGTGACATCAGTTCGGTCGGTCGGGCGAGTCGAGGTACACGATGATCATCGAGATCGTATCGCTACTCGAGTCGATTGCCGTTGCGAGAGAAACATGGCGTCGGGCGTGTGTCGTGGGTCGGACGAAACGTGTGGCTCGGTCGAGGGCTGTGAGCAAAGAGAACGCTGGCCGGTCGGTCGGCCGCGTAGTACCCGTCGCGGGACGAGTCGCTTGGCGTCGCTAATGGGAGACGCGAGATCGAGTTGAGCGAGGAATATAAATATAATTACAAAGACAATAAATACTAGAAATCACAGTTGTTGTATAAATACGAATATAATATAAAAGTTCCGCCAAACGGATGGTAACGGCGAATGAGTTGAGCAAAGTGGTGATAAGCGCCGAAGTCACCACAACATAAACATTCACCTCTTAGATAGGGATGGCGGCCATTTTACTGGCGACAATAATAATACCGAAGTCGGCTATCTAGTATTTTTATATATCTGTGAGGTAGACAAACAGTGACCGTCATGATACATGCGCCTTAGATATCATCATTATTGGTCATTACACACCGTTCGACCGAATTGTACGTTTTTAAACTGACATAATTTTTCCTTTCAGAAATTATGTGAACAATATCATACCTATGAATACACGAATCGACACACTAATTTTTTAACGTATACTCAAGGTATAACCGCGTACGATCCATATTATATTTGTTGACGATTGCTGTAACCTTTAAACTATTACTGTGACATTCAAACTAAAGTACCTATCTGCAATACATACCTGATATACCGTTGAAAATTGTAAGCGATAGACGACCTCGGAGTACCTACCTGGGCCACTTCGATGAACGTACATCGAATATTACATGAGGCATCCACTTGCCAGACCCACCAACACGATTTTACACTTTACATTGTTCCACAAACAAAAAAGGCACCGGACATGCAACGGAAAACAGCACTGACACCAAAAGTTCAAAAATTTAAACATTCCCGCCAAACCACCAAGCGCTATCACTAATCATTATCAGCCATCCATAAACATAGATATTAAAGAATGGATAGGCCATTTGTCGTTAAACAAAGAGTTTTTTCTTTCTTAACCTGTATATTTCAACTAATATTGAATATAAAACTCAAAACTACCAACGAAGGTATTTATTCTTATCACCATAGTCAATTACGGAGTTAATAACAGTGATGTGATACGCATTTAGTCTATCACGCTAGTACCTATGCCGAAATATTTTTAGTACTATCTTATCGTCGATAAGTTATCGTAAATAAAATGATGGTTTCTTCGTTTATCGTTACTGTCGATTCTACATGATTGATATTTGACAGTTTCGTTTTAGACGTCGTATTGTTAGTAGGTGAAGTGCGTATACGGTATAACGTTATATAAACGGTATTAATATTTCGATTTAATTTTTATAATATTTCATATACTACGACAAAGTCAGATTGTTCGTCATTCATATAGGTAGATGGTAGTCGAAGTTCACTTATATAGGCTATAGCCGTTTAATGTCTGTAATACCTGCCCACCTGATTTTCTGTAGCACACATAGGTGGACAACTTCGAAGTTAATCGATTTTCACTTCAGAATTCAGGTTACTGACTTGCTAGACACTTCAACACGGTTTTCGGCTTTACATTTTTTACATTTACATATACGAAAAAGCACCGGACATTCGTTGGGGAATCGTATCATTGTATTGCCGACATTCATGGACCATGGGAGATTTCTAGACACTAAAACTCTACTTTTAAACTTTCCCGCCTTCAAAACGAGACCGCCAAACAGCCAGGATTTATCACAAATTCCTATCACCAAATCACCTCCGATTACCAACTCATCACCTTCATTATAAAACATAAGTGCGACTTTAATCATTCGACTGTCGCCGAAATGGGTACTCACTTACAAGGGCTATTTTTTTTCACGTTATTTTAAATAATTATATACACTATACAGGAACATATCGTACATTATTATTATTTAAAGTCATTGTCATATTATATCACACAATAAATAGGTACATGTTATATTTGTTTTATTAGGAATTATTATAATTGCATATTTTTCAAAATTTCCATGATTGTTATATAAATAAAGTTTGTATTTTATTTCGGATTGCCTACCTAGGTGGCTAACTTGAAAGTTAATCGATTTTGACTTGAGATGACTGACTTGCTAGAAACTCCAACACGGTTTTAGACTTTACACTTTTTACATAAGATAAAGCACCGATCATGCTACGGCACATACCACTCTATGTGCAGGTATACTCTATATAGGTGATCCTGGAGATCGTATCCAGCCTATCCATTTACAACGTTTGTGACGGATTGCTAGACCCTCAAACTTTTAACATTCCCGCCAAAGCGTCTAGCCTTATCTCCAATCCATATCACTAATCCTTATCACAAATCCTAAACTTTCGTCCACGATTTAAGATATCTTATATCTTAAATCGTGCTTTCGTCTTACAACCTTTGAGACTTATATAATTCCAACGACATTGTCTCCAAAATCGGTACACACTCTCAGCGAGTCCAACGGCCCCGAGTTACACTTAGAGCTAGTATTTAATAACTCTTTTAACTTGTAGGTATAATATTAATTATTATGATTTATTATATTTTAAAATACATATAGAGTGTTTTCTGGTTGTATTATTTTGTATAGGTGTATCATATGCATATCATCCTTCTCCTTTTAAATCCATACAACATAAATTATTGTATTATACTATTAAATTGTATCATAAGTTATTATAAAATTAATCATTTATATTCTACTTAAATATATTGTACATATTTAATAATAATACACTTATGCCGTTTACATAAGAAAATAATTAAAGTCATGGTTCATTCTGAATTTGTACCAAGCATATTCATACCTACTATAACATTAAATAGAAAAAATATGCAACATTTTTGAAAGTCCTAAGCTTTTATTTGTAATTTTTATTTTGATTTCATTGATTATTGGTACTTGTTAATATTTTAATAAATATTGAAAGATAACGATATTATTGATAAGTATCAAACGATAACAATAATATTTGATAACAATGGAATGATAATGTGGCTGACGAGCTACTGAGACTCTGCGCACATGAGAAATCGAGTAAATATCCAATATTGTAAATATATGATCGCTCATAAAAATTTAATTTGATTTGCTTGTGGACATAATTTTTTTGATAAAGGTATACAAACTTATGAATAATCTTGTATTACATTTTCAAATCTTAGATTTAAAAAAAAAATGTTATGAATTCTCAACTCAAAATAATTTGCTAATTTTCTTGATTTTTCCATATTTTTCCAAGATTTCAATTTAAAATGCTTATAAAAAACAAAATTTTTTAAATCTCATAGTAATTATATAGCACTACATTCGCAAGCTCTTATATACAACAAATAAAGTTTCATTGACATTAATAGAAAAAAAACTGAGTATATCCGTAAACAACTCAAAATATTTTGAAAATGTTTTCATGTAAAGAAAAGGTTTTTGTTAACATTCAGTGAAAATTTCATGTATTTACGATCATTTTGTTTTAGAGTAACACCAAAACCCAAAATCGACTTTGAGTAAAAATTCTCGTTTTTCCTTAATTTTTATTTTTTTTTTGCAGGGCGCTTTGGACAACTATTGGGAATTTTAAATTTTGACCTCCCAAAAATACCAACTAGATTAACTTTCCCGTTGAACAAGATACTGAAGTTGAAAATCGAAGCAATATTTCGACTACTATTCGTGTACACTGACACAAAAATAAAAAATAAAAAACACACTTCATTGTAAGACCTTTACATTCATCGCTCCGCTCAGAATCTAAAATGTTTTTCTATTATTTATCTTTATAGGAGAATAAATTATTAAAATACAAATTACTACTAGAGCGCTCTAGCTGAGCGGGACCAGACAATAAGAGCACTACTAAATTGGTCGGTGAGTTGCATAGACCTGAGCTAGACGCAAGTACCTTATGACTAGGGCTCGGAAGTTGTAGGAATTACATATTGTTCTATATGATCTCAATTTATAGCAAACCTAGCTAGAAATTTGAAATATACAATTGCGAGTTAAAAAATTGAAAATTGTAAATGCATATTTTGCCAATTTTAGCTAAAAAGTGCATATTACATTGATTTTATACACATATTATGCATATTTCATATTTTTCTAAAAAAATTGAGTTTTTTCTTTCTTAACCTGTAAATTTCAACTAATATTGAATATAAAACTCAAAACTACCAACGAAGGTATTTATTCTTATCGCCATAGTCAATTACGGAGTTAATAACAGTGATGTGATACGCATTTAGTCTATCACGCTAGTACCTATGCCGAAATATTTTTAGTACTATCTTATCGTCGATAAGTTATCGTAAATAAAATGATGGTTTCTTCGTTTATCGTTACTGTCGATTCTACATGATTGATATTTGACAGTTTCGTTTTAGACGTCGTATTGTTAGTAGGTGAAGTGCGTATACGGTATAACGTTATATAAACGGTATTAATATTTCGATTTAATTTTTTTAATATTTCATTAAAATGCCAAAAGACATTAATTTACAAAGATATTTAAGAGAATATGGAAACGTATTTTCAACTGAACAGATGGCGATATACTATATTGTAAAGTATGTTCAGTTAAAGTAAATGCAGAAAAAAAAATTACGGTCAAGCAGCATTTGAAAACAAATAAACATGAAATGTTAGCAGCTCGTCGAAATTTCGAATGTAAGTCCTCAAATTATACTCAGCAATTGTTTACTGCATCCAACAAAAAGTCGGCCTTTTCTAAAGATTTGTGCAAGGCACTAATGACAGAAAATATTCCTTTAAACAAAATGTCTAACACTGAATTCCGAAAGTTTCTTGAAAAGTACACACTACATTCTGTTCCTAGTGAAAGTACTTTAAGAAAGACATACAATAAATGACTGCTATGGCGAATGTATGTCGGAAATAAGGCAATATATTACAGGAAACAAAATATGGGTGTCAATCGACGAAACCACTGATGTGGAAGGGAGGTAGGTACATCGCTAACGTAGTTGTGGGAACATTGTTGTCAGATAGTCCTGGTAAAATTTTTCTTTTGACAACGGAAGTACTTGAAAAAGCCAATTACTCTACAATTACAAGACTATTTGATAATGCAATGTTTTTACTATGGTCTAATGGTATACGCCACAACAATGTATTGTTATTTTTGTCTGATGCAGCACCTTACATGAAAAAGGCAGGCGACACTATAAAAGTTCTCTATCCTAAAATAATACCCGTAACATGTTTAGCGCACGGATTGCACAGAGTTGCAGAGGAAGTAAAATTTTGTGTAGATTACCCTAAAGTGGATAAATTAGTGTCAAGTGTAAAATAAATTTTTTTAAAAGCCCCTTCACGAACTATATTATTTAAAACTGTAAATCCTGGAATACCTCTTCCTTCAGAGTCGATTTTAACTCGTTGGGGAACTTGGATTGAGGCCACATCTTACTATTGCAAATACTTCAGTAAAATTCGTGATGTAGTGAGACAGCTCGATCCTATTGATGTTATATCAATAAAAAAAAGCGCAAATCCTTGTCAACCAGAGTTCAATGGAACCTAATTTTTATAGATTCAAACTACAGATTTTTACCGGCAAAAATTAAGCAACTTGAAACTCAAGGGGTCAAGTTATCTGAAATAATAAAAGCAATTACACAAACTAAAAAAAAATAGAAGAGGTATCTAGTGAAGTAGGAGTGGCCATTCAGAACAAGTTAAGATATGTATTGGAAAAAAACCGCTGTTTCGAGACAATGACAAAGATTTCTATGATACTAACGGGAGATAGTGAATCAATGGATGGACTCCCGGAAGAGTTGGCAGGCGATGACTTAAAATTGTATAAGTATACTCCGATGACTACAACTGACGTTGAAAGATCGTTTTCTCGATATAAAAATCTTCTATCGAATAATCGTCGTTCATTTGAAATAGAAAATCTTAAGAAAGTATTGGTGGTTCAATGCAATAACATAACAGGTATTAGAAAACATGTATTTTTTTCGTAATTTAAAAAATACTGAAAACATATTATTGATTTTATTTTCAGCTCAATAAGATGTCAAAATGCCAACCAGTTATACTTTTTTTTAGTTATAAATAATTTTTATGTATATAATTAATTTGTAAACAACATCTGATGTATTTATTTTTTGGAATTGTTAGAATAATATTTTTGCATATTTAACATTTTTAATGCATATTTTGCAATTTTTTCGTGCATATTTTCCCTTTTTTAGCTCCTACAACTTCCGAGCCCAACGGAATTTTACTAGTTACTATTTAGTCATACCACAGAATATAAAATAAATAGAATTTTTTTCTGTGAGACTGTGAACATAATACAGAATATAGTAATGGCCATACACATAAAAAGAGATAAAGGATAGGTATGTTAATTCGTGCCAATTCTATCAATGATGATATTATAATAATTGTGGTTATTGTGAATTAATTATAACATTTTCATACTTCTTTTTATATTATTTAAAAAATGCCAAGTTATTGTTGTCTACATGAGCCTAACTAGGCATCATTAAAACTTATTTTTGGAAACTCCAAAAATGCAGAGATATATGTATTGTGGGATGTAACTTAAAAAAAGTCACAGGGTCTGTGCAAAACATTTTTTTGAAAGTGATATTGTTAGTCTCAGGACTCAGGTTAAAGATCTATTAAATATACTGTAAATATATTTTTAGATTCTGAGCGGAAGAAGTTAGTGGTTTTACAATGGTGTTTTTTTTTTTTTTTATATCCTGTCTTCAAAATATCTACCAGAAGGAGTGCTTCGATTTCAACATATAATACCTTATATTTTAGCAAATTGGATCAAGATGGTACTTTAGAAAGGTAATTTTTCGATTTTCTCATATAATAACAATATCCAGACTGACAAACCGTCTCCGCTCATAATCGTTTTTCTTATACAATGATATTATATCATTGAATTCAAGTTTATTAAAATCCTTTATACATTGACCCACTTGTAACCTACTGTACAGAAGAGCGACATCCGCTTACCCACTCTTTTATCTTGCAAAATACAAAGTATACAAATCGTGTACGCCGCGGACGCACGATTAAATGCAATATGCGGCACGAAACATGCGTGGAAATAATATTTGGCTGTTTGTTTGTTTGTTTTTCCCGTTTGTCCAGAAAAGGTTTCTGAACGGATGATCCTGTTTTGATGAGTTTTAAAATATATCGTATTATATAACGGAAAAACGGAAATCGATAACAAATGGATTAATTTACCAGGTTGTATCGGGCATCATAGCTAGCAGTACCTTATAAAATATTGAAAAATTACACTCAATGACGCTAAATTCGTGTACACTTCATATTGAATTAAACATTTATTTTAACAAAATTTTTTACAGCAAACATACATTTTTTCAGGGGGAAGGAAGACGTATAGGTAGCCAATATGATTGAGAAGTTGAGTCGTGTATTATAGCAGTTTGTTTTAACATAGGTATATCGTTAACCCAACAGCCGCCGTCCTGGAACGACGCTGCAGTTGTCCCGGACCGGCGTGAAACATAAGATAAAAGAACACGTCCTTCAGCACCGTGATTATTGTTGCTAATAAGCGTGCCCACCATATTATATTATTACCATATAATATTATAAAATATAGTATTGACGAATGTAAGTGTAAGATTTCACGGTATTTGATATGAAATATGTATGTTTTTTTTATTATTTATTTTTTAAAATATACATTTTTTTCATATCAAATACCGTGAAATCGTACACATGCATTCGTCATAATAATATTTATAATATTATATTATAGTAATAATATAATATGGTCGCATGCTTATTAGAATCTGAGTTCAGGCGATATTATAACGTATAGGTCCCATCGTGGCTTGTATCGACAAAAGCCAATTTATAGGTGACGGACATCTTCAACGGCGCTGCAGGAAGTGTTTTTTTATTTGATGTTTCATGCCGATCCAGGATAACTGCAGCGTCGTTCCAGGACGAGTTGACGATATACCTATGATAAAACAAACGATGCTATAACACACGACTTAACTACTCAATTACATGGCTGGCACCTATATACTTCCTCTGTCCATAATATATTATACGATCAGTCTGAATCAACACTGAGCTCGAACCGCGGACGTATGATTGCGTCATATATGTACGCAGAGCCGTTGTCTCGGATGGGCGCGAAACACCAGATGAAAAACCACGTCCTGCACATCTGGTACAGCGGTAAGAGCCGCAGGACCGGCCGGCAGAGCGACTCCAGGATCAGGATCGCCGTAAACGTCATCCAGTACGTGAACTTCTCGTTCAGAGCCTCGGTGGCAGCGGACACGCGGTCGTACTTTCGCCACATCGGGGGCGAGACGGTCAGCGATATCGTCGCCACCGCTGGGTAAACGAGCCCAATCGCGTTGCTGACAACTTCCGCGCTGGACCCGTACACGAGCAGCACAGAAGTCAGCAGGACGACGCACATCAGCACCTTGAACCTGGGTAGGCCGGTTAGAGCTTCCACCCGTCCAAATGTAGCGTCCCACGGTTTGGATTTGTCGTATAACGCGCCGTCGATGATGTCCATCACCAATTGGATTTTTGTAGCACTGGCCATGATAATGTACCTATATAATATCCCCCGATCACGAATTGATGTTTGTTGTTGTTGTTGATACTAATTATTTATAACAAACAACGAATGTCTGTGTCACGGAAAACGGTTGATTAGTAGCACTTGACAACGACAGTACATATTGATATAAACGTTAGATACATAATAAGTATATTTTGCTAGAGGCTAGATAAGAAAATCAGTCAATGAAACATTACCATATACTATACCTCACGAAGTCCATGAAAATTATTATTGCTGAAATACGGAGCGCCTAAAACTCTTGTATTCAATGACTAAAATATTTTTTTATTTTTTAATTTTTGTTATCTTTTACAAGATATTATACAATTACCACTTTTTATATAAAATTGACAATAGATGAAAAAATCATTGCCAAAAATGACAATAATTTAAAATAGGTAAATTTCTCTGTACAGGCTAATATTAACCATAAATTCTCACGATCCTATTGAATCATGTTATTGATGGCTTGGAAAACTAATTCCAAAACATTACTTGAAAGTAGGTATTTAAAATACTGTGAAAAGGTATATTTTAAAAACTAGTAATTTGGTAGATTTTTAAATACCTAATTTTTTGTATGATAAATCTTCTCTACATTTTGTTAGGTGTGTTTAAAGATATTAA
The DNA here is from genome assembly GCA_949089665.1 of Macrosiphum euphorbiae. NCBI lineage: Eukaryota > Metazoa > Arthropoda > Insecta > Hemiptera > Aphididae > Macrosiphum > Macrosiphum euphorbiae. The sequence continues at coordinate 44,301,481 of CARXXK010000002.1, read as the reverse complement.
AAAGGGTGCGATCCCAATAAACTAGGGATAGATCCAGGAGGGGCTCAGGGGCTCAGCCACCCCCAGACATATTTTAGACATATTTTTTATAATTCTACAGATCCTGATATTACTATATTTTAAATCACATAATATATGTCTGATAATATAATATATTGAACATCATGATGGCATATTACAGTTCAAATCAACTCTCCCGAAATTATTTATGATAAATTAGTAATTATAAAATTGTATTTTATAAAACATTGAAACAACTCAATCGTTTAAAATTTAATTTCAGATTTTAGAAGCTCTTGCTGATATTAAGTTATGGACTTTGTTATTTAATATATAATTATTATTTTATTATTATGCTATTACTTTAATACCTAATACCTACTATTTTAACAATTTTTTTAAATTATTAAGAATAAAGGAAAATAATTCATTATAATTGTATTTGAGTTGTAAAAAAAATGTTGTCCCCCCCCTCCCCCCAGATCGTTGCTCAGGATCCATGCCTGCAATAAACATTAAACATGATTACAATAATATTTGTAATGAAAACATGGCATTACCACTAGGTTTCACCCTAAAGTTTAAATATTAATAAACAAATTTATTATGGTAACTAAAAGTGTACAGACATTTATTGGACCATTTATAACTAGCAATGCAAGGCTTCCACCAGAATCTAAAAAAAGAAAGGTAAAATTCAAAAACAGATTACAAATAAAAATAGAATAACATTTTTCAATGTTCAATTACTGCATTATTTAAGCAGATTGACCATTCAACTTCATTATACGAATTGGTTTTAAAACGGACAAATTATAGATATACCAAGTAGTAATGAAATAGCTCAAATTGGTATTGCTTTCCACACTCTGAGTACTTTCAAAAGTAATTATTCTAGATATATAATGAAAAGCAACTCATTATTAAACATGGTACATTACTATTTATTATAACAGTATTAAATAATTAATTATATTTAAATGTAATATGTTTTATCGTAGGTATTTATCAATCAATGTAATGTAACACATGCTTTCTGTTTAACCAATTTAATATCATACTACAAACATAATAATACTGACAAATTCTTTTGTTTCACTTTACAACTTCTTATTTATTTATTTTTATTTATCATCTTTAGAATGAGTAACAATGTATATACTCGTTGCGGAATAAGAACGTACCTCGTTGCGCAGGCGGCGACCAGTTTCCCATCCGCAACTTTGTCATAGTTATAAACATATAGTTATGTCATAACTATGACCTGCGCGCAGCAAACCTATTTTGGTACGCCACTCGGGTACGTTCTTATTCCGCGGCGAGTATAGAAAGGGGCATTGCGAAGTGTACACCAGATGCTTTACAATGGTTTTTGCCATTTATTCCAGTGAACTTATATTTTTAATCTTTAATATATCATGAACAAGTAAGTTTAATGTGTGACATATATATGAATAATATGCTATAGGCAAGTCTTTATAACATGGATCATTTTTTAAAATAGTCCAAGCTCTTTCCTAGAAGCTGCGTTATTTGATACAACACCTAAGCAACAAGACTTTCCAATAACGTCAATGACTAAACTTAATTCATTGGCTACATACTCAGCTGTGGGTCTGTGTGTAGTAGTACTTAAAGATTTTTTAACAACTGGTTCTGGTGTGGTAATGATTATATTCATAATAGGTTAATTTCTAAAATAAATAATAAAATATAAATAGATACACCATAGGTACACATATTTATTTAAAATAGTGTCAACCTCTATACCTGATATTACTCCAACCGTCTATCTGTATTCCATACACAAAAGCTACATTAACTTTTTTATGTACTTTAATTGCCATTTGTTTATATTCATCATCGAGAAGTTTGTTGGCCATAAGATTGTGAAATTGTGATATTATTAAGCATGCAAAATTGAAAATAATTAAAAAAGAAAACAATATTGAATAGGTGTATACTTCTATGTTTATGAAATATGTATATTGTAACGAGTATGAAATATCACCCCGACAATGCATACGATGCGCCCTCCCACCACGAATAATTGTATATAATATGACGCGAGCCGCTTCCCGCAGACGATAGAGCGCGTCGTTCCGAAGTAATAGTTTCCGCACCAATACAAAATGTATTGGCGCCCTCGTAATTTGCAGCTACTGCTACACACGCCGGCAACCGTCGGAGTACATATAAGGAGGCCCGGCGAACACCAAAATCATCCCTCAGTTCGCTCTTGCGAAATTAGTCCGAATAGTGACTGGTTAGTGCTAGGCGGTTCTCGGCCACCCACGGGAAGGTTAGATCCGCCAATGCATTTCGACCATTAACCATGGTCTTCACCCATCATTGGGATAGAAAAAAAGAATGGTGATATCAGACTCTGCCTAGATGCGAGACAAATCAACAAAAAAATAATACCAGACAGGGAGTGCCCTATGAACATGGAGGAGATTATGTTGAAGTTCCAAGGAGCCAAATACCTAACCACCATCGACTTAACTGCGGGTTACTGGCACTGCCGACTTAAAAAAAAAAAGTCGACCTATTACAGCGTTTCTACATCGAGGGCGGAATTATCAATTCAAGGTCTTACCATTCGGTCTCATCAATTCTGTAGCGGAGTTTCAAAAAATTCCGGATCAGGTTTTGGGACCGGAAATATTAGAGTTTACTGCCACTTACGTAGATGGGTAAAATATCTGTAATTTTTATGTATTAATTAACAAGTACAATATATAAGAATATAATGTACTATTTTCATAAAATATCTATACTTATTAAAAGCAAAACTTATTAATAGAAAATAGTTGGGTCTTAGATTATACATTATTGTACATATATTTCTATAGTATATTATTATATCATTTTGAAGGTCATAAAGTCGTAGACATCACCATCAAAAATAATAGTGGGCCAAATACAAATAGTATTGAACCCAAATTTGCCACATCTACAGGTATACTAAGAATTTAAATGTATATAAAAAGATAATTAACTAAATTAATATATTGCTTGAATTTTAATTAGATTTCAAAAGTTTGGTGCTAAGTTCATTAACATATCTTACACAGGGTATGAACAATTTAACGTATATTGCTCATTCAAATAATGAAAATATTGTTAAATTGATGAACGATAAATCTTCTTCAGTCCCTTCATTTAATGATGAAATTGATATGGATTCATTATTTCCTATCACAAATGATAATGAACTGAGAGCATTAGATTTATTATTTATTAGATATTTATATCAAAAAATAATTAAGAAAAGTTTACTTGCCAGGGTACCTGCCTGACTTTCGTTCTATACAAAGTTATTACACTTTTAAAAACATATGTGTTAGCATGGACGAGACTACAACTAGATAGACCAGGGAAACAATTTTTAATAAATTGTGCAAAACTAGAAAAAAAAAAACTTCTCAACAATAAGCAAACTGTTTGATGATTCCTGGATATTCAGGGTGATCACGTGTTACTATTTTTAACTAACGCAGAGCCATAAATGATAATATCAGCTTCAATGCTTAAAGCCCTATACTCTAAAGTGAACCATGTTACGTGTGCATAGAGCCTACATAGAGTGGCAAAAAAAGTAAGAGGTGAATTTAAAGCAGTTGATAATGTCATAACTAGCTCTAAAAAGACTTTTAGAATAGCTCCAAGTCGAGTTCAATTTTTCAAATCCATAGCCCCTGAAATAAGTCTACCTATCCAGAGCCTGTAATTACCCGTTTGCAGTGACGGCGTGAACTTATTTTTTCAATGACGCAGTAAAAAATGTTCAACAAACACCCACCCACCCACCCACGTTTTATATCATCACCAAAATATTAAAAATGATAAGATACTAAAAATAGATGAGGTAACATTTAATTGTTTTCAATATATAAGTATATAATACGTGTATGTATGTATGTATGTATATATACACACAATTATAATACATATTATATGTTACAAAGTCATATAATAATTATATTTAATTTAATTAATTATATTTTTACATTTATTTTAATAATAATGAATTTTGTTAAAGTTCACTTGATTGATCATATGTATCGATCACTTCATTCATGTCGACATGGATATCCTTTTCGCAGCTTAATAGCATAAAACTTTCAAGCCTTGTCTGCCCCATAGTTGATCGTAACCTTGTTTTTATTAATTTGACTTAAAGCAAATTTGAATGAACTATATTTTGTTATAAACTTATAAACAATAAATAGGGCATTTATAATCTTACAAATTTGTATTGTTTATATTATAGACACAATATTTAATAATTTAAATCATACTTTAGAAAATGTACGTACCACGGTTGATGATGAAGGTGGGATGGTAGCCAATGCTTTATAAGCTTTATATTTATTTGGAAAAGCTGAAACTGAATCATAGCTAGACAAAGTTAAATGATTGTGGTTACTGATATTTTAGTTGTGAGGCATTATCTTTTTCAATTATTGTTTCATTATCTGAAATCTCCTCCTCAGTAGAACTTGAAATCCCATGATTGTTGTCAATACCCATATTTGAATTTAATGCATCTAGTTCTGAAGATGGTTTTATTCCATTCATTAGTTGATTTATATTATTTTTCAGTTGCATATATTCAGTTCTTAACTGGCTTTCATTTACACCAATCCATGGAGCTATATGTTCAAAACTATCTAATGGGAGTTTTTGAGATGTACATAACAAGCGATCATTGTTTAATAAAGCTAGGTCTTTCATAATTTCTTTTGCTTGACTAAATCTTTCGGTTATTGATGTGATAAATTTGTACTTATGGCAAGCTAAATCTTGAATTTAATCTCCTGCATTTTCACCGGCCATTTTCTTTTTTTGTCCTCTTTAATACTTCTTTAAAATCACAGTTGAAATTTACTTTTCCATATTCTTTGGTAGCTTTAAAAGAATCATCAGATCGTAACTTCTTCAAGTTTTCTTTTGCAATATTAACCAACTTCAATGCCTCAATAAAATCAATGTTTCTTGATTTCAAATAATTTTTCAAGGGTGTAGTTATATTAAAAATATTTAAAAAAAAAAATTAAACATAATATAAATTTGAATTCTGATATTGTATTCAAAAATGTTCTAAAAGTTGATGCTGTCACTCTATCTTATGAATTAGATAATAGCTTTAGGCAATCAAATAACGCTTGATACTTTTCAAAAATAACGGTTAAAACTCTATCATGGGACGTCCAACGAGTATCAGAAAAACTTTTCATCCTCTGAACTCTTTTATTTTCATATAATTTTTTCTGGCACTCAACAAAGACAGCAGTTCTTTTGCGTGATTTCATAAAAAATACCTAGGTTTGTACATCTCCCAAAAAATTATTGGTATCAACACACTAGTTACAAAATTGAGAAGATGTGCAAATCACCATACATAAATGGCTTTGGGATTTTGTTGTTGTATGAGTTGTTCTCAGACCAGAAAAAATCCCTCGCAGCACCATCATATGCCTAAGCACATAAGTTTTTTTCCAATCAATACTGTATTTACTTGTTATTGTACAAATTTGCTATTTCTAATGCCAATAACATTTCTTAAATTTTACCGTTTTCATTAACAAACCGAACTACAAATGAAAACTGTTCTTTATCAGATATATCAGTGGTTATATCAAAAGACCAGCTTTCTTCATATTTTTTAATATCGTTGAACGAACTATTTCACTCATAATACATAAAAGTTGATCTTGAGATTCGTGAGACATAAATGTAAGTCTATTTTTTTTTCATTTTTTTTTTACCTTTTCAAGATGTACTTTAAGAGGTGTATTATGATGACACACGCAAAAAAAGTTATAGAATCTTTTTTATGTAAAATTATTTGTTCTTTCAATGCTACTTTTTTGTAGGGGGCTTTTACACATACCTGATTTTCGAATAAGATGTCACATTTGATGGCCGCTGCGTTTTTTATTGTTGGGTTACAGGCTACAGGTACCGCATACAGTGATCGACGACGTGGGCGAGGCTTTCTGTTATGTAGGTCTCCGGACCTCAAGGAAGCTGAACCGTTGAGCGGGACCAGGTTCAGCCTAGCACGGTGTATGAACCGCTAATCCGCGAAGCTGGTGTAATCTCCATTTTTTATAAAGAGCGAAGATGCGGGGTGAGCCGCAACACACTCAATCGTTCTTCCCTGGTCGGGTTTCAGAAGCAGGTTGGCGCTTCTCTTCAATCTGAAGTTGTTGCATCGTGCGCATTACTGACCGCCTATGTCTTGCATTGAGTACTAAGTCCTGGTGGATGATGTTCACGGCAACGTTCTAGAACTTCTACACTACGTTTGTGCGCTTGGACGCCATCCTCGCACGAGACCAAACACCTGTACGTCTTCGCAGTTCGACATTGGCAGTATCTATTTTGGTCTGTAAATCGGTAGGGCTCTCATCCAGCAGGCACAGGTTGTCTGTGAAAGGAAGTACCTTGTGATATTCTGCCTCTTCCTGCAGGGTCCTCACTACAGAATCAATGGCCAGTATAAATAGTAGGCCGCTAAGTGGGTACCCGTACCTTATCCCAGATCTGATGGCGATGTCGTTGATTACACCACCACATCACACCTATCTTCGCCGCTTCGGTAGTGATCTCGGTGAGCAGTGAACTGAATGTGTTCCATGATTGTTCACCGATGGTTGCCCTCGGGCATCATGCATGAACGCATGGATAGGCGTCGTGTCGTCCGGGGCGAGAATAAGGTCCAGATGGTTGTTACCCGGCATTGACACGTCAGGTCAGCGTCGTCTACAACGAGGTATTGACCTACTATCAAACTTTTAGGTAACACAATTATCTGTGTTCTCTCGTAAATTGTTCACGATATTTTATTGTTAAAGTAAATTATGAGCATTTTTTAATATTTATATTTTACATACTAATAACTTACTTAAAAAATTATAATATCGTAAAAAACTAACGAGAGAACACAGATAATTTTGTTAACTAAAAGTTAATATACTATACTCTATTAGTCTATTTCAAATAAGATCAGGCTTCCGAGTTGTGTGCATGGACATGGCTTTGTTCCCGTGTCAGTGCTTGATGCTCCGCCGTAGTGGGGCCGTCTGACCGTCGCGGAACGAAAACTGGTCACCGCCGAAGACTGATGTTATTTGGTATAGAGTATAGTATTAAAAAGTATTAAAAAAAATATTCATTACGCTTAAAAAAAAATTCAGTCAAAGATTCAACAAAGTTTAGACGTGGCTTACACAATATTGTACGAATTAAATATAAAAACCAACAGAGGAGAAGATTTTGTATTAAATAATAATAATCAAATTACATCAATGTAACATAGTTATTTTTTTTACACTTTAAAATTTAAAGTATCTAGTAACAAAAACATATTTTACTTAGATGGTACATTTAAAAGTTGCCCAAAAATATTTATGCAAATGCTTACAATACATACAAAACATAATAAACACTACATTAAACTTTTTTTTGTCTGCTCTCAAATAAACAAAAAGATATTGTATATAATATACTCAACGTTTTTAAATGTTATGTAATGAATGTGACAAACATAATTTGAAATTTTTACTTCAAAAAATGTATGTAGACTTTGAAGAAGCTATTCATAATTCGATTTTATCAATGTGGCCGGAAACAAATATTAAAGGATGTAGATTAAATTTAGGATTTAGCTGGTGGGTGAAAATTCAAAATTTAGGATTAACAAATGAATATAAAATTGACTCTGAATTCAGTAAAAACCTAAAAAATTTTTTCTACACCTAGAAGAGGTGGGCGATGTTTTACGAATATTTAATGAGTATCCAACCGAACGATGATCGAATTCGAGAATTCACGGATTATGTTTTTGATAATTTTATTGATGGCCAATCAAGATTTCCACCAAAAATTTGGTCAGAATTTCGTGCATCGACAATGAGAACCACAAATTCCTGCTAGTCGTTTCGTTCACATTTTAATTCTATGTCTTACACCTCTCATCCAAATATTTATCAGTTCTTGGAAGTTTTTATAAACGTACAAATCGACATATATATTAAAATGAGAAGCTCAGAAATAATGAAAAACAAACTGCCAAAATTATCTCTAAAAATGTGGTTACCGGTTAACGGTTTGGAAGTGGTTTTAATTCTTCAAGATTACCGGTAACCACTTCGGAAACGGTTTTTGCCATTTATATTATTTTTAATTTTAGTTAACAAATATCTACTTTATTAAATGGTTCAGGACAAGCTAAATTAAAAAATAAATATCTATATGGCTATAATTTATCATTTGCAGCTACGCCAGCTGTAAGTATAAATTTAAATTAAATTAGTAAATTACCCATAGGCCACATTGCCATAACCATCAACTGAAAAATAATTCACCGAAAAGTGTTAATCAAAGGCGACAATTAAAATAAAATAAAATGAATAATAATCATATAATATGATCTATAATATATCTTTGAACCAATGAATTATACCTTACTATCTACGATTGGTGCTTATTACTTGCTATAGCGGCTACAAACAGTATACCATCTTTAATCGTACTGATTATTACATAACAGTTATTAATGTTATTATCTTGTAGATAATATATTAAACAAAAAAATAGAATACAATTTCCAAAAAAAAAAAAAAATATAAAATATAAAAACTAAATATAACGTTAATTATTTTTGATATTTCCGGTTTTGTTGAATTTACCGTTTGTTTTACAAAAAGGTTACCGCTTAAATTTACCCCTTAATTGTCCGGTAATTGTTAATTACTTCTCAAAATTTAAACTTACCAATTGTGAAGCGGTTACCAGACCTAAAATTGGTCATGGTAACCGGTTTCCGTTAAAAACCGGTAACTGGTTTCCAGCCCTGGATATTAGGTATGCTGAATTCGGTGTCGAGTTATGTGTTTGAAAATGATTTGTTCGAATAAAATGTGTACGAATGAAAAATGTTCGGAAAAGCATATGTTCGGATGAATTTTTGTTCGAAAACTTTGTAATTATTATTATCTATAGTATATAAATAACCGTATATTGCTATTATTATACCATTAACCAGCGAAAGACAGTTGGACGTGTATTTAACATTAATAGAGTATCTGATATAGAGCAAAAATTGTACCTATTCGTTATATTATCGTTAGAGTAATCATAATATGGGTTTCTGTAACATAGGTATCGACTGTAATTTACCAATATGTCCGATTGTCAGACCGAACGAAATAGCGAACGAATATGTCGAATATGTACTATAAAATTAATATCTACTATACATATGGAAAATACGTTATAAGTTAATGAATATGAATTTATTTTTAGTAAAATTTATTTTCGTAAACGGGATAAAGAAAATTTGTACTATTGTCTATTTGTCTATTTATCTGTGTCAAAAAATGTGGTGCTACATTTCGAATAATTATTAAAAACAATGAACATATTAAGACCAATCGTGTATATTAATGGATCATTCACACATGACATTCACACATCAAAAATGCATCAAAACAACTTATTAAAAGATGGAGAAAAGGTAAATTAATCGAATCTTCTTGTGTTGAACATTTTAATCCTCCCATTGAATTAAAAAAAAACAATTTCTGGTCAAGAATTTTTAATCAAGGACATTTACAATGACAACAATAGAATAATTATTTTTACAACATTTCAAAATTGTTTTTATTTAAGAGAGTCAGAGTTTTTTCTTGCAGATGGAACATATAAGTCTAGTCCTAGTTTCTTTAAACCAGTGATTCCTAACCTAGGGGGCGTATCACCAAGTAAAATTTTTATTTATCAAATTTTCTTATATTTAAAATGAAGAGAAAAAATGAAAAATTAATAAAGACTGGTTATCGTTATAGATTATAGAATATAGGGTCGTTAAAGTCGATAAAGATTACAAGTGTTTAGTCATAGTGCACCATGCCACATCGTCCGTAAATTAATCAGTACGATAAGAGAAAGCCGGGGGAAAAAAAAATATTAGATTAGTTTAGACGCGATTTAATTTTATTTTGCAGTTGCTCAGTGCACGTCAGTGTCGTAGTACGTAGTCGTCGTGAGTGCACGTATATCAAAGTAATGTCTCCTCCGAAAATAAGAACGTATATCGATGATTATGTCAAATTTGGTTTTACGTTTATTGAAAAAGATGGTGTCCAAAAGCCTCGAGTGTGTTATTTGTCACGTTGTATAAAGTAACGATGCCCTCCGAACTATTCGACTAGAACGACATTTAACCACAGCTCATCCGATGCTAAAAGGAAAACCTAGAGTTTTTTGTTGCTAAAAAAAATTCTTTAAGTAAAATGAAAATTGACCATACCGGAGAGTTTCAACAGAATAATGAAAAAATAGTTGAAGCTTCATATCACATCATGGTGGCTTCATGGTGGCTCAGCAAAAGAAACCCCTTACCTTGGGTGAACATTAATTAAACCTAGCATACTTAAAGCTGTTGAAATAGTACTTGGTGAAGAAAGCAAAAGGAAAATAGCTCAAATGTCTCTTTCAGATAATACAGTGAAACGACGTATAGATGAATTAGCTTTGGACATTAAAAATCAATTGATTCATAAATTAAAACATTCCGTATTCTTTGCAATCCAATGTGATGAATCAACTGATGAGGCCAATTGTTGCCAGCTATTAGTTTACTGCCGTTTTATAAATGAACAGTCCATCGCAGAAGAACTTCTATTTTCCCAGGCTTTAAATGCCACCTCAAAAGGCAGCGATGTTTTGTCTGCCATTGACATATTTTTTGATCAGAATGGTTTGTCTTGGAAAAATGTTGTAGGTGTCTGTACAGATGGTGCTCCTGCAATGCTAGGGTCAAGATCGGCTTTTGTAAGCCTAGCAAAAAATAAAAACCCATCAATAATCGGTTCTCAATGTGTAATACACCGACATGCTTTAGATGCAAAAACGCTGCCATCTGAACTTAAAAATGTACTTTAAGTATGTATCACATAATAACCTTCAATATTCCATCCCACTGAGGTAATAGATAAATAAATTGTCCTATTAAAAACTAGAAGTGTCTAACTGTTAATTGTTAGTATAACAACAAACCAATTTTATATGTAGATTGTAGATGATAACTGTTAAGTATTTGTTAGCTGTTGTCTGTTGACTGTTGTAGTATGTGTTTTCAAACTAATATTAAGTTTTAAATACCTTACTGTTAAGGTATTTTTGTATTTGATTATTTAATATTCATTATTTCATTAGTATTTGAAAGGCAGAATTTAGGTTTTTAAATGAGCCAATCTTAATATAGTCTAGTTTTGTAGAACATGGTTAATATTTGGAATAGAAAAATACCAATAGCAGATAAAACTTTAAGTATTAAAGATGGAGTATGCCAACTTAATTTTACACCTAGTGATATACATACAACTAAAGTATATATAGATTCAGATGGAAGTGAAATTGTATATCCACTTATTAGACCCAAACTGAAATTAGAAGCAGTCCATTGCATATTTCCAAATTTACCATCATATTTAAGCTCAAAAAATTTGAAAAAACGTAAACTCCCAGTTCAGAGAACAATGACTTTAATTAAAGAAAAAAGAATTAAGTCAAGTTCTAACAATGTAAGACTATAATTTTAAATAATAATAATCAATTAAATTATTTTCAATAAAAATAAAATAATTACATTTTATTTATCAGTGTTCTAAAGAATTGCTTCCATCGTCTTAAGAAGATACATCTACTGAATTAAATAACTTTTTGACTGAACAATCATCTGAAACAAAAGATATAGACGTGTGTATTTGAATTAGTTTTTCAGTAAAACAGTAGCCGATTGCATGGAAGAATTATTAAATAGAGGAGACAAAAATTTCATTGGTTGTGAACCTACAGTAAAATTTACAAGAAAAATAAATTATTTAGTAGATGTATTAAATTCAAATACTGAAAAAAACAGTCTACAAGATGACCCAAATTCTAATAACAACAAAGTAGATAATTTATATATTTGCTTAAGTATATCAAAAGAAATATGTTTTTTTTTTTTAAATTTAGATACTCAGTGACTTTGAAAACTATATTGAAACTTGGATGTTTAAAACTCAAGACAAAAATCTTCGATTTACCAGTCAAACTGAAAGAGGTTTGATAGTTTCTATAAACGGGACTTTGGGTCTAATTCAATTGTTGAGTCAGAATGTGGGTTATAGACTCGGTTATAGATATCTAATGACAAAACGAATTAACCAATATGCATTAGAGGTACCTATTAATTTTCTATAATATAAAAAATGATATTAACAGTTATAAAAATTTATAAAATTCATTATACATAAGCCACAGATACAATTTTTAGAGTACTTATTTTGATCACTTGAATGTATTGAGTAAAAGGTTTATAGTTGTTATGGTACATTTTTAAACTTAAATATAAATACATTAAACCATACATTATGTTAATCAATTTACTGACCTGTGTATTTAGCATTTCTTCAGTATTGTACGTCAAGCATGTGGAACCAACCAACATCCAGATCCAAGGCAGTTTGTTCAAATTTCTAGATTAATGTCTTGTTACTCATTAATAAACCCCCGAGAGGTAGTAATGTATTAAGTGGTGGTGACATATTAAAGACACTTATTGATATTAAACCTACCAATGAAGAAGACATCCAGAAGAAAGCTGATCAAGAATTTAAATTAGACAATTTATTAGATAATGGTGAATTTAAAGTGTTGAGTGATCATTTATATTTTGAAAATGAAAACCAAAGCAATATTGATAAAAGTGCACTTACATATTTTGTTCGTAGTGGCTATTTTCACGTCCGATGTGAAACTATGTATTTTCACGTCCTGTCACCTGATTGGACGTAATATTAATACTCATAGTAAATCTGATATCAATTACCGTTGTAGCAACAAGTGCGTTGCCCTATCGTCGTGGTTGACGCTGCGTCGGTTGGGGCAACAGCACTGTCCTAACATGCGCTTCGTTCTGCTGCTGACTCCGTTGCAGGAAGGATTAGGTACACAAGTTTAGTTATTTGAATGAAAGAACACACAATGTAGTTGGTTGACGCGGTTGCGTCGAAAGTCGTATATTGAAACCAGAACATGTTTGTACGTACGCAGTACGCATATTTATTCGACGGTCGAGCGGTCGTTGGTCGAGTGGGTCGATGGAATCGGTGTGCTCGATGCACGAGCGATCGAGGGAGCGTGGCGCTACGTCGAGAGACGAGAAGGAGAACGTCGTCGTGACCATGGCTAAATAACATGGTATGACAGCAACTCTGACGATATTCAGTTGTTACGCGCATTCATTGTTATCACTTGAAAAATGACGTCAGCCGGTCCCACAATTTGAAATACTATTTAGCGGGAATTCTTATTATATTATGATAATATTATATTGTATTGAGTTGAAAATTTTCTATAAATATATTATACTATTATTATTACTGCTGCATATTTAGAGTGATTAATGATTATAATTCATAATGTAGAGTAATGGAAAAATGGAACATATTAATATATTATAATCATTGTTTGTTGTTTTTTTATTTAAATTTTTTATAATGCCTGTGTGCGTTGTAAAAAATTGTACGAGTGGCAGTCGTACATCAAAAATTGCCGAAATTAAACCAATCCTTCATCGTTTTCCTAAGGATGAATATCTGCAAAAATTGTGGGTTGAACTTAGTGTTATGTAAGAAAAAATTAAAATTTCTTCTGGTTAGTAAACATTTATATGTGGTTTTATATTATACGCCTACATGGATACATATAGTAAACAATAACTATAGATTAATTTGGTTTTTAAGTATATAATTATTTTAATTTACCTAAAATGTATGTAAACGTTATAGCACGAGTATGCTCATTACATTTTGATTCATCTGATTATGAAAAACCAATGATTCAAAGAATGTTAAAATATTCTCCTAAACATCAACGAAAACTTAAACCCAATGCTGTACCATCAAAAAATTTGGTTGGTTATTATTTTTCAGTATAAAAAAAAACAATTAAATCTTTTCTAAATCATTTTATTGCAGCCCAGAATTCAAAAACCAACAATTAAATGTAAGCCTGTAAATACACATACACCACACTCTACACATGATGGTTTATTCCAAGCTAGTTTTCAAAGTTCTAAATTACCTAAAGAAAAAAATGATCCATTTACTTCAAATAATAATAATAATTGTTTGAATGATCTACCTGATTTTGGAGTACAATTATTAAGTGAAACACAAGATGTTGGTATTCAGTGTGAAATAGGTATGGTGTATTCTAGACTTCCAGTGGAAAGAGCTGATGTTAGTACACAGTGTGGTAATGATTTGAATGAAGTTGAGAAGTATGAAAAAAATACAAATAATTATTAATGTATAATTCAATTCTATTTATTTGTATGTTTTATTTAAACAGACTTAAACAACATTTATTGGATCTACATTTAAAATTAAAAAAAGAAAAAGAACTAAATTTAGAATTACAAAATACCATTAAATTACAGAAAGAGATTATTAATTCCATACCAAATAATAAATTAAAAGAAAAAAATGAAATTGAATTTAATAAAGTGTTGTCAGGAATGTTTACTGAAACCCAAATAAAATTACTTTTATATCCCAACAAAAAAGTATATAAGTGGACAGAAAATGATATAGCCAATGCTATAACACTTAGAAGCTTGTCACCTAAGGCCTATAGATATCTCAGAGAAGAAAAAAAAATATCCACTGCCAGGTATTTTTTAAGTATTAAGCTAATTATTGATTTTTTCGAAATGATTATAAGTAAAAATGACTGTTTATTAATTAAGGACTTTCAACACTAAGAGGATGGGCGACAAAATTCCCTATGGACCAGGGGATTTTATCTTCAGTCTTATCCATAATGAAACATAAGAGTACATAAAACAAGGGTTTTAATTCTAAAAAAAAATATCATGACAATATTTATAATTATAGGTTCCTCAATGACAGATTTAGAAAAAATAACTGTACTAGCATTTGATGAAACATATTTATCACAGAAAATATGCTATGATAAAAAAAAAGAACAATTCATTGGTCCTCATAAGTGTGTACAAACAGTAGTAGAAAGAGGTAATTTCATTTAATTATATAATTTTATATTTTAAAATAAATGTGACATTTTGTTGAAAAGGTTTAATAGCATCATGGAGACAACCAATATTTTATATGTACGACACTAGAATGACAAAAGATATTTTATTTAATATTATTACTGCATAACACCAGAGTGGTTACAATGTTGTCTCAACCGTAAGTGATATGGGTCCAACAAATGTGAGTTTATGGAATTCACTGGGGATCTCAATCAATAAAACTTATTTTGATCATCCTGAAACAAAGAATAAAATATATATATTCGCAGATGTTCCACATTTGCTAAAATTGGCAAGAAATCATTTTGTAAATAGGTAAATCAAACAATAATGTGATGTTATATAATCATGTGCCCTAAGCCTTAAGTAATAGAATGATAAATTATATTTTTAAGAGGATACAATTACAAGAATAAGTTTATTGGAAAGCAAGTTGTTGAAAAAGTATTAAATTTAAATAAAAATGATTTGAGACTTGCTTATAAAATTACAAACAATCATATAAATATACCAGGACCTAAAAAGCAGAGTGTTAGTTTAGAGGCACAATTGTTTTCAAATTCATTAGCCAAAGCGATTTCCTATTGTGGTCAAAATTTCAATCTTGACTACAATAACTGGCAAGAGGTTATACTATAATGTTTAAATTATATGTTTAATTATTTATATTTGTTGGATGAATACCTAGTTGGATGAATCATTATTATTGTTATACATTTATGCTTCCTGGATAATACAGCTATTTAATGACTGGTTTGACCTGTTTAACACACAGTTACCAGTAGATAAATTTATAAAAAGTTATGGAATGGATCTTGAAAATCAAAACAAATTATTAAAAACAATGGATAATTTTATCTTAGAGATGAGAGTTGTTGGACATAAAACATTGTTACCATTTCAAAAAGGTGAAAAATCATGTACTTAACTATAATAGTTTTGTTGTAAATTGTTATTAAATTTCTAAAATTTTACACATTTAAGGAATTTTATACAGTAACCAGTCATTGAGAAATCTTTTGATTGATTTGAAATTAAAATATCCTGATATAAGTTATATAATAACAAGACGTTTGAATCAAGATATTCTTGAAAACCTGTACAGCTATTTAAAAGCTATGTCTGGTGCAAATACACACTTATCACCTCTTGATTTTAAACATTGGTATGATTAAAAAACTTGATAAATAAAATATAAATAAATTTATAATTTAACATGGACCTTCTAATTTTTACAGTCTAAAATGGTACTTGCTTGGTAAACATGCCTCTATTGCACTGTCACAGAATAGGAATACTGAAGATACAATAGGTGAACGGTTAATCGATACTGAATGTTTATCAGCATCAATTGTCAAAGAGTCTGAAATTATTGAAACGCCTTTAGACAACGATCACATGTCCACCGAAGAACTATCTTACTCTGCAGCAGATAATCATTTTTTAGTATTAGAGGAAGACAAAGATTTTTCAGAACTTTTTAAAACAGAGGTGCCTTAAAAAAAACTTTGTACCATACATACTAAAATAATCATAAATGCATATACCTTACACTTTATATTATCCTTATTATCCAGAGTGCATCAAGTAGAACTGTGGAGCATGAAGCGTTAGAATATGTAGTGGGTTATGTAGCCAGGAGATTTGTACATAAATATCCTGATTTAGGCAATGAAACTTCAGTGTCATTGGATAGTTCATTATCAACTAGCTGGACTCAGCATATAACAAGAGGCCACTTAATTACACCATCGGATACATTAATGAGAGTTGCAAAAGTAATGAATAAGTACTTTGAGGAAATGCATGGTACCTCACTCAATAAAAATCCTAAAGTTATGGAAACATTAAAAACCAAAGTTATTTTAGAAAGTAATGATGTATTACCAGAAGAAGTGGTAAGCTGTTTAATCCGAACCAGAACTTTTGTAAGGTTCAATCATCTTAATAAAAATATTGCCGACAATGCTCCAACAGTTGGAAATAAAACTAAAATAAGAAAATTTTTGTTGTGAATTTAATTGTTTTAGTACATGTGTAACATGTACATTGTTTCATTGTATACCTTTTATTTTGAAATATACAAATTAAATAACAACACTATTTTATACTTTTCTTGTAGTTCTAAAGCATGCTGCAACATGAATAGTATAATTCACATAGTAATAATAATATTTTATTATTTTGCTGTAATAATTTATCTATTTAGTATACAAATTAACTATTAATTATTAATTAATTAATTTTACAAACACTATTATTTTAACTATTTTTTTATCATAACTCATAAGTGATAAATTTAATTTATCTGTTATCATAATACAATATTTGATTTCGCGCCTTTTACCGAGACCGGATGACGTAGTCGTCATGCGCAGTAAGCAGTTGCTGTCATACCATGTTATTTAGCCATGGTCGTGACATTAGTTCGGTCGGTCGGGCGAGTCGAGGTACACGATGATCGTCGAGATCGTATCGCTACTCGAGTCTACTACTTGCGAGAGAAGCATGGCGTCGGGCGTGTGTCGTGGGTCGGACGAAAACGTGTGGCTCGGTCGAGGGCTGTGAGCAAAGAGGACGCTGGCCGGTCGGTCGGCCGCGTCGTACCCGTCGCGGGACGAGTCGCTTGGCGTCGCCAATGGGAGACGCGAGATCGAGTTGAGCGAGGAACATAAATATAATTACAAAGACAATAAATACTAGAAATCACAGTTGTTGTATAAATACGAATATAATATAAAAGTTCCGCGAAACGGATGGTAACGGCGAATGAGTTGAGCAAAGTGGTGATAAGCGCCGAAGTCACCACATTACTCCCCCTCGGAAAAGAAAAAACGAACCGTTTTTGAGGCGTTGGTCGATGTGCTGCGTAGCGGCGGTCAATGTCGAAACTTCTCCGTGCGAATGTCGGCCGAAGTTGGTCGAATGTTGACGGGAAGGTGAACGTTGAATCGGACGTCGTGCGTTGATCGTTCGTGGCAGTCGATGTCGGGGTTCCCCAACACTGGGTCTGTCAGCCTGAACCTGCAGCTGGAGTGTAGACGAGTGCTGACTGTTGAACGGGAAGTCGAATGTCGAACGGACGTTGCCTGTTGATCGGAAGTTGACCGTCGTTGGACGCTGAATGAATTTTGATTGTACTGATGGCTGAAAAGGTTGACTGTTGATTGTAAAAGATGGCGTTAAAATTTTGAATTTGTGAGGTCCGAGAGATGAATAAAAAAGGAAAAAATAAAAATGGCGTAAGGCCGAAGCTTATGGCTTAATAATGTTTGCCGGTGTGTGCATTGTACAAGGCGGTCGGCAGCTTTTCGAGTTCGTGCCGTACAACTTGTGGTAGTAGCACGTGGCTTCCTTCGTGGACGGCGGTGACGGTGCGACCGTAGCGATGGGCACTACCAATTTCCTCAGTCGCTCGACCTCGATGGTGAGGTGCGCGACTTGTAGGCTCAGCCGATGGACCTGTGCGTTCAAATCCACGGATTCCCGCGATGCTGGTACGAGAGCGGTCGGATTCAGCCGCTGCCACAAGCTGACCGGTTTTGACGCCGGTGTCACGTGCTCGTCGTTCGATTTGCCGACCATGGCGCGTGCTGTAAGACGAGAATTCGAAGGTCGAGCGAAGCGGTGTCTCGTTCGTCGATGTCCGGCACGTGTTCGCGGTTTGGCGATGTCGCTGTGTGTGACGGCCGTCGGGGCGCGTGGTTTCGTGAAACGGGTGGAACGTCCTTTCTGTGGCGCTGCCGTCGTGTGTGTCGGCGTGCGCGTAAACTTGCGTACCGTTTTCGAAAAGAGGTCACCAATGTAGCAACATGTGCGTGGCCCTATCGTCGTGGTTGACGCTGCGTCGGTTGGGGCAACAGCACTGTCCTAACATGCGCTTCGTTCTGCTGCTGACTCCGTTGCAGGAAGGATTAGGTACACAAGTTTAGTTATTTGAATGAAATAACCAACAATGTAGTTGGCTGACGCGGTTGCGTCGAAAGTCGTATATTGAAACCAAAACATATATGTACGTACGCAGTACGCATAATTATTCGACGGTCGAGCGGTCGTTGGTCGCGTGGTTTCGACGGAATCGGTGTGCTCGATGCACAAGCGATCGAGGGAGCGTGGCGCTACGTCGAGAGACGAGAACGTCGTCGTGACATTAGTTCGGTCGGGCGAGTCGAGGTACACGATGATCGTCGAGATCGTATCGCTACTCGAGTCGATTGCCGTTGCGAGAGAAACAAGGCGTCGGGCGTATGTCGTGGGTCGGACGAAAACGTGTGGCTCGGTCGAGGGCTGTGAGCAAAGAGGACGCTGGCCGGTCGGTCGGCCGCGTCGTACCCGTCGCGGGACGAGTCGCTTGGCGTCGCCAATGGGAGACGCAAGATCGAGTTGAGCGAGGAACATAAATATAATTACAAAGACAATAAATACTAGAAATCACAGTTGTTGTATAAATACGAATATAATATAAAAGTTCCGCGAAACGGATGGTAACGGCGAATGAGTTGAGCAAAGTGGTGATAAGCGCCGAAGTCACCACACCGTAATTGATAAGTGTCACTAGACCATGATAACTGATACAGATATAATATGATAATATAACAATATTTCCCGCATAAATTTAAATATTTTACAATAATAATAATATAATTATTTATTGTAAATAATCATAGATTCCAAACGTTACTGCATAATATAAAAAATGTATATTAAAGATTTGTGTAACAATTTGTACGTAAATCTTTGTTTTTGTATTAGTTGAATTACAGATGAATATGATCACTATGATCACTATGGATCAATTATATGTATATAAATTGGAATTGCCAGTGATATTTATACAACTATTTTAAGGTTTTTAAGGTATTTAGTGCTGATTAATTTCTTTGACTTAATCATTTTTATTATTATATTTACATATATATTTTTTTAATTTTAACAAAATGGACAACAATGTAGATGCTGAAAATCAAGTAAGTGTTTATGAATTTAATTATGTTTAATAATCTATATATCTAATAATTAATTACATATAGTCTTTGGAACTTGAAATTGGTAAAGAATTTTTCTCTCTTTTGGAGTTGGAAACTTCAATTTCAAGGTATGAAAATAAGACCATGTTCAACTTCACGAAGTTCAGTTCTAGGACCATTGTAGGTGCTAGAAAAAAGGGCTTAAAAAGGCACATTAATCCAATTTTGGAATATGCCGCTCTCGATTATAGGTGTGTAAGAAGTGGTGAGTACAAAACCCAATCAACAGGTCTCCGGCCGCAACAAAGGTATAATTAAAATACTTATTATACTTAAAATATTTACAATTTACGAATTATGGAACATCTTAAAAACATATTGGTTGGTATTTATTTTTATTCCAGTTCTTTTCGTTCAAATTGCCCGGTGGTTTTGACTGTTCGACCCAATGATTGTGGAGAGAAATTAGTGATAAAAAGTTTTATTAGTGAACATAATCACATATGCAGCAAGGTAAATAGTTAACAAAATAATAATAGAGATTGTATATAAATACAGTATAAAAAAAAAAATATTTATTTCAGGCAATGCATGATCACTATCCCAGGCAAAGAAGGCTAGATACTGATTCTAGAATTATGGCATCAAAATTGGTAACTATGAAGGTCAATAAAAAGATATTACAAAATGATCTGATGAAAATCCACAACAAAATCGTAACGTTGAAGGATATACATAATTTGGTTATATCCAAATCACCGGCATCAGACGCCTTAAAAATATTGGCAACTAGTTATGAGGGAACTGATGTCACCCTTAATATTTTGAAAAATGAAAAAAATGAGCTCAAAGCAATATTTTACCAGGACAAAGAAATGCAAAGAATATTTTCTTTGTGTCCTGAAGTGTTATTTGTTGATGCCATATATAAAGTCAATGACTTAAGAATGCCCCACTACGTTTTTTTAGGTATTTATCTTTACTACGTTTAACTTATTCAATATAATTTGTTTGTTTGGAATGGTCTCATTTTATATGTGCAACACTACATGTATCATTTTTGTATAAAAGTTTTTTAGAACTGTGCCTGCTTTCACCATATATGGTGCGGCGTCTGATACAAATAATAATACGTTATTGTACTTTATATTACCTGGCCATATAATACCCATAGCTTTATCAAATAATTTACAGATAGTGGAATGATTTGCCTTATCTGATTGTTCCGAGTGCAGTAAAAATATACGACCTGGACAATCTGGTCTAAGAATTCCGACTATAACGTTGGCTATAAACCGTCCTTCAACATCACATGTCTCGTCAATTGAGACCCAAATTTTATTTTGCTGTATTTCCATTTTCATATTGTCCAAAGTAGAATTAAAAATATCGTCAATATAACCTTTTCTTAATGTAGCTTCCATTGGAATACTTTTACCAGTGTACTTCTCTAAAAATGTTCGAAATACATTGTTGGAAAGCTTATTTAATGGAATGTTCGCAGACACCATTGCTTGACATAAATCCATATTAAAATCTGATTTCACTGAATTTTGATTGGTTAAAAGTTGTTGGACTCTTCTCTGAGCTTGTTAATTTTTTCGTTTAACATTTTTTTGGTGCTTATCCGTTTTAATTTAACGATATTTAACTTATCCGTTAACGAACACAACGACGCGATGACGTGACCTAAAGTCGACTAAATGCTTATTGTGTATAATGTGTTGATCACATCTCGATGGAAAAATAATCGAACCGATAAGTAGATAAGCAAACAAATGCGGGTCCCGGTGTTTATTACTAGGAAATATGATACAAAGTAGAAAAAATATTTTTAATTCTACCCTTACCGTTTAAAATAATAGAAACTAACTAAAACGTCTAGGTTTACGTGTCATAATTAAGAAAAAATGGTCAAAAAAGCAAAAATTATCAAAATAACTTGAAATAAGCATTTTTTTTGAAAAATCGCTGAAAAAAGCAAAAAAAAGCACATTCAAATTTCATAATTGAACGTGTTGTAACATGACATACACTTCTATAGCACTCTGCTACATTTTAAGTCAATCCATAAGAATAAGCAAATGCTTTAAGTCCTGAGCCCTGCTTATAATATAGTATTTTACTATATTATAATATCATAGTATAAGGAATAAGAAGTATGTTCAACGCGACAGTGTCGCGAATATACCCAGCAAATAGTATGTTGATTATGTTGGTAAGTCGGAAGTCCCATGATTATGTATAATAAATCAAAATATTAATTAGTTATTATATTAGGTTATAAACTTATAAAATAATATTCTGTGCAGAAATGTTGTTATATTATCATATTATATCTTTATCAGTTATCATGGTCTAGTGACACTTATCAATTACGGTAATTGATATCAGATGTACTATCAGTATTAATATTACGTCCAATCAGGTGACAGGACGTGAAAATACATAGTTTCACGTCGGACGTGAAAATAGCCACTACGTATTTTGTTGGCTATGTTGCACAAAATGCGAAAAAACATTCAAGAGCTAAAAACTGTACAACCTGTTTTAGTTCAATTGTTTCCAGCAACAACCAAAACATTCCCAACACTGATGAAGAAAGATTCATTAATCTACGAAGTGAAGGTCATTTATTTATTCCAACAGACAATTTAATGGAACTTATTTATAATTTAAAAACAACCTTCATTCATGTCCTAAAAAATTATAAACTGAATAAACATATTTTGGATTATGGTTATTACAGAACATTTAACTACCTAGACAATTGTATTATGTACATATTTTTGTAAAAATAATGTTTATTTCTTGTAAATTCAATAGTTATGGATGAAATAAGCGTGCCATGGCATTTCAACAAAAGTTGGTTGTGAAAATTATCAGCATAAGTTAACAAAATATATTGTGAAGTTTTATTTGATATTTGCTTGCAGAAAACATAACGAAAGTCTCAAACAAAAAAAAAAAACAGAAAAACGATTGAAAAAAATTTCAAGAATTGTCTAATACTTAATAGTAATAAAATATAATATAATGTAATACCTACCTATATTAGTTATTATTGTATTGTTTATTTTAATAATTCACACCACCTCGTTTTAATTTAGCCAGCAGATATACTCGTAAACACTTGCACAAATAAATATTAATATAAATAATTCACATTTCACATAAATAATAGGATAAATATTAAATAATACGAAATTTCAATTTAAAAGACATGGGAAAAATTGAAAATAATCGGCAATCTGAGGGTAGACAGTTCTCCCTAGCGGAATATACAAGTGGAGTGATATTTCCGTTCATTTCATCAACGGGCGGCGCCGCGGCGGTTGTGAGTGTCGACACCTGATAAATTTAATACACCTTGGATGTGATATAAATAAATGCTAAGTAAATTGAATTAAAGTACTCTTATTTTGTATCAACGCTATATATATATATATGTCCTCTTGGACTTTTATGGATGTGCATGCAGTACATTTTTGCATTGAATTATACAATTTTGCTATAAGTCCATATGAAATTAGTGGCTATTATCGCAATATTCAGTGTACATATCGTCCGCATGATATTTAATTTACAGTAAAATAAACAAAATATTGCAAAGTATGAGTTATGGTTAATATAAATGTATGTTCCAATTCCACCCATCCATATTGTTGGTGAAACCATTATAATACTAGATTCAGATGATGAAGGAAAGCCAATTAAAATGGAAATTATTGAAGTTAGCTCTGGTGCTGATGATTCTTAAGCTGAAAATCACTCCTTGAATTCTGTTGATTCACTCAATTCTAACCCTATACTCCAACCATTAACATTAACTCGAATTCGACATTCGACATCAAAAAAAAAAATAAAAAAATAAATAAATACATGGTAAGAAAATGATTGTTTAAACTAATTTTTATTTACTGTATAGGTATATATTTATACGCTGTTATTCATTTTAATTGTTAAAAACTAACTCTTGTTTAAGAGACTTAGGGCCGGTATTTCAATGCGAGTTTATCTTAGGATTAAGATAAACCAAAAACTATGATTAAGGTGAACCTTAAATGAGAACGAGTATTTTAAACTTCTACTTAGCTAAGCTTTAGCTTAAGCCTTATTATGGCTATATTGTTTATTCTTCCATGGCTTATCAGTATACAATCACTTTAAGCGCACGTGATAATGTGATATTGTACAAAACAGTATGTTATCAGTGATAATGTGATATAATAATTATTGATGTGAGCTTGTGAGCATTTAAAACAGTTAAGTACATTTTTTTTAACCAAGAACAAAATTGCTAAATAATAAATATAACGATAGTTGCATATAGTTTTTTTTGGGAAGAAAGATGGCCAAGAGAAGTACTAATTTTTCATCAGACGAAGTCGAGTTGCTGAAAACATTGGTACATAAACGATGGGACAAAATTGAGTGCAAAAAATCGGATTCATTAACATGGAAACAAAAGCAGTGTAGTTGGGAAGACTTAAGTAAAGAATATAATTGCAACAGCATATCTCTTGAACACCGTCCAGCGAATATATTAAAAAAGAAATGGGATAATATAAAAAAAACACTAAAACAAAAAGTGACTGCTGAAAAATCCTATATTAAAGGAACTGGTGGTGGACCACCCAAAAATGTATCGGTGTATAGTGTATCCGAAATGGAAACACTTGATCTTCTTACCACTCAAGCAACCGGAGATTATGCAGTATTTGATTGTGATGGTGACTATGAACTAGGTTAGTTGTATTTTATAGCTGTATACTAAAAACTATTTTATAATGTATAATGAAATCAAATATTTTTATAAAGACATTTCTTATAATAACAATGAAAATGAAATTTCAAACAATCCATCAACATCAAAAATAGAATTGAATTCAGTATCCAGTAATCCTGGAAGGCAAGATTGGGATGATTATTCGCCAGCATTATTAAAGACTCCATTATCTAAACAATTAGTATCTTCACCATCAGATTCTGTACAGGTTACTATTATTATCACATTACATTTTTAATTTAATATTTTAGTTTTTACTCATGTTAACTTTATAATCATCCAATATCAAAATTGTTTTCTGTTAAAATTTGAAGTAATTAATTAAATTAAATTAAATTAATTAAATTAAATAAATTAAATTAAATAAATTAAATTAAATAAATTAAATTAAATTAATTAAATTAAATTAAATTAAATTAATTAAATGTAGATATAATTTAAGGAAGAACATTTTACTGTTATAATTGTTTTCTATAGGAAAAAGTTACTTCTGTATATGAAAAGATACCCAAAAAGTGTACAGGCACAACTACCAACAAAAAATGGTGTAATCTTGCAGACGAAAAAATGAAAATTGCATGCTTAAATAAGACTAAAATTGAACTTGAAATTTCTCAAATGAAAGAAAAACATGCAATTGAAATGGAAACATTAAAAGTTGAGTTAGAAATTAAAAAAAGGAAATTAGAATTAATGAACTAAATTAATTTCATCAAATATTACATTACAATAAATTACAATATAAATAACCAAAAGTTCCTTGTTATTTAATTTTTTTTTTTTTTTTTTTTATTTTTTTTAATTCATATTATTACAATATTATTATTACAAAATTCATATAAGTAACAAAAAGTCTCTTGCTATTTAATTGTTTTTATATTTTTTAACTTTTATTCATATTATTACAATATCAAGTTTCTCAAAAAAAGTCATATTTGTATTTTTATTTTTTTATTATTTGTTCATTGAAAAGACCTCTAGGTCTTCATCAATGCTTATCACAAGTGGGTAGTAGGGAAATCATGTGATCTATTTATCAATGTATATATCACTGTATGCATGATACTACCCCCCTTCTCCTGCAAGAGGAGGCATGTGCGGTCTTCACTCCCAATGGAGTGGGACCTAGTTGGAAACCAGATGACGCAATCGGACGACAGCAGGGGGAAATGGTGATCACGTAGAACCACACCAATTTATTTTGCACTGAGCTATGAATCGAACCGATGACTGTGTGAGTCGTAGTCAACTGCTTGACCACTGCGCCACTCTGGCCCCAAAAAAAGTCATATAAGTAACAAAAAGTCCCTTGTTATTTAATTGTTTTTATATTTTTTAACTTTTATTCATATTATTACTATTTTAAGTTTCTTAAAAAAGTCATATAAGTAACAAAAAGTTCCTTGTTATTTAATTTTTTTTATATTTTTTAACTTTTATTCATATTATTTCAATATTATTATTACAAAAGTCATATAAGTAACAAAAAGTCTCTTGCCATTTAATTGTTTTTATATTTTTTAACTTTTATTCATATTATTACAAAAGTCATATAAGTAACAAAAAGTCTCTTGCTATTTAATTGTTTTTATATTTTTTAACTTTTATTCATATTATTACAATATCAAGTTTCTCAAAAAAAGTCATATTTTTATTTTTATTTTTTTATTATTTGTTCATTGAAAAGACCTCTAGGTCTTCGTCAATGCTTATCACAAGTGGGTAGTAGGGAAATCATGTGATCTATTTATCAATGTATATATCACTGTATGCATGATACTACCCCCCTTCTCCTGCAAGAGGAGGCATGTGCGGTCTTCACTCCCAATGGAGTGGGACCTAGTTGGAAACCAGATGACGCAATCGGACGACAGCAGGGGGAAATGGTGATCACGTAGAACCACACAAATTTATTTTGCACTGAGCTATGAATCGAACCGATGACTGTGTGAGTCGTAGTCAACTGCGTGACCACTGCGCCACTCTGGCCCCAAAAAAAGTCATATAAGTAACAAAAAGTCCCTTGTTATTTAATTGTTTTTATATTTTTTAACTTTTATTCGTATTATTACTATTTTAAGTTTCTTAAAAAAGTCATATAAGTAACAAAAAGTCCCTTGTTATTTAATTGTTTTTATATTTTTTAACTTTTATTCATATTATTACTATTTTAAGTTTCTTAAAAAAGTCATATAAGTAACAAAAAGTTCCTTGTTATTTAATTTTTTTTATATTTTTTAACTTTTATTCATATTATTACAATATTAAGTTTCTTAAAAAAGTCATATAAGTAACAAAAAGTTCCTTGTTATTTAATTGTTTTTATATTTTTGTAATTTAAATTTTATAAATAATTTTAAAATATTATCACAATTTTATATTTTGTTTTAAACTGCTTCTAATATTATTAAATAACAAAATGCAATACAATTGTGTTATATTAATTTGATTATATTCTTATAATATAGTTTAACTAACAATATGATGTGAAATATATAAACACTGATGGTATTATTTTTACAATAAATGTTCAAAATATTGTACATATCTGTTTCTTAAATAATTATTATTATTATTAATGTGAATATTATTTGGAACATTATTTACAAAGTTAATGGCTTCTTCAATTTCTCTAGGTAATGGAGGTAAAGCACAATGTTGTTCTTTATCTATTGTTGCAATGTTATGTAAAATAGCTGTTGCTATAATTAAACATTGTGCTTTACTTACGTTTAACCTGATCCCAGTAGATAAAATAGGGAATCGTCGTTTCCAGACACCAAATGCTCTTTCTATAGGATTTCTAGTTCTTATTTGTGCTTCATTAAATAGGTTCTCTGCTGGAGTATTTACATTTTGAAGTGGAGTAATACAAAAGATTTTCAAAGGATATCCACCATCTCCTAAGAGAATACTGTCACCGAATTCCCTGTTTTGAAAACGTGAATATATTTTGGAATGTTGAAATATTCGCGAATCATGGGCTGACCCCTGCCACCGTGAAACTACATCAAGAAATTTTAGATTTGAATCACAAATTGCCTGAACATTGATTGAAAAAAACTGCTTCCTATTTCTGTAAATTTCTGCATTTAATCCACCTGTAAAACCAATTTATTCTTAATTTATAATAACTAGAGGAAAGATAGTAATTATTATGTAGGTACATACCAGGTGACTGTATTTTTACATGCGTACAATCCAATGCACCAACAACTTTAGGAAATTTTGCAATATTATAAAAATCTTTTTTAATATTTTGAATAACAATTGGATCATTTGGAAATGTTAAAAATGTAGATTTTAATTCGACTATAGCTTGTAAAACCTTCCATATGTGTTTTCCAGCAGTTGTTTTATGGATCCCTGCAAAATCTCCTACTGTAATTAACATACCACTAGATGCAAGGAAACGTATTGTAATTAAAATCATTTGTGCCGGTGTAACTGCATGATTCCTAAATATATAAAATATAATAATACTATTATTAAAAATATTTATATTATAGGAATCCATTCTTACCGGTCAGTAGACGATTGAATTTTGAAAGTGATTAGGTCCAATACAATATTCACACATCGTTTTGTTAAACGAAATCGATTAAAAAATTCGTTTTCGTCCCACTCGAGAAAATTATCGGTTCGGTTTCGAAAAACGCGTTGTTTTCTTGGCTGACCAAGTCTATTCACAAATGCGATTATAGTTTCATCATCACTTGAACTTGATGAAGAATCCATAATTTTACGAGGTTTTTTTTAAAAATATAATAGTTACCAGTCAAGTAGTTAATGTAGAGTCGTTCAACTAGTCTGTTAACTGTTTATTAAAATGTTGTTTATCAATCAATAATATCATAGATAAACCACACCTGACCAGCTTAAACCATACCTTGAGCTTTCCTTAAGATAAGCCTCGAAAAAGTAGTGTTTATCTCTTAAACCTTGATTGAAATACGGAAAAATATAGTTAAGCTTTACTTAGCCTTAAGCTTAAGCTTAAGTATACATTGAAATACCGGCCCTAAGAATATTCTCACTAACTTTTAATTATTCTTCTAGTTTTCAATGTGGTGGTTCATCTCAAACGCGATATCCATATAACCTTAGAAGAAAGAGGCACCACTGTCTTGATTCTTCATCAGAAAATGAATTTTAAATAATTGCTGCTCGATGCTACTTCTCCAACTGCTCATATAAAATATAACAAGATGTTAACCCGTCATGACTCGCACGTATAATTTGAACACCGTTAATCGCGCGTAGAGCGATTCGCTCACCTAGTATATTTTATCATAAATGTAATATTTTATAACAAATAATTGATAAATCATAAAATAAACCAATTTTGAATATTCTATATTAATATATTGAAAAAAAAATGAATATAATTATACTGACTAATGTGCTATGAAATGTAATTTTATAAACTGTTTTCTGTAAAATCATAATGAGAAAATAAATAAAATGTATGCATGAATTATTTTTACAAACTCAAACAAACTTATCATCTAAATCTTCGTTGTTTCCATTGCACAAACTGCATAGGGCTAATGTGTGTTCTTTACATAATGGCACAGAGAACCTTGCACATTTTACCTAGGTATAAAATATACAATAATACATTTTATAATTATTTGAGCTTAGAATGACGGATGATAGCATTGCAGAGAGAAATCAGAAAAGCACTGCAAGCGTGTTTTCCAAAATCAACCTTCCCCTTATATATATTCCATATTATACGAGCAGTTTGGGGCTGGCTAGGGAACAGTAGTCACCAAATCCATAACAATGATCGAAAACATTAGAAAATATAAAAAGTTATGTATGCCACAAATGAGGATGAAAGAAATTAACATGGTTAGTTGTTCAAAAAAATATATTAATTATTTAAATTTACGTAGACAAATTATACAAAAGAAATACGGAATGGTGCTTGTGTTTTCGTTCTGAATTTTCAATAAGAGGGGATGACACTAATAATATTGTTGAAGCTTCAATTTGGATATTTAAAGACAATGTACCTACTTGAAATGCAAAGCATTTAATATGTGTGTCTTAGCAGATTTTATTAGCACGGTTTTTGAAAGGTATCATAAAGTACGATAAGAGGATGTCAGCCCTCTAGCCCACGCGCAACATAGACAAAAAGCATTTACGTAGAATCGTTTTTTCAATGTTTTTAAGTAATCTTAGAGTAATATCACACATTACAAAAAAGATAGAGAATAATATTTTTGAGGGAATGTCATATCGATTTGTCTAAATTTTGTCTCATAACAATTTAAACATAATTTTGAAAGTCGATTACAAAGTCAAATAACAATAAAACATAAAATCGATATGTCATTTCCGTCGATCACCGAAATAGTACCTATATATATCACGTACCCATATATCTAACTCGACCCCACGCCATCGCCTCGCCATGTCGGCTGCCCTCGGAGAGGAAGGTTTTCCTTCGGGAAAGAAACAGCAGACGGCGCGTACGGTTCTCGCGGCCGTCTAAGCGGAGGTGTGCGTATTACCGGTGACCTCCCCCCATAGAGTAATATAGAGATGCCGTATCGTATCTCGGCAATACAACTGTTCTGAAGAAAAATGTAAGGTCATTGTGAGTCACTTTACGACCAGATTTTAACTAGATGGCGTTTTCACGCCTAAACTTGATTGATAATACAAGTGATAAACTTAAAAGTGTAAACAATAAACATTGCAAAATATAAAGTATTAAAGTTTATACTTTATAGGTATTATTACAAGTTCACATACGTTTTATATATTTTAAACTTTGTAGTTTTGTGCATTTTTGTAACTGTGAACAGTACATAATGCCAAGTTGTGTTGTTTGTGGAAGAACCCGAAATGCCAAATCAAAAGAAAATAATATTACGTTTCATAGGTAGGCAAATATAAAAGTTTAGTATTGTGCATCAACTGTTTATTTTGTAATATATGTTACAATATTATGTACTCAGAATAATAACTATTCATAATAAACCATTTTCTACTTATTTATTCTATGATTGTTTTTGTACCAGGTTATCTCATGATGTAAGTGTCCAAAAGAAATGGAATGAATTTTTTATTGAAAATAATATAAACATTAATGACACAAGTAAAAATACCTTAATTTGTTCTGGCCATTTTGATTCAAAATGTTTTCTTCAGTATAAAAAAACAAGGCAGTTAACTCGAAATGCAGTTCCAACTATTATTATATCTCGTGTTTTTAGTGTGAGTTATTTTATGATTTTATGTTTTTTCAAACTATTTTAACAAAATGATTTTCATCATAGGCAAAAAATGTATATCCAGAAATGTCTAGATCTTCGACTTCGTCTACTATATTACCTACTGTTGCTTCTAAACCAGAAATCAAAGTATTAAATAATTATGTTTGAAATTTATAATAAAAAATTATTTTAATTTTATTTGTTTCTAGATACTGACTAATAATGTTTATTGTGATGGTGTGTCTACATTGGATGATGTTGTTTCTGTGCCAGACTCAAATATTACTATAAACATTATTCTGTCAGAGTCAGTACCTGTATCAAGTGAATCTTCATCAACATTTGAAATTCAGAAGCCTAGTTGTCAGGTGATAACAGTATTATATTTTAGAGTAGTAAATTCTATTAATTTTTTTTTCTTCTAGAAAAATTATTCTTCATGTTATGTTGCCGCAAGTCAGCCAGAAAATACTGATACACCCAAATGGCAATTTTTAAAGCGTGGAATTCATAAGCTCACCAGTGAAATAAAAATAAAAAACAAAGAGTTGAAGGTATTAAAGCAAACCATTCGTCGCCAAAACAAAAAAATAGTTTCATTAAAAACAATTATATCCAAACTTCAAAAGGAAAATTTGATTAATGATGAAGCCAGTAATGTTTTACTTGATTCCTTTGGTAAGCATACACATTTAATTAGTAATTGGGCAAAAAAAAATCTGGGGCACAAAGTACCAACAAAAATATTCTCCAGAAATCAGGCAGTTTGCTTTATCTCTTCACTTTTTTTCTTGCAAAGCTTATAGTTATGTGCGAAAGCAATTCAATATAGTCTTGCTTCACCCAAGAACGCTTAGCAAATGGTACTCTTCTGTTAATGCCAATCCTGGCTTCACAGAAGAGTCATTAAAAATGCTATCGCTTAAAGCTCAAACTTCAAGTGATCCAGTTATATGTTCCCTTATGCTGGATGAAATGGCCATTCGCCAACATATTGACTATGACGGAACTAATTACTATGGACACATCGATTTTGGAAATGGCATAAATAATGATAGCTTGGCTGCTGCAAAGGAGTGTTTGGTAATTATGATCGTCTCAGTAAATGAAAACTGGAAACTTCCAATTGGCTACTTCCTTGTAAATAGCTTAAATAGTTCACAAAAAGCTGAATTAGTTAAGCATGCGTTGAACTTATTACTAAATATTAAAAATCTAACTGTTGTAAGCTTAACTTTTGATGGTTGCTCTACCAACGTTACCATGTCTCAGCTACTTGGCTGTAATTTTAATGCTGATAACTTGAGCACTAGCTTTTTATTTAATGACCATAAGATTGTTGTTTTATTAGACGCGGCGCACATGGTAAAATTAGTTAGAAATGCTTTAGGTGAAAAAAAAAGTTTCTTGACAATGAAAACAATATAATCGATTTTGAATTTATCCCAAAATTATTTATACTATAAGAAAAAGAAGGCTGTCACTTGGGGAACAAGTTGATAAAACAACATATATTTTATTACAACCAAAAAATGAAGGCGAAACTTGCAACGCAGTTATTAAGTCAGTCTGTAGCTGATGCATTAAAATTTTGTAAAAATAATCTTATGTTAAAATAATTTTCTGATTGTGATGGGAACATAAGATTTATTGAAATATTTAATAAAGCTTTTGATATCTTAAACTCTAGGTCAATCAATTGTATTGGTAGTAAGAAAGCCTTGTGTAGAGAAAATTTTATGAATATTTCAAATTTTGTTGATGAATTTAAAATATATATTAAAGGATTGAAAGTTAAAGAAAATATTAATGATGACAATTATGTACCAATCTTAAAATCAAAGAGAAAAACCGGATTCATTGGATTAATAATATATATTATAAACTCCATGTTGAAATTATATTACACTTTAATAGATTATTTAAAAATGCATAAGTTAAGTCAAGACCATATAGAGCTGTTTTTTGGATGTATAAGATCTCAAGATGGATATAATAATAATCCAACATCTAAACTCAAGTTCTGAAACACTTTTTAAATAATTCTATAATATTTAGTTCTTTGAAAACTCATAGTCAAGAAAGCAGCACCCCATTATCGGATCACCCAACTCTTTTGATTAAATCAATTGCTTCCACAAACATCAATTTGAAAGTCAAACATGCATTAAAATCCTGTAACGAAACACATTCAATGCGCATGTGGTATAATAAATTAACACTTTTCAAAGGACAATGAATACAACTTTTATTTTTATTATTTATAATGCTTATGCTACCTGTATGTTTTCAAATTAAATTTTATAAGAACTCAAGATAATGTTTATAATTATATATTTTTTTTAAGATTAAGAAAATTATATAGCATTGGTGGAAAAGCCGCTAAAAAAAACGGGTAATTTGTTATGAATATTATTTTACTTATAATTAAGTCAATAGATACATTTCCATGATTAAGTTTAGAATAATTTATTGTTCTATTTTTTCTATATATTATTAATTGTTTTCAAGTTATTGTACATATTATTTGTATGGTGAAATTTAAACTACTAAAGCCTCAGTGCATTTATATTTTCAGTTGTTGAGGTATTGTCAAGATGTTGTTCAGATATTTTCTATTATTTTTAATTAATTATGTATTTTTTATGATAATTACTCCTAAATAAAGCTCATTTCAAGTAAAAATAATATTTTTTGTCTTCTGTTTTATACTACTCTACGTCTACGATAGTTTATGCCGCCATCAGTTTCGTCACAACTACTATCTTATTATAATAATAACAATTATTATTAATAATTCACAGTACATTCATTTATTATGCAAAAACGCATAATAATAAATTTATTATACTGTACAGTTAAAATGTTTATGTTATTTTGTAAAAGATAAAATTAAACAATAGTTTTGTTCCTTGCTATCTGGTCACACTGCAAGTAGTCCTCTTTCGCCTTAATACAAAATCGAACGGCTCCTCTATATTAACCTATGCCTCCCCCCTGGTCCAGCCAGCCGGCCAAGTCCCCGAAAAAGTTCCTGAACTACGTTCCCCTGGCCGGCGTTACATCCAAATGACGGAGCTCCGCAGGTACATACCCAAATTTCTCCCACTCTACCATCAAGTCACCGCACTAAATTCCCCCACTCGCTACGCACAACCGAGGAAGTCCATCCGAGGAAGTGGCGGTGACGGTGGTAGTGGCCAGAGTTGATAGCAGCCAGCGTTTGGGAAGTTTTAATGGTGGGAATGCTTGAGATCGGACGAATTTTGGTCATCGCCCAGAAGCGTTCTCTCGTTAGTGTTAGTATAGTAGCCAGCGCGTACACCATTATATTATTAATCGGTATTATTAATTACTGTTTTTGCATATTTGTTAGAACAACTAAAATAATAATAAACAAAAAAACGAGCACACCATTTCATTCTGGGGAAGTAAAACATCTTTCATAAGTATTGGGTTGTTCTGTTTGACAGACTTAAGTGAATTAGGGAGAGGAAGAAAAATCAATACAATAAAAAAAAAACACTGAAAATACACACTGAAAATATTCAATTTAAAAAAGAAAGAAAAGTATGTTTATTAGCTGCAATCGATTTCATGTATTTCCATTCTTTCATCTACAACAGAATTCTACAACAATCTACAACAGTTCATTGGTTTAGCAAGGGCTACGGTAAAGTAGGATAAAAAACTGAAAGATTTTGTGCTGCGCACTCGTATTTATAAGCTTGGTCAATATAAGCGGCGCTGTGATTGGATATTGCGATACAGTTGGTTGTCCGTGGCATTCGTCGCCGCTGCTCTCCAAGATACGTCCCCACAGAATTTCGTCGTCGTAGGTCCATGTTTGTCACCTTGTCAGTGGCCGCCGAGTGTTGCGCCAGTCCCGTGTTCTGTTCCTGACTCGGCTGGCCGCCCGACCGACCAGCGCTAGCGTGCCCTGTCGACCATGTACCATCGACGAACAAGGCCGAGTCAGGAACAAAACACGGGACTATGTCACATGACAAAAAAAAAAGGTATGTCAGCAATATATTTGATACGCATAACATGGCGGTCGGCTTCCGCCTATTATAAATTTTTCTCTTATCATAATATCATGTAAATTGTAAACAAGGTTAATTAGTTAGTTTCTAAAAATCTTGAATTTATTGTAAATACGTTCGACGTCGTTCTGAGCCCTGAAAAATAATTTCTGATTTTTTGAAATATGGGAATTTTTATTTAATTTTATATATTTGTTTTGTAAAAATAAAACTAAATAGACAGGTAGTTAAGTTACTGGTCACATGTAATGATGAAATGATAGTTGGTAATACATTCATATTAATATTATATTATTATTCATTCTTATATTTGTAATTTTTATTTGTAAATAATATAGGTAGTACATACAAATTGTATAATTTTATTAATTTATTAATTTTTTTTTATCTCTTGTTTGTAATTTTTGGTCTATGATTTGTCTATTTAAATTGTTGAGGCGTATGTACAAGCTCAGACAAAACACTGAACAACCTCTGTTGGGATATTAAGATGTTCAATGTGTGGTGTCAGTGTATTGGTAAGATTTTTAAATATTTGTTTTTCATTTGACAGACCGTCTCCATTCAAGTTTTTGAAATATTTTTCGATTATTTGTACTGCTTGGAAAAGATTATCGGATGGAGTCTTAAGATTGCCTTTACTAACAAAGTCTATCCAATTTGGATTTTTCGGTAGGGTGACCAGACGTCCTCTTTTACGAGGATTTGTCCTCTTTTTATAAGTGTCCTCGTTTGTCCGGGCTCTTTTAAATAAAAAGTCAAAATGTCCTCTTTTTTACACGTAGTCTGTATTCAGTGGTAAAACGTATTTTAAAGATATTGTATTTCCAAAAAATAATTTATAGAAGTTGTGATAACATGAGTAATGCACACGATTATAGATAAAATTCTGATTATGGGTTGTTATGGTGGTAGTCCTGTAGGTACTATATTGTGGTGATGGATGATAAGATATTGTGATAAGATTCAGAAGAACTTTCTTTGAATTATTGATATTATTATTATTAATATTACTATCACAGTATAGTTATTATTAGAACTAACAATGGAATAGGTATATAATATGCTACAAAATATAAAAACACAAGCCAATTGACTTTCCTAAGACAATGATAAAACCAAAACAAGATAATAAATAAATATTTATTGATCAAGACTTTTTAAAAAAAAAATAGCTAATAGTGAATACAATAATATCTAAATAGTCATTATTGTTTTTAAAAATGCCCAAGAGAAAATGTGTCTTCAATGATCGACTGAAGGAATCATATAAATGTTTTGTTGATGGCCGTGACGTTAGTGAAGCTAAATGTATCATCTGTGATTGCTATGTTTCAGTTGCCAATAAAGGTATGTTTTCCTTCAACAGATTTATATATTTTAAATTCATTAATATGCTTAGTATTTTTAAATTTTTGACAGGGTCTTATGATTTAAAAGCTCATTTAGACACAACTAAACATAAGTCAAGAATAGCTAGTTCTGCGGTTTCATCATCAAACAATTTAGGTAATTTTGTTATTAACAAAAATACACCTGAAGTTTTGAAAGTTAGTGCAGTGGAGGGTACACTCGCATTTCATACAGTTGTACATCACCATAGTTATCGATCTATGGATTGTACCCCTGCAATCTTACGTTGTATGTTTGATGACTCTAATACTGCTAAAAAAATAAGTTGTGCACGAACTAAAACTGAAGCAATTGTAAATAATGTACTGGCACCACATTCTCTGAAAGTTATGGTTGAATGTTTAAAATGCATACCTTTTATTAGTATTGCTACAGATGCAAGTAATCATGGTAACACAAAAATGTTTCCAGTTCTTATTCAATACTATGATTATTTGAATGGCGGAATTAATGTTAAACTTATTGATCTCAAAAATACAAAAAATGAAACTTCAGATACTGTTAGTGAATTATTGTTGGAATCACTGAATAAAAATAATATAAAAAGTAAATGTGTTGCATTTGTTGGAGATAACACTAACACAAATTTTGGAGGCATTAATCGTAAATCTGGTCAAAACATATTTTCAAAACTTAAATCTAGTGTTAATAAAAATTTGCTTGGTATTGGTTGTCCTGCTCATATTTTGCACAATGCCATACACCATGGTGTGGATCAATTTGATATGTTTGATATTGAATCAATAATTCTTAAAATTTACAACTATTTTTCTATTTACACAGTTAGAACAGAATCACTGAGAGACTTTTGTGAGTTTACAGATATTACATACAGAGAATTACTGTATCACAGCAAGACAAGATGGTTAAGTTTATTTCCTGCAATTAACAGAATTTTGCAAATGTTCCCTGCGTTAAAATCATATTTTGTATCACAAGACCAAACACCTAAAGCACTATTAAACTTTTTTGAAAATGACTTTAGTGAACCTTTTTTACTTTTTGTACATTCTTTGATGAGTACTTTTCATAACAGTTTGGAAAAAATAGAAAATGAGAGCAATTCAATCTGTGAAATAATAAATATAGTTGAAAATATTTTGACAAATCTAAAAGGTAGAACAACAGAAAAATTTATACCCTTGGCCGTAAAAGCAATTATAAAACATTTGAGAGAAAATGGAGAAGAAATTGCCTGTGATAATTTTATTGAACATTGCTTATGTATATATTCCTCTACAACCAGTTATTTAGAAAAATGGACTATGTCATTAATGCAATTTAAAGTAATTTAATTTATCCAGTTTGTTTATTAATTATTTTTAATCAAAAATTATTTTTCAAATTATTCAGGTATTTAAATGGATGGACATTCAGAAATCTGTTCCTATAGATTACAATGAAGTTGAAGAATGTATAACTTTCTTAAAGTCTCTAAATGTTTGTATTGATGATGTACAATTATTTGACCAGATTCAAAATTTAAAAACATTTATTAGTATTCAAGATGATACATATTTCTTAGAAAAATCTCCAAATAAGTTTTTATTGTTTTTTTCTTCGAATCAAAACATAACAACATTTTCTGAAATTTTGAAAATTGCACAATTTTTTTTTGCTATTCCAGGACATAACGCTAGTACTGAGAGAGTATTCTCACTTATAACAAGTCAATGGACTAAAGAACGTAACCGTTTCTTATTGGAAAACATTAAGGGCGTTATGATGGTTCAATTTAATTTTAAACATTTTAAATGTGCTGATTTTTTTAAATACTTGAAAGATCAAAAAAACAATTATATTTTAAAAGAAATATCTAGTTCTGACAAGTATGGATTGAATTCTAAATAATGTTTAAAAGTTTTTAAGGTAGTTTAAAAAGGTTAAAAATAAATGTTTTGAATTTGCGTTTAGTTTTGGTTGATTATTTTAATTTTATTGTATCTAATAGATATTTTAGATTTTTAATATGCTGTTTATATTGTGCTTCAATCGGTCAACTGAGTATAAAAAATTGTGTTAAATACTAAAATACATAACACAAGTATGTTTTGTATATTATGAATAATTTTAGAGTACCTACTCATAAAGTCTTAAAATACATTAACGATTGTATAATACAAGTTGTGTATCCATATTCCGTGTAGGTATCAATTACAAACATGTATTAGTAAACAATAAAAAAAGTCCTCTTTTTTTATAAGAGACATCTGGTCACCCTATTTTTCGGTGACTTAGGACTCCCAACTAATTCGGGATACCTGGTAGCAAATCGACTTGCAACATATCCAGCTACATACTGTGCGATCTCTGCTTCTATCTGGTCAAATGGCTCTTCAATTTCCATCTGAAATAATAATCAGTAGGTAGTATTAAAAATCTTACTTTTTAAAATATGCATTACAACGTTTAATATGTTTTATTTATATTTACCTCAAACTGTTGTAGAAGATCATGAAGCGGTTGTGGAACTACCATATCTACTACACCTTTGCTGTATTGAATTTTAGCTGTATCTTGTGTGTCTTCATTCAGTATATAACTTTGTATCATCTCCTGTGTGAAAGTTTGGCAATCATCTAATTCTAGTAAATTAGATTCTGAGCTTTCTTCTACATTGGTGTTATTGGTAAATATAACATCGGAATGTTTACCAAGTATATACCACCTTAGACTAAAGAATTATGTTTTATATTTTATTAGCTATAAATAAATTACATTATAACCATTAATGTTCTATGTTATCGAAATTGAATACCAGTATTCAAAGTCTAGTGCTATTATGCTATGTTACCGCTTGCACATCCGCTCATCCTTTTTAAAAAACTAAATAGATGTTCCAAAACGTCTTGGTTCAATTTTCGAGTTAATATGTAATCAAGACCGTGATATTTTTGTAAATCGAGGAATACATTTTTCAGAGACAAATTGCATATTAAAATTCCTTTATTAAAAGAAACCATACATATTAATGTAGTATCAATAATGGTTACAAAATTAAAAGTCAATTTTACCTTTCTGGAAAGGTAACATGTTTTTTTCTTTTCCTCCAGATTTAAAATTATGTACCCTCATGTTTTGTATGAAACTACTCATTTCATCTAGGATATCATTTTGACTGTTCAAATTCAAGCCATAGCCACCTACCTTATAACCTTTCCACACCTTTGTCAAATTTTTGATTTGTATTGAACAAGTCAAACCATTTATTAAATAATGATATCATTTCAGCTGCCTGTTTTGTAAATATATTATGTGGATATTAAGAACTTTTAATTCATATTAGATGTAGTTAACATTTTATTTATTGTTATTTCAAATTGCACTTTTCCAATTGTACTTTTCTATATATTTTTTTTCACCATAATAGGCGATTGCTTTTGATACGGAATTAGAAAGCAACTGTACTGCCAGCCTGACATTCATACGCCCTGGTCCATTTGTTAAAATATGCCTTTCAGAATTTTTATGAGCTAATCTATGGCCATGTTTTGAATCTAAATTAAAAAGCTCCTGAAATATATTCTTTCCAACAAATGTGCCATTTGGTAGAATAAATCCTCTATAAAGATTGTACTATTAGTCATAAAAACATTAGTTGAAAACAATGAATACTTACTTATCAAGTAAATGATTTTTTGTCAGCTTTACAAGGTGTGGCACATCTACAAATACATGGATCTGTCTTTTACTACACGGATGCTCAAATGAAGTTTAAATCTCTCCATAAACATATTTTTTGGCCCCATATCATTTACCATAGAAATTGTTTCATATCCAACATTGTACAACTCTTTTATGATATTTAACAAAAGGTCTTTTGTCATGGCCGTATCAAAGTTATAGTAAATTGGTTGTTTCCAATTACTAACAAGACCTTTAAAAAATAATTTATAATATATTATAGAAAATTAATTATTTTAGTCTTAAAAAAAAACATTATCAAAGTAGGATTTTATTTTGTCAGTACCTCGAGCAACAACAGTCTGTACACATTTATATGGGCCTAAAACTTCTTCATTCTGCTTATCAAAACAAATCCTACTAGAGATATATGTTTCATCAAAACTTATAATATATAGTTTGTCAATCGGCCTCATTAATTCACCTTTGATAAACATTTTATTGTATAAATTATTAATAAATAATTTCTTTATATTTGAATTGCAAGTATTTTTTTTTGTTTTTACCTTTTGATTTCATGAGAGAAAGTACATGTGTTAATAACCCAGGACTAATGGAACATGTTGATGCCCATGTTCGAAGCGTTGACAAAGCTTAAGAAATTAAAATGTATGTTAAAACATTTGTTTAAAAGTATTATTAAATGGTTCTGCATTATTTTGTATTAACCTGGTAAGGGCATGAGTTTCTTTGTTCTTAAGAAGCGGTACATTTTGGGAGATATACTTCTTAAAGTGATTGCAGAACAAATATCTTCAGTAGTCCACTTGGGAACTGTTTTTTTTTGGATGCAATATTAACTGGATTTGGGTGGGCGTAAAAACAATAACTTTTTGTTTAAACATTTATGGCATAAAACACAATAACTTGGTTATAATGACCATAACGTATCATCTAAGGATTGCAAAAATAATAATTTGTTAAGATGTTTTGGGGTTAAACGATTACTTTGATTACTTAAAGTTAGTCCAGCTTTAGAAAACAACCTCTCACTTGGTACAGATGTTGCAACAGTTGACAAATATTTTATTGCAATGTTTGACAATATGGGATATACACTTTTCATATCTTTAAATAAGTGAAGAGGATTGTCTGATAACCGAGCCACGCTTGATTTCAAGTACAAATTTAGTTCATTTGGAAACCCTATGTCATCTACGTCTGGTAGATTGTTGTACCATAGATTCATTTTCTTGCCATAAATTGAAAGGTTTTGCTTCATCATGTTCTAAAACAAAATAAATATATACATATAATAATATTATAATACAGTTTTTTTTTTTAAATTTAATTTCTTGAAGTTTCCATACCTGTTATTGTATCACTGTCACTTTGATCTTGGTTTTGTTTTATCTCGTCAGAAATATATTTTAACGTCTTAGAGAGTGCCAATGGATCTTTAAAATAAATCTTTTTAAAACGTGGATCTAAAACTGTTGCTATGCTTAAAAGTGCAACACTTTCAACTGAACCAAAACGCTTCTCACAGTGAAATAAGATTTCTTTTTTCAACTGAATGCCTAATTCTTGTGTAGGTTTGAATTGGCTGATGTTTTTAACCATAATGTATATCATAGGAATAACCATACTTGAAGTTATATATTTTTGACCACAAAGTTCTTTGGTAGATGCTTAAATAGGTCTTAATAAATCTATAATATCAGAAATATCATTGATCGCGCTGTAATATGTTTATGCACAATATCATTAATTATTTTGCTTAGTTTAGTGAAGCGTTCTAACATGTAATAAGTACTGTTCCATCTGGTTGCCACCTCTTGAATAAGTTTCCCATCACCATTGGTTGCTTTTCGCAGTTCGTCGCTTGCCACAACACTATGCTTAAACCATTTAATAATATTTTTCACTTTTGAAATTAGTTCTGTCAGTTTGGAGACACTTGAAATTGCATTCTGTGCTACCAGATTCAGTTTATGTGCAAAGCAAAGAATGTGTTTTTTTTTCCAAAAGATAGCTTTAGTCATGTTTGCCGCTCCATCGGTTACCACTGAAACTATTTTTTGTTTGGTAATATTCCATTCTACGCAAACATCTACCAATTTAGTGGCTATATATTCACTTGTATGTCTCTCGTCTAGTTCATATACTCCTAATAATGCTGCGTTGAATTTATATTGATCAACCAAGTGAATAGTAACACCAATATAACTCCTAGTTTGGATGTCTGTCCAAATATCTGTGGTTAAAGTGAAACATTGTACATTTTTTAATTTTTCCATAAAAATTTCCTTCATTGCATCATATTTTTCAAATATTTTGCTAAGAATATATCGACGACTGGGTACTTTAAAATTTGGTGAAACTGTCTTCATTAAGTATTTAAACCCTGCATCTTCGACTATGCTTAATGGCTGATTGTCTTTACAAATCATAAACATAATTGCATGGATATTTTTTTCGGATTTGACACCACCTTCTATAATTATGCCATAACACCAAATGATTCTGAAATCGTTTTTTGCCGTTTAAATGCTCCCATAAAAGTTTCATTGGATACGTTATGGTCTTTATTTTGTTCAATGGAACTTGCAGGTAAATCATGAATATTTGATGTTGATGCCACAGTAATCTCGGATACTGATGCCTCAGGATTCTTTGGTTTATCTTTATTAGATAATAAAGTATTTTTATGTTTGCTCTTTA
Organism: Macrosiphum euphorbiae; assembly: GCA_949089665.1. NCBI lineage: Eukaryota > Metazoa > Arthropoda > Insecta > Hemiptera > Aphididae > Macrosiphum > Macrosiphum euphorbiae. Next base: position 44,258,561 of record CARXXK010000002.1, on the reverse strand, counting down.
AATGTCCATTCATATTAGATGTGTTACCTAAAAAATATGTTATGAAATAAATGTTGTGCTCCACTTAGCATACGATAAACCAGAATAAATATGCAAATGTTGAAATGCATACAAATCTACGCTCTACATAGGTATTATAAGTAGGGTCCGGAACTTGAAGCATTTACATCTTTTTATCTAATGCTTGTATTCGAGGCACATCTTTATAGAAATTTGACTTGTGCCATGCAGAATTCAATAATACAAATTTAATTTTGCATTTATTGCATTTTTTCGGTAATTCTCAGTTGTAAGGTTATTTTTTAACAATTTTAGTGAATTTTATGCATTTTTCTACTTTTGTATGTATATTTGCATTTTACTTGCTAAAAGAACATATTTCATTCCATATTATTTTGATAAAATTTAATATTTAAAAAAACTAACATATTATATTGTATAGCTGAATCCTTCAATTATTTACGTATTGACATTATTTGTATCTTATTGTTTTAGATTTTTTTAGGCCCCGTGCAGTCGTGAGTTATTTTGAAGTGAGAAACCCCTGTGTTATTGTAATTTCGATTTGATTGGTTTACCCAGCATAGATTTATATAATAAATATTTTAGACTTTACTATCGGACAATCGACAATCTTTTTTTTTTAAATATTAAACACGTTTTAATAGTTAAGTCATTCAGTGCAACACATTTATTGTTAAAAAGTATTCAAACAATATTTATATTACACATTAATTGTTTTTAGTATATAACTTTAGTTTAAATTGTTTAGGTAATAAAAACATATTTAATGTATACAAAAATTTGCGTAATTTAAATTCATATGAATAAAATAATAAATAATTCATTAAAAAATATGATTGATAAATATTTTTTATGAACTATGATGTCTGACACATGAGTTCATAATAAAAAAAAAGTAAATTTTTAAAATTAACATTTTTATAGTCGCAATGGTCATTTTTGTTATTTTTTATGTTTAGAAGTCATTTTAACCGTTTTTTGTGGGCATTTTTAAAGATTTAAGGTCATCAAGTTCCGGGCCATAGTTAAAAGATTCATTAAAGAATTTACAAATTATTTAACTGAGATACCCATGTATTAATATTAAATAAATTATACTCTACCTGATGATTTTATTTTTTTTTGGTATAGCAAACATGTTGCAGTTTTGTCATCGTCTTTTTTAAAAACTTTCACACATTACTAGTTTTATTACTCATTTTGTAATTTTAAACAATTAAATACGAAATATTATTCACTTAACACAAAACTACAAAACTAAACGTATACAAATGCAGAGAAATAATAAAATTGTTCTTCAGTCTTCACTACACAGTAGACGTACCTAGTCGAAAAACATACCTAATGAAAATTAATATTGATATACTAAGTATATTATACTAAAATAATACTGTTTCACCCCACTTAATCAATTTTAATAATAGTTAGGAATTGTTCAAAAATATAGAATATAAGACACGGGCATAATCTTTACTCTTATTATTAGTATTTTAATGCAATAGAGTCAATAAAGGGTCATCTGATCAAAGTTAGGTAGTTAGGTACTTAATTGCAATATCTAGGTAAATTAAAAGAAATTCAATTCGTTCCGTCATTCTAAAGTCGTGTGTTCCAGGAAATACTAATTGACATTTTAAATAGTCATAATATTACTTGTTTATTATACCATACGTTTAAATAATATGTCTTTAAACTTATATTTTTGACCAAATTTCGCAGTACTCTTATGACTGTAATATTATGTATTACCTCTTACCTATACAACTATTTTCCGTATAATAATAATAAAATTATCTAATACTGAAGAATCATTAAAATAACCGGGGGGTAAATACTTAATACTAAATAACAAATATCAGAAAGCCGGGTTCATCTGCACCATAGACATATTAAATAAAAATATGTCTAAATAATATGTCTATGTAGGTACATACTACATGTTACTATGGTAGTATGTAACACTCAAGTGTATGGTACGACGAATATTTAATTTTATTCAATTACTTTGTTCAATTAATTGAATAATGTACGAATGAACAAGTTTACCCAAGTTTCCAATTTCCATAAGATAAAACATCGGTCATCGGGGTAAAACATCGAAATTTTTCCCGATACATAAAAAAAAACCATCGATGTATCGGACAAAAACATCGATGTTTTTAAAAAATCGATGTATTTTGCCCATCCCTAATGGATGGGTGTTGCGAGGGGATGCTCAGAACGAACCGATTTTCGTTGGGCAGCGGCGTTTTCTCTTGACGAACAGATTATATAAACTATATTTATATTTCACCGGGATAATCTGTCCAATATTCAAAAAAGGAGACTCTGGTATCGTATCAAACTACCGCGGAATTTCCTTATTAGATACAGCTTACAACATTTTATCGATGGCATTGCTAAGAAGATTAGAAATATATGTGGAAGACATCTTAACAGAGTATCAAACTGGTTTCAGAAGAGGAAAATCTACAACGGATCACATATTCACAATAAGACAAGTAATGGAAAAATTCTATTAAAAATATTAAATTTCTGTTATGTCAGATATGTCCTACTATTCCTTATTTTAATGCTTAATATGTTGATTAATAATTATAAACATATAAAATGCTACTGATATTGGATGAATAAATAAATTACTCAATAGTATAAAATATAACACACTTGGGCACAACCATGGCTAAATATACAGGCATGTTCTCCAGATAACAGTGTGCATATTATGATGACGTATGCTTGGGCAACATGTAGAAGACAATGAAATATCATAGTGGAAGAAGTAAATAATTTATCAATTTAAATAAATAATAAACTAAAAACAACAGGTTAACAGGTATCAAATTTAAATTAGCAAAGTATATTATTTTATAATAGCCATGAATTCTACATTACAATTTTTTTAATTTTACTGTTTGTGTAATTTTGTTTAACAGTTTTCTGCTGGTTTGCTCGATTCAGCTCTCTAATTCGTATACATATATGTCCGTGTTCGAATCATACAAGCTAGAACTTCTTCTGGTATACAATTTTCCGGAATCTCGTTTTGCACCATTATTTTTAATTTTTTTACTACACCTGGTTCTTTATTCATGTTCTGTCCATGAAATGTATTGAATAATTTTTCTAACACCTTTGACGCATTCAATAAATTCATTGATGGCCGTGTAAGATAACCTTAACATATTATTAAATGTATTTTGTACTAATGAGCACATACATAAAATAGGTACTTAATAATGTATGATTTACCTTTTGAAATATAATCGATCCTTTGAATCATTTGTTTCAATTTGATTCGAAAGCTCTGGATATTTATTTTTATACTTATGGGCTATTGATCCAGCTATATATTGTAAATTTTCAATTTCCCAAGGATTATCTGGGTACAGATCTTTCATCTATAAATCAAGAAACATACAGGTAATGTAAATTAATTTGAATTTTTTTAAGTTGATAATAAAAGTAATTTAAAACTTAGTTATAAACCAGTTCATTGCATACCTAATTTTAATATAACTCACCTCTAAATCAAATGCATTTAATAGAAATGTGTCTTTATTGTTGGTATTTAAATTAATATTAATGATCTGGTTATTACTATGCAAAGTAATTGTACTTAACTCAGGAGTAAATATTTCAGCTTCATTGAAAACATCACCTACAAATACTGACAGATGATTTGACTCTTCAGTCATGTCACATGCATTTAATAAATATTCTGCTTCTCTATTTTCTTCTGTATTTTGATTTGAAGTTAAAACAACAGAATGTTTTCCCAATATGTATGATCGAAGTCTAAATTATTGAAGTACAGAATTTATTAAACATTTTAATTGTTGATATAGATGCATTGGTACCTGTACTTGATGTCTAGTAGATTAGGATGAGTATTAAAACCACCCATTTAAAATAGGTATTGCTGTTACAAACTAATTATACAATGAAGGTAAATTGAACATGTACCTATCCAAATTAGAATCCAAACTATTGATAGAACTAATAGATTCATCGATATCATTAAAGAGACATCTAGATATATGTTTTCTATTATTTATAACATTTTCTACAGCCTAAAACAAAATTGTATGTTTATAAATAAATAAGTATATCTAACTATGTTTCTCCATATGAAAATTGTACTTACATAAAATTGCTCTGGAGTATCATCATGGCTTGTACTTGTGCAATTTATTGTAGTCATAGTCGAGGTACTCATACTGTCCAAACTTAAATTTAAATCCTCATCATTATGAACCCTACATTTTTTTCTATGTTCTACAGGTGAAATCTTAAGTATTTTGGAATTTCATATTATTATAATACAATAAATGAAAAACTGAACATTCTAAGTTTAATAAATACAATTACCTTCATAGTTACAACAGGTATATTTTTTGCTGGAATTGCGTCTAATTTTAGTTTAATCTTTTGTCTTGGTGAATAGTTCATAAAGGTATCCATAAATGTTTTTTGTATATCTTTTGGAGAGAAATGTATTGAACATACTCTTGCTATATTTATTAATTTTTTGTTTTTACAATTATCAATAGTAATAATTTGCATTGTTAAATAATATATTTATATTATTTCATTTATTGAATTTAGTTAATTAATTATGCCTATATAATATTAATGTTTGCTTAAAATGTATCTTATATAAGTATTTATTAAATAAATTAACAAATTAATATATTTATAATTGATTGTTGTATTTTTATATGTACTATACTAAACTTGTAAATAGTTATCAATGACTGGTAACATTATGTATTCAAAATATATTTTTTTATTAGAATTAACATAATACTTGTGTCTACGAGTAATGGGTATACACAATAATACAATTATAATAAATTGTAAAATGACTACACTATTTCAATTAAACATTATGATGGGATATCCTTAAAATAGGTGTAGTATATTTTACATAGGTAAAAACAAGTATAAAAATTAATTATTTTAATAGTATTTGAAATTTGAAAGTAATGTACATGAACACCGTTTGATTGCATGACGTCCAATATATTAACTATAACGTAGGTACTTTAATAGATGTTAATTTTAGTTGTTGCATATCATTGATGATCGATTGAAATTAACTTACCATATTTTACATTTCGGCTTGGTGATTTACCACGAGCCGTCCACCATCTCAACTTCATTACAGGAGATTTGGGAAAACTATAATATCTAATATTATTACTTTTCCCTGAAATCGTATTGTTCCGACAACCATCAACGGGTATGGTTAGGAGTTAGGAGTTATCAGGTTGGGAATTGTGAATTATAATTTTTTTAAATAGCTAAATTTAGCCATGGCTATAAATTTATCAAAATAAACAAATAAAATGTTATTAGGTACAATATTTTTATTTTTATCGAACAGGAAACAATAACATAATATGTATATATGTAATACAATAATACAGTACCTAATGACGAATATGTTGTACATTATACATTTTGGAATTAAGTATAATTAAAAATTATTTTCAAATACATATGTAAAATATTCAATGTATACCAATTATTTGAATTTAATTTTGAATATTGATATTTGATAACATCTGTTTTTGGCGGGAACGTGACGTCACCTTGGGCAAGTGCGCACTGATAGTGATTCTAGAATACAGCAGAACATGCCTGTATATTTAGCCATGGGCACAACAACATAAATCCATGCTCCCCTCAACTTTGGCAAACAAATATTAGGTACATCATCAATTTTTTTTTCTTACTCAAAGTTTACATCATTGTGTATAATTATACAAAGAATAATAAACAAAATATGACAAAATTAATTTTAGCAAGTATTTAGTCACTAAAAAAGAATTTTCTCTGTCCTGAATAACTTTAAAAAGTGGATTTATCTGGTTGTTGCAGCAAGCCCTTCAATATTATTATCGTGCAGTCACAAGTCACATATGAAGAGCGCGCTCTATCGATGACCGTTCTACGTGTATAAATGGCCTGTCTATTAGTATAAAGCGCGTTACACACTACCTGATTTGGTCATGCCGACAGGATAATTTGGTCAGACAGACGTCATATCATTTCGTGTGTAGACGTGTCGTCTGACTTTAATCCTGTAGGGTCTTGTCAGGTGGCCATACCATCTGATCGCCCGACCGACCGACCAAATCATATAGTGTGTAGCACTGTCGGGCGGATTTTAGTTTTTTTATTGAGGTTAACGTGATAACACGTCTGTGTACCTAGTACCTACTTCCAGTTTAATTAATCGGTGTCAAGACGTTATAGTGTTTTACATTTTAAAATTTAGTTCATTTACATTTTACAATGACTGCTGTTTTAACAGAAAGAGAAGTGATGTCGGATTTTTTAGAACTGTACAAATCTTTTACATGTTTATGGGATATTACTTGTAAGGACTAACTAAGGAGTACAGCAGCAGGGATGCGAGAAACCAGGCGCTTGAGTTTTTAAAAGAAAAGTTAAAACAAATAGACAATGACGCTAGTATCTCAACTGTAAAAAAGAAAATTGAGAATATCAGAGCTGCATACATAAGTGAATATAAAAAAGTAAACAAATCAATTTAATATTTAATATAAACCATTAAAATATCCTATTATAGTATTGCACATTATTATTTATAATTTAACTTGCAGGTACAAGATAGTAAAAGAACTGGTGCTGGTCTAAAAGATATTTATATGCCATCTTTATGGTATTTCGAATACCTAAAATTTCTAAATGAAAAAGAAAACTCAAATATAAATGGAATTGACACTATCGATTTCAGAATTTATGATGAGGTAATGATTTATTATAATGTTTTAATTTTTTAATTTATTTATTAAAAATCAAAACAATATTACATAATACATTTAACTAGGTAACATTAACTTAATTTATATTCATTGAAAATACCTATATTATATTGTATTATTAATTTTTATAATGTAATAAAAACTATATATCATGGATAAAAAATATATCTTATGTTAGATTACTGAAAAATACTTAATTAGGTACAAATTTAAGACTTCAGACAAAAAAAAAAATAATTTATTATATTACAAATTTTAGACTCCCAATACATTTATCATCCTTTCTTGGAAATCTACACTGCCTAGACCATTAAAATATTCTTTAAATATGTTCCTGACGGTTTTGCCTTCTTCTGTATTTGATTAATATTGATTACATCGATTTACATCCAACAATGTTTGTTCCTGCCGCCAAAGACCTCCTCGGAGTGTAGCACTTTCAAAGTCTTCTCTGTCTACACAGTTATTTGTTATGTAATTTTTTGATTTTTTGCTTAAAAAATTATGCGGAGCGCAACATGCTAGAATTATTACATCATTTTTAACGTCAACCATTATTGGCTTTTTAAACAATCGCACAGTGGGCGGAACTTCGAAAATAGCTGGACAAAAATATAATTTTCATTTAACTCATAATTGTTTTGAAATTGATGTTATTCGTTTATAAGAATGTTATAGTCAACAAAATACAAAAATTATCAGCAGTTTTTGACAGATAATGATATTTATATATTGCTATAAGATAATAATTGGTCAGTCATACAATATTTTGCCTCATTTGCTCTTGAGAATTCAAGTGGTAATAGTCATTCAATTTCCGGTTTTTATATTTTATTTACGATGAAGGTTACTAATGAAGGTATGTATTAGAGTTTATGTTTCATAATAATAATTTTAACCACCCATTTAATAGTATTATAAATAATCAATGCATAATTATACGTTTAATTTTAAATATTTTAAATTTAATGGTAGTTTTAAAAAAATGGTCAAAACTGACCTCTATAAATAGTATGCCAAATTGTTATACAGTTCATAAAATTTAATTTTATGTATATTTTGTTTGCTCTTCGTTGCTTCTATTAAAATAATTATCATTTTTGTCAGGTGTTATGCGTAGAGAATTATTTGAATTTTTAAGAAAAAATGGAAATATAAGACCACTGGATGCTCAATCTCGAAAAATCATAATTGAATATGTAGAAAATAAGTTAAATGTACGCAGTATTCAAACAAATATTCCTTCGGTCATTTTTACTTTTTTATCAAGCCATCAAAAAAATGGAAAGAGTGTGGTCGTAGTGCAAATAAATTGTATTTAAAATACTCTCTCTGGCTGGATACTAAATTAATGTTTTCTTTTAAAAAAAAATGAGCCTAATAATACTATGACTGAAGGCCGCGGTCGTCCAAAAAAACCTTTTCAAGAAAGCTGTGAAAAAACAAAAAAAAGAAAGGTTCAACATTTGTTAGACTCGCATAGTTCTCAGTAATTAGCATTTGCTTCTCGTCTAAGCTTACACCGTTCTGGTAAAAGGCATGCTTCGTCAGTTATTCAAGAAGTGACCGAAAAAACACCAACTCGAGCTCATAAATTAAAAAAAGCATATAAAATGTCCATGCGTAAGTCTAATAATAATAAAATGTTTTCTCCAGAAGAAGCGTTGGCTATTCTTGTAGATTTAAACTTGACCAAGCAACAATATATGACATTACGCCAACGACTAAAAGAGAAAGAAGTGTATGTTTTTCCTTCTTACGATGTTATAAAAAGTGTAAAAAAAGAATGTTATCCACCTGACCACAGTATTGTCGTTACCGAATCATCTGCGGAAATTAAATTGCAGGCCATATTAAATATTACAACTTCCCGAATCGTCAAACTACAAGATATAGTTCTTCAGCAATGTATAAATGATATACAACCAGATTCAGTAGAATGTATTTATAAATGGGGTTTTGACGGAAGTTCTGGTCAAAGGGAATACAAACAGAAATTCACTAATGATACTTTTTGTGATTCAAATCTTTTGTACCAATTCAAATACATGGACTTCAAAAATCCAATAGTGAAAAAATAACATTATGGAAAAATCCACGTCCATCATCAACTAAGTTTTGCAGACCAGTTCGGTTTTTATTTGAAAAAGAAACAAAAGATACCATAAAAAATGAAGTTATGTATATTTAAAATCAAATTAACGACCTTGAACCAACAAAAGTGATTATTGGCTCAACAAATCTAAAAATCAATAATAAATTGTTGCTCACCATGATTGATGTAAAAGTTTGCAATTCAATAACCTACACAAGTTCCCAAGTTTGTTATATTTGTGGAGTATCTCCGAAATATACTAATAACTTAGAATTAGCTAAAAATAGAACTAATAATGTATCGACTTATTCGTTTGGTTTGTCTACTCTCCATGCACATATACGATTTTTTGAATGTCTCATGCATATTTCGTACAGGTTGGAAGTGAAGAAATGGCAAATGAGAAGCCCGGAAGACAAACAATCATTTAAACGTAGAAAAACGTATATAATCAATCGTTTTCGAAAAGAAGTTGGTATTATTATTGATCAACCTAAACAAGGTTGTGGGTCAAGCAATGATGGTAATACTGCTCGGAGGTTTTTTGAAAATGCTTTATTAACAGCAGAAATTACCGGATTGAATGTAGAACTAATATCTAGATTTGGAGTAATACTTGCAACAATTTCAAGTGGTTTTCATATAAATATTTCGGCATTTGAAAAGTATGCTATGGATACGGCAAAACTTTACATAGAATATTATAACTGGTACTATATGCCAGCTAGTGTCCACAAAATTTTATTGCACGGTGCCGATGTTATAAAACATTGTTTGCTACCAATTGGGCAACTATCTGAGGAAGCCTCGGAAGCGAGAAATAAGCATTACAGATCTTTTCGAGAACATTTCACTAGGAAAACCAGTCGGATTGATACAAATATAGATCTTCTTCATCGTTTAATCGTTACTTCTGATCCGGTTATATCATCAATACGGCCAAATCCTTCCAAAAAAATGGTGCCAATATCCCCAGAAGTGTTAACTCTTTTAACTAGTTCAGATTCAATACCTATAGAAAAAACCGTTGCTATTCCAAACTCAGAATCTGAATAAAATAGTATATTAAATGTTAAATATTATTATGTTAAATTTTTTTAATGTATATTTAAGACGACTTATAACCAATGTTCAATATTATTCAACTCCTGTAAATTATACGTAAAAAAACATTAAACAAAATTATGTTACATTTATTATTTTTGTCCAGCTATTTTCGAAATTCCACCCACTGTGAATCGGAAACGCGATGGTAAAATTCCAAACTCATTTTCAACTACTCGTCTCGCGCGTGATAGTCAGTAGTTAAAAATGCACTTGTCATGTGGTAAGTTTTTTTGAGGAAATGGTTTCAAAATGTGTTTAGATATCGCAAATGCACTATCACCTAAAAAATCATACGGTGCTGTTGTATTTGTATTAGGAAGCAACTTAGGTTGTGGTAGCATTAGTTGTCCTGAAGTTAGTTTTTTATAAAATGCTGTATGTTTTAAAACACTCCCATTTACACCAGTATGAACATACATAAATTTGTAGTCAGCTGTGACAACTGCTTATAAAACAACATTGAATGTAACTACCCTTATAGTTGTAATATAGAGATCCACTTCCTGGTGGCTTATTGATTAGGACATGTTTTCCGTCCATTGCGACCACACAATTATTAAACTGCCACTGGGTTTCAAATTGATTAACCTGTTCTAACCATTCGTTTTCTGTTGTAGGTATCTGAAACACAAAGCATTGTAAATGAACCATCAACTACACTGGGTAAGAAACGACGTGGTACAAAGTTGCAACAACAACAACAAACATTAATTGAAACCGCACAACATTTAATCTCTAAAGCAGATAGCCCAGAGGACACATATGGGAAAAATATAGGAATGCAGCTAACAGAAATGACTTAAACTCAAAAATGTATTGCTGAACAATTGATATCAGAAGTTATTTTTTACGGAAAATTGGAAAAATTGACTTTAAGTTCATGAATTTCATTAAGCGGCTATGCTAATTCTTATAACTATTCAACACCATCAGGGCCGGACTGGCCCAGTGGTCTACTGTCCTAGAGGATATTAAAGGAGGATATTAAAATAAAACAACCGTATTCCATAAATAAATCTGAGTTCTTATTTCATTTTACTTTATCTGGACCTAATTTAAAAATTGTACTTACCTAAATGTAACTGCCAATTTTTCTTCTGGTGATATGGGTTTCCTTATAAAGAATGTTGGATATAATGTTAAATCGTCTCTTATTAGATTCAAAATAAAATTGAACTGATTACGGTTTAATCTAAAAATTCCCTGAACTTAATTTCATTATTTTTCAGATGGCCGTTGATAAGTATTTCATGGATAACCTTCAGTACTCCTCTTTGTAAGTAATGGATCATGCTGCTTTCTTTTTTCTTCCGACAAATACCAGAGCAAGATGTCGTCATCTTCTTCTTCTTCTAGCAAAAGAATTCTTAAGATTTCTTTATCGACTGTAATCGTATCCATTGTAATAATTTTTAAATACGAACAGTACTTGTGCACCGTGAACTTCAAAATATCGAATACGACTGACGAACGACTATTAAATATAAATTATAAATATTTCGGTCGCAACGTCTAGAGCAAACCAACATGAAGCGAACACGATCTTAAATCGTAGTTCGCGTACGCTGACCGCGTTCGTAGTTCGCGTTCGCGATTGCGCAAGGGAAACCGTACCTTAAGTGTATTATTTAAGTGTAGTCTGTTAGGCTTTTGAGTGTATCACCGTGTTGTGCCGTAAGTTAGTCACTCATATTATAGTCGTAAATTAGTCGTATATTAGTGACACAATTTTTTTTAAGCAAAAACTGCAATGGAATTCATTTACAGTCAGAACGTTAAAAGCCATTAATAGTTGATAAATATAATTTTTTTTTTACACTATACTGCAAAGAGTGGCCAAAAAACTTGGCGTTGTATTAATAATAAGTGTAAAAGCAAAATGTATACAAATTATACAGAGGACGAAAATATTGATAAAAATTTAGTTCTGATTCACAAACACGAAGAAGATGCTACATTGAATCGCCAAGAAGTAAATTATTTATTGAAAAGGAAAGTAAGTGAAGACAATATTGTAGAAAAACCTTCCAAGTTTATTTTAACTGAAATTAAAAAAATTAATACCGAAAATAATTTAAACACAACTGATCTTAATTATTATATTAGACGAAATTTGTATAATTCATGTAAGTCCATTTTGCCACCTTTGCCTAAAACTATTGACGAAGTTCATGATACCATAAATTTAATGGATATAAAAACAAACCGCTTTGAACAATTCGTTTTATCAAATGATCAAGATACCCATATTATAATAATATGTTCTTGTTTAGAAAATTTAAAATTTCTCTGTTCTAGTGAAAAAATATTATTAGACGGCACATTTAATTATTGTACAAAATATTTTTTGCAGTTATTTAATATTCGTGGTTTTAAGAATCAAAATTATATACCATTAGTTTTTGCTTTGCTTCCTGACAAAAATAGCCATACATACAGCACATTATTTTTAAAAATTAACGAAATTTGCTTTCAAAATAATTTAAGGTTCCAACCAGTTATAATTGTGGTGGACTTAAAAGTTGCTATTCTTAATGCAATTAAAAATATTTGGCCAACGGTGCAAATTTGTGATTGTAATTTTCATTTGTGCCAAAATTGGTATAGAAAAATCTAGCAATTGGGCTTAACAAATCATTACAATAATGATGAATCTATGATTGGAACATTTTTAGTTCACACATTCGGTTTACCATTCTTGCAAGATGCTAACGAAATTGAAGATTGCTTTGTATTTGATTTGTTAGAAAATATTCCATCAGACGATAAGGTCCAACAATATTGTGACTATATATCTGAAAATGATACCTATTTCTTCATATTCAGTATTTCCACAAAAATTGTGGTCTCCTAATGAGACTACTAATGCGAATCTTTTCATTCAAGATATAATAGTAGTTTTTACTTTTTTGTCATCATCATCCAAATCTCAATTTATTCGCGAAAGTTTTGAAAGACATACAGACCGAAACATATATTAAAATTAGAAACAGCCATATGACACAACTTAGACCGACAAAAACAATTTTAAAATATGAATTTATACTTACACAAAAAATGAAATATACACTAGGAGAAATTTCACGTTTAGAGTTTATCTCCAGAGTATGTCACAAAAATAAGAGTAAATAAATATGACTATATTGTTTTATTAAATTTTTATTTTTTTTTTTTGAAGATGATGAATTGTCAATGGTGTCCAGGTAAAAAAAATTGTATAACATAGAATAAAATTAAAAAAAACAAATAAGATTTCTAACTGATAAATTGAAAGGTTGTCATGTCGAATTCTTGGGAAAAGTTGATTACAAAATTGGCTATGTATCGTTTTGTAAATTGAAGTCATTTTGTGTTGTAAAACATAAAGTTTCTGAAATGGACACATGCTTGTTCAAAGTTCATACAAACATTGAGTTTTTAGTTTCAGCTCTATTTAAAAAGAACATCATTGACAATGCTAACTATAAAAGAGTTCACTCGTCATGTATTTTGTAATATTGATAATGTAGCAAAGAATGTGTACTATTTGCAAGTACTTACAAATTCCTTATAATTTATTTGAGGCAGATACTTCAGCCACATACTTCAAATGGCAAGTAAAAAATGAAATTTTTACAGTCAAAAACAAAAAAAACTTATTCTGTAAAACACACTGTGAAATACAAAATAACTGTTTCTGCCATGGACGCTGTTAACACATTTAATGATGAGTTATAACATTTTCACTAAATTTAATGTCTTGACGCCCGATGTATGTTTATCTGAATATGATATTATTTCCGATGTCATTACATCGGGATTAGGTTTTAATCACTATACTACTTTGGTAACTGTAGAAGCCCCGTGGTTTAGGAGGTTGACCAGTTGCGACTACACTTACAAATACGCTCTGACTTCTAGTCAGAAGGGTAACACGGGTTAAATAAACAGAGATGAGTGTTCGGTGTGACGCGAGAGCGTCGAGGTTGGTTTATTAAAAACAGTATTTAAATAATTCGTTAACAAATATAAAATGTCGTACGCAGTACGGAATATACAAAAAATAAGCGAAAAGCGTACGGACTCGGAGCTTCGGCTGCGTCGCGATGCGTTGCGTTAGGTATTGGTCACACTACACCCGATATCGGCCGAAAAACGTTCGGCCGAATTCGGCCGTATACGCCCGAATATATTAATTCAATTGAATCTATTTATAATGGTCACACTAGTTCAGAATAATTCAGCCGTATACGACCGTTAACGGGCAAAAACAATATTATTTGTTTTTATCGGCCGTTTGAAGCCGAAAATGGATATTTCCCACGCATCGTCTACCAATCCGAAATAATACCAATATAGTTGAACAATTATTATTATTAGGTTTTAGTATTATTATTCATTTACATCAAACACTAGTAAGAAGACGGTACGTCGTACGTAACTAGTTTTTGTGTTTCATTGCCTGTGTTTTATTTAAAAAAAAGTACCTTGGAATTTTGAAATAATGGTTGATTGCGAACGACTAATTAGTTTAGTTTTTGAAAGAGAACCTATATGGGATTCTACAAGCAAAAAACACCATAATAGAGATATAACCAGTTAATTGTGGCAGGAAATTGAAAAAGAAATGCAGGTCAAAGGTAAGTAAATATAAAAATATAAATACATAAATTTAATAAAATATTGTAATTGAGATTATTGTTTATTATTATTATTATTATTAATATTGTGATGGTGGTAAATCTGAATTAAATTTGATAAATAGATAATAAATAAAATACAAATTTAGGTATGAATAATTATATAATATTATTGTAGGTACAATTTAACAATTGTTACTTTTATTTTATAGCTCCAACCGTTGTGAAATAATCTTTAAAAGTATCACGTACCTATTATGTATGCTTCCGTTCTTGATCTGTTATTGCGTCTAGATACTGAATGTGTTTCTGAGTTTATAGTTCGGTCACGACGAACCTGCTCCAGTAGTGTTTCATCTATACCTTCTTTATCGATGATAATATTATGCAATAAACATATAGTCTTAATAACTATATCAACATGTTCCGGGTTCATTTGAAGTTCGGTTTTTAAACATCTCCATTTCGATACCAAAATTCCAAAAGTGCATTCAATCATACGCCGAGCTTTGCTCAAACGGTAATTAAATGTTTCTTTTGCCGAATCCAAATTTTTATCGAATGGATAGGGTCTTAATAGATACTCTTTCAGTGGATATCCTTGATCATCCAATAGAACAAATGGCATTGGAGTAGTTGTGTTTGGTAATGGTCTCTAATTAGGTACATTGAAGGATTTAGCTTCCAAATTTTTAAAAATATTTGATTCGGTAAATATTCCACTATCGCTCTGTCGTCCGTATGCTCCTATATCAACCGATATAAATTTATATTTGGCATCACAGACTCCTTGTAAGTGAACAGAAAAGTAACCTTTGTAATTATAAAACATCGAACCAGAGTTATTTGGGCATTTTATACGAATATGTTTTGAGTCAATACATCCAATACAGTTCGGGAATTTCCATAGTTTCTCAAAATCATAGGCAATTTGTTCAAATAATTCAGTGCTTGGGAACGGCATATGAATGCTAGAAAAAACCTCCCAAATAGCATTACAAGTCTCGTAGATAATTTTACCAATTGTATTATGGGCCATACGGAATGAAAATGACAACGCTCGATAAGATGTGCCTGTAGATAGATACCTAAAAAATACAAATAAATAAACATACATTTCCTTGAAAAAAAATAAGCAATTATTGGCAAAACAAATCAAAGAACTTCTAAAAGTTTCAAGTACCCAGGAATAATATTTTTATGGTAATACTAAACTTGAACTTAAATAAATAAAAAATAATTATGTACATTATGCATGTACATGCATATATAATATTATGTATTTTTAATATTTTTAAACTGCTATTGTACTTAACAATTTGTGTGAGAAACCTTGTATTACATTTTTCAACTTTTTGAACCTTTTTCTAACCTTTCTAACCTTTTTCTAACCTTTTTCTATGAATGTCAATAAAATTGTATTTGTCGAGTAAAAAAATCTTAAAAATTTAATATAAGTCTCCTAATATATATTGTTACAGTGATATTTTAAAAATATTAAAAATCTGGCCATATTTTTTTTTTATAAGCATTTAAAGTTCAAATATTGATAAAATACGTAAAAACAACGAAAATGTGCAAATTATTTTGGAGCTAGAAATTCATAAAAATTTTGTTTGTAAATCTAAGATTTGAAAATGTAATACAAGATTCCTCATAAGTTTGTCCACCTTTAACAAAAAAAAATTCTATAAGATAGTCAAATTAAATTTTTATGAGCGTATAAGTACATATTTTTACAACATTGGATATTTACTTGATTTCTCATGTAGCGATTTTCTTATTTTGTTGTTATTCAATAACGAATAACTGCGAATACATGTAATTTTCACTGAATGTTTATATTTTCATTTTCTAAACTTAAATAATGTTGACTCATTTTTACGGTAAATTTAAAATTTCAATTTTTTTAGTTTTTTTTTTATAAATATCAATAAAATTTTGTGTTGGGCCAAAAATCCTCCAAGACTCCTGATATATTGCTACAATAGTATAGTTGAAAATATTAAAAATACATAGACATGATTTTTTTTATAAGAATTTGAAGTTTAAATATTGACAATATTTATCAAATTTAAAATTTAATAATTATTTGTAATTAAAAATGTATAAAATATTCAAATTTTGTAGCTAAGGATTGAACATTTAAAACCTTCTCCATAGGTATAAGTAGTTATTTCCATAATCAAAAAATCTAAAAATTTACACGAACACAGTTTTTTTTTTTAGTTATTTAAAGTTCAATTTTGAACGAAATTATATATTAAATAACCATAAATAATGATTTTACTTATTTTCTAAAATTTTCTAATATTAATTCAACTTACCGCACGGATGCCGTAAATAAAAACAACTAAGAAGTAATAACAATACAAATATAATATAATATAATTATAATATGTATAAACATTTAGTAGGCTAATTTTTTTTTTTTACATAGGTGATATTTTAAAGGATAAATGGGCAAGTTTGAGAGATACATTTAGGAAAGAATTTAAAAAATTAAAACGTCCCACAGGATCAGGATAAGAAGAAGAAGCTGTTGAATCTCAGTGGAAATATTTTGAGTCGTTATATTTTTTAAAGGATAATATAACTCCTAGAAAAATGGTGGGAAACATAGTAGAACAATCAAAAACTCATATTGATGAACAAGAGAGCTTTCCAAATTCACCATGTAATTCGTCCATTGATGTCGTGAATGATTTTGATGAAACAAGTTTTTCTGAAAAAAGTACTGAAAATCCATCGTCTGGTATTTTATCTTTTGAAGAAGGACCATCATCAAAAAAAAAGAAGGGAAGAAATGATGTGATGCAAGATTTACTAGCAATCGAAAAACAAAAACGTCTACAGTTCAATACGATACAGGCAAATTCACAAAAAAAAAATTATGATGAAGATGAAGATTTTCATTTCCTTATGAGTTTGTTGCCTCATTTAAGAGAAATACCAAAACACAGAAAGTTAGCTGTAAGACTTAAACTTCAAAATGTTGTAATGGCAGAACAAACTGAAAATACCACTGGATCAAGTAATACTTTTACTCCTTCAACATTCTTTGTCAATTCATCGATTCCCCCTATAACCTCATACTATATGAATCAGCCCGAATATTCTTCATCAAATGGCCAGTCTAATATTAAGAACACTATTCCTTGTGGTCAACCAAACTTAAATCCTACATCTGTAGATAATGCATGTTTATCTTCTTGGCCAAACATTAACAACGAATAAAAAAAATGTATATTTTATAAGCAAGTTAATTTTTTACTATAATATTAAAAAGTTATGTATTATTTTTTTTTTAAATTGAAAGTACAAAACGTTGTTTTTCTTATTAAATTGTTCAATAAAAGTTGTTTTCATTATTTTATTCTTATAAATTTGTTCAATAAAAATTTTTTACTATTTTATACTGATCTATTTTTTCAATAACTTTATTCGTGTTATATTAAATTTGTGTAAAAAAAAAACATAATTATAGCCTCGGAAAATTATAATTATCTCATTTCATATTAGTTATTTTATATATTAATTGAAAAATTATAAAGTAATGATTACCTATTAACAATAATATTAATATAAATAATAATATTTACCTTAAAGTTACTACAAGTCTTTCTTCTGGAATTATGCATTTTCTGAAACTGCAATACTTTTCTATGTATGGACGAATTTTTTCCAAAATATAAAAAAAGGTTTCAGGTGATACCCTCATATATTCAAAAAATTTGATTGGCTGTTTTAAAAGTTGTGGGAAAAGCGTGTGAAATTCACCATATTTTTCCCTTTCTTCAAATATTCTGTTGACCCACCATTGCCTTTCTACTTTTTCACTGAACAGTAAATACTTTAGAACAGGACTGGTTTCCAAAAAATAAAGTTGGTTGATTACTTCCATTTCATACAACTACTGAACAACGAATGAGGCATATTACAATAAATTCAAACGGTTGTGTATATTTGACCGATGACGGGTGTAGTGAGACCAGAAAATTCGGCCGATAAATGAACCCGAAAAATCGGACGAATTTGACGGTCTCGAATCGGCCAATATCGGGCGTAGTGTGACCAATGCCTCAGGAGAACGAAAGTTGGGAGGTCAACGGCGCGGCGTCTTAGCCGTCGTAGCGCGAGCCGTTGCCGCCGAGAGTGGCGGGGGCAAGCTCAACCGTTATACAACAAACATAAACTTAAATAACATAAAGGTCGTATAGACAATAATACAAAACGAATATAAAACAATATAGTAATTATTTATATAAAAATAAAGGCGCGGTGTTAATGCGCTAGTGGTGATAAGACCCCGATATCGCCAGGGGTATGAAACTCCGTGAATTGGTCGAATCGGGCGATTGTGGCCTTGAACACGGTTTCCAGGGGGGTGTGGGATACGTGAAATATGAAATGGTAAACAAGATAACCCTGCTTAACTTATCCCGCCATAGTCTTGGAACCGTTTTCATGTTTTTTGTAGGTTCGGACTTCAGATTATAGGTAACCAAGACCCCAATCAGCTGATAGAGTTTCGATTCTATATTGTTCTATGGTATACACTACTTATCGCTATGTTCGTAACTCAAATACAAGCAACTGCTCTAGAGTCCGTCCATCCTAAGACCGCTACTCGTTCTCGCATCCAAATGACCGAGCTCCGCTGTTTCGTACCCAAATTTCTCCCACTATACTAGAGCACTAGCACTATAGAAGTAGGTATAATCGTCCGCCATTTTGCGACAAATGATTACCAGTTATCACTGTTTCAAACATACAGAATAATTGAGAAAATCAGAATACAGATTAGAGATACGTTTTGTTTTAAGTTAAACTAAAAAATCTATATGGTTTCAACTATAGAACTATAAACCAAGTAGTTAACCCTTAAACTATTAAACTCTAAAATATAATAGATATAGTTTTTAATTCTCAAGGTAATATAAGTTATAACTATAAAATACTACCAAAGATTGTACTGCGGTTGTACTGCTCTAAATTGCTCCAATACGCGTAGTAATACGGTTTTCATCTTTTTCGATTTCCTAGAGACCCCGAAGGACGAAAAACTTGGTTACAAAATTGTAGCGGTGACAAATGACAGCCTACAAATTATTCTGAGTTGTGTGAAGTATGTATTAGATCATAATTTATTAATACAATTTAGTCATGTTAATATTTTTTGTCGTTTCCTTCAGAATATACGCATTAGATATAAATATCGTAATATAATAAAATATAATTTTATATCTTATGCATATTCCAATAGATCCATTTTGAAGAAGGGCAATTTGAACAACATCGTCAGGATGGTGTAAAAAAACCAACACTGTTTGATATACCAAATCTACCGCACTTGTTGGAAACCAAAAGAAAATCTTTGTATGAGGTATAATATATCATTATAAAACCAAATTTAATATAGTTAAAAATTTGCTTTTGTTACTTAAATTATATATAAAAATATACTATTATTGTTATTACTATTAATAGTAACTTTAAATTATTTTATCTATTTAATTTATTTACAAGGCACATTCTTATAATAATCTTATTAATTATAAGTAAAGTTATGCAGTTATTCAAATTTTAAATAAATATAATTGTATTAGATCTTATTTTTCCAAACGTTTCTGTAACTATAAATTTTAATAACCGTTAATCATTTTTTTTTAATCTTAATAATTTTATTCTAAACAATATACTAACAAAACAAACAAATAATAGGTAACTGAGTCCAAATATTCTGATTTGGACCATTATCAATCAATATTGTTAAAAGAGAAGCAAGAATTGCTTTTTGTTCAACAAGAAAATAACAACTTGAAAATTAGCCTTAAGGTATGAACACAACTAAATTTACATACTTGTAGATTGGTATCATTTAATTTAATTTCAATTTTATGTTTTGCAGGTAGATAATAATCAATGTTATAATATAACAGGCAACCATTTTTTTCAAAACTATTGAAGAAAAAAAATAAATTGTTATCATTACAAAAAGAAAAGAAATTATTGGAGACAAAATTACAAATGGTCCATGAAGCTTTGGATGAGAATATGTACAATTGAAAAACAATGACAGTTCTGTAAAGTATTTGAGTAAACAAATAGATATCGTTAAATATAAATTATGTATTTAAGTACTACATTTTTATTGTATGTATTTTATCAGTGTTGTAAAGTATTTGAGTAAAAGTATTCAAATTCAAGTTGAATACTTTTTATTTTTAAGAATTTGAATGATATTTTAAATACTTTTTTTTATTCTTTTAATTCTTAATTTGTTTATATTAATTATAATTCTTGTTGAATAAAAATACTTTGCTGTCATGGTTATGCTTTGACATTACATATATAGTATATTTATAAATTTATCATTTATGGACAATTTGATATTAGTTTTTGTCGATTAAATGTTTTTTTCTCCAGGAAACAGTTTATTGTCAACGACGATCGAAAAGATATGTCGGTACCAGTATTCACATATATAAAATAATAATTACTAATTTTTCAAATTTATTTTACTTTTGTGATTTAATACCTTTTAAGATTCAAAATTTGTTTCTTTTTAGTTACAATATAATAAACATTATTATATTAATGTAACAAAAATTCTTATAATTTACAATATCACATATAATTTTATTTTAAACTAGTTTAGTAATAGGTATATAGTATATTTAATATTATAGAACAAGAAGGAATTGGAGTGAAAATAGGAGGGGTACTAATAACAATGCTTCGCTTCGCTGATGATATAGTCGTTCTTGCAACATCTGAGAAAGACTTACAAGCAGCATTAAATGTAATGAATATTACGTTCAAAGAATATAGTCTGAAAATAAATGCATCCAAGACCAAAGCCCTAGTATGCTACAAGATAAAACATACCATCTATAAATATATCAGGATCCGGACATTTCGGCGTGGCCATTTTGGCGCACGGCCGTTTCGGCGTGTCTATTTCGACGTAGTCATTTTTCATAAAATGATTTTAATCGAGTTTAGATAATAATATAATGTTAGCATTGATTATAATATTACCTAACCGATATAATTTATCAGTTTTTATCTCACCTTCGTCGGTTAGATGCAGGTATGAACTGTATATAATAATAATAATTATATATATATATATACTATGGGATTATACTGTCATACAACATAATCTATATTACGGTCTTAGTTAATAAAGATATAGGTTTAGGTAGAGATTACCTATACGCTGTATCGATAGACGATCATTGAGTAGATCATCAAGTACCTAGTCAGTAGTTAGTATAGTCACCATAGCGCAAGCAATTGAAACTTTCCGTGGACGTGAAATATATGTGCATTGTGCATGATGGGTATATGTATATTTTTGATGCATTTAGTGCAAATAAACTAAAAAAGTTTTGGCGATGTCGTTACAAAGATTCGTGTAAGGCGAGAATTCATACAATAGTGGAAACAAATAAATGAACATTCGACCCATGACTCGGAAGCGGCTAAGATTGAAGCTAATTCTGCAGTCACTAAGATGAAAAAACGAGCACTTGAGACAATGGAGCCTACATCAAATATCATCAATGAATGTACGAGTGAATTATCACAAGCAGGAAAGGTAAATATCAAAATTTTAATAACTTTAATTGAGAATTAATTTTAAATTAATTAGGGAGCGTTGACGGCCGATGGAGCTTTAAAAAAACATAAGACGCACACGGCGTGAAATTCAAGCTGCGCCCGATGCTCCAAAAGATTTGGTTTCATTAATAATACCAGTGAATTCCCAGTCGAATTCGCCATCTGAAGGTGTAACTGAACAATTTTTACTACACGTGGACCTGGAGCCGATAGAATTTTAATTTTTTGTCGCCCTCAAAATTTAAATATTTTATCAGAGTCTTCCAATTGGTATGTCGATGGCACATTTAAAGTAGCACCTTATTTATTTTCGCAAGTATATGTAATATTAAGTAAATACCTCGATGGCGTTCATCCCCTTGTTTATGCTCTATTACCCGATAAAAAAAATTAAACGTATGAACGGCTATTTAAAATACTAATTGAATTAAAACCAAATTCAATTGCTTGCGATTTTGAGCAAGCTGCGATCAAAGCAATTAAAAACAATTTCCCTGAAGTTCAAATTCACGGATGTCATTTGACAAACAATTTTAGACTTAAAATGAGCGACCTGGAATTATTTTCGAAGTATAAAAATGATGCAGAATTTTCAATTAATATTAAAATGATTTTGGCTTTAGCGTTTGTTAAAATTGACGACATTTACAATAGTGTAAACTTATTATATGATGAACTGCCTGAAGAAATATGTCCTCTCTTAGAATGGTTTGAAGAAAACTACATCGGTACAGTTGTAAGAAATCGTCGTCGAAACCCACTTTTTCCCCCTATAATTTGGAACGTTCATGATCGCGTACTTAATAAAGAAAATCGAACAAATAATCATGCAGAAGCGGCAAATCGTCGGCTTAATCTACAAATGGCAGTTGACCACCCGACACTATGGGCATTTATATCATGTTTAAGGAGAATACAAAGTGGCCGAGACACCTTCATTTGCCAATTATAAACAGGCAAAAGTCCACCAAAAAAGAAAAAAAAATACGTCGATAAACGTATTTTAAAATTAGTCTGCGATTATGATAATTGTAATATTATGAGTATTATAAGAGGAATAGCACATAATTTAAGTATGATGACCTGAATATTTGTATTCATAATTTAAATAGCATTCTCCCTATTTTAATTAACTTTGTATTATTATACTTAAATATACCTAATTATTATATATAGTTTTTATACAAAAATTATTTTTATATTTAATATAATTTTTATAGCATTATCCTTATTTTAATTAAATTTTTATTGTTATACTTAAATTTACCTAATTATTATATACAGTTTTTTATACAAAAAAATATTTATATATTTATATTTTATGGCGACCTACCCATTTATTGAATGGGCTCTACGCCGAAACGGCCCTACGCCGAAACAGCCACTCCGAAATGTCCTAGACCGAAATATATCGTTGGAAAACAAAGAAATTATCCAAGTAGACAATTTAAAATACTTAGGCAGCATTATAACAGACGACGAGAAATCATTAAAGAAATTAATTACAGTGTACATTGGTAATTTTTGTTGATAAATTGTTATACAGGTCAAGTATACGGGAAACCATCGGTCATGGAAGACACGGTGAAAATAACAAAATTGTGTGCGGAAACTGGCCGTTATGGAAATTCCAGATGAAGGTCATTCTAAATGCCTTGGAAGTATTTGAGATAGTTTCAGGTGAATGGACGAAACCAAGTCTACCTATAAAAAGTCGGCAACAGAGACCGACGAGGATGCCAAAGCACGTTGGCAAAGGCATACAAACGCTTGGCAAAAAGCGGACGGTAAATGTCAGAAAATAATAGTTACCTCAGTGGACGATGGTCCATTACAATATTTGATTAACTGTGAGACTGCATTGGAAATGTGGGAGAAACTGCTGAGTATTTACGAGCAGAAGTCTGAGGCAAGTCTACATTTGCTTCAACAACAATTTTTCAGTTATTCAAAGGAGCCGACAGATGACATGTCGACGCATATTTCTAAATTGGTCAATTTAGGAAGGAAACTGAGAGTAGCGGGTGAACCAGTTACGGATAACATGATTATGACAAAAATACTAATGACATTACCAAAAGAATATAATCATTTTTACAGTGCTTGGGATTCAGTCCCAACGGGAAGTAAAAATATAAATAATTTAACTAGTCGGTTGTTGATTGAAGAATCACGGGTTATCCAGATCAAAGGTGAAGTTGGTGAACAAGAGAAATCGAGTGCATTTCCAGCCAAATTTCAAAACAGATCCGATGGAAAAAACGGCAGTTATGGTAAAGGTAAAAAGCAATTTACTAATAAAAGTAATTTTAAATGTTATTACTGTGGTAAAATTGGTCATTATAAAAGAAACTGTAAGAATTTCCTAAGTAGTATGAAATGTGGGAAAATCGGTACTACAGATACAAGTTTAAATGCATTTGTAAGCGAGTCAAGGATAAATGAAATTACAACAGATACGTGGGTTTTAGACTCAGGCGCGTCGGATCATATGAGCGGGAACCTAGAATGGTTTACAAGTTATGAACCATTGAAATATACACAACAGGTAACAATAGGTGACTGAACAAATCTGTACGCAACAGGAAAAGGTAATATTAATATATTATCATACGTGAACGGTAATTGGAATAAAAATTACAATGTAATGCAAAATGTATTCCACGTGCCGGGATTCAAATTAAATTTATTCTCGTGCGGGTCAGCGTTAGACAAAGGTTAAGAACTAACGTCAGACAATAAAACGTGTGTATTCAAAAGAAACGGGATTCCTGTATGCATAGGCACAAGATGCGGTAGGTTGTTTGAATTACAGATCAAAGTCGAAGCACCGTCGAAAGCTGAATGTTATGCGAACATTGCAGTAGAAAAACGATTAGAAGTATGGCACAAGCATTTAGCTCACCAAAATATTCAATACGTGAGGAATTGTTTGGCAAAACATAATATTGATTATTCAGCCAAGGACGATCAATTTGTATGCAGCGACTGCATAATCGGGAAACAACACCGTCAATCGTTCAGTAAAAGTGAGACAGAATATTTTAACGTCGGCGATTTAATACATGCAGATTTATGTGGACCGATGCAGAGGAACTCTATCGGTGGTATGTCAAAATATTTTTTACTATTTAGAGATGACTATTCACGTTACAAAAAAGTATATTTTATTAAAAATAAATATGAAGTAAAAAATATTATGGAGACATTTATAAAAAGTGTTAAAACAGAAACAGGATCTAAAGTCAAAATATTAAGGACAGCTAATGGGTTAGAATTTGTAAACAAGGATATTACTGGTATTCTACAGAAATATGGCATACGACACCAAACTACGGTAGCATATACGCCGGAACAGAACGGGAAAGTCGATCGTGATAACAGAACAATTGTAGAAGCTGCCAGGACAATGATATGTGCGAAAAATCTTGACGTGTCATTATGGGCAGAAGCTGTGAACACAGCGGTTTATACACTTAATCTAGCCGGAACGAGTTCACAGAATGGTAAGCCACCTTACGAATTATATTATGAAATCGTGCCAGATATTAAACAACTACGAGTTTTTGGTACTGTGGTATATACACATATACCAAAGCAAAAACGTCAGAAATTAGATCCAAAAAGTGAAAAAGGAATATTTGTTGGCTATTCGAACAGCACGAAAGGTTATCGTGTATGGTATTAGAAAACAAATAAAATATCCGTGTGCAGAGACGTTATATTCGAAGACGAATGTAATAATTATGAAAATGTAATTGCAGACACATTAGAGTTTACAGACACTCAAATTAATTGAACGGGCGTGCGTGAGAAGGACGAAAACATAGTCGATGATAGAAATGTTATGGTTCTACGTGACAGGAATACACTTAAGAAACCGAACAAGTATAATGTTCAGACTTTTATTGCTAACTGTGTCAATCCATTGAATTATGATGAGGCAATTACTGGGTCAAACAAAAATGAATGGAATAATGCTACGACGAATATAATTCATTGCACGAAAATCAGACTTGGACTCTAGTCGATTTGCCACAGGATGAAGTTGCATTACGAATGCATGGGTGTTCAAAACCAAATATAAAATTGACGGTAGTATAGATAAATTTAAGGCCAGATTGGTCATTAAGGGTTGTTCACAGAAATACGGTATAGATTACCATGAAACATTTTCGCCAGTGGTTAGATACGAATCAATTAGGGCGATATTCGCAGTAGCAGCTGTGGAAAAATGAATACTAAGACAATTCGACATCAAGATAGCATTTCTGTACGGGGAACTACAGGAAGAAATATACATGGTACAACCACCAGGTTACGAAGACGGCTCAAATAAAGTATGTAAGCTTCAACGAAGTTTGTATGGCTTAAAACAAAGTCCAAGATGTTGGAATATACGCTTTAAGAACTTTTTGAATGCATTTGGTTTACAATGTACCGAAGCGGATGCATGTGTATTCAAAGCTGATAACGGCCATATTATTCTTGCAATATTAGTTGACGATGGTTTAATCGAGGCAGATAATGAAGAGATAATAGAGAAACTTTTAACGAACTTGGAGAATGAGTTTGAGGTTAAAAAGGGAAACTTAGAATATTTTCTAGGTATGCAGGTAAACTTAATGAAAAATGGTTCATTATTTGTGCATCAAACAAATTAGGCATGTAGCATAATTAATAAATTTAATATGCTGGACGCCAAGGAACTTTCAATTCCAATAGACAAATCAAATACTATTGAACAAAAGGAAGAATCGGAGATATTAAGTGAAGAAATACCTTATAGGCAGGCAGTAGGTAGCTTATTGTTTTTATCACAGGTAACAAGGCCAGATATAGCATATCCAGTAAACTTTGCTAGTCGTTACTTAGCAAAACCAACTAAAGCTCATTGGAACTTGGTAAAACGAATTACCTATACGATATGTCAAACGAACATTTAATTATGGCTTGTATTTTAATCATAATACACAATTGTCATTAAAAATATTTAGCGATGCAGATTACGCAGGTAACGTTCAGACACGACGTTCAACGTCAGGATTTCTATTCAGATACGGGTCAAGCATAATTTCATAGACATCGCAGAGACAACATTGTGTGTCATTGTCATCGACAGAGGCTGAATATATTTTGGAAAGTGAAGCTGTAAAAGGGATCATGTGGATAACGCGGTTGATAATAAGCTTATCAAAAATAGGTGATAAACAACCGGTATTATTCATTGATAATGAGAGTGCTATTCGTTTAGTTAAGTATCCGGAGTTTCATAAGAGGACAAAACACATAGACGTACGATATAATTTCATACGGGAGAAATACGTATTCAACTACTGTACATTGGAACAGAGGATCAGATTGCAGACATTCTAACAAAGCCTTTGGTCAAGGAACGTTTCGAGAAATTGCGGTCGGCTGTAGGAGTGACTACAATTAAAGAAATTATTAATTGAGGGAGTGTTGAAAAAAATTGGGTGTTGAAATATACGATTAATATTTGTATTCAAACCATATAAACGCACGTGCGTGTACACTGTCGTTTTCTAATAGATACTTATGCAGTTACGATATAGCTGTTCAACACCTTTACTATCGCTTTCTATATTATATACGGATACGGGATGGCCTCGATTGTTCATATAAATAGGGCCTTTGATGTATGTAATACTTACTTGCACAGACGCTGTCATACCGAGTGTATGCGTATAGTCACAGTTTAATTATCCAGTTGTACGATATTATATATTATACTTATACATAATCATATTGTCGTGTTATTACTTATTATTAGGGCTCAGATTTTAATGCCCTAAAAATATCAAAAAAATGCCCTTTCAAAAAATGCATTTATGACCTAAGAACTCTAAAAAATGCCCTAAAAATAACAAAAAATGACGTTTCAAAAAATGCATTATTTATTAAATAAATTCAAATTTAATTATTATTAAAAAATGAGGAACAAATAAAATTATAATAAAAATTATAAATTATAAATTAATAAATTATATTACAATGTACAAAAAAAAATTAAAATTAAAAATTAAATTATATTTGCATTGCATTGTACAATAAGAATTTAATATCGGCTAATTGGATGGTGTGACGTAAAGGTTGTAAAAACCGGAAAACCTGATGTTAAATTAGTTAAAATAGTACAAAATGAAAATAATATTTATTACTTAGTACTATATTACCATGTAGTACTTATATTTCAATGAGGTCAATTTTTTTAGTCATAATACGACAAATAGGTCAAAAATGTCCTAAAAAATTAAAAAATGCATTAAAACCGTCAAAAAATTCCCCCTAAAAAGTATTATGGTTAGATTGCGAAGTACTTGAAACATATTTGTAGCTTGGAAAGCATCGCGTAAGATATCCCAAAAAAAAGACGCAAATGCATTGAAATCCGAGCCCTACTTATAAACTACTTAAATATCGAAAGACTTACTTACAGTATCGTCCTCCGGAGTTCGTTGGTTAGCGGGCAGCTGTACTGGTCCCAGAACTAACCAACTTAAGATTATGTGTCTCTTTTATATTATATTACAATGTGTATATATATGTGTACCCTGATGACTATACTGTGTAAGCCTTCTTCCTTATTATTATCTACATCTATATTTGCTTATTATTTATACTTAACTATACAGGGTGTAACAGATAGAACTGACTTTTGGAATAACTTTTGTTCTGATCATTATTTTTAATTTTTTTTTTTATATATAATTTATAACCACTTGCTCAACACGTGTAAGAGGAAAAAAATTATTTTTATTTTTTTATACTGAAAATAAAAAAATTTAAATTTGACTTAAATTTTTTTGAATAAATTCAAAATAGCAAACTTGTGAATCTGATTTTAAGAACGATTTGGATGGTAAAAACATTTATCTAAGTCTAGTAGTTTATTTTTTAGAATTTTTTTAAATATCAATATTTTTTTGATAAAATAAATTTGGAACGCAATAGCTTTTTTTAAAATATTATTTTTGGAAATTTTATAACATGGGTATATTCTTAAAACTATTTACTAATCATATAATTTCAACAATTTTTGTCATACATTTAAGTAGCATCAATTTTTTTTTTTTTTTGGTCAGTTCTTTCTGTTACACACGGTATACCATGTAACGGCCTCACACATATGTGATCCGCTACAAGTCATAAGAGTATAAAGTGAATGATGACGACCACACAAATTACTGGCACCATCTACTCCTAGGCCAATAATATGTTAGCGAATACTTACTATCACCAACATCCATAACTAGCTGCTGAAGGTATATCAGGTGATATAACATTGATAATAAGTTTAGAACACTTAGTCCGATGCAACCGCAAATTTTCTAAAGAAGAACCTTTTCCAGATACTTTCAATATATCAACAAGATGATCAATGCTTCTAATAGCTAAGTGAGTGGCAATATGAACAGCAAGTTGTAATTCAACAGCTTTTCTTTCTCTTGTAACTTTCGACACACCTATTAAATTAATACAACATTAAAACGAACCTTATATAATATATATATATTATATATAATATAAATGTAAGTATGTGTACCAAAAGATTGCAGTTGCGGTTGTTTTTCGAACATCAAATTTTTCATTTTTCCTACATGTTTTGCTGTTTTTGAATGACTAATCAGATCCTCATGATGTGCTTGCAACACAACTTTACACTTTGAACAATATGCTTCCTTAAGATCATTGTCATTATACTGGCTTTCTGTAGCTTTTTGTAACCACCATATAAAAACAAAAAATATATTTGAGTAATTAAATTATTACAAAATAAATTAAAAGTCTAGATAAGTAATTAATATTAACCTTTAAATTCCGGTTTAACTTCCCAATCCACACAATACTTGCGTTTATATTTACCATATTTACCCATTAATATATTATTACACAAATGACAATAGTGGCTAGTGTTTAGTGAGTGGCTTGAGTATATTTTTATTTGGTACACGCATTAAATGTTCAAGTCTACAACTACATATTATGTATACATATGATAATGATACATTTATTATTAGTTGTAATTATTAAATATTTAATAATCAGTTTTCAGTAGATAAATATCTTAACTTGTGCTATTTAGTACTCATTAGTTATTATATTATGTAAGATTACAAATAAACAGATACACATGGTACGTCCTACCTACCTAAAAATAGAAAAATACCAAATTCAAATGTAGCAACAACTAAACAAGGGTCGAACATCATGTTCGTGTACGGCCCAATTTCTTAGATTCAGTTCAGACTTCAGCCTGATCGAGTGTAGCTTCTATATTTTTCAATGATAATACCACAATAATACTGAGATATCACCGACTAAGATATCTCTATAATTCTTATCTGATGTTAAACAAAAATTTTTTTTTTTTAAGGGGCCTGCACGCGACCTGTTTTTTTGCTCAAAAACATGCCTTACAGGAAAAACTCTCACGCCTCGTAGATTGGTCCAATTTCCGTAATTTTTTTTTTGTTAGATAGAGGAAGACTTCTTACAGGGCGCATTGGACTTGGATTTTCAACATTATTTTTCTAAGTCTTATGTTACAAGTTTGAATTTAATCAATTTTTACAACTTTTTAGTTTTTGTATTATTTTTTGTTTTTAGCGACGTAATCAAAAATCGAAGTCCAATGCGCCCTGTAAAAAATATTCCTCTATCTAACAAAAAAAAATTACGGAAATCGGACCAATCTACGAGGTGTGAGAGTTTTTCCTGTAAACTGTGTTTTGACCGATATAATACACCCTATCAACCCCCCCTAAATAGGTATTGGGTAGTAGATTAGTGGAAAAGTCTTATAATTGAGGTGGCAACTAAAATATAAAATTTAATTTTCAAATTTTATAGAATTGCGGAAAATTTGAAAAATCGCGAGCAGGCCCCTTAAATTACGTAGGTATTTATGCATAAAAATACAATAATTTCAATATTTTGTTAATAAAATATGTAGCCCACTATAGCCATTAATTTATTTTAGCCCAATTGGCGGATGGAGGCCCAAAAGTATTTTTGGGTGGTTTATTGACTTCTGAAATAGCCCATTTGGCGAAAAACCACCCAATCTGGCAACCCTGTCAGGACGACATGTCGCCGAAGCTGCTGCCTATTGTCATCGCCGGCGTTACGGTCGCAACCGCCGCCGCGTGTTGGCAGGTAATTTTATACCCATAATTAATATTATTGTAAAACTTCAGTAATTATCTACACTGCTGACCCCCTCCTCAACAATTTCACTGTCTGATACTCAAGTCACCAGGAATGCTATTCTGCTAATTAAACTACGCCGTGTACGCGCGCACTTGGCTTACTTTATTGGCATAGTACTATTCCACTAAAATTCTCGCTTGGCATACTTCGCGTACTCGGCGTAATGTGCTTTCTCAAAGTATGCTAACTACAACATGTCGAGAGGTGTCTCTCTTGACTTACTTGGCGATCTTAGGTTTTTTTTTTTTTTAATCAAAAAACCATCAAAAATTACATAGAATACAAAAAACATTGAGGTAGATTTCATGATTATCTATCTCTTTTAAGCTTTCAGCTTGTGTTAGAGATAGATAGTAATAATTATTAATTAAAAACTAAACACTTTCTATGAAGTGAGTAGGACAATAATTGAAACATGAACAAAAGAATTTATTAGAAAAAAAAAATAATGAATAATACAGATAAATAAATATTTTTAAATAGAAAAATTAAGAGTGAGAGTCAAGAGATAACATTAAATATTAAAAATATCATATTGATTTTAGAATATAAAATTAAATTAAATAAAATAAAATATAAAATATAAAATATGAGGCATAAAGCATATGCAATATAAAGCATATGAGAGACTTAGATTAATTGCGAAAATAACCAATGATAAACAGTTTTTTTAACATTAACTTTGGAACAGAGAATATTTTTTTTAATTTGACATGGCATAGCGTTAAAATACACTGGACCTAATTATTTTTCGGAAGATTGACCAAAAGATTTATTTGAATATTTAGTAGGTATATTATAACGTGTTATTTCTCTTTTTCCTTCCAATAACTTGTAATCTATATCTTGAGTAAACCTTTTAATAGTGAACAAAATGGAAATTTTTTTTATAGAAATTTGGTTGGTAAAACACCCAACTCCCTGTAATTTTGATTCGTAGAACCTTGTAGTGAGTACTTGTTTAGGCAAATTCTTATAATGTTATTCTGGTTTACTTGCAATTTGTTTAGGACAGTATTACCTAATCCCCCCCCCCCCCCCATACTAACATACCATATTGGAAAATCGATTGGTATAGAGCAAAATAAATAACCCGCATTGTTTGCTTGGGAACTAAACCCCTTAGTTTGTAGAATCTATAAGTTATAGAGCGGTAACTTCCCAACTAGGTTTTCAATGTGAAGATTCCATCTTAATTTTTTATCGAATATGATACTTAAATATCGGGTGCTAGTTACTTCTTTGATATCAATACATTTATTTATGTTATTAAAACTGTTACCATCGACACAACTATGAATTGTTATGGGTTTAAGATTTGGAGATCTTTTATAAATTAAAAACGGCATAAACATGGTTTTTTCTTCGTTGAGTGTTAAATTTCTGTCACATAGACATTGGTAAACTTTTCTTAACCCAGCCGTCGCTTTTTCATGAGCCCCTTCCCATGACTTATCGGTAAAAAGTAAGCAGGGGTCGTCAGCATACGAAACAACTAATCCATCAAAGCTTAAGTCACTAACCAAGTTTATATATAATAAGAATCATATTGGAACTAATACGCTACCCTGAGGGACTCCGTATTCAACGACACCTTCATGACCTATTATATTATTTATTAAAACCATATTTTCGATTGTATAGGTAACTTTCAAACCATTTTAAGCTAAGATTATTAATATGTGAAGTAAAATTTTGTGATAAACAGTATCAAATGCCTTTTTTAGGTCCAAGAATACCGCAATCACCTTGTTACTGCTATCTAACTCATTGAAAATAAATTGGGTCGTACTAAATAGAGCATCCTCTGTGCCAATACCTGGTCTAAATATATATTGATTTTTCGATAACAGTTGGTTTTTCTCTAGGATTGAGATTAGTCTAATTTTAATTATTTTTTCAAGTATTTTGGAAAAATTAGTAAGTAAGGATATCGGCCTATAGTTATTTAGATTTTAGCGGTCACCAGCTTTAAATATTGGTTTGATAATTGCTATTTTAAGATTGTCTGGAAAATTACTTTGCTGTATATATAAGTTGAATATATATACTAGTGGGTTCACTATAAGTTCAGTAATACATTTTTAATAATTTAATTGTTATTTTGTCTATACCTGCAGCTGAATCATCTTTGGAATTATTTATTATGTTGATAACATCTATGTTTGTTATTTTTTCAGAAAAAAAAAATCGAAGAAAAGTTACCCGGACGATTGTTTACCTGTAGTTTTTTTTTAAGCTCGTAAATTTATTTTTTGATAATATTGTTTTTAGTGATCTAGATCGATCGTTAAGGATCAATCTTTTAGCTCTTATATGTTTGTTCCAAGTTAATTTTTGGTCAAGGATTAATCCTAAATATTTTACAGCATTGAGTGGTGGGATTGGTATGTTATTAATTGAAACATTTGGGCATTAGCCGTGTCTAAGGGTAAAAGTTGTATGAACCGACTTGCTGTGATTTACTTTTACACGCCATTTTTCATACCATTCGGATTGTAAATTTAAATGAGACTGTAAATTAGTAGAGGCTATAATCGAATCGTTATGAATTGAAAAAATTACTTTATCATCTGTTTATTCGGCAACAGAGGTGCTTGGAGTTGTTGGCTGATCAGAGGCATATATGTTAAATAATAAGGGGGAGAGGATTGCTCCTTGAGGTACACCTGCGAAAATTGGGGCTATATTTGAAGTTGATGAGCCGTTACGTATTTGGAAGTGGCGATTAGTAAGGTAAGATTTAATTAAAAGAAAGAGCGGTGGGGGTAAAATATTGCGACGTTTGAACAGAAGGCCCTCGTGCCATACTCGGTGGAAGGCCTGGGATATGTCTAAGAAGACAGCAGTGCAATAAAATTTTTTCGATCATTGTTGGCATCGTATTTTGTTCGTTAAAGACTACAGTTTTAATGTCATCTTTACTATTAATTTTAGAGCCTGAAATTGCATTAATGAGTTTCCAAGTTAATTTAGGATTGTCTGAAACACTTTTAAATTTTTTTTCATAAAAGGTTTTTTTGCCAGTCTCAAGATTTGCGTATATTTATTTTTATATTTTTTATAGTGTAGGGCTAATTTAGTATTATTTGGAGTTGTTCTAAGATTTAGAGATAAGGAATGTTTTTTGCGGGTCGAGCATAGCAAACCAGCTGACATCCATTCCTTTAATCGAAAATATTTTGAAGTAAATTTTTTAGAAGTAGTTACTTAATTGATATTAGTAGATATTATTTTCAGAAACTCCGAAAAACTTCCGTACATTTTTCATCAAATAAAAGTTTACTCATCAATGATAGAAATAATTTTACTGTTATTTGTCAAACCAGTGGTTATAGGTATTGATACGCAAGTTGTGAAATGATCGGTTATATTTGTTTGTAATATACCTGCGTTTATCTGAGTAATTAAGTGTTCTTCGTTGTGAACAAATATATGTTCAAGACATGCGTGTTTTTGCCCGATGGGTAACCTTAATGAAAGACGCAAACCCGTTTTCCGACAGTAAATTAAGATAATCATTATTTAGAGTATTGTCCCCAATTATATTTATGTTCATATCCGCGATAAGCACGGTGTAAAAACCTTTTTTTTATTTTCTGTTATAACTTTAATTACCGTATCATTGAACACATTGATATCAGTTGAGGGAGATCTAAATATACATAATAAAATAATTGGTGTACCTAAATTAGTAATATTTAGTTTAACAATATTAGTTTCAACAAAATCATATTCAAAAAAGTCTACACTGTATTTACACAAATTTGTATCCTGTATCACGAGCAAATGCTCTAGTTTTGAAAAATAAATTTTTATTGAATTGTGTGAGACTATCGTTAATATAAATATTCTCATCATTCCAGTTTGTATTAACTACCTACTTTACCCTTCAACTTTTATTTCTTGACATTATCCATCATAGATTTCTTGTCCTAAATTGACAGCAACTCTGCGACAATTTTTCTGGATCTATTTGTGAAGTTTAAATGAACACGGTATGCTTTTGTAACGGAAATGTTTGCTCCTACAGCTGCCGGGATTGACTCTACAGTTTTTATACAGTCTTCATTGTTAACCTCCGGGTCACCCACAATTTCCACCAATTTTTCAATTGCTTTTATTCAAAAACGTTCATTCGTTTGTCTAATAGAGCAACTTCATTTTTTAGTTTACAGTTTTCTTCTTTTAAAAAATAATTTTCTACTTTGATATAATTAATTGTTGTAACTAACTCTTTTAAGTGCTTGCCGAAACTATCAAATTTATCACTCATAAAATTTACCGATTTAACTAGATTGTTAATAGTTTCATTATTCACATTGATTGAGTCCGTATGTTTTTCGATTGATACAATTTTTGCGGCCGGTTGATTCAAATTAGTCTCATTTGATTTGCATTTACTGCAGGACCATTTTTGCTTGGCCGTTTTGGACATATTTCTGAACGCAGACTCCCTCAATGCAATTGAAAATGTATTCAATTTGATAATCATTCAAAATTGTTATCATAGTTTGTAGCAATATAGCTTATATTAAGCTAAACGCCCACTCACTGCTAATTTGTATTTCGCGCCGCCACTGTCAGAGTCAAGCCGCCGAAAACGTACATTCACTGTTTATTTGTATTTCGCGCCGCCGCCGTCAGAGCCGAGCCGCCGAAACTTATATATATTGTGTCCAGTCGTGAAGACATCGCCAAGGACGAGCCACCACTGACCAATATATATTACCAAAACCGTCGATTGTCACGTCAAAGCCGCCGCGGTCAGTCAACGACCAGTGCCAATCAAATACCAGGACGTCACCAAGCCACTCCGACTTCACTTGGGGCTCCCACCATAGGCGCCAGGTTTCAAAAAACTTAATGGGTGCCTTGGTACCATTGGTATCATACTAACATAGCCACATAGGCATAAATACATAATTTTGGGGGAGGGGGCTTAGCCACTGGTCAAGACAAATTTCCTCGTAAAATATAAAAAATGGAATTGTCTTTTCAGGTGGGGCTAGTTGCAATTTAACCCCCTAAAATTTTAATTTTGGCTGCTCTCCAAATTTCGCCTATAGGTGTCATGATTCTACTACTTCACCAAAAACGTTTGCATTTTCTTATGGATTTTTTTGGTGTATACAAATATTAAATTATAATATATACCATGTTGTACACTGAAATATGCGATCATCATTGATTATAAAATATATTAATTATACAACAAAATAAATGTATACCAAATTGGGAACTTATTTATAAATAATAATAATAAGTAAAACAAAAAATAAAATAAATTTAATTTGACTGTTCAGAAAATAAATATGCTTTGACGTACCTACCTATTGGCTATTATTATAATTCAATTTATAAATGAGTTAGCTCTTAGCTATCAATGTCTATATCTTCATTACGACGGACGAACAATAAAGCAAATATCGTTAAGACGATTTCGTTTGATTGTAGACCTTAAAAATGTTTTTAATCTTCGAAGTGCTGAAAAAGATCACAGCTAGAATTGTATTTCAATAGTCGTTTGCTAAAATTGTCAAAACTTGGATATAAATAATAAATACACTCTATACATTTTCAATATTCTAATGGGTGCCCGGCACCCCATAATAATTTTAATGGGTGCTTGAGCCCCCGGGCACCCATGTACCTGGCGCCTATGGCTCCCACGATACCATTTCCGTACGTTGTCCAAAATCATGAGCCACGACGGAAACAATTCTCAATCAACTTCCGGAAAACAACCGTAAGTTGCATGTAAATCAATTCCCACCATTCTATGTAAATTCCCTCGATACTTATTTTCATTGTAAACTCTTTGGAGTAAAAATTTATATTCAAGAGAAAATAATGTAAAAAAGATTGATGAAAACAATGTTGTAACAATAAATATGCTGGGTGTTACCACTGTGTAATTCCCCAAAATCATAATATTCATTGTTGTTTGTTTTGTATTCTTTTATATCATCTAATTAATGTGCATTTTTGTTGTATAGATTGTAGATTGTCTTTTTACTCAATAAAAAAAAAAAAACAATAAATATCAATAAACATCATTCAGTTAAACTATACAACTTGTGGTTCATTACAATTTCAATCTCCTGCTGACGGAGTTATATTTCCTGCTCATGCAGTTCAACCATTTTCTCCTGTGCTCCTTTACGTGTTGACTGCTGTTTGCCTCCTAAATAACATTTAGTATAGTTAAATGTTAATTACACTTCTTCTATTTGTGCATTATTTAAAGCCGTGGTTTCCTACAATCACGCTTGCGTGATTGCGCGATGCGCGATGCGTGATGCGTGATCGCGCAAAAGTTGAAACCACGAAAAACTATGTAAGTGTTTATTAATAATTCACGCGCGCGATTGTCGATTCACGCACTTCAGTCACGCAGCTGTCGCCATGAAGTCAACTTCTGCGTGAAACGCATCGCGGGATTGCATTTATTTTAATATATTATTTAATTAATATATTATTGTATTTTATGTTTTATTTGATTTGTATTACCAATATCAAGTCAAAACGGCAGGTAGAACTGTAGAAGTAAGTAAGAATAATTTTGAAATATAAACTGTATAAATAACAAATAATTTTTTTTTGTAAATTATTACAAATATTTTCAATGTCTTTTTTAAATTAGTTTTGGTGAACTATGGAGTCGAGGTCATTTAATGTTATGGATGACGAAAAACTCATAGAAGTTATTCGTAACTATCCTGTCATTTATAAATTGAGTGACAAAAATTATAAGGACAATTGCATTAAAGATAATGTTTGGAAAGAAATTTCACAGTCCATTGTAAAAAACGGTATGTAATGTCATTAGAAAATTAATATAAATTATATAGTTAAAAAGATAGTAAGATAGTAATATTATATAAGACAATATTATGATTTGTGATTCAAATTGTTTGTTCTTGAATAGCGAATACGAGACAACAGTCAAGATAATTTGATATTTATAGAATATCAATATATGACTGAATAAAACCTTATCTAAAATTAAATAATTTACATTTCTAATAATACAGAATATTTTAGTATAATAATATCTATATGTGATAATTTATAGTGACCGAAAATAAACTTATATACATATAATGTTTGGTTTTATAACTTAGAATAATATGTTAGTTGATAATAATAAACTTAATTTTACATTATAAATAATATTATACTGAATATATGAAAATAGTTAAATCAAATTTGGACTACTAATAATTTTTGTAAACAGTCAATATAATATATAACAACACTATCTCAATTATCACGTGTTTTTGCTGCCAACTCACTGATCCTGACCTACTGTTAAAATAATCTTTAAAAGTTTCCCTAACTCGAAAAGCTTCATGTGTTGCGTTTCCTCCAACTGCACCAAATTGTATCATGTTCGTGTTCGTTTGAACGTCTGTTATGGGATCTCTGTCTGTCGAATCCGTAGGACACACCATACGTTCTTCTCGTAACAGGTTATGAATAATACATGCGGCCATTATTAAATTGTCAACTGTGTCAGGCAGAATATTAATTGGAGTGAAAAATACACGAAAGTATTGACACATTATGCCAAACGTATTTTCTGTGGTTCTTCGAGCTCGACTTAGGCGGTAATTAAAAATGGCTTTCTTTGGATCTAGTTTTGATTGGTTTCGGGGATAAGGCCTCATCATTGTCTCCGTCAATTTAAATGCTTCGTCACCGACAAATACATGCGGCAAGACTACATCAGTATTTGGTAAACATTTTGGTTTTGGAAATTTGAATTCTCCGGTTGATATTGATTTGCCCAAATTAGATTTAGGGAAAATTCCTGCATCGCCTTCTTTACCATACGATCCTATGTCTACCACCATAAACTTGTTATTCGCGTCAACTAAAGCCAATAACACAATTGAAAAAAACGACTTGTAATTAAAAAACAGCGATCCAGTGTTATCAGGGCAAACGATCCGTATGTGCTTCCCGTCTATGGCCCCGCAGCAATTCAGAAAATTCCACATTTCATAGAAATCGTTGGCTACTTTCGACAAACTACATTGCGTTGGTTCAGGTATTGCTATATTTTTTAAACGATGAAAAATAGCAACTAATACTTCCCTTATAATAGTACTTATCTAACTGTGAGATATTCGGAATTGAAAAGCAAGGGATCTATAACTTTCACCGGTTGCTAAAAATCTGTAAAATATAATACACTAAAATTATTTTCAGTAAATGATTGCAAGACAAGATGGCGCACAATAAGAGATTCATATAAAAAAAATTTAAAGAAACGAAGATTAGGTACCGGTTCAGCAGCTACAACAAAATCGAAGTACAATGACGATTCATTAAGTTTTTTAGATAATATCGAAAACGAAAGAAGGTAAAAAAAAATATATGTCGTATAATATTATGTATTATATTGTATTGAATTTTTAAACCTTATTTTATGTTTATGTGTTATTTCATTATTTTCAGAACTACATCGAACATTTTCAGTAGAAAAAATAGCCTGCAATGACAACACAAACTACTCAGAAATGGCCGTAAATGATAGTTTTGACCAAACTGAAGAAATCGAGCAAGAGAAACTGTTACTTAAAAGTTCTGAACCATTATTAGATATGCCCATTGATGACAAACTACCGAATACAGAAATAAACCATAGTTTGATAGATTCATTTAGAAAACCGTGCGAAAAAAAACAGCACGAAGAGCTCAAGATAAGATATTAGATGAAATTAAAAAAGGTCGAGAGGAGCGATTGGCGGCGTTAAGAGAAATGAAACAACAAGAATCTATTGATCCAATTCAAACTTTTTTTAAAAGTATGGCGTCAACGGTTTCAACATTTCCTCCAGAATCAGTCGTGGAAGCCAAAATGAGAATATTTAACATTGTTTCCGAAATGGAATTACGCTTATTAAAAACAAAGGCTACCACGAGTACACCACCTGTAGAAACAATGACATCAACATCAACATTTTCATCGAATCTGCAAGTTCCTACAATACTTGCCGATGAATCTTTGAGTTCCACTACGATGTCAAGTGTTTCAGACATTTCAAATCCTACTCCATCTGCGAACTCCAATTTTTCTTATTTACAATATATCGATGAATATTAATTTTTTTTTTTTTATTAAGCAAGTTTAAAATTTTTCATGCACAGTTTTATTTTATTTTATTTTTTATTTTGAGAAAAAATTATTTTTTGATATTTTATAGTTTGAAAATTACCAGATTGGTACGAAGTTAGTATATATATTTTATTTTATTAAAATGAAATCTCCATATAACATTGGTGTAAATTTAAATATTTATTATTTTTTGTTCCTTTATTTTAATTACTATTATCTCTCAGTGGTTAGGACTTAGGTTAGATATATTCCAAGTTCTAAATAGATAATATGTATTTATTTTTTAAATGAATCATTCTATCAATATCAGTAAGAATAATATAATTGAAATGGAAAATTACCTAAATATTTATTGTCCCTTTCTTATTTTGATAAATATACCTGTAGTACAATAATTTTACTTACCTTAGAGTGACGCTAAGTTTCTCTTCCGGTGATATTGGTTTCTTAATCCGATTACTTGGACGCCTTCTTATATCTTCTTTAATAACATTAAGTATATAATTAAATAATTCAAATGACACTCTAAAATATGCCCTGAATCTAGTTTCATTGTCAATTAGGCGCCTTTGAATTAAAGTACTGAAACAACCCTCCCTGCTCCGTTGACTAAACATTTCATCATTTTCATTACGGAAATGATTCGCAAGTAGCAATAGTTCTTCATCTGCTTCATCCTCCAAAATATTATAAAGCATAACCACGTCCATTTTGATGTAATACTAAACATCAACTGACGACTATTTTCTAAACTCCAAATCACGCAGTCGTAAACACGCATCGTAGCAAAACACTTCCATCACGCATCGCGCACCGCGCAATCATGCACGCGTGATTGTAGGAAACCACGACTTAAGCTTACTGAAATTGGTTGATTTCTTCCTATTTAAATTAGGAGTGGTAGCGTGCGGTCTTTTTCCTGTATCTTTTCCTGCTGTAACACTTTCTACGGGTATTTCAAAATTAATCGGTGGAATTTTTCCTTATACTGGTTATTTTTGAGTTAGTTCTTCCAAATTGTAATGATCATCCTACAGAAAAATTATTAAATAAATTATTTGTTATAATATTAAATAAATAACCCCTCTTTACATCATAAATAGTTGTCGTATTGCAGGCTGAAACATTAACCACTTCATAGTCTGTATCCTAGTAAAAATATATAATATTAAATATTTTATGCTATAACATGGTTAATCAAACAATTTCAAAATTTTCATAATGTAATAATGTACCTACTAATAATTAATAACATTACATTAGATTTATACTTGTAATTAAAGTAGAATAGCAATTAACTATCGCATTCAGGACTGGGTACTGTGCATAAATAATCAGGTGAACAATATACATCAGTAGTGTATGTATGCCATTCCTAGCCCACTTATCTAAAACCCTCTTTAAAACCCATTTTACTATTAAGTTCTCACAAACAAATGTTTAGATAACAATGTTCAAAAAGATCAATAAAATAAAATCAACAATATAAGTTAAATAAAATCTGAAAAAATCACAAAAAGATCTCAAAACTATTTCTAATTCCATAAAAAGATCACATATTGATTTCAACACAATAATCTCAGTAGAATACTAACAATATAAAAAGTTCAATATTCCACAAATGCAACTATTATAATATTATGCAGTATATGCTTATATTTTATGCTGTTGATGGAAGTGGTCCTACAGAAAATTCAGGATTTCAGTATTGTTATTAAGGTGGGAGGACAAGGTGAGTATATTATTCCTCTATCAATTTTTGTTTTACGTTTATTGAAAGATATTTAATGTCCTATTTACAATGCTACATTTGATGTAATTTTTACGAGTTATAATGATGAATATCCATTGATTCTAACGAAAAACACTAATGCTACAAAAGACACTGAACATTTTGAAGCAAAGTGTGGTAAAATTAATGTTTTAGAACTAAAAAGTCTAGTTCCAACTGTAGAATAAGATGAATTGTCAAAAGTTCACATAGTTGCTGGCTTAATTAAATTATCTCAAGAGGAAAAAAGTATTTCGGCATTTAAGAAATGGCAATGTCTTGAATACAAAAATGTTACAGGACAAAAATTAGCAATCGATGTAGGTAACAAATAGTTATCGAAATAATAAACCTCCCTTGTTTGGTGTTGCATTTTTACAAACTGATAAAATAAACAATCAAAAACTAATTCAAGTGATTTTGATCATTCTAATATTGTAAATTATTGGTTTGAAGTAAATGGAAACAGATATCCTAGAGAATCTAGGTGAACCTATTTTCGAAAACCAAAAACCTTCAATTTTAATATTTTGGAAAAATCAAATACTGTTTCCTATTTGAAGTAGTACAGAGATAAATTTGACCTCAGATAATAATACTAGTTTGGTCAACAGGTGCTCAAGGAAACGTAATTGAAAATCAAAATTTTCAAAATTTATAAATA
Organism: Macrosiphum euphorbiae; assembly: GCA_949089665.1. Lineage (NCBI taxonomy): Eukaryota > Metazoa > Arthropoda > Insecta > Hemiptera > Aphididae > Macrosiphum > Macrosiphum euphorbiae. The sequence continues at coordinate 44,215,494 of CARXXK010000002.1, read as the reverse complement.
ATGATTATACATTGACAAATAATAAATGAACACATTTTTAATAAATACGTTTAACAGTAGGTAACTACATAAATACGTATAAAAAAATTACGTAAAAACTAATAAAATATTTAAAAAAAAAAAAACATAATATAACATGTATAGGTTATTCCTTATTACCTTTTTAAGTTGATTCAATAAAATAATATTTAAAATATTTTTCCCAATATTAATAAAATAATAAAAAAAAAAACAATAAACAATATTATAATATAGGTTATTACCTTTTTAAATGATACAATATAATAATAATTTATATATTTTTACCTATATTGTTTTTTTTGTGTGATAAATTTCAAAACAATTGTCAATGCAAAGCGGCACATCACAAATTAGACAATAGTATGACGTTTCTTTTTTACAGCGATCTAATTTTCCCGTTTTAATTTGTTTTGAGCACACTTTGCACGTCCTACGAGGGTTAGCTTTCTTTGATGTAGGTGGAATTTTTTTTATAAAATGTCTACCAGTAAGCTTATCAACATTATTTGGCTCATATCCCTTGTCAGTCTCAATTGTTTCACCTTATTTCTCGGCCATTTGTTGACAGAGATTGAGCATATGCGTTTTCAAACAGGGATATTTATTTTGTGAGGCATAATGCTTATATATTATGAAACTATTGACCACACTAAGGGTAAGCTCACACGGACCACTCGTGATCGATTTTTTGTGGTTATAATGTAGTTGTACTGTCGGCGAAATCGACCACTATTGAACAACATTTTTGTAGTCGTTAGAGTTCCTAACCGACGTCAATATAACGACACCGTAACCACAAATATGACGTACGTTCTTTATTTCTAATTTACATGTAAAAATTTTAATTTTAGTGTAAAAATGGACTTTGAAGAGGAAGCACTATTATTACTTTTATTACAGCGAAGAATGCGACGTCGTAAGAAGAGACAATTTTGGGTCCATCCTATTATTGAAAATAAAAATGAAAGCCAATTTAATTTGCTATATAATTCATTAAGAATGTATGATGATACATTTTTAAATTATTTTAGAATGAGTAAAAATTCATTAACGGACATTATAAAACGAACAGACACAACCATGAGAAAAAGCATACCAGCGGACGAACGTCTCGCACTTACTAAAAGGTATATAATATTTATTTAACTTATTTATTGTAGTTTTTAATATATTTATTATACATACATATTACATTAAATAATATTATATATCATAACTTTAATTGAAAATATTTGATAAAATTGAATCGTTATCATCATCGGTGGCATGGGTTGTAATGCTTTGAGCATTGTGGAAGTGATTGATTGAATACTATTTGGCGATATGTCTGGTACATTCACCCGATTCACTCTTGTAGGTGCTCGAAATGAAGAAGGTTCGATATGGCTAGGATATTGTGTGTGTGAATACATCTGATACTGTCTTGATTCATAGTCGGTGTTATATACTTGAGCTGATACATTTTCAAAACGTCTACCAAAGGACTCATAATTATAATTTTGAGGATTAGGTGGACTATATTTTTGTATTACATTCATAATCTCAATTTGGGCTTGAAATTTCATATTATTATCAATGGCTTTGAAACGATCGTATAATGACAGTAAAAAATGCTTATCACTATCAATATTATTCAACGCTTCAGTTTCTTTGCTCATACGTTCTGACAAACGGTGTGATAAGTTTGTAATTAGCTCAGTCTCCTTATCTGTGTTTTTTGTCGTCTTCCTTTTTTTAGTCACGTTTTGACTTTTATCATAACAGTTATCTGTTATGAGTTGCTCACCTTCATTTTGATGAGTATCGTCGATCGAACTTGATGTTTCTCTACTCTCAGAGATAGGTTTTAAAAAAGATAAATTATCAAAGTATAAATATTTTCTGTGCTTAGAAGCACCGGATCCACTCTTTACTTCTTTATTTTTTTTTAATTATCTGTTGTACGAATCTCTTAAACTTCTCCATTTTCTTTGAAATATGACCCCTAATAAAAAATTTAAATAATAAGTTAAATTAAAAAAAAATATTATTTCAATAATTAAAAAAAATAATTGAAATAGTTTTCACTAAGAATGATTTGAAAAAAAAAGTTCATAAAAGATAATCTATATGCAATACACGGATTGTTTTGGGAATTTAATAACTAATTATTTATTTAGTGTTTACCTAATCAGCGATACCTAAATATTGTTACAGATATTTGGCAACCGGATGTTCTTTTAAAGAGCTCCACTATACATATAGATGTGGTTCCACAACTGCAAGTGAAATTGTCAGAGATGTGTGCCGTCAGATATGGTTTAAATTACAACCTATTCATTTATCAAAACCAAACAAAGAAAAATGGCAAGATATCGCACAACAATTTAAATCAAGAGCTAACTTTCCCAACTGCCTTGGAGCCGTGGATGGAAAGCATATACGTATCATTCTCCCACCAAATAGTGGGTCCTTGTACTGGAATTATAAACATTTTTTTTCAATCGTATTACTTGCAGTTTGCGATTCAAATTACTTATTCACATATGTTGATATTGGAGCTTATGGCAAAACGTCAGATTCAACAATATGGAAGGATAGCAGCTTATATAAAAAAAAATTAAAAAAATGAATTAGATCTACCTGATCCCGAAATAATCAGCATGGATGGAAATCGCTTACCTTACGTATTTATTGGTTATGAAGCTTTTGGGTTAAATTAACATATGTTACGGCCATATAGTGGAAGGCAGATATCGGAAAAAAAACGTGTGTTCAACTATAGACTTTCCAGAGCACGCAGATACGTCGAATGTTCGTTTGGAATTTTAGCGAATAAATGGCGAATATTTCCATAGACCACTCAATGTGGCAGTTGACTTCGCAGAAGATATTGTTAAAGCATGTGTTGTATTTCATAATATAGTACGAAAGCAAGTTATAACTACGAAGATACTCTAATGACACCGGATTTTATACCATTTGAAAATAGCGAAGAATATCGTGTAGGCAGGTCAGTGAATTTAGTCAGAGATAAATTTGCCGACTATTTTATAAGTCCAGAAAGTGAATTACATTGGCAGTATACAATGTAATATAGAAATAAATAATATGTGATTTGTATTGAGTAATAAGTATCTAGTATTAATAATGTGTAATATTAAATTATATTTATTAAATAAATAGTTCTTACCGCAGTTATTTTTGTCTTTTTGATTCTTCGCTTCAAAATCATTATACAATTTAAGACAAAGAGACTCCCAAGCTTTAGCTTTTGTAATACGATTACTATAACTATTTGAAGTATAATCCCAAATACATGGTAAATTATGCAATTCTTCGATAAACAATTCTGTGTCAAATGCGTCGTCGTTTTCACTTTGTTCGCTCATAATTTATCTCGTATCGAACACAGAACACGTGAACTACTGAACAACAACTCAACCAACTCAACCAATCGACAAATTTCATAACACTAGTCATAAAATAATAATGATAATAATATATGTATAGATTACATGATACAAGATAAAGATAACAATGATATAAAGATAGAAATGATATTTCTATAAATATAAAATAATAATGATAAAATTTGTGTGCTGGTGGCAAGTGGTCGGAAAGTAGTTGACGTGTCGCAATATGTGTGTTACGCTCAACCGAACGACCACAATTTCGTGAGTAATACAGTCGACACGATGCGACTGAAGTCGAAACTGACGGTAGAAAGTGGCCCGTCTGAGTTCAATTACATTTTTCATATTATTTTATGTTTTTAAAATATCAAAAACGAGCGACCACCGTTTTGCGGTCGTAGCGATGTTCTAAAGTGGTCCATGTGAGCTTACCCTAACTTTAAATAAATAAAAAAAACTTTTTTTTCCACCACTATAAAGTTTTGCGTTTGAAGGGGTAGTAGGTGATCATCTGATATATTTATTATAATCGATGATGGCCACGGGTTTAAATTTTTGTATTGGACCTCCTCTAGCTTTGACAGTCACAGGTGCCATGTCAGCCGAGTGACATGTTGACATAACAAGAACATCTTTCGTGTTTTTCCACTTAATGCAAATTTGTGGGCCATTCCTACCAAAAGCCATTTCACCTTTTTTTAATTTAACGTTAACTAGTGTATCTTTTGGAAGTCCTCTACGATTTGCCATCACCGTTCCTACACCGTTCGTTTTATTATCCCAAAGATACTCTTATACCAAAGGACTAGTGTAAAATCTATCCATGTAAATAGTATGGGCTTTGTCAAAATTCTGTTTTAATAAGCGACTATATAAAGATATAATAGAATTATTTTCCTGTCCTTTCCCAGAATATATCTCAAAACTTAATGTGTATCCTGTTAGAGGGTCAGAAGCAATGTATAATTTCATACCGTATTGTTCATGTTTATTCTTCATATACACCCTAAAATATACTCTTCCGCGAAAAGGACACACCCCTTCTTCAACAGTAATATTTTGCCCCTGATAATATAATGTTGACATTTTATCGTTTAAAAAATTTACATACGATCTAATTTTATATAAGCTGTCATAGCCAGGCTGACCTTTCCGAACATATTTATCGTTATTTATGATAAGTTTAGAAGCATATGTTGTTTGTAATACAAGGTTAGTTGATAAATAAGGTTTAATGTTTCAACCAAACTCATGTGTAAAATTATGGAAAAAAATTCATACACTTCGGAAATATTTAAGGGCTTCCACTTATGCCAAACTAACTTTTTTTTTTAAATATTACGTCTTTTTAGGGAACGAATTACCGAAAATGCTTATCTATTTGCTTCTTTTTTAATAAGTTTTACAATAAATTGCGGAAAATATAATTGAAAACACTCTACCTCAGTGGAGTTTTCGGTTACTTAGTTTGTAACGTGCTGATTGCCAGTAAATGGATGCGGTTTCGGTTTTGAATTTATTGCTCGCCATTTCGAAAGAGTCCCTTTTCTTCTGTGACTCACAGGTAATCTATAGGTTGGTAGCATATGCATTGGGTGACCTTCATCTTCTTCATCACTTTCAAATCCCCATGTATGAACATCAGTTGTGGGGTGTCCCACATTAAGCGGAGTAGCCATTATTTCATTGTATTCCATTTCCATAACATCTAATAATTTTTTTTTTTAAATAAAAATGTAATTTCTAAATGATAAATAATAATTTAATGTATTAATAATTTATTTATTTATTTATTTATAATAAAACAACTGAATTTAAATAAACAGTTATTTAATAATAAATTACCATTTCGTTGTTCAAGATTTTGTTGATCAAAAGCATCAATGTAGTTATAAAAATCGGGTATAACAGGAGCCAAATTAGTATAAGTCGTATGAACCGATTGTGGTATACTTACTATCACGTAGATATCGACTGATAACAATAATACGAGCGATAATAATAATTGCATAATACATAATAATCAATAAAAATCGATAAAAAAATACCTAAATAAATTAATTAGGTACCTACCTACCTAGTTTTTTTGTTCATTGTTATACATTTAAATAGGTACTAAGTTCTTCTTCATCGTGTCAGTCAGCTGTTTTAAATTGAGCTATTTTTTGAGCCAATATTTGATCTGTTTTATTACTTCGAGTACCTACTACCTACTAAGTTGTAATATAATGGCAAACGACATTAAAGGTCGAGCAACTGTGGATCAGATGATAGCTTTGAACGGGTTTTTGAAGCTTGATCCACAGTTGCTAAGTGGAAAATTTAGCAGTAGTTTTACGTTTAAAACCGCTCAAAAACGTTGGGAGGAAATTGCTGAGTCTCTAAATACAATGCCCGGAGCCGTTAAAAATTGGAATAAATGGCGTAAAGTGAGTTTTTTTGGTTAAGAGTAGTGTAGCCGTGTAGGTAGTATTAGTTATTATTTTTACTTACATGATTGTAAATATTTTAGACTTTTCAAGATAATCGAACCAAAGCTAAGACCAAACAGGCAATGATTAGAGCAGCACAAAGAAAAACTGGCCATAATACACCATGTTCTACACTGACTGTTGTAGAAAATGATGTATTGAAAATGATGTATTGGAACTTATTAATCCAACCAGCATTTCAGGCCATACAACAGCTAAGACATCCAAAGTCAATTTTTCATTTGGTGAACAGCAGGGTGTTGACATTGTAAACAATGACAACATAATAGTTGTACAACCAGATGATAGATCGATGACAGCCTGTCGATGACAGTTTTTTAAAAAGTCCTTCCTTTGGTACATCCTCTCCAATCATTCCAAATTCTCCAAAGAATCCTGACTTAAATCCTGTTTCATCCATTGAAGAATCAAATGATAGTATATATCCAATAATTTTTTCCATTTAAAAATTATTATGTTACTTTTTTGTTGTTGTACTGATACTTAAATGTTACACAATTGTATAGATGTTTCTACATCTGTATTGACTATTATCATGTAAAACTAAACTAAAATTAACCTGACCTAGTACAATAACAAAAAAGTATCATTATTATTAAACTTATTTTAATTTATCTGTTTTTGCATTTAGAAATTAAAGCTACAAATAAAAGAAAGACAAAAAAATCAACTACGGCTCGAAGATTAGATGATGGTAACAGTGATGCAGCAAATCTTGTTTCTCTTGGAAAAAAAAAACTTGCTTTAAAAGCCAGTTATAATGAAAAAAAGTTAGAGTTATTGAGAGAACAAAATGAAATATTGAGACAAAGAAATTACATTTTTAATCACATTGCAGTTGCATTAACAAACAGAATTTAACTAACCTATTATTTTTCTAAATCATTTAATTCTATCTTATTTTATTTTAATACTTAAAAGTAATTCATTTTTTCTTAAAATTTTAAATAACAATTTTATTTACTAGTTTTTCATTTTTTATTTAATCTAATAACATGTTTTCTTTTTTATTTAATTTTTACATACATAATAGTATAATACTTAATAGACATTAGAAATTAAAATTAAAATAATAATAAATAAACTAATAATATTAATAATTAAATATCAATAATACATTAAAGAAATAATAAATATAAATATAATTCTTATTGACATTCAATAATAATATAAGTAGATCTCTAATGAGTAATAAGTAATAACTAATAGTAAAGTATAAATAATATCAAGTTTTTACTATTAAAAGGTTTACATTTGCTTTTTAAAATAATAAATTAATATGTTCCTTATAAATGCAATCTGTTTCTTTGTAAATAATTTGCAACTATTGAACGTACTTGTCTACCTTGGACCAAATCATTGCCTGCAAAACGCTGATCAATAATTGGCCCACCTTGTTGTTAAATTATACCCATATCAATGTCTATTGGCCCTTCTTCTACTGGCAATGGTACATTGTTTGTTATACATATATTATGTAATACTGTGCAAGCATTTATAATTTTAGTGCATTTTTCTGGATGATAATGAAGAAATCTATGTTTAAGAAGACATCTAAAAGTATTTGAAAAATAACATAATCAATATTATACAGGTAGATAAAAACTAATATTAACTTTCAATCCTACCTAAATCTCATTTTAAGAACCCCGTTGCTTCTTTCTATGATACTTCGAGTTGACATTTGCATTTTATTATAGTACTGATCAACATCAGTAACTGGATTATTAAAAGGTGTTAATAACCAAGGGCGTAATGCATATCCAGAATCACCTGAAAAATGCATATTTTATTACAAAATTATTCATGGGTTTTCAAACATAATTTTCATTTTCTTAATGCTTTCATCATCAAACCTCGATTGGTTACCAATATTTTCTCAGATATTAACTTTTATTATAATTTCTAATCATACGTGGTAAGATCTGTTAGGTAATTAAATCAGTTTCAATTATATAGGTACCCAAAAGAAAAATCCTTGTTGACCATTTGTATAAAGTTGCTCTACTACAGGAAGTACATCACAACTGTTCCATATAAATGAATCATTTGTAGACCCAGGAAAAATTGCATTAACGTTTAAAATTCTGAGCTTTGCATCACATATCTGGAAAAAAACCTGTTATGTATGACAATTCAAAACTATGAATACAAATTTTGTATCAGTAAATTTGTTTTGTTTTAGTACCTAATGAAATTAATTTCTAACTTTTAACGTAAACAAAATTTGTATTTCCACATTTAATTCAATATTTAAATCCATGGACCTATAAAGTAATTGACAGCACTTATATAGAGAGGTCAGGGGTAGGATATAGTGTGAGCAAGAAAAGAATCGAAGTGTGGTGCTCCTTCACTACTTTATGTTCTTTCTCTCTCTGTTATATGGTTGTATGATCGCCTAGCATTGATGGCAGAGCGGAGTGGAAAGCGCTAACCGCCTGTCCATTAGTTTATAGGTCTATGTTTAATACATTGAAAAGAAACATAAAGGTATTTTGTTAGGTTAATAAATTAAGGTTAGATAACTATTAATTTTTAATTATAACTTGCTTGTCCTTGCATTTATAGTTAAGAAAGTTATCAAATCAAATTAAGTGAATGTATATAAGTACTCAACTAATTGGACATTTATTGAATGGTATCCTTTTCGATTAATATAAATATATTCAGGATTTGCATTAAATGGATATTTAATAGGTGGAATAATAGCCACATGTGTGCAGTCAATGCATCCAACACAACCTTGAAAACCAGTTGTTTCATAAAATCTAAAATTTTGTAATTATAGTTTAATTAATTTTTGGTGAAATTTCAATTAAATAGTAAAGAGAAGTAACTGTAAAATATTGTATTATATAATATAATATATTAGTTCAGCAGCTCATTATTTTAAATGTATTCTAACATTACTGTATTATAGACACAACTAGGGATATTTTTCAGGGGGGAGGGGGTAGGTGGAAGAACTGTATCAGCAGCATAGACCCTAATGATTTTGAATTCTGAGCTTAGTGAAGGATCTAGTGGTTTTACAATGGTTTTTTTTTAGTTAATCCTATATACAAAATTTCTACCAGAAAGTGTGCTTCGATTTCAACTTATATTTTAGCAAACTGGATCAAGATTGATCAAGATAACAAGTTTATCAGTACCTATATAGTTTATTTAGAACTGATATATAACTATATAAGTATAAGCCAACTCATTGCGGACTTTCCTAAGTTCCCTTATATTACCAGGAAATTTTACCCAAGAACCAAAAATATCATCCTCGTTTAATGCAGTAGTAACTTCTTCGATACATCGAGATACAGAACTCTGAGATATCGAAGTAAATCGGCTATTACCAACTGGGGTCTGGTAGCTACCAGTGGCAAAAAAATTAAGAGCCACCAAAACCTAAAAAAAAAATTATTAATAGTTGGTAGCTAAATAATAATATTGTTCTATGATAATAATAGTAATTTTACTCATATAGGTGTTTATCTGTGTATAAAAGTCATATAAATAAAAAGTTTGGATGTTTTATATTATAAAAGTATGTAGGTACCTATCTAATCTAAATAACTTGCCTTTGTTGATGCGTCTAAATCAGATGATCTTTTTTTTATCTTTAGATACGGACATAATTGTCGTATCAAAATGTTAGTCAAATTCTTAGTTAGTCTGTAAATTTTTATAAATGCCGAGTCCGAAAGTTCAAAAGAATTAATAATCTTATTATTGCGAATTCTTGGATTTCTTTAAAAATATTGCTGGTGTTGTGCATTTTGAATTGCAATTAAATTTGCCAACTCATCAAAATTAGCCATAGTTATATTTAAATTGGTACGTATTTTATATAAGTAGCTAGATCCTAATGAAATATGAATAAAAATTACAACTTAGTACTTTTTAAACGTTCGGAATACGGGCACGTCGGAACTAGGTACCTATTTATTAACTACTGTGATACGTCGTAGATATATTATCTAAATTGTGTGTGGTTATTGTAATTAATACAACATTATCCATGGAGGCATACAAAGTAGTCTACGACTACTTCTTGACGAGTGGTTATAGTCATACGTTTTGAAGTCGTACGACTTTTCATTCGCTAGCGTGTCGTATGAAATTGAAGAATAAGAAATAATAAAAATCGTTCGACAATTCCTTTATGTCGTATACGACTATTAGATAGCGCCGTTCGAGAATTGACCCCCAGGACATCGTACTCAATGAAATGTCAACGACATAATTATTTATTATATTTTTTCGACTATAATATAATATAATCGAAAAAAATGTTAGTTTTTTAAAAACAATTGTTGGTATTGCGATATTTTAATACAATTAATAATATAATTGAATATAAATTAAATATCGATATACTTAAACGATTTCTTGTAAAACACGGCGTTCGTCTTTTAGACGCAAAAATATTGCCCGTTTTAAACACGGTAAGCGTCTTCAACGTAACAATGCCTTAAAAAATGGTCGTCTCCAATGTGTTAATCATTATAAATTAAAATCTTCATATAATTTATTGTTACCAATTGTTTGTGGCACATCCCTATTTACACCTTCGTCAACTTCTTTTATCAAAATGCTAATTATAGCACTAAAATTGTTGAGAACTGCATCACAATTTTTGATGCGACATGCCCATCTTGTTTCACACAATCTTGTGATGGATAATGGTATAATTTTTATTTCAGATAACAAATTAGTCAGTTCCTTATTAATACCAGGTTGAGAAAAGTGAACATATATAGCTTCAAAAGCATTAAAGAATGGCCCTGCTTCCTTTATAAAATTTAAATTTAAAATAAAATAGTATTACAAATATAATAAAATTCAAAATGTTTATAAAAAGTTAACCACTCAGTACCTTGATACTACCGCAAGTATTACAAACAACTAAATTTAGTTTATGAGCTAAGCAATGAATATATACTGCTTCTGGATAGTGTTCTCGAATTTTTTGTTGAACTCCAGATATTGACCCTGACATTTCATTAGCTCCATCATAAGATTGATCTACTAATGGTATTTTATGAATATTATACTTTTGAATTGCAGTAAAAATTGTACTAGCTAAATATGAGTCACCTCTTCCACTTGAAACATCCATAAAACAAATAAATCTCTCATTTACTTCCAGGCCTTTAACATACCGAATATAAAGTGATAACAGCTCTTGCTTATAGGATCTATAATCTATTAATTCAATACAATTGTTAGTAACTAATTTAGTAAATATTAAGAAGGGATGTATAGTTTAAACTTTAAAAATATAATGACCTGGCTTCATCACACATTATTTCATTCATTCCACTATTTTTAATTTCCTCTGATATACTATCAGTAATAAAAGTAGCACATATGTTTAATATTTCATTTGGCACTATCCAACTAGTATGATTTGTCTTTTGTTTGAATATAATTAAAAAGGTATCATCATATTTGGAGTGTAATTTGAACAATTCTTTAAAATTACCTACATACACAGTAATTATAAATTATTTTAATAAGTAGGTAATAATGTACCGATATGATTTATTTTAGTAGGTAGTTAAACAAAATCTTGATATACATATGTGACAATGATTTCTGGTGTCTATTCAACTTATCACTCAACTAAATTAAATTTGTAAATATATGTTATTACTTATTACTCGTCATATTCCCTATATATTTAAAAGTTTAAATTTACTTTTCTCCAGTTTCTAATGCCGTTAGTATTATCAAATTTATCATCATGAGTATTATTTGTCAAATTACGACAACTAAAACAGAAAACTGCATAATTTTTTTCACTGTACTCAATCTAGACAAATTTAGTATAGAAACTTGATGAAAATGCTCTATTTTGAACTTCAAATTTGGTGAATGGATGTATCTATAATTAAATAGTAAATTTAATTATATAGTCTACAATTGTTAATAATATATTTTTAATATAATTTTAATGGGACTTACACGTAATACCTACTGGTTATTTTGGGCCTGTGTCCTTCTGGAGCACAAGTCTCGACTCTTTCCATCGCTCTGGGAAAGTGGTGTGGGCGAGACATTTGTTGAAGACCCCGATCAGCGAGAGAGGTCTGAGGAGAGCGGCTTTGCCGGTCGCCTTGCTGGGTGGTAGTCTCTTGGACGCCTCGCGGAGTTCCGCTGCTGTGAACTCTGGCGCCGGCAGTCCGTGGTCGGCGTGCTCCGGAGGGGGAGGTTCTTGAGACCAGTCGGTGGCCGGATGGTTGGGGAACAGGTGGTCCGCGATCTCCGATTCTCTGCCTCTGGCTTCTGTACCTGGGCGTCGACCTCCAATTCGCTTGGTGACGACCTTGTAGGGAAGTCCCCAAGGATCGGAGTAGACCGCCGCGCACAGCTCAGACCAGCTTTTTTCCTGAGAGGACCTGATGGCGATCCGGAGTTCTTTCCTCGTCCTTGTGTAATCTGCTCGGGAGAGTCCGATTAGGTCGGGTGGATCGTGCCTGCGAGAAGACCTCTGGTATTTTCTCCTCAGTTTTCCGCACTCCTCGCGTAGAGCTTTGATCTGCGGTTTTCACCAATGGACCTGACGTATATTGGCCGGAGGAGCTCTTCTCGGCGGCATGCAAGCGTCGCATGCGGATGCCAGATACTCTCTAAGTTGATCGGCTGCTTCGTTGGTGGCTGTGTTTTCGTCGATGTGGGGCAGAGGTGCTGCGGCCAGGTGAGTCGACAAGGCTCCGTAGTCCAACCGCCTGTACGACCAGCCCCTGAGTCGTTCGGTGTTGTCTTCGACGTCGGCGTCCTTTTCCAGCCGGAACTGTAAATAGGAGTGATCGCTGGCCGAATCCGCGTCCTCGAGCACCTTCCAGCCGCGCAGGACCACGGGTGGTCGGGTGCGGTGAAATGTTACGTCGATGATCGACTCGGCGTTTGACCTCCGATAGGTGGGGGTGGTGCCCTCATTTGCGACGAGCAGGTTCCGGCTGGCTGCAAGGTCTGCGAGCCGATCTCCTCTGGAATCGTTCCGCGCGGATCCCCACTCCTGGGACCAGACGTTAAAGTCGCCTCCTACGACTATGGAGACTTGAGGGTCGGTTGAACGGACGGACTCTTCGATGTCCGAGAGGAAGGCGGAGAAAGCAGCGTCCGAGTCGTTGCGGGAGGAGTAGCAGCTGTACATCCTGGTGCCGCGTGCCTGAATCCAGGCGAACCCTCGACCTGCCCCGGACGACTCGGGGGGCGAAGCCTGCCGACGACGTGAGTGCACCCGCGCATGAGCGATCGTCGCTCACCGCCCACTTGTCGTCTCGTAGAGGGCTCCAGTTGTATTCCGATAGCAGAAGAACTTGTGTGTCGGTAGCGGCGGCGGTCTGCTGGAGCAAACTCTGCGCTCCGGTGGAGGTTTATTTGGAGGAACGTGATCATCTTCGGTTGGAGGAGGCGTTCATCTCGGCGATGGCTTTCCTGCGGGCGGCACAGGCCCCTGAGCCGGGCTTGTGTGGTATACGTACCGCCTTAATGTGATCGCATGCCAACCATTTGTCTTCGCAATCGGTGCAGGTGGAATCAGTGTGACCGTTTTGGCCGCATCTCCTGCAGGCGCAGGACAGATCTGGGCCGGTGCACTGTCGCGTGGCGTGCTCGAAACTGTGGCACTGGTAGCACTTGGCTGGTTCTGGTCTTCGCGGGCGGAGTGTGTCGGCGTAGGTCCGGCCTTCGAGGACCTTGACAAGCACGGCAGCTGGTCGTTGGAGGGCCAATCTGGAGAGTCGCGTTGTGGGGGCGTTTGGTTTCCTGGCGGGTCTCCCTACGAGCGTGTAGGGCTCGTCTTTGGCTTCTTCGGTTTCGGCTGAGGTCGGGGTGGGGGTTTCCTGAGGTGGGGCATTGTGCGCAGGGGTCCTGGCGTCGAGGTTCGATCTGGTGCACTTCTTGTTGTGTTGCTGTTTGTTACCTTTGTTAGGCGCGTTCTTCAATTTAGGAGCGGCAGGCTCGGTGACAGTGGCGGCGTCCTTTTTATCGGGGGGCGGGCGTTGGTCCTTGGCCAGGAGATTCAGGGCGTTGCAGACCTGTTCCAGTGCTCTGACGACTTTCGACAAGCACGGGCCGATGAGTTCTTCGGTGTAGTATTCGTCGGCGAGGCTTTGTACGAGCTCGCAGGCGTATTCGGTGGCTCTGGTCGCTGCGCTGAGCGCACCAACAGTGTCTGTTGTAGTCGGTGTTTTCGTTGATGTCAGTGTTTTAGAAGGGATTGAGATCTTAGGCGTCTTCTTTTTGGTCGGTGTGTTCATGGTCGGAGAGCTCGCTTGTTTCCTCTTTTGTTGAGCGTTGTTGGCCGGGTCTTGGTCCATGTCCCATTCTTCGGGGACTGAGGACGGCATGGCTAGCTAACCTAAAACGGGGTCGCGAAGGCCTGGGGGAAAAAAAAATCGTTTTTTGCGGTTGGGGGGACCTCGTCCGGGAGGTGCCTCTGGCCCTCGAGTCCTGGGGTCGAGGGACCTTTGTAGCCGGAGTTATGAGTGCTTTTTGAAAACGGGGTGAAAGGAAAACTTTCGCCTGGGGGTGGGGGTTGGTTCTCGCACACCGGCGTTTTCAAATTTCCGATTTTTTCCGGTGACCGAGTGACGTTCGCGTCTCGTTGTCGTTAGTGCAGATAACGTGGATTTTCGACCGGCCCGATGGCGGTGGCAAAATCCGATATCACGGGGATCGGAGCCGCGTGATGGTACGGACGGCCGTGATAACCTTATGTGATAGCTTGATAGTTCGCTCACCTGGGCGTTCTTGATCGGGTGGGCCCGTTCTGGGTCTTATAAATGCGGGCTTGGCTTGGCGGATCGGATCAGCTGATGGGCCTAGCGGTGGCTGCAGCGGTTGTCGCTAGGCGACCGGTTTTGTTGGCTGGATTTAAGCGTCGCTTAACTTGGTCTGGCGCACTGAGTTTGGCGTCGGGACTGGCGTTCGCACTCTTAGTGTATGCGTACGGCGGCTGGACACTTATTGCGCGATCGGATTTTTACGTTTGAGATCGGAAGCGGCTGTTTCGGCGAACTTTTGGATCTGCGTAATTCGGTAGCACTTAGGATCTGTACCCCTTACAAAGCGCTGTCGGCTTTGCTTGGGCGGCCGACTACGGACACGCTGAGTATACCAAAAGATGCACACGGGCGGTGCGGATTTTTTGGTGTATCGAACGGGTGCGTGCGGTGTTTGTGTAAACTGCAGCGGCGGATCTAGTGTGGCCGTGGAGTCGGGCGGCAGTGCGCGGTGCGCTTAGGTCGCCGTTTCTCACTCGGTTTTGCACCGGCGGTCGCGCGCGATGACTTTGGCGAGCAGCTGAAGCGATTAAGACATCATTCGGACGAATCGGGGTAACTTTTGGACGAACTTTTTTTATCGGTGGCGGGCGGCGGATTTCGGACACTGTAGTCGCGATTTCTCCGTCGCGGCTGGACTGATTTCGACGCGCGATGTCTTAACGTGACGGCGGGGTCGAGACGAAGCGATAGGCACTGGTTAGGTTAGGTTTAGGCTTAAGTTTAGGTTTAAGCAAAAAACTGCTCGGGAGCGGTACACGGGTGCGTGTGACCGGTTTGGTGGTCGGCACCGGACTAACCTAACCTAACCTAACCTACCTTTTTTTTTTTTTTTTTTTTTTTAAACCAAGGACCAGGAGGGTAATACTTTAGTAATACTAGTTAGTAATACTTCCTCCTGGCCCCATAATTTATTGATAAACAATACAAAACATTTTTTTTACGTGGTATCGAAAGCTAGGGTGGCACTGACCTAGATCATTTCACCTCTAGCTAGGTTTAGGCTTATCTCAGCTGCTTCAGAAAGGGCGTTCCCTAGGAGTATGGAGTCTTTTGCGACTGCCACTAGCGCTACGTCATCCGCGAACGCGAGGAAAGACACTCCAGCTGGGAGACGGTTTTTTAGGAGACCGTCATACAATACAATCCATAACGTAGGACCCAAGACGGAGCCTTGGGGCACTCCGCTGGAAATAGGTTGTGCAGTCTGTTTGTCATCAATTTTGAGCAGGAGCGATCGATTTTCCAGGTAGCTTCCTATGATCCGGCAGAGGTAGCTTGGGATAGACTTCTCTTGTAATGCATTTAGGATGGCTGCCCATGGTGCTGAATTGAAAGCGTTTTTTATATCCTATTTTGTTTCCGGGACTGTTTGCTTCAGAAATGGCTCGGAGTGTGTGGACCGCATCCGTGGTGGATCTGCCCTTGCGGAAGCCGTACTGCCTGTCGTCCAGACCATTGTTCAAGTCGATGAAATTTCTCAGACGGTTATCTAGAATTTTCTCTAACAGTTTTCCAAAGCAGTCGAGGATGCACAGAGGTCTGTGTATCCTAACCTAACCTTTTTTTTTTTTTTTTTCATATTTGAACCGACGGCGTCGCAGGGACAGCTTCCGCAATACTTCCGTGACGCCGCCATCGTCTATTGATAATCAACATTATTTTATACATACGTGAGGGGGGTAGACGGGACAATACCCCGACTTGCCCCTCTCTTTAGACATGACAACAAATTTAATAAAGTTTACAGTTTACAGGTTGTGGATGAGTTTCCGTTTTCATGAGCCGACCGGAGTCCGCCGCCCTTGATGTCTCGTTTTCCTGTGGATGACGCGATGCCGTCCGTGGTGTCACAGGTGGGGGGAAGAAGAACGGTGGTCGGTGACACCTTCGACGTGTCGCTGTTGCGACTACGAAGAGTGTCTTCGGTCCGTTCTTCATCCGTTCCCCTGTTCTTCTCGCTCGTCTTCTTCTTTTGCCCTTAGGATTGACTCAAACATAGAGATGAGCTCCAGTCTGTTCGTCGCTGCCTGGGTGAGAAGCCTGGACCGGGTTGATTGGTCGTCGGGTAGTGCGTCTATTCGGGGACCGCACAGCAGTTCCTCGACCTCTTCCGGGTTAGGGGATCTCCGGAGGATCTCGACCATTCGGAAGCGGTCGTCTATCCACCTCGGACACGCGAACAGAGTGTGTTCCGCCGTGTCGTTGGGGTCCATGCAGTAAGCACAGTAGCTGTCCTCGGCCCGGTTGAACCACGACAAGTAGCTCCGGAAACAGCCGTATCCGGAGAGTGCCTGAGTCAGGCGGTAGGTGAGGCTCATTTCTGGCTTCGCGAGCCACCGTGCGATGTCTGGCAGGAGGCGGTGAGTCCATCTCCGTCCTACGGCGTCCGGTGTGGCTGCTGACCGGTCCCATCTGGCTTGCCAGGAGTTTAGGGATATCTTCCTCTCCTACGCTTTGATTGCGGCCGTGGTCGCCGGTACTCCCTGCTCCTATTGCCGATTCTTCACTATTGCCCGTTCGTGGGGGAGGAGGTCTGCGGGCAGCATGGACGATAGTACTGATGACGCGTCGGCGGATATAGTTCTGTAGCCTCTTATGGTGCGGAGGGCCGTGGTCCTCTGAGATCTGGCCATAGCGTTACGGTTTTTAGCCGTCTTGATGCCGATTGTCGCCCACGTCGATGAAGCGTACAGTAGCTTGCTGTTGGTGACCGAGCCCAGCAGTGCCCGTTTTGTTTGGGCTGGGCCACCGACGTTTGGCATCAGGCGTCATATGGCTTTGGATGACTCGATGGACTTCCTGGAAGCAACTTCGATGTGAGTGGTGAACGACAGTCGGGTGTCCAGCTCCACGCCAAGGTATCTGATTGCAGGCTTGGCCGGGATTGGGTGCCCCTCGACGTACAACAGTGGTTTTTCGTATATGTGTTTTCGCGTCAGAACGACGGCCTCGGATTTTTGGGGTGCGATCTGGAGGCCGTTTTCGCGCATCCAGTTTACCACCGTGTCGAGAACTGGGTTTAACAGCTCTTTCGTCGGCGAAATCCACTAGTTGCACTCCCGGCGGCATTTCCGTATCGAGCAGCCCCTCGTAGAAAACGTTCCACAGCGCGGGACCGAGGACTGATCCTTGTGGAACTCCGCATGTTACGCTTCGGAATGCGCTTGCCTCTCCGACGAGTAGGGTCCTGTCCTCGAGGTACGATCTAATCATACCGTTGAGGAGTGGGGGGACCGACCTTTCGCGTAGGGCAGCGTCTATGCGTCGCCACGGAGAGGTGTTGAACGTCGAGCGAGACGACCACGCATAGGTCGTGGTGCTGGACTGCGCCGAGTGCCGCTCCGTGGGCTGCGCTGATTACCCGTTCAATCGCGTCCTCCGTAGATCGCCCGTGCCGGAAGCCATACTGGTTCTCCGACCTTTGCCCGGTGAGATCGAGGTGCTGATTTAGCCTCCTCAGCAGGAGTCGCTCGAGTAGCTTGGCCGTGGAGTTCAGCATGCTTAACGGTCTGTAGCTTGAAGAGTCTTCTATCGGCTTGCCTGGGCCCTTGTGGAGTAGGACGAGCCTCGAGGTTTTCCAGCGTGCTGGGAACTCGCTTCTCGAGAGGCAGCAGTTGAACGCCTTTAGCAGTACCTGCGGTACGATTTTCGACACTCGGATGAGGACCTCATTAGGGATCCCGTCTGGTCCAGTGGCTTTCCCTGCGGGAAGCCGAAGGCACGCTTCCCGTAGCTCCTCCGGTGAGAACAGGTCGGCTTGAGAACGGACGAGTACTTCGGTCAGTCGGGGCTCCAGTGACCAGTCGGTTGCCGGATGGTCCGGGAAAAGGTGGTTGGCTATGGAGTCCTCCCTTCCGCGAGCTTCGGCGCCGGGCCGCTGTCGGCCGATCTTCTTGGTGACGACCTTGTACGGTAGTCCCCATGGGTCGTTGTCGACGGCCTTGCATAGTTCGGACCAGCTCTTTGCCTGCGCGTCGCGAATAGCGTTACGTAGCTCCTTGCGTTTAGCGGTGTATGCCTCGCGGTGGGCGTCCGTGGCGTCTCGAGGATCGTGCCTCCGGGCTGAGCATTGGTGAGATCTTCGCAGCTTGTTGGTCGATTGGCGGAGTGCGGCCAAGTCTTTTGACCACCAGTGCACTTGCCTTCTGCCTGGTCTCCGCGGGGCCCTTGGGGGCATGCAGGAGTCGCAGGCTGCCTCCAGGTAGACGGTGAGTTGTTCTGTGACGCCGTGGTATCTTGGTCGACGTAGGGTTGCGCCGTGTGGCCGAGGTGTGCGGCCAGTGCTTGAGGGTCCAGCTGTCGGAATGACCAACCTCTTGCGTGGTTGCCCCCAGTATCGTCCACGTCGGGAGTCGGGTCGAGGGTGAATTCGATGTAGCGGTGGTCGCTGGCTGACTCCACGTCTTCCAGGACTCTCCATCCACGTATGGCGGCGGGTGCGACGAGGCGTGAGAATGTCACATCGATCACGGACTCGGCGTTGATCCTCCGGTAAGTTGCTTCGGATTCGATGTTTTCCGAGTAGAGGTTCAGACTTTATAATAAATTATAAAATGTTCAGTTTTTATAGCTAAGGATTGCAAATTTAAAACAAAGGTATCTCATAAATAGTTCATACTGTAACCAAAAAATCTGAAAAATATATGAACACAGTTATTTTTTACAGACATTTTAAATTCAAATTTGGACGAAATTACATATTAAAATCAATATTAACGATCTTGGTTTTTTGTTGTAATTTAAAAATATTTTTCGGGGATATATGAAACTGAAAAATCAAAATATTATGGCCTATCCATACAATCTACCATAGTACAAGGAATAAGAAGTATGGTCAATGATAAGACTGTGCATATTATAAGGGGCAATGAATAATTTATTCATAAATTCCATATAATTTAATACCATAGATAAGTATATAATATGTCTTATGCCTAGACTGACATACCGTCTCCGCTCAGAATCGTTTTTCTTATACAATGATATTATATTATTGAATTCAAGTTTAATACCATCCATTATACAGTGACCCACTTGTAACCTACAGTACAGCAGAGCGACATACACTTCCCCACCTTTTTTTTTTTTTTTTTTTTTAATACAGAATTTTATACTCGCGTATAATATTATAATAACTATTGTAATGATTTCTTTTTTTTTTTTGTATATACATATTCATACGTCTTATTTAAGTATATTGAATTTAGTAATTCATCTTGTGTATTTAACTTTGAAATAATTTTTATAAAAGCTTCTTTGTCGAATTTTAAATTTTTTATTTCATCTAAATGAATGGGTTTTGGATAACGTTGATTAAGTGTAATATTGCAACATGAATCATTTAAAATACTTAAATCTAAAGGTAGTGTTGCATAAGACGATTCTACTGTTTGCTCTGTTATTAATACGCCTTTAGTAGTATGAGCTTGACACCCACCTTTCAGAAATAATTTTCCAGAACTTTTCAATGTAATTTTACGAATAAAAGATCGATTATTACAAATTATTGTAATTGTTGTAGGCTTTTCACACACAAAGTACCAATTATTTTTGAAAAACGATGGGTACCATAATTCTTTTTTAAATTCCATGATATAAGTATCACATTGCGTAGGTTTAGTTAAAGCATTTTTTAATATTTCTGTTACACAAGTAGGATCAGTATCACTATTGTGTAACATTTCATTGAAACCGCAAACAAAAATGTAGGCAACTATTAAACAGTTATTGATATTTGACCGAATAAAATATTTTGTCAACACATCATCTGTTAATAAATACGTTGGATTTTTAGCGATATGTATAAATTGTCCGTGTTCATTAATTGGAACGTATATTATGTATAATATAATACAATTTAAAAATTTTGCCGCTGCATAGTGGAATTTTTATTGAAAATATTATTCTATCGTTCATTGGGTGAAGGTCTATATGTAATATTTTGTATATTTCTTGTATATTAGTTTCATTAAATTTGATAGGGATTTGTAAATTTTCAGGTAGAATATTTTCTATTTGTTTTATTTCTGACAACAACTGATCTGGTGTAATTATAAAAACATCTAATTTATTTGTTTGAACGTTTGATATCATTCTTTGTAACCTCTAAAAATAAAATTAACCTACTAAAATATAATATTTAGATATTTAGGTAATACTAGTTTAGGTTACAGTTATATATTAGATAATATTATTTACTGTATTGAATACATTCTTTACGAAGTAAGTATTTAATAATGCAATAAATATAAGCCGCGTAAAGGTACGCTCGAATATTAAAAATATTACGGCGGTAATGCGGTATAATATACGTGTATGCATTTTATATTTATGTGATCCACCACAGACGAAGGTTGATAAAATAATAAACATCGCTCCCGAATGAGCAAAATTGTCGGCCAGCCGCCGACTGTGAGTAGTGGGCGCGGCTTAAGCGTCGCGTGCTTGCGGATCGCGAAAACACCTAACCGCGCGTTCTCTCGGTCGTTGTATACGTTTCGCTTTCGGTGTGGCGTCCTCTTAATTTTAATTACCTACCTAGTATATAGTTAGGTAAGGATATAACCAATTTGAGTGCTGAGATAATTTATTTTCCTATAAGTATTAAGTACCTAATAACTATAAGTAAAAAAAATATATTAAATAAAAAAATAAAAAAATAATTTAAAATCATTTTAAGATTATTTTAAAATTATATTTTTTATTTGTCTGTCATCATCTTTGGAGTAGTGAAATTGCTTCAAAAGTTAAATTTTTCACTTTTCTATATTACTTTTCTTAATTCTTATATTGTCTAATGGCCAATAGGATATGAAAATCTAATTTGAAGGGCCAAAAGTAAAAAATTCTTAGTGCCTAATTTTTTTATTTTAAGTCATCCTACAATGTATTGACTTTTATAGGTTTGTAATGCATAACAAATGGGTGTGCAGTTTTAGTTCACATAGAAAAGTGGAAAGCAGTAAAAAAAACCAAAAATGTGATGCATTTATTGATATTTTGATAAAAATTGTGACAAAAGGATCTAAGAAAAATGATGAATACTTAAAAAGAGACCCTCCTCTAAACACTGTTATTAAAATTAATCCTTTTCATAGCCATAACTGTGGTAGTGCTGATGCACTAAAGCGATTATTTATAGATCCATAAGTAAAATCTGTTTTTCTAAAATATTTTGCTGATGGACTTTCTCCTAGTTACAGAAATATATCTAGACTTCGTACTCTTCCAAATTATATAGTTTCATTGGCTAATGGTGCATTGAACCCAAGACCTTGGACTATATATAGACTGTGGCATAAATATTTGGAAGAAAACTATGGAAGTTTTAAGGAACCTTTTGAGAGATTGGAAGAAAAAATCCCAGATTATTTAAACCAAGGTATTATTCTTGAATATATAAAAATGGCTAAGTATCATAATTAGGTAGTATAATAACATTGTCTTACATTATTTGTTTATAACATATTTTGTAAATGTATTTTACATATTATAATATATTTATAATATACTATAATATGTAATGTGTAATAGGTTTAATCTTATTTTATGTGGCATTTAAATAAGGAATTTAAACACATGGAAATATTATTTTTAGATTATATGGTTCTTTTTTAAATTATATTTTAGTCAGTTTCTATGAAAAAATAGTAAATAAATGATTTGTATACTTTTATATTTTATAAATTGTACCTGAAGAGATTATTACTCAATATTTTTTTCAAATCTGTTGAATTTTTAATACAATCTGTAGATAATATTATTATTAATATAAAAAAATATTAATTTACACACATGTTTAAAAAGTACCAAACTTCTTTGAATATATACAAATATATTGAACATTTTCATTACAAGACTGATAGACACATATTTTTTTTATAGTATAATGTTAGGTGTATAATTCATTTAATTCATTAGAGTTGTGCAAATAATAAAAAAATAAGATAATACTTAAGGTAAGGTAATATTATATACTAGGCATTTTATGAATTAATAATTCATCAAACTTAGTAGTTTATACTTTCTAGTCAATATTTATAATTTTTATAGGCATACATGTTGTAATGGATAAAACAGATCCATGGGTAGTCCTTGTTGTAACACCATTAAATGAAAGAGCACAAAAACTGAAAAATAGTTCTGAAATCATATTTATGGATTCAACTTCTAGCTGTGATGTGTCCATGGCATCTGTTACTGTTCTCTTAACAGCTACAAAGGGAGGTGCAGTGCCACTTGGGGTTTTAATTCATAAGCAACAAACGGCTGTGGCCTATGAAAAGGGATTTAAAATGCTAATGGATAATTTTCCCTTATGTTTCAATGGATTAACGGTAATTAATTATTTATTATGTATTCCAAACAATATTATTCATTTTATAAATATTTATTCTAATATGTACTTTATTTATACTAAATAATACCAGTTATAGTTATTATACACTTATCTCAATTTTTTTATATTTTCCACTTAATCATTTACTTCACTAGTTATGTAAATTAAAAATATTAGTCTTATTAATTAGTCTTATATTTGTCTTCATAATATTTATTCTAGTAATTTAAGTTATTTCAATATACTGTTTTTATTGATTTATAGGAAAGAAGTGAAAAACGTAGTGGGAAGTTGTGAAACTTCCTTAGAACATGACGAGTATTTAATGAGTGACAGGTATTAAATAACTTTTTCAACTATATATATCAATAATTTTTAACTTATTATAAGTATTAAACAACTACATTATAATATCTTGTTTTTAGTTTAATTGATGTTGATTGTTGTTCTGACAATAGAGACATCGATGTACAGATAGTAACTCATATTGACAGTTCAAATGATTCAGATGCCAATCCAATAATGTAAATATTTGACTTCATAATATTTATTCTAGTAATTTAAGTTATTTCAATATACTGTTTTTATTGATTTATAGGAAAGAAGTGAAATACGGAGTCGAAAGTTGTGAAACTTCCTTAGAACATGACATGTATTTAATGAGCAACAGGTATTAAGTTACTTTTTCAACTATATATATCAATAATTTTTAACTTATTATAAGTATTAAACAACTACATTATAATATCTTGTTTTTAGTTTAATTGATGTTGATTGTTGTTCTGACAATAGAGACATCGATGTACAGATAGTAACTCATATTGACAGTTCAAATGATTCAGATGCCATTCCAATAATATAAATATTTGACTTCATAATATGTATTCTAGTAATTTAAGTTATTTAAATATACTGTTTTTATTGATTTATAGGAAAGAAGTGAAATACGGAGTCGAAAGTTGTGAAACTTCCTTAGAACATGACATGTATTTAATGAGCAACAGGTATTAAATTACTTTTTCAACTATATAAACTAATAATTTTTACTTAATATAGGTATTAAATAACTACAGTACATCTTTTTTTTAGTTTAATTGATGTTGATTGTCGTACTGACGATAGCGACATCGATATACATATAGTAACTCATATTGACAGTTCAAATGAATCTCCACCAAGTACAAGTAAAAGGTATAATAAAGTATTTCAACCCGTACAAACCCCTTACGTATTCAATTATTTTTACAAAGATCAATATTTCAGGTCTCTTGATTTTAGTGGTATAAAAAAGAAATATATGAGTTCAAGTAGAATTGGCGACTTAGACGAAGACGATTTTTTAACACCAAAACGAAGAAAAAGAAACCTTACAACTATCAAAAATGCTGTTACAAATTTAAGGAAAAAAAACAAACTTTTAACACAAAATAATGTAAGATTAAAAAAAAGAGTAGAATATTTAAATAATATTGTAAAAGAACTCAAAAACAAAAGTTTGATTTCTGAAAATGCGGCAATCAATTTAGAGGTTAGATACAAATATATATTATGTAATGTATATAAAAATATAAAGGGCATAATATTTTATGGAGCATCTCATAGGCTTTTATTAATATATTAATTTTATGTTGTAATATTTGACTTTGTTATAACTCATTTTAAATTTTATATTGTTGGTTGTCATTACTTAGTTAATGTATTGAGCTTTTGTGTTATTTTTGAAAAAAATAAAATAAAATGTAATTTTAACTGTAATAGATTCTGCTGAACTAATTTTGTGTTGTTAGCTTTAATATTAGAAGTAAATTAACCTCTAAGTGACCGTATTACAATCTTTAAACTAAGGTTAAACCAACGAATTTGGCCTGTAAAATCAGTGGGTTAGGCGTAACCGAGGTTTAAACTATGATTGTAAAACAAGCCCTAAGCAAACTTAACATAAGAACATTGCCTGTGTTTGTACATTGGTTTATTATGATATTTAAATTTTTATGTGTGTATTGTATATTTTAATTTAATATTGTTGGTTTTTATTATTTAGTTAATGTATTGTAGATTGTTATTACTTAGTTAATGTATTGTTTTAGCTCCTGTGTTATTTTTGAAAATAGAAAATAAAATGTAACTTTAATTGTAATGCTTTTAGTGTATCATTTATGATTTAATCTAATTTAAATAAATAGTAGAATTAACTTTGTATTAAATAAACTCACCCATGAGTATAAACCAGTGGCGTAGACATGATTTCTGAAAGGAGGGGGATTAAAAAAGACCCTATCTATGCCACTGGTATAAACTATATGAGAAATTAATTTTTAAAGTCACGATTATCATTTAAGCAATTGTTTTGTATTCACTTTGTTGATAGGCTATGGGATCAGATACTTTGGAATCAATTGTAAAAAAAGCTCGTTCAGGAAAACAATTTACTTATCCCAAAGAAATCCGCGAATTTGCCTTAACTTTACAATATTATTCGCCCCGGGCATATTTATACGTAAGAAAATCATTTTCAAATATTTTACCACATCCCAGAACGTTAAGGCGATGGTACACAGTAGTAGATGGTAAACCAGGTTTTACATTAGAGGCATTAGAAGCAATAAAACAAAAAGTAGCTGCTGGTCATGTTTATTGCAACTTAACCGTAGACGAGATGTGTGTGAAACGCCATTTAGAAACTGACACTCATCAAAATGTTTATGGTCATGTTAATATGGGTACAAATGTAGTCTATGACTATGATGACATACCTCTAGCAAAAAATGCGTTAGTTTTTCTAGTTGTTGGTATGAACGGATATTGGAAAATACCTGTAGGATATTTTTTAATTGATAGCTTGACTGGAATAGAACGAGGAAATCTACTTGCTAAAGCTATTGACCTTATAACTGAAACCGGAGCAAATCTCCATTCAGTAACCTTTGATGGGGCTTCAGTAAATCTGAGTATGTGTACTTCATTAGGTGCTGATCTTAATACAAAAACCCATTATATTCAAAATTCAAATACATTAGAAAAAATTCTTGTTTTTCATGACCAAGCACACATGATTAAGCTGATTCGCAATACTTTTGGTGATAAAAAGATATTGAAAAATGGTGATGGAAAATTTATAGAATGGAAGTTTATAGAAAAGTTGTTTGAAAAAGAACAAGAAGAAGGCTTAAAATTAGGGACAAAATTAACTTCAAGACATGTAATGTACCAAAATGAAAAAATGAATGTTCGTTTAGCTAGCCAGGTGTTGAGTAAAAGTGTAAGTGATGCTTTACTTTACTTGAAGAAAGAAGATCCAAATTTTGAAGGATGTGAAGCAACTGCTGAATTTTGTAGTATGGTTAATAATGCATTTGACGTAATGAACAGTAGGAAGTTATATTCTAAAAAACCTTACAACAGTGCTATTTCTGCTAAAACATTTGACCAGTATAAAACATTTACAAATGAATTTACTAATTATATAGAAAACTTAGAATTTTTAGACGGTTTAAAAATAGTAGAATCAAGAAGGAAGACGGGTTTTAAAGGAATGGTCATGGGCTTGCACAGTGCACTAGAGTTATTTGAAATATTACAAGCGAAATCTCACATAACATTTCTCATTACTTACAAACTTAGTCAGGATCATTTAGAGACATTTTTTAGTGCTGTGCGTAGCCGAGGAGGCTATAATGATAACCCGACATGCCGCCAGTTTCAAGCGGCTTATAAACGATTATTAGTACATAACACAATAATTGGTTCAATGCATGGAAACTGTACCATTCTCGACAGCACAAAAACACTACCAATGACTAGGATATTTAAAAATAATAATCTAGAAGAACAAATAGATATGACTGAAAGTCATGATCATGATTATTTTGCCTCAGTTGAACGTATGAATTCTTATGTTGAAGATGTTACAATATATATTGCAGGGTTTGTTGCCATGAAGTTAGAAAGGAAAATTGCTTGTGATACTTGCAAAAATTCTTTAACTTCAATGACAACAACACATGAAAGTAAACTGGCAGAGATAAAAGACAGAGGTGGTTTGAAGAAACCTAGTAAATGCCTACAGACAGTATGCATAGAGTCTGAGAAAGTATTTAGGCAGTATTCCACTGAGTTTATAAATAAAAAAAAATCTATTAAATTTTTTATTGTTAAAGTTAAATTAGAATTGTATAGTATATGTATAACTTCTCCATGCCGACTCTTTTGCTCTCTCTATGGCATGTGCGAGATCCCTTCTAGCTGCTTTGGCGTTTTCTTCTTCTTCGGCACTGCCTGCTTGGCCGTGTTTCTTTCTTTTTCGCTTTAAGGCTCTTCGTAGGTGGTTTGCGTTCTTTCGTAGTGTGTTTATTTCTGGGCTCCACCATTGCATGGATTTCCTGTCCTTCGCTCTGCTTTGGCCTGGTGGACGACATTTGTTTATGGCTTCCGAGAGCGCCAGCGCCCCCTGGTTTGCTTCTGTGTACCTGTTCATGGTTTGGGATAGGTAATCTGATTTTAGGAGCGTTTCTAGTTTCTTGGCATCGATCTTGAGTTTTCTGCGTGTCTCGGTGGTTGGTAGTCCGACTGTGATTTCGAACAGGATGTAGTAATGATCTCTCAGCGTCTCTCTGTAAAGTACGTTCCACTTGTTCATGGTTTGAGCCGTGCGAGGGGTTGCAATCGTTATGTCGATGATTGAACCTTTGTTGTGTGTGCTCTCTTTTCCTCTGTTGCAGATCACCAGACCAGCGGAGTTGACCATGTCCATCAGAATGTCGCCTCTCTTGTCGCTTCTTGGACAGCCCCAGTCTACGTGTTTTGCATTAAAATCCCCTGTGAGGAAGATCGGTTACGATCTGGTTACGAAGTCTTTGTACTCCTGGATGGTGGAGTTCGGAGACCAGTAGCAGGAGTACAGTCTCAGGCCGTGTACTTCTACCCACCTAAAGCCTGCCTCTCCCAGTCCCTCTTTGTCCAGTCTCGTTTTTCTAACGTTGACTATGGCTGCCTTGCCCAGTGTGTCGGCGTGCCAGTTTGCCCCTTCTTCTCTATTGTGTTCATTTGTTAGTATGAAGTCCACCGCCTCCTCTGCCGCAACTTGGTGCATGAGGGCCTGAGCTGCTTTGCAGCAGTTCAGGTTGATCTGCAGGTATTTATGCATTGCTGGTGTGCGTTTGGGCGACACTATCTGTGTTCGGCCCTCTCCGCTCGTTTTCGCGTGGGTTCGTTTTGTTTGGAACCATTGCTCTCTGGTATGCTGTGCATTTTCCACTGCCTGGATAGTGGTCTGTTTTTTCTTTTATGTCCTCGCATGCAGCGCACTTCGGTGGGGAATTGCATGATGTTGCCTTGTGTCCTGTGCCTGTGCATAGGCAGCATTTTTCTGTTCGGTCAACTCCTGTGCAGGACTGCTTCCGGTGCCCGTAGCCGAGGCATCTGAAGCACTTAATGGCCCTTATTTTAATCTTTGTTCTAGCGTTGACCCAGCCTATTTTGACTCTCCCTGCTTTTTCGAGTTTGTGAGCGTTCGTGCTTTTCATTTTCACCGTGGCTCTCTGGGTCCCCATGTATGATGGTCTGAGGCTCTTGACTTGGATCGTCTGATCGTCTTCGTGTGTGCCTAGCGCGTGGCGGATGCATGTTTCTACGTCCGTGACCGTTGTGGCCGAGTCCAAGTCCTGTATCTCTACATCTTCGAATCTCGTTAGTCCTCGTACCCCGGCCCGTGTGCCGAGTTTATTTTTCAGCTCGTCTTCGAGAGCCGCCCTCTTAGTGTCCTTGGCAGTTAGTTTTATAATGATCTCCCCGCTTCTGCTTTCTGTTATGGTGGATACTAATGCGCCTATTTTGTCTATCTCCACGTCGCGCTTTATTGACCTCAGTATATCAGCAGTCGTTTCTCCCTCTGCTGGCCTGACCGCTATAGCGTCTGGGGGCGGGGGCTTTTGTCTCTTTCTCCTGTTCGTTTCGTTTTTGTTCTCTGTGTGCCCCTTTTTGTCTTCCGGGGTTTTCTGACTGTCTTCCACTCATTTGCTGGCGGAAATTCTTCTGTGGCCTGGCTGCTGCCCTGAGGTTGGTCAGCTGGGTTTTGGGGTTTGTCTTTATTTCTCCACGCGTTTCTTGTTGGCGCGTCCGTCCTGGGTGTCTTAGCCGCGACGGATTGCTGTTGGTGATTCTGCTCTACTTGTTTTGACAGTTCTTCTAGTAGCGATCCCTGCTTTTCCATCATACCTCGAAGTTCGATGATGGATGCTCGGGTCTCCGCTAAGACCGGCTTGACTGCGTCTGCTCCAGATTTCTGTGTGTTTGTCTCTCTGATTAATGCCTTCTCTGTCTCGTAGAACGCACTATGCATGCTGACAGTGCTCGTTCTGAGGTTCTCGGTTGCCTCGGTGACCATCTCGATGGCTTATTATGACTTATTTTCAATCTTGGCGAGGACGCCCGGGGGTACTTCCACCACCCAGTGGACCACATCACTGTTGCGCGGGCCCAACTTGTGAAGTCTCGTCGTGTTTTCTACGTAATACCTAGCTCGGAGTTTTGCACCAAGAGACACTAGGTCAGCTCTTCTTTTGTAACTCCACCGTCGACGTCATATATAATGACGCGGGGTTTCTTCGGGCCTAGTTCTAGCACATTATCGATGCCCCTCATCACCTCCAACGTATTGGCGTCATCAGGGATGATTATCAGCGTTTTACCGCTTACTATTGTCTTGGCCTTCGGGTTTTTACACTTCGCCCTTACCCTCTGCCAAATTTCCGCTTTGGCACTAGCTACAGTCGTGTCTTGTGCTATTTCTATTAGGAAGCGTGATGTCGCCTTTACCTTTCTACTCTTATCGGCGCGGACCCTCTCGGCCACCCCTGTTGGACTTCGCCGGGGGTACGCTTGCAGTGTCAGGCACCGCTACCGTCCTAGGTACTGTCTTTGGGACTGTCCTCGCCGTCTTAGAGGCGTAGGTAGGCTGTTGAGTCGTTACCGGACGTGGTGCTTCCCTGGTAGACCTCAACACGTTCAACTCGGCCCTCAGGCCGCTAGTTTCAGCGTTTTTTTTGTCAAGCTTATCAATAAATACCGTGAGGCTTTGTTGGAGGGCCTCGTCCTTGCCCTTCAGCTCACCAGCTAGTCTGTGATTTTCTTGTGCAAGGCTCTGAGCCACCGACCTCAGTCTTTTTATTTTGGCGAGCATTTTTTCCACCACCTGCACGCCTATCTTTTTCTTGTCCTTTTCTTGGATTACTGTTTGCTCGATCCAGCCAATAAGATCGCTCATTTCGTTAGTTTC
Source organism: Macrosiphum euphorbiae (assembly GCA_949089665.1). Lineage (NCBI taxonomy): Eukaryota > Metazoa > Arthropoda > Insecta > Hemiptera > Aphididae > Macrosiphum > Macrosiphum euphorbiae. Next base: position 44,185,183 of record CARXXK010000002.1, on the reverse strand, counting down.
CTTGGTGCGGGGCTCTTTTGCCACCTGACCACCTGGTGAGGGTTGGCCACGTTTCTGGCTGCCAGTGGCGTCCATGTCACCACTTCTGTTATTGGATTCTGTAACATCCATAATTTTCTCATCATCACACCCTCCCCTGAGTCTAAGGGGGACAGAGTAGCAGTTTCCGTTTATAACAATGTCCGTATCATCTATATCCAACTGTACCGTTTCCATTTTCATTTTCGCATTACCAGAGCTACTGATCACGACCTGTGTGGCGAGCTCACCCACACCTGCCGGGCCTGAGGTTTCCTGGGCCTCTGTGCCGGTATCATCAAGTTGTTTTCTTTGTGTATTCATGTTGGTTTTTTAGAGGGGGCTGCCCTCTGATAGCCCTACCTCTGATAACCCTCTGGCCGCCGGCGGGCTAGATTGGCGGTTGCATATATCCATGGCAGGTGTTAGAAGCCCGGAGTTGGCCTGCTCCGGACAGTTTTTGAACGCCTCTTAGCGCCGGACAATTAAGCCCGGTCGGGCGGGGTCACCACGACAAGGTGGGCGGTCATCGACCCCGAACAGGGACAGTGCTTCATTGGTCACTTCTTCCAGCTCCTGGGTCGACTTGGCCCTGGTGACCAACATCGTGTCGTCCGCGAATCCCAGCAGCTTCGCTCCGCTGGGCAGCTCGGTTCTCAGGACGGCATCAAACGTAGCGTTCCATAGGAGGGGGCCTACGACGGAACCCTGGGGCACGCCTCCGGAAATCTCGATATCTAGGGTACCACCCTCCGCGCAGTTCGCGTGCACCGTTCCCGTTCTTCCGGAGAAGTACAACCTAAACATGTTCTGCAGGTATTGCGGGACGCTCCACCCCAGCAGGGCGTTCATGATGTCCGACCACTTGATGGAGTTGAATGCGTTCCGGATGTCGATGCTGACGGCTAGGCAGTACTTACCCCCGTTGACTCCTTCCAAGAGGTTGGCCTGTAACTCACGTACCGCGTCGTCCGTGGACTTCTTTTTCCTGAAGCCAAACTGGTTGTCCGAGAGCCCACCGCTGTCCGACATGTGGTCCTCGAGTCTTCGCGCGAGCAGGAACTCGAGGATCTTGCCAACGTCGTTCAACAGGCAGAGAGGCCTGTAGGAAGAGGGTACACCGTCCGGCTTGTTCCCTTTCTTCAGCAACACCACCCTGGCGGTCTTCCATTCCTTAGGGAAGGTCCCACTACGGAGGCAGCTGTTGTATAGGTCCGGTAGGATGTTCGGGTGCGCCTTGTGCACCGCTCGAAGTATCTTGCCAGTGAGTCCGTCTGGGCCTGGGTCTTTATTCTTGCTGCCCGCCCTCTGGACCACCAAGTCCACTTCCGAAGCCGTGAACAGGACTACTGGATCCGCAGGGACCAGCGGGCCGTCCGTTCTCGCTTGGTGTTTAGGGAACAGGGTATCGACGACCGACTGCAGCGTCGCGTATTCCATCGAGGCGGTTTTTGGGGGACCTCTTAGCTTGCGCATCACCAGTTTGTACGGCTTACCGAACGGATCGGCGTCCACTGAGGAAATTAGCTCTTTCCAGCACGTCTTCTTGCTGCGCAGGATGGCGATCTTCAACTGCCTCTTGGCTTCACGGTATGCACCGTTGGTCAAGGCGAGCTCTGCTTCTGCCCGTTCTTCGTCGAACTCGTGGGCCTGGCGGCGCCGCAGTCTTGACACCCAGGCGGTCACCCTCGTCATCCGGCGTTTGGCCCTGGTGAAGTCAGCACGGAGAGCCTCGATGTCCGCGTTCCACCAGTGAACGGGAGGCTTCCTATGATTGGGTGTCCGGCGGGCGGAAAAGGCAAGGTCGCAGGCTGCTGTGACCCTCGACCGAAATGCGGAGGCCCCACGCTGGGGGAAATCTAAACTTTTTTTTTTTTTTGTGGCATCGGGAAACCGGGGGGGGGAACTGCTTTCGCATTACTTCCCCCCGGCCTCCATCATTTATTTATATATACAAACAACAATTTAAGTTTGGTATGCCATTCCGGCTACAAAAAACAATAAGACTTAACTATTATACATTATAATTTTCCTGCTGTTAGGCTCTTCTCCTCTTCTCCGGGAACTCGTGCCCTGACCGTCTTCGCGAGCCGAACTTATTCCGCCGCTCTCGACTGCTCGTGCATCCGTGGGCTCACTGCACACCGCCCGGTGCCTGCTGTCTTGCCCGTTCCTCCTGTTCCCTAATCCTCATTATCCTCTCGATCAGCGATGACACCCTCTGCCAGTCCGCGCTAGACCTCAGCATGGTGCTTCATAAATTGTCCGGCGAGAGCTGGTCGACGCCAAGGTAAACACACGTTTCGGTTCTCCAGTGGTGAAAAGCGTCTCAGTTGAAAACTGCGTGTTCGGTATCGTCTGGAGCCGTCCCGCACAGAGCACAGCGGTCGCTGTCGGTTTTCCCGAACCGATGGAGGTACTCACCGAAACAGCCATGCCCGGTCAGCACTTGACTGAGGTGGAAGGAAACTTCACCGTGTTGCCTCCTCAGCCAGGGCGCTAGATCTTTGATGAGAAGGTACGTCCACCTGCCATTTGCCGCATTGTCCCAAGCTGTTTGCCATCTGCTCATCAGCTGGTCCCTGGCTACACACTTCAGGATGCCCCGTAGATTTTCTGCCGCTCTTCGGCCAGCAACGCAAATGGTTGCATGCCGGATACGACCGCCACTGCGTCGTACGATACCGTGCGGTAGCAACAGGCGACCCTCAGCATGACTCTGCGGTACACCACCTCCATTTTGTGTAGTGCCTCGGCCGTTATGGAGGGAAACCAGGGTTTATTTTGCATTAGTTCAGTCTGTCTTAATGTATGGCATAATAGTATGGGGCTCCGCCTATAAAAATGTACTTGAACCACTTAATGTAACACATAGAACTCTCGTCAGAGTAATAACGAAAAATACTTATAATTCCGAAATTAACACAAATACTATATTCCAAAAATTAAAAATATTATCATTGGAACAGTTATACAATAAAACATCAATTTTAAAAATATATATGAATAAAACAGTTTATGAATCCCTGAATATGTATAAAACAAGAGGAATGATCAATGGAAACTTAAATTTAATTAAACATAACACATCATTGATGAGTAATTATTATATAAACAGAGGGATAAACTTATTTAATCGACTACCAACAAATCTCAAATTGATTGATAATGATGTTAAATTTAAAAAAATGTTAAAAAATATGTATACGCAGTCCTTTGAAAATCTTATTTAATATCTGTATTTATTATATTTGTACTGAACTTATTTGTTATATTTTTTAGTAATTACTGTAATTAATTTTTAAGACTCCCTACTCTCACCACAAGCCATGCTTATAGAGAGTAGGTATCAACTTAAAATGTCAATGTTAATTATTATAAAAAACCAAAAGGGCGCTCCGTATAGCATCTGGGAGGTAACCACAGAGGCCAGTACCTTCCTTGTCCGCTGCCTGGGACCTCTTAGGTTCGGAAGGATCTGGGTGAGCTGGCGGCAGGTATCCGACGCTCTCTTCGCCGTCCGTTCAGCATGCTCCTTAAAGTGCAATCTCGGATCAATCGATACACCCACATATTTCACTGCGTCCTTCGACTCGAAGCGATGCTCCCCAAACTTTACCGTCATGCGGTTGTGCTTGTTGCGATTTGTGAGGAGTATCGCTTCGGACTTGTCGACGGCCAGCTCCAGCCCGTTGGCAGTCAGCCAATCGACAACGTCCCCAAGTGCCTGCTCCAGCCTCTCCTCCAGCAAAACGGGTACGGATGCCGTTGCCAATAATGCCACATCGTCCGCAAACGCGATTATCTCCACGTCCGGTAGAAGCACTATCCCCAGGAGGTCGTCATACAAGGCGTTCCACAGATCCGACCCAAGGACCGAGCCTTGCGGCACGCCGCAGCTGACGTCCACGTGTCTGGCGCTCCCGTCTGGCGCGTGGACGACTATTCTCCTTTCCGACATGTACCGCCCTATAATGTTCTGTATTTACGGCGGGGTGCTCTTCCGCGCAAGCGCGTCGAGGATTTTGTCCCAGGGGGCACTGTTGAACGCGTTTTTAACGTCGAGCGTTAGCATACCAACAAACAGATTGTAGGCCTGCCCCCTCCCGTTCGCGTTTCGAACAGCGGAACGCACCTTCGACATCGCGTCAAGAGTAGATTTACCCGGTCGAAAACCGAATTGGTTGCCCGCCTGGCCAGTCTTCGTGAGGTGCTCGCGCAGCCTCACCGTCAGCAGCTTTTCGTACAGCTTGCCCACTGAGTCGAGCAAGCACAGGGGGCGGTACGCAGACGGGTTGTCTAATGCCTTGCCCGGTTTGCGTAGTAATACCAGGTTCGCGGTCTTCCATTCTGGCGGGTAATACGCGTTCCTCATACAGCTGTTGAATACCGCAGCAAAAAACTGTGGAAAAAGACCGACCACGACCTTCAGGACTTCGTTGGTAATACCGTCTGGCCCCGGGGCCTTACCGTTCGGTAGCCCTCTCGCTGCCGCTTTCACGTCCTCCACCGAGAAGCATGCCCGATCGATGTCTTCCTGACTGACCGGTATGACGTTTCTCACGCACGGAGGCTAACCTAACCTAACCTAACCTTTTTTTTTTTTACATAGTATCGGGACATAGGGTAGTACCAACCTTGCGATTATTTCACCCCTATGTCCCATCATTTATTCCAAAGAACATCACAAAACGTTGGTCACTCACAGGGACAATCCCCCTGCCTGTGACCTTACAAATTTTGGAGGGGCTCTATCCCCTCAATTTTCACTTTCAGTGCACATTTTACTTAACTAAAGTTTTTATTTTGCTGCTCTTCCTTCTGACCTTTGTTTTCGCACTCAGGTTGCAGTCCGTCGCCCAGTTTTTGCCTCTTGTGTTGCTTTGCATCTCCCGCTTCCAGGATAGTGTGAACTCTCGTGAGCGTTGTCCTTGCAGAGAACGCATCTGGGTGGGCTGCTGCAGCTCTTCGCCTCATGGTCACCGTCCCCACATGTCATGCAGAGGTTAGAGCGATCTGCTCCTGAACACGAGGCTCTGTAGTGTCCGAAGTTATGGCATTTGTAGCATCTTGGCATCTGAGTTTTTAGCTTTACTCGGCATCGCACTAGTCCTACAATAAGGCGGCCTAGTGTTTGTAGCATGGATGCGTCTTTGTGCTTCATTTTTATCACCACCATCAAGTTGCCTCCATATGATGGAAGCATTCTGATTACTTTCACCGAGTCTGGTGAGGTACCTGTAGTGTTTACCACCGCCTGTGTGATCTCTTCAGTCGTTGTTTCTGAGTCCAGATCTCGTACTTCTATTGTTTCGGTCCTGTTTGTGTGTTTCACCACTGCGTCAGATCCTAACGTTTGAATGACCGCTTCCCTTAGTCTCGCTGCTTCTTCTTCTTGTTTGGGTCCCCTGTCTATCTGGAGTATGAGGTCTCCTGACTTCGCTTTCTTCATACCTTTAATGTTGACGTTCAGCGTACTGACATTTATGGTCGTCTTCAACTTCTTGGCAACGTCGGCGTAGGTTGTTTGTCCGGATGGGCGGACGACTACGGCTTCGTTGTTGGTCTTCCTGTAGGGGTTCCGAATTCGGTGTCTTCGTTCCTTGCGTCCTGCGCCCTCTGCCGAGGCCTGTCTAGAGCAAGTGTCTTGGCGTTTCATCTTCGCTTTCTTCTTTTTACCCTCCCGAAGTGATTCTCGCACTGCAGGCTGATTGCTTGGGTGCGTCTTCTTTTGTTCATTGATGTAACTTCTAATAGGATTGCTGTCGCTTCTCGGAACCAGTGCTGGGACCGCTGGCTCGGTGTTGGTCTCCTTATCCTTAGTTTCTACAGTTGGTGGGATTTGCGGTATGCTCGCTTCCAGCAGGGTTAGGTTATTCGCCCGCTTTGTCCACGTATGGCTTGAAAGTTTCACTTGCCTCAAGCGTTTTCTTCATCTTCACTTTTAGCTCAGCGCACCAACCTTTTATGTCTTTGTGGACATTTCTGGTGGTGGAGGAGAACGAATACATCTTATCAGCCAAGGTATCAACCACCTCTTCAATTAGTCCATGTAGATAGACCTGGCTTTCAAACACCCAGTTGCTAAGGTCTTCGTCAGCTATTTCTTCCTCTTTGGTTGTTTCTTCATAATCTTCATGTCCTAGTTTCCAGTTTCCAGTATTTGTTGCCTGATGGACGCCCCCCCCCCCCCCCCCCGACGAATCTGTGGGGGCCTGGGACAGGGGTACTGTTTCCATTTTTGTTTTTATCTATCTTTTGGTTTAGAGTGTCCTTCTCGTGGTGGTTTGCAGTTTTCCTTCAGGTTCCGTTTGCTGGTGTTAGCAGGTGGTTACCGTACCTGCCACCCCCAACCAGTTAAGGTCAGAGGCGGCTCTGTAGGCTCCGACTCCGACAAGTTAAAGTCGGAGCCGGGGAGTTGGGTACCTCTTAGCAGCGAATGGAGTCGGTGAGCCCCCCCACCGCGTCAAGGTGGGTCCCGTCGGGGGGAACCTAACCTTTTTTTTTTATCGTGGAGGGCCGGAGACGCCCTAAGGCATTTCGTCAGGTCCCCCACATGTTTATTGAACAAATCAAATCATACATAGGAATACATAATTACATAAAATTACAAATAAATGGATGGCCCTAAACCATCCAAAAAGTGGCCTTCGGCCCACAGCAAAGCAAACTTAACTAATTGTGTTATTCTTGACGTTGCCGTTCTCTTTCGGTGAGCCCCCCCACCACGTCAAGGTGGGTCCCGTCGGGGGGGAACCTAACCTAACCTAACCTTTTTTTTTTTTTTTTTACGTTGTATCTAGGCATGGGGTCTTACTAACCTTGCGGTCATTTCACCCCCATGCTCCATCATTTATTTGTTACACAAAATTTCATTTGGAATTACATATTTATAATATAACATTAATTATTTTTTACAATGAGAATTTGGGGGCCTCTAACCACCCTGAAAATTTTTAGCCGTTTGGCTTACAATGTACAAGACTTAACTAAGGTTAGTTCTTTTTTTTTTTTTTCTTCGCCTCTTGTGCTGCTTTGCATCTCCCGCTGCCAGGATAGTGTGAACCATCGTGACCGTTGTCCTTGCAGAGAACGCATCTGGGTGGGCTGCTGCAGCTCTACATGTCATGCAGAGGTTAGAGCGGTCCGCTCCTGAACACTTCGCCCTGATGTGTCCAAAATCGTGACATCTAAAGCACCTTACTATTTGTTGACTAAGTTTCACTCGGCACCGCATCAGGCCTACTGTTAGTCTTCCAATTCTTCCAAGTTCAATTGCTTCTCTGTCTCTCAGCCTTACCACAGCCATCTTGGTACCCCCGAATGAAGGAAGTAGCTTGATGGAGTTTGGGGCAACGTCTGTCGCTTTGACGACCGCGTTTTTTACTTCATCTTCTGAGGTTTCCGGCTCTAGGTCTTTTATCTCGACCGTGGCGGATTTCAGCTTGTATTCGACTACTGCTTCTTCGCCCAGGACCTCGACTATCGCGGTTTTTAGTCTCTCTGCTGCTTCCGCTTGCTTCGGGCCTCTATCTATTTGCAATATGAGGTCCCCTCTTTCCGTTTTTTTCATCGTTTTAATGTCAACTTTGAGTGTGTTGACGTCAATGTTTCTCTTCAATTTCCTCGTGATGTCAGCGTAGCTAGAAACTCCGGAGGATTTGATGAGTATGGTTTCAGTCTTCTTTTTTCCTTTGGACGTTCTTTTTTCTTCTTTCTGGTTTCCACTCTTGGTTTCTGATCTTATATTTTTTAACCTAACCTAACCTAACCTAACCTTTTTTTTTTTTTTTTTTTTTTTTTCCTGTTTGAATCGCACGCCAGGGAGGGAACTAGGTTTCCCCATTGCTGCCTCCCTGGGCGCATCATTTATTAATGAAGATCACACAATACAATAAATGAACTAGACAAATATTTAATTTAACAAATATGGGGGCCTCTAACCACCCTGAAGTGGCCGTTCAGCCCACAATATACAGTGCTTAACTAATTTATAATTATATATCTGCACGCTGCCGTTCTCTTTCCATTTCCTCCTTGCAGCCCATAATGTCTTCTACCATGTGGATGAACAATTCCCTCCTTCTGGTGGCTGCCAAAATGATACTCCTCCTGGTTGGCAGGTCCTCTGGGAGCTCTGCCGGAACCGGCCCGCAAAGCACGTTCATTACATCGTCGGGACACATGTTACGGGAATGTTCGTGTCTTCGCCGATTATGAGCTCCCTGTCCTCCATATATGACCTTAGAATTTTCACCAAGTAGTGCGGGATAGAAGATCTCCGTAGCGCCTCGTCGATGAACCTCCAGGGCGCCGAATTGAACGCGTTCCTGACGTCAAGGGAGACAAGTACGCACAGGTCCCTGTTCTGGACTGGACCGCGTTTGGCCGACTCGGCTACTCTGAGGACCTCTTCGATGGCACCGATGGTGGATTTGGACCGCCTGAACCCGTACTGGTTGTCACTTAGGGCACCAACCCTAGCGATGTGTGTCTCCAGCCTGTTGAGCAGCACCCTCTCGAATACTTTGCCCACTCCGTCCAACAAGCTGATTGGTCTATAGCTCGATGGGAGGTCTCGCCCTTTGCCCTGTCCCTTGTACAAGAGCACAAGTTTTGCGCGCTTCCACCTTGCTGGGAAAACCCCGCTGAAGAGACATTTGTTGTAGCAAGTAGTAAACTGCTCTGGAAATTTTTTGTAAGCCAGTCTAATTACTTCATTTGGGATAAGGTCAGGACCCGGTGCCTTTCCCGACGGTAGCCTGGCAACGGCGCTGTCTATTTCCTGGGGTGTTATTGGTGGCACCAAGGGTTCGTCGTCGAGCGTCGAGGGTAGGTCTACCAAGACAGTCGGCGGTTGGGACTCGTTGGGAATGCTAGCCCAGTCCGTGTGGGGTGACTCCGGAAATAGACCGCGGGCAAGATTGACCACCAGGTCGTGGTTCAGATCGGGGGCACGTCTGCCGAGTCTTTTTGACACCAATTTATATGGAACTCCCCAAGGATCGTTTTCCACGGATAGACACAGCTCCTGCCAGCTCTTCTCCTGTGACTTCCTTATGGCGTGCTTTAGGTCCAGTCTCGCCCTGTTGTATGCCTCACGCTCCGGTTCTCGTGAAGACATTGACGATCGTCGGCCGGCTCGTTGATACTTCCTGCGGGCAGCATTGGCGATCCTGCGTAGTTCCGCTATATCTCTGTTCCACCAGTATGCCGAACGTTTCCCCGTAAATACTGCCCTGCGTGGCATCGTAGCGTCACAGGATCTAGTTAAAAATTCGCTAAGGCTGTCGGCGTGACTATCGGCTGGCGCGTTTGCAGGAAGCGTGAGAGGAGCACCTACCAGGTCCCAGTATAAGTTAACCACCGCAGGATTGAGCTTCCTGACTGACCAACCTGGAGCCGGGGCGCGAGATGGGCAGTCGGAACGAAGTCGTGGTTGTGCAGTCACCACGTTGAACGAGATGTATGCGTGGTCGCTAGCTGAATGCACGTCTTCTAACACCATCCAATCCGTGAAAAGGGGGTGGTTGCCGGGCAGAGGCCTCGCCATAGTGACGTCAATGACCGATGCTGCGTTTGCCCGTGCATACGTCGGAGTAGAGCCTCTATTGCAGATCATCATATCTAGGGTCGATGCCAAGTCGGATAGCAGCGAACCCCGTGCGTTATCCGTAGCTGAACCCCAGCTGGCTGAATGGGCATTGAAGTTACCAGCCACGATGAGATTTGCCTGACTGCTGGATTGGAGGCGAATGGACGCCTCGAGGCTAGCCAGGAAGGTGTCAAACTCTGCAATGGTGCAGTTAGGACTGCAGTAACAGCTATAGACAATGCTGTTATTGATCCAAACGAAACCAAGACCGGCGCCGTGGTCCATAATGAGCGGGCGTGGGTTACCCGTTACATAGATTGCCGACTTGCCGTCGTCACTGTTGATCCAACGCTCGTTGTCACCCATTGGCCTGAGATAGTCACAGATGATTGCGATGTAAGCGCTCCGTTCCGCCATCGTCTGAATCAGCAGCTGTTGGGCTGCCCAACAGTGATTGAGGTTAATTTGAATGACAGTCCCATCCGAGATGACTGCACGAGGGGAGTTGCCCGGCCTTGTGCCCATCATGACTGTATAGTTTTAGCCGCATCGACCACCTTGGCGAAGGCGCTCGCTGCCTGATCAGAAGCGGTGCAGTTGGCCGCCTTGTGGCCAGCCTCCCCACATCGCCTGCAACACGCGGTCCTATCTGGGCCCTTCACAATTGTTTGAAGTGTGTCCGAAAGCAAGGCAGTGGAAGCACCTGACCTTGGTGTCGGCCATTCTGACCCTGCAACTGACCATGCCAATTCGCAGCCGACCTGCGTTGGTCAGTTTCCGCGAGGCCACTTGGGGAAGAGATACCAGAGCCAGCTGTGAGCCGACGAACCTTTTCCTGAGGCTCACCACTTTGACGGTGTCCTGCCCGATGCTTGCCGCACCCGCCACCGCTTGGTTGACTTCGTCAGAGCTGGTCCACTGATCCAGGTCCAATATCTCCACCAGTGCCCTCTGCTGTAGGGATTTCACCTGGACGTCGGGCCCCGCAGACCTAGCGACTTCAGCACGGACCGCTTCTATGTGCTCCTGGTCACCGCGAACTTCAATGAGTAGGCCGCCAGATTTAGCCTGTCTCATGCCCACAACACTGTCACCGATGATCGCCTGGTTGACGCCCCCGCGTATCTTCTTGGCTAGCTCCGGGAATTGCATATCACCAACGTTTACCAGGATTGCTGACGGCCGCGCTCTGGCTCGCGGTCGCGTGGCTCCGGGTTTTTCTGCCTTTTCAGTTTTTTCCGCTACTTCCGCTGACGTGGGAGGTTTCTTGTTCTTCCCTTTCTTAATTACCTCAGTCCAAGAGGGGGTTGGAGTGCCCGAAGTCACGCCAGCTTTCTCCGTCGTTAGAGCTGTCGCTGAGTCAGTTTGCCCATGTCTCCTAAGTCCCACCAGCACGGGGACTGTGTCTCGGCATCGCATGACTCTTTAACTACTACCACCTCTTTGTTCTTCTCATCTTTAATGGTGGACGCCAATTTGTTGAATGCCGTGCCAACCTTTTCGCGTGACTCCTGGAGAGCACTGACCACTGATAGCAACTCCATTATCGTAGCCTTGGCATCGTCACTACGCAGCTTAGATAATGCAGCTTCGAGGGCTTTGGCTTTGGTTCCAAGCAAGGAGATCCCGCCATCGTACAGGATGGTCTATCGCGCCCAGAGCCTTCACCGTCGAATATAATCTGTCGTAACTGCTGGTGCAGTTTGGAGATGTCCCAGCATCTGGCCCCTTCTGGCTCGTACTTGTGATGCTTATTTCAACGGAGTGGGCACCCAATCCGAAGGTATCGGTGCCCTAATCCGCTGTTAACTGTTTTAGAGACACACTGTCCCTATCTATTCCCCTTACTCCGCTCCTGGGGGGGCTAGGGGGGTCCGGTCTTCGGGGTCGTATCCGTAGCCGTCCTAGTAGGACAGGGGGTTTTTGGGAGGCCACATTTTTTTTCCCGAAGCTCTCCGACCAAATCCGGCCGAGATATCAGCAAAAAACCCTTTTGGGGGGAGGGGGCTTATGTTCCTGATGGAGGGAATATTTTCGGTGCCCCCTGTAAAAGTCTTGGCCGTTTACCCGGGCTCCCTCCGGCGATTTTTCGCCGAATTATTCCAAAATAAAGTTTACCCCGTGGTGGGGGTAAATTTGAAAATCCCGCCAAGAAAAGGTAGTCGCCGACAGCTGTACCACGTCAGTTGTCCACACCGTGCCGTTTGTCCCCCGAAGCCTTATCACGGCGATAGTTGGTCCCCGACGCTAAACAGCTGTTTAGGTGGAAAAACCGATTTTACACGGGCGGCTTTGGGCGGCCGTGTTAAAGCATAGGGCGTACCGTAAAATAAGGTTTACTCACAGAATATGGATCGGACCTCGAAGGTTGAAGTGTCCACTGATGCGTCTCAGTGAGTCCGACTTGCCGAACCTCTGTAACTCGGCCTTGATCTTGATGGGCGGAAAACGGGTTTTCCCCGGAACTAGGGCACCTATTGCCGCGCGCGATGCACCGGACCCTTCTGGAGGGTGCGGTGGGTCTTGATCAGGCCGACTCAAAACCGACACCGGCCTGAACGCGCACTTTTTACAACGAAACGGGGTCTGCGTAGCACAGTAGCGAAAAAACACACGGTTTGCGGAAAAAACGCGATTTCTCCGCGGAAACTTGACCGATTTCCGCGCGGTTTGGATCTGTCGACGCGGAACGACGTAACGCGTCGATTGAGATACACTGCGCAAAAAACGGTTCGATATTTCTGGAGAAAAACTGAGAATGCCCGGGAGCGACACAAAACACGTCCGTACTCCACGACAGCCACCGCTGAACCTAACCTAAACTAACCTTTTTTTTTTTTTTATATATGGTATCGGGACATGGGGTGGAACCGACGTTAGTCATTTCACCCCCATGCCCCATCATTTATTGGTAAATAAACAGTTATTTACGTAATGTACATACGGGAATTAATTAAAATTGACAATGGGGGGGGGGGTACATCGAATAGAGGCCCCTACTCCTCTTTTTGGTTGCCTTCGGCATACAATAGTGAACTTAACTAATTTAATAATTTAACTCTGCTTGCTATGTCTTACTGGCTCTTGCCTCGTAGCACGATGAGCTGCCCGGGTAATGGCCGTAGTCATGTCTGCTATCTTGGCATAGGACACATCTCGGGTTTTCCTTGCAGTCCTTTGCTTTGTGGTCTAACTGGCCGCAGGTCTTACACTGCGCTGTGCGGTCTTTTCCTCTGCATGTTTCCCTGAGGTGGTCGAAGCCGTGGCATCTGTAACACCTTCTTTGCTGCGCTTTTAGCCGTACTCTGCATCTAACTAGGCCTACCACCAGGCGGCCTATTTTCAGGAGTGTTTCAGCGTCTCTGGATCTCACCTTTGCTATAGCCATCATATTACCTCCGTACGAAGGAACCATTCTAATTACTCTAGCCGTATCCAGGGCAGAGCCTGTAGTGTTGGTCACTGCCTGTAGTACTTCCTCCTCTGTTGAAGTTGAGTCCCGGTCTCTGATTTCGACTAATGTAGTGATGGGAGAATGTTCCACCACCGCTTCGGTTCCCAGTGTCTCGGTGACTGCATCTTTGAGTCTGCCCGTTGCTTCTACCTGCATGGGGCCTTTGGCCAACTGGAGGATCAGTTCCCCCTTTCTGGATCGTCTCATACTTTTGACACTGACATTTATCTTGTCGATGTCAATGGATGTCTTAAGTTTCCTCGCCATGTCCGCGTATGTTGCTGAACCTGAATAACGAATGATGATTACTAAGTATTGCGTCTGATTTTTCCCCTGTCGTGTGTGGGGAGGTATATTCTTCATCTTAGATTTTTTCCTCTTCGTCTCCCTTGCCGGTAACTTCTCAGGTGTTCGGTTCCTTGGGGATGGCTTCTCGCTGCTTAGATTGCGTCTTGTAGTGGGGAAGCCTCTGTTCCAATCTGTCTTGTGGTTCTCTGGCTCCGTGGCCGTTGCCTTGTCGGAGGTGGTTTGCTGGTCTTGTAGGACACTCATCTCTCGAAGTGAGGTAGAGAGGTCTACTATCCTATCGCTTGCTCTGTCTAGGTAGGGGTGGTACTCCTTACTTCTAGCGGTCGCTTTCTCCGCTTTCTGCTTCAACTCGATGTACCAATTCTTCATCTCCCTATGGACGTTTTTGGTGGTCGAAGAGAAGGCATACATCTTGTTTGCCAAGGTGGCCAGCTCTTCAATACAATCTTTGACTTCGGACCATGTTTCGAAGACCCAGTTCCCAAGGTCTTCGTCCAGCATTTCCTCATTCGTGTCTTCATTATCTACATGTGCGGGTTTCCTAGTTTCGTTCGTTTTGGCCTGATGGACGCCCCCCCCCCGAATCCGTGGGGGCCTGGGACAGGGGTACTGTTTCCTTTTTTGTTTTGATCCATCTTTTGGTTTGGAGTGTCCTTCTCGTGGTGGTTTGCAGTTTTCCTTCAGGGTCCGTTTGCTGGTGTTAGCAGGTGGTTACCGTACCTGCCACCCCCGACCAGTTAAGGTCAGAGGCGGCTCTGGAGGCTCCGACTCCGACTAGTTAAAGTCGGAGCCGGGGAGTTGGGTACCTCTTGGCACCGACCGAAGTCGGTGAGCCCCCCCACCACGTCAAGGTGGGTCCCGTCGGGGGGGGGGGGGGGGGGGGGGGGGTACCTAACCTAACCTTTTTTTTTTTTTTTTAAAGAATACCGAGGACCATTAGGGAACTACGTTAGTAATACTTCCTCCTGGCCCCCATCATTTATTGATAAACAATACAAAAACAAATCCAACGTTCGCAGGGACAATCCCCCTACTCACGTAAGGTTACAATAAGCACAATACAGTAAAAATGGAGGGCTCTACCCCTCCTATTTTTGACCGGTTGGCCTATAATACAGTCAATACGTTGGCTTAACTAAGTTAAATTTTATCTTCGGCCGCGGCGGCGTCCCAGCATTTCTCTCTCCCGTTCTGCTTCTTCCTTTACGGAGAGGACCCTTCGCGCAAACGTTGCGAAAGCTTCCCACATTTGAGGACCAGACAGCATGAACTACACGATGTTACCTTGATTCAGTGCCACATCTAGATTAGACACGCTTGCCATCACCCTCCTTTCTTCATCCCACGCAGGACATTCAAAGAGCGTGTGCTCTGCCGTGTCGTTCTCATCCTGACAGTGATGACATTTGCTTGACTCTTCTTTGTCAATCTTATGCAGATACTGCCCGAGGCAGCCGTGCCCAGATAGTAACTGGGTGACATGGAAGTCTAGACATCCGTGCCGCCTGCTACACCATGCTTCGATGTCGGTTATCAGGAGCTTGGTCCATCTGCCAGTTTCCGACTGCTCTATGCGCATGCGCCACGCTTCCATCGTCTTCACCCGAGGAGACACCTCTGTGGTGCGGCCGGACCTCTTCTCGTCAAACACCACTTTGCGCTCAATTTCCAGAAGGTCAGCTGGGGGCACGCCGGACAAGATGTTCGCGGCGGTTCCGGACACTGTACGGTAGGCGCATATACTTCTGAGAAGCACCTTGCGCTGGACCCGGTTTATTTCCGCTACGTTGCCTGTCACACACTCTAGTGTGTGAGCCCAGGAAGGGGCGCCATACAACAGCACAGACTGCGTCACTGCTACGTACAGCTTCCTTCTCAGCTGTTTCGGGCCGCCAATGTTGGGCATTAGGCGTCCTAACTGGTTTGCTGTCTTCTCTGCCTTCGCGGAAGCATCACGTTTATGCGCCTTGAACAGCAACCTCTTCTCGATCACCATACCCAAGTACTTCAACTGCTGCTTCAGCTCCAACGTCTGTCCGTTTAGAGTTATCTTGGGATTTGCATATTTGTACTTGTTTGTGAACAACACCGCCTCTGTCTTGTTCACTGCCAACGACAGCCCAAGCCTGCTTATCTCTTCAGAGACGAGTCCCAGCGTCTCGTTGGTGTTCGTTTCCAGTTCCGCAATGGATCTGCCCGATACAATACCATGGTGTCATCGGCGAAGCCCAGTAGTTCAGCGTCCACCGGTAATTGTAGCCGTAGCACCCTGTCATAGGCTATGTTCCACAAGAGGGGACCCACCACTGACCCTTGAGGCACACCACACGATACGCGCACCTCTACTCGGTCGTTTCCGGCTTGAGTTTCGGCTGTCCTTCCCCGGAAGTAGTCCTGGAATATTCGCAGGATGTACATAGGCACATCCAGGGCGTTTAGTGCCGACATCACCTCCACCCATCCTATGGTGTTGAATGCATTCCTAATATCTAGGCTTATCGCAACGCAGAACTTGCTAGACGGGAAGTTGATAGTTGCCAGGATCTTCTGCTGTAGTTTTCGGACTGCGTCATCAGTAGATAATGATTTCCTGAAGCCGTATTGGTTGGGTGACAGGCCACCCCCGGATTCAATATGCTCCTCCAATCTTGCCACTAGCATCTTCTCAAAGACCTTCCCAACAACGCTAAGGAGGCATATCGGCCTATAAGACGAAGGCTCACCCTCCGGCTTATCCGCCTTCCACAAGAGCACCACTATCCCTCTTTTCCAGCTAGCTGGTACAACACCATCCCTGACGCACTGGTTAGGTTAGGTCCGATCAGCATTGTAGGACGCAGTTGGTGGACGACTCTTAGTATCCGTCCAGTTATACAGTCCAGGCCAGGAGCCGTGGATTTCCGCTGGGCTCTGTGGACCGCCTTGTCCACCTCCTCGACTGTGAAGGGAGGAAATTCCAATTCCGCCGGCAGCATTTGAGCGTCTGCAGGAAGGCGCGATGGGAACAGTGTGTCGGTTATCCTCAATACGTCTTCGTGGTCCATGTTTGCGGTTGCTGAAGGTCCTTGGAGCTTGCGGGTGACCAGCTTATAGGGTTTGCCCCAAGGGTCCACGTCGATGGTTTCCAGCATTTCCATCCAACATCATTCCTTGCTGGCGGCGATGGCTGTTTTTAGACACTTTCTGGCTTCCTTGTAGCAGATGTTTGCGACTGCCACAGCTTCTTCTTCAGGTGTCGAGTCTTGTCCGCGATTGCGCCTGAGGTGAAGTTTGGCAACACATCTCGTTTTGGCCCTTTTTGCCGCGACACATGCCTTTCGTTTTGCTGCAATTTGGGCATTCCACCAGTGGACCGGTGGCTTGCCTGGAGGGCTGGATGAAACGCGCTGGAGAGCAAAATCGCAAGCCGTGGTGATGGATTCGTGGACTGCCCGTGCTCGCTGGTGAGCGTTGGCTGACGCTGCAAACAGAGCTCGGTCCCCCGTCCATTCCGCCAGAAGGAGTCCAACTTCGATATCTTGGCCGCTGATGTCACCATCTGTTTTCCAGCCCCTAGAATCATGTGTGTTTGGGGGCGTTCTGTTTCGGCCAGTCTCCAGTTCGAACGTGATATATTGGTGGTCTGACATGCTTTCTATCTCGTCGCACACGCGCCATCCTGAGGTTCGGCTTACAATGGACTCCGAAACCACGGTGAGATCGACGATAGAACCTCTTCCTATGCCCACAAAGGTTGGTTTAGATCCCTCGTTTAGCACCTGGAGGCCAAGAGAGTCGAATTGTGTGCTCAGGTCGTCTCCTCGAGTGTCGCGGCACCAGTCACCCCATGTCGCTGACCGTGCATTAAAGTCCCCTGTGATCAAAACAGGAACCCCCGGCTCAACAGCTCTGACTTTATCTTCCAACCTTCTCAAGAGATCCTCGAATTCGACCCTCGTCTTATTGGGTGACGCATAACAACTAAATGTTTGGACTCCATTTAGGCGGACGGACACGAATTCTGAGTCCCTACAGACTTTGGTAGCCGTGACATTCTTGCCTGCGAGCCAGATGGCCGCCCTCTGGGTTCCGGAACTGGCAAACCAAGAAGTTGATCGTTCGGGAATAGAGTAGGGGTCGGTAATAAGTACAACCTCTACACGCTGCTCGGCTGCATACTGCCTGAGCAGATCCTGAGCCACTTTGCAGTGGTTCAGGTTCACTTGAATGAACTTAATCATTTACCCCTTTGTCTGCGGTTTCCGATGCCCCGCTCTTCTTATACTGAGATCTGGCTGCCTGGCACGTTGCCGCGAGGTGTTCTATTTCGTTGCATCGGTAACACTTTTTTGGCGAGGCATCTGTGGCTCGACATTCTGCCGCGATGTGACCGTTCGCCTGGCATCTGTAGCAGATTGGTGACTTGGTCTCCAAGAGCTTGATGCGGCACGCGTTCCATCCTATTCTAATGCTCTTAAGTGCGGATAGTCTAAGCGCTGTATCCATATCTACGGTGAGCTTAGCGACCTTGCCTCCTCCGGCATTCTCTCTTAGGCTGATGCATGAACTATCCAGGCCGGGGTCTGCTTCCACAATTGTGCATTTGACCTTGTCATCGTCCAGCCATTCGGGGATGTTGATGACCAGCACTGGGGTCGTTCTCCTGGGTCTACTAACTTTCGCTCTTGGGCCTAGAGTATCGCAAATTAGGGTGGATAGCTTATCTGCCTTCTCTTTCCCGCTGACCTCCATGAGGATAGCTCCTGCTTTTGTGCGCCGTACTCTCCCGATTTCGATACCGTGTACTTGTAGATCGATGCAGCTGGTTGCGAGCCTCATCACACTGGCGTATGTTTCCCCGTCGGCGGGGTCTGCAATTGTCACCGCTTCCGCCCTTGGAGCTCGTCTCCGGACCAGTGCCTCCACGTCGGGCTTCTTTTTTGTGGTTGTGTTCTGTTTTGCCTTAGAGGGATTTTTGGTCCCCCGGCGTTTGGTGACTTCTTTCCACTCCCCCGTCTCAGATTCCGAATTGTTTGTAGCTGAGCCTAGCTGCTGGTGACCCTGGTGCTGATGTATGTCCTTCTTCAAGGCTCCCTGCACCTGAAGTTCCGTCTGCTGCTGATTTGGCTTCTGTTTCGACTGCTGCTTCGGCTGCTGTTTAGGCTTCTCTTGGGTAAGTCCCGGGTTTAGTGGCTCCCGTTGTTGCTGCTGCTTCCGCGGTTCCTGTTGTAGATTTTGGTTCTGTAACCTCTCTACTTGCTCTGTCAGCTTCCCAACAGCTTCCCCCTGAGTTTTCAGCTGTTGTCGGAGTCCCTCGCTGGCAGCAAGGAGCTCAAAGCGTGTGCGATCCGGAGAGGGGATCTTGCCTGCAGGGGTCGACCCTGGTTGGGGACCTGACGGTACTCCTGTCGCCTTTGACTCAGGAGGCACCTCGTTTGTGGGGGGAAGTACAGAGGGTCCAAGGTCAGTTTGGTTTCCTCTACTCGAGGTACTGACGTTCACTTTACCCGTGAGAATTCCCCACTGTATCAGCTCTTTGACGTTGGTCGATAGCTGGACTATGAGGGTTTTTATCTCCCTCTTGACGAGGCCAACAACTTCGTCACCAGATTCCCTGCAGTCTTAATTTCTTCAGCATTTCCTATTTCCTTGTTCTTCACCTCTGAGGTATTCACCCTTTGACCGGTGAGTGTTCCGCTGTTTTGCAAAAATTGGCCAGCTGGTACATCTGGGTTCTGTGTGTTGTCCTCCATATTTGGTCCCACGCAAACACAGGAAAAGGTCCTAACCTAACCTAACCTCGGCCACGCAGACTATCTCCCAAATCCGAAGGTATCGGGAGGTACCTACGCGGAAGGGGGGGACCGTTCGTCTCGAGAATTATAATATTATTAACCTAACTGTCCCTATCCTTTCCCGTAACTCCTCCACCGGAGGGTGTAGGGGGTACAAACCTGCGGGAACTTATCGGGGATCGTCCTGGTAGGACGGGGGGCTTTGGGAGGGCAAAATTTTTCTCCCGAAGCTCTAAAATCAATCCCCACCGAGTTATCCCCGAAAAACTGATTTTGGAGGCAAAATTTAAATTTGCCGCCAAACGACTGTTAAGGCCGTCAATTGGCCGCCGACACTTGGCCACACGCCGTCGGCTGGTCCCCGTCGCCTTATCAAGGGAGCAGTTGTTCCCCGACGCGGTATCTTGGTAGCAGTTCTTCCCCCGAAGCGAGAAACAGCTGTTACGGCGGAATTCCCGTTTTCCACGCGGCGGCTTTGGGCGGCCGTGTAGTGGTATTGGGAGTGCACTTAAATGGTAATAACTCACCGGTTATGCGTCGGACCCAGGAAGTTCCGATATCCACGGATTCGTCTTAACGAGCCGGACGTGTGGAGCCACCGCGCGCGATCGTCCGGCTTGCCGTTCTTCCGTAAATTGGCCACGAACGCTGTTGGACGGGAAGCGGGTTTTCCCGGCACCAGGGGGTCCAAAATCGACGCGCGATACACCAATCCATTCGTAAGGGTGCGGCGGGTCTTATTCAGGCCGACTCGACAACGACACCGGCCCGATCGCGCACTTTTTAAAACAAAAACCCGGTTATGCGTAGCACAGTAGCACAATGCACGCGGTAAGCTGGGAAAACTCGATAACTTCGCGAAAACTTAACCGATTTCCGCGCGGTTTAGCTTCGTTGACGCAGGACGGCGTAACGCGTCGATTTACACACACTGCGCAAAAAACGGCTTGAAATTCCCGGAGAAAAACGATATTTGCCCGGGAGCGACGCAGAGGGACGTCCGTTCATCACGACAGCCAACCTAACCTAACCTAACCTTTTGTTTTTTTTTTTTTATACGTTATCGCAGGGGGCCGGAAATACCTGGTGGGGTAATTCGCCAGCTCCCCTACATCGTTTATTAAATGCAATCAACAGTTACAAATAATTATACATACATGGAGGGCCTCTAACCCTCCCATAAACATTGGCTTTCGGCCCACAAATTTAAAATTCTTAACTAGTTAATTTCCAGCTACTTGTCCTCGCTGTCTCTCACGCTCCTCCTCCTCTCTGGTGAACAGAATATGGTGGACGAATTTGGCGACTGCTTCCCAGTGTCTCCTTGACTTCAGCATGTATTGGTTGCGGTTTCTGCAGTAAACTCCACTGACAGTTCAGCTTCTAGCTCAATCCTTAACCGCCACCACCTATCACACTTGAATATTGCGTGCTCAGCATTATCCAATGGGTCATTGCAGTCGACACAATGAGGTTGTTCGACTTTCTTGAAACGGCAGAGGTAATACCCGAAGCAACCATGACCGGAGAGGAATTGGGTCAGATGGAAGTCCACCTGGCCAAATCCTCTTGAACACCATATAGCCACGTCGGGAATGAGTCTCCTCGTCCAGCTACCGTGGTCATCCGCATCAACGGAATCCCATCTCGCCTGCCATTTGGAGAGAGTATCTTTCCTCAGCTCTTCTTTGGTTAGGGCATTGGGCCCCCCTCGCCTCTATAGGAACTCGGTTTCGCGTTCTCTTGCCAACAGGTCGGCAGGCGGGGTTGACGCCAGCACATTCGCCGCTACCCCTGAGACCGTTCTATAGGCACAGGTGCATCGGAGAAGTATCTTCCGTTGGGTTTTGTTCAACAGCTTCACATTACCAGGAATGAGGTCAAGGGTATGAGCCCAGGACGGTGCGCCGTAGAGCAACACGGAGTGAACGACCGACGACAGTAAACGGCGCCTATCCTCCCGCGGACCGCCGACGTTTGGCATGATCCTTGCTAACTGTGTGGAGATCATTTCCGCCTTGGCCGATGCTGACTGCATGTGTTCTTTGAAGAAGAGGGAACTGTCTATGATCATTCCGAGGTATGTCATCTTCTTCGTCAACGGTATTGTCTTCCCGCCTACCTCGATGTTTGGTGTCCCGTGTTTGTACTTCTGGGTGAAGAGAACAGCCTCTGTTGTATCTGCCGCGATCTGGAGGCTAAGGTTTGAGATGCGATCCTCTACAAGCCGTAGCGCATTGTTCGCGAGTGCTTCCAACTCTTCAACGGTCTTGGATGAGACCACCAACAAGGTGTCATCTGCGAAACCGAGTAACTTCGCTCCATGTGGTAGTGGCCCTCGCAGGACAGAGTCGAACGTTGTGTTCCAGAGAAGGGGACCAACGACGGATCCCTGTGGCACTCCTCCTGAGATCTCGACCTCCATTCTTCCACTGCCGGTGGAAACCGTTCCAAACCTGCCGCAGAAGTATGACTGGAACATGCGGTACAGGAAGGAAGGGACGTCCCAGCTCTCCAATGCTGCCATTATATCAGGCCATTTGATGGTGTTAAATGCGTTTTTGATGTCTAGGCTAATCGCAAGGCAGAATTTTCCATCGTTAGCCTCGTTAACGATGGTATTATGTAGTTTCAGCACCGCGTCATCAGTGGACATGTTCTTCCGGAAGCCGTACTGGTTGGGCGACAAATTGCCCCTCGAGGTGATGTGGTCTTCCAGTCTTCGAGTGAGGAGGAACTCCAGCATTTTCCCAACGTCGTTGAGGAGGCACAGCGGGCGATAAGATGACGGGACACCCTCTGGTTTAATGCCTTTTCTCAGGAGAACAACTCGGGAAAACTTCCACTCCGACTTGAAAATTCCTTGGTGGAGGCATTTGTTGAAGAGGTCTCTCAGGGTGCACTGATCGGCTTTGTGGACTGCCGCGAGGATTTGGCTGTTAATACAGTCAGGGCCGGGTGCCTTGTTTTTGCTGCGTGCTCTATCAACTGCCGCATTAACCTCGTCCGCGGTGAATGGAACTGGTGGTCCGGAGGCGGGCAGGTACCTATAACTGCTGATCTGGTTTGCTGGAAACAGAGTGCTGATGACATTTTGCAGTGTCGGCATTTCCATAGAGGCTATCGCGGGTGGTCCCCTCAGCTTCCTCATTACCAGCTTGTAAGGTTTCCCGAATGGGTCACCGTCTACAGCGGAGATGAGCTCCTTCCAACATTTTTTTTGCTCTGAAGGATAGCTATTTTGAGCTGCCTCTTGGCTTCATGGAACTTGTCATTGGTCCTGGTGAGCTCTGATTCTGCTCGGACGTTGTCGAAATCAGCCGAAAGACGGGCAATGCGGGCCACCATTCTGACCTTGCAACGTTTTGCCCTGACGCACTCCGCGCGGAGCGAATTTATTTCCCCGTTCCACCAGTGCACGGGAGGCTTCCCTGATCTTGGAGCTCGTCGTGGAGGTAGGGCGTAGTTGCATGCGGCCGTTACTCTTGAGCGCAAAGTTACGGCTTCCGAATCGGCGTCGAGTCCGTCCTGGACGATGCCTTGGTCAAGCCACTCAGCAAGCAGCAGGCCACAGTGGAATGAGTCGCTGTCTATTCCGTCAGAGGTGTCCCAGCCGTAGAAGGTATTGGAGGCAGCAGGAGAGAGGCTTGCCCTGTTGCGCGCTACGGAGTAGCGGATGTAATGGTGGTCGCTAAAATTGAAAACCGACTCCAGCACCCTCCAGTTGGTTATTCGGCTTGCCAGGGACTCCGATGCGAACGAAACGTCTACGATTGATCCTGCGCCTCTGGCGAAAGTGGGGGGAAGAGCCTTCATTCAAGGTAACGAGGTTTAGGGACTCGACTAGCGAACTTAGTTCGTGGCCTCTCCGGTTTTCGACCCAGTCGCCCCACGCCGCGGATCTGGCGTTGAGGTCCCCGGTGACTAATACGGGAACTCCTCGCTGGGTGGATCTGATACTGTCCCCGAGCCGCTGGAGCAGATCGCCGAAGTCTTCGAGTGGCTGGTTGGGTGAGGCGTAACAGCAGTATACCTGCACGCCGTTGAGGCGAGCAGAGATAAATTCTGGATCGCGTATCACGTTAGCAATTGTCACTCCGTTGTTCGCGATGTAGATTGCAGCCCTGCTTGTTCCTACGCTGGTGAGCCAGGATGTTGAGTGGACATCTGCTCTGTAGGGGTCGCTTATGAGCGCGACGTCGATCTTTTCCTCAACCATGTATTGTGCTATCAGGTCTTGAGCAGCACTACAGTGTTTGAGGTTGCTTTGGATGAAGCTTAGCTCCATCATTTGGGAATAATTGAATTCACAACCGGCGGTTCATCCGACGGCTTCCCCTCCCCGTGGTTCGGCGCTGGGGACTGAGACTCCTTATCCTTTGCAGGCTGCTTCTTGCCCTTCTGGCAATCACTAGCAAGGTGATCTTCACCTTGGCACCTGTGGTAGCGTCGCGCCTTCGGCTCATTACGACATTCAGCAGCAAGATGGCCTTTCTGCTGTCAGCTAAAGCAGGTGGGTTGGCTTTTATCCAATAGCTTGACCCTCACGACGGGCGACGCTTCAGCCCCCACGTACGTCACAGCAGTTCCTTTGGTGCATCCGTGTCCTTCTTTATCCTCGTGTCCGTTTTCCAGTTTTCCAGTCTTGTTTCCAGTTATGGACGGGCCCCCCCCTGAATCCGTGGGGCCCTTGGTCAGGGGTATATTTCCGGTATTTTGATCCATGTGTGATTTTTGTGGTGAATTCTAACCAGCGTTTTAACCCTACCGCCAGGGGGGGAATTTACAGTTGCCTTCTGGGGGATTTACAGTTACCATCTGGGTCCGTTTGCTGTAGGTAGCAGGTGGACCGGTCCTGCCAGCCCCAACGTGTTGGGTCTGGGCTGGCTCTGGTTTACAGTTTCCTTCTGTGTCCGTTTGCCAATGCTGGCAGGTGGACTAGTCCTGCTGGTGCCGACCAGTAAAGGTCAGGACCGGCGCTGTGGGTGGAACCGCTTAGCACGGACCAAGCAAATGGCCCGTGAGCCCCCCCACCACGACAAGGTGGGTCCCGTCGGGGGGGAACCTAACCTAACCTTACCTAACCTTTTTTTTTTTTTTTTTAAACCGAGGACCAGGAGGGAACTACGTTAGTAATACTTCCTCCTGGCCCCCATCATTTATTGATAAACAATACAAAACAATTTCAACGCTTGCAGGGACAATCCCCCTGCTTACGTTGTTACAATCAGCACAATACAATAAAAATGGAGGGCTCTACCCCTCCTATTTTTGGCCGGTTGGCCTATAATACAATACAATAAGTTTGCTTAACTAGGTTAAATTTATCTTCAGCCACGGGAGCTTCCCAGCATTTCTCTCTCGCGTTCTGCTACTTCCTTTACGGAGAGGACTCTTCGCGCAAACGTTGCGAAAGCTTCCCACATTTGCGGACCAGACAGCATAAACTGTACGATGTTACCTGGATTCAGCGCCACATCCAGATTAGACACGCTTGCCATCACCCTCCTTTCTTCATCCCACGCAGGACATTCAAAGAGCGTGTGCTCTGCCGTGTCGTTCTCATCCTGACAGTGATAACACTTTTGCAGCGTCAGCCAACGCTCACCAGCGAGCACGGGCAGTCCACGAATCCATTACCACGGCTTGCGATTTTGCTCTCCAGCGCATTTCATCCAGCCCTCCGGGCAAGCCACCGGTCTACTGGTGGAATGCCCAAATTGCAGCAAAACGAAAGGCATGTGTCACGGCAAAAAGGGCCAAAACGAGATGTGTTGCCAAACTTCACCTCAGGCGCAATCGCGGACAAGACTCGACACCTGAAGAAGAAGCTGTGGCAGTCGCAAACATCTGCTACAAGGAAGCCAGAAAGTGTCTAAAAACAGCCATCGCCGCCAGCAAGGAATGATGTTGGATGGAAATGCTGGAAACCATCGACGTGGACCCTTGGGGCAAACCCTATAAGCTGGTCACCCGCAAGCTCCAAGTACCTTCCGCGACCGCAAACATGGATCACGAAGACGTGTTGAAGATAACCGACACACTGTTCCCATCGCGCCTTCCTGCAGACGCTCAAATGCTGCCGGCGGAAGCGGAATTTCCTCCCTTCACAGTCGAGGAGGTGGACAAGGCGGTCCACAGAGCCCAGCGGAAATCCATGGCTCCTGGCCTGGACTGTATAACGGGACGGATACTAAGAGTCGTCCACCAACTACGTCCTACAATGCTGGTCGGACTTTACAACTAGTGCGTCAGGGATGGTGTTGTACCAGCTAGTATATTATTTCTTCGTTCAGTGAATAAAATTCCAGTAGTTCATTCCAAGCATTTTCTACATCCTCTTCTGGTACAAAACTAAGTGCTGCCATCATTCTAATTTGCAAAGCAAATTCCGAGTCTTCCATGTACCTTTTTTGGAATCCTAAATTTTTCAAGCGTCTCCAAATGCTTTGCGATAGATGAAAAAAGCACCCACAAACTGATGTGTTGGTAAAAACACTTTGAATCGCATTAATCGCAGCTTTTCCAAAATCAACCATAAGTGATTTTGGATTTAATAATTCGTTCAATGTATTTTCCGTTTTATTTGGTAGCAATGCAAATATTGATGGGAAAACATTATTAAATTGAATTCCGTGAACAGTGTAAATTTGGTAAAATATATTTGGTGACGTTGAAAAAGTGCCATCAGAAAACCAGTGTTCACATTTTTGTAGAAGTTGTAGGTTTTTTTGGGTGGAGAAAATTAAAATTATATTTTCTATAGGACCACTGTCGAACAATAAAAAAAGGTTTTCCATCAAATGTTGTTCTATAATCGTCTGGTATGATCAATTCTAATAAAGTTTTTGGGTTAGGTGGAGCAGCTTGTTCTTTTTGTCGAATACGCCGTACTGTTCTCTTTAAGACCGACAATGATGGTATTTGCACTGCAGCAGCACTTGTCAACTATCCAATTTTTAAAAAAAAACATACATTTTTAATTTAATTATATAGATATATTTTAAAGTATTTTATAGGTATTAATATTTTAAATATTTTATAGTATTTTATATTATAGTTATAGATACACATTTATTATTATCGCTACACAAAAATACACACTTTATACCATTTTAAGTGCATTTTATATTGCATTTTTTGCATTTTAAATTTGAACTTTAAATACTTATAAAAAAAAATCTTATGTTAAAATTACAATAGATACTGAGAAGGATTTATTTAATATTAACTTACAGATGTCGAAGCTAATTACAGCGCGAGTACTCAAATCCACATTTTGAGTAGCCATATTTTTGATAAAATTAACGGCTATGGCAGCTTCAATATTTCCACAATCGTGTACATGATTGTGTTGTATTTCTTTAAGTATTTCATTATTAAGAGAATGAATACGACCTTTACATTTCATTTTTTTTATATTGGTCACATTTCCATATTGACTTTTCTTC
This sequence comes from Macrosiphum euphorbiae, assembly GCA_949089665.1. Taxonomy (NCBI): domain Eukaryota; kingdom Metazoa; phylum Arthropoda; class Insecta; order Hemiptera; family Aphididae; genus Macrosiphum; species Macrosiphum euphorbiae. Next base: position 44,158,582 of record CARXXK010000002.1, on the reverse strand, counting down.
GGTTCCAAATTTTTCAAAAGTATACATATAACCGTTATAAATTAATTTATCTTTGCCTTTTTCACTCTTTATGAACTCCATTATTATAAAATAAAAAAACAGTAAACACACACAATAACGTACCTACTAGCATGGACTAACAAATGCAAGTATATAATGACAAATTATTACGACCATCGGAATATAGTTGACGATAAATCGATAACGATCGTATAAGCTTATCTAAGTTATTGCCACGCTAGTTCAATTATCTCGTGTGTATATCATATAATAATATTTAAGATTATTATATCTTAGTCTATTATTATATTTGTTAATTCCCATTGTAAATTGGATTTACTGTACGTTATTTAAAAATAAATAAGAGTATTTGAATCTTCTAAAATAATAAACATAAAACTCGGATGTGTATTTAATATATATTAAATATTAACTATGTAATGAGTATAATAAAACAATGACTAAAATAAAATAATTAAAAAACTAAAATTGTTCGTTTGACGATCAATTATCCTAGCGACCAGTTATATTCACGACCAATTCACCGCGATCCGGTGAATGTTCCCGGACCAACGTCTTTCGAATTTTTGCGAACAGTTAATGGTCGAGTGTTCAATACTTATCAAGATGCGTGTCATGAGTTGAAATTGCTGAATGACGACAATCACTGGGACCTGACACTTGCTGATGCAGCGTTGACATCAACGCCAAATAGTATTCGACAACTGTTTGCAATTATTTTGACCCAGCCGAATCATCAACTCTGTGGGAAAAGGATACTATTTGGCGTTGATGTCAACGCTGCATCAGCAAGTGTCAGGTCCCAGTGATTGTCGTCTTTCAGTAATTTCAACTCATGACTCGCATCTTGATAAGTATTGAACACTCGACCATTAACTGTTCGCAAAAATTCGAAAGACGTTGGTCCGGGAACATTCACCAACAACAAACGTAAAAAGAAACATTTACGTTGTTTTGGATGTACTGTGTAAAGTCTTCCCAGTGCCTTGGCTTTGAATATGCCCGCGATTGAAGGACATGGTTCTAGCTCCTTGTTTACGTGGATCCCATTTTTTACCTGATTTGTTCCATGAAAAGTAGAGTGGAACATCGGTATATAATAATGTTTTTGAAAATTGGCCGAAAACATCAGATTTTTGACACAATGTGAAAAATTCAGTTAGTGTCGTTTTTGGTGGCTCTAGTGCTCTTTTTAGAATATTTTCTTCAGTGAAATATATACATTGACAGTTTTAGAAATATAATTCAAGGTGCTGTACAGAAGGATCTCTTGTTTAAATTACGTGAAATGATATACAGTAGGTTAAAAATGGGTCACTTTAATAGATGGTGTTAACTTTAAATTCAATGATATAATTTAATCATTGTATAAGAAAAACAATTCTGAGTGAAAACTGTCAGTCAGCCTATGATTTTACATTTTTTACTAAGTATATTTGATTATATTATTGTGAATAGAGTAATAATTTATATATAACCTATTTACCTGAAACTTTGTTTTAAATTTTCATTCCTTAGCTATAAATGTTGAAAATTTTATACATTTTTAACTGCAAAATAATTATTAAATTTTGTCAAAATTCGAACTTTAAATGCTTATAAAAAAAAATGTGTGCATATGTATTTTTAATATTTTTCAATTTCTATGTAACAATATATCAGGAGCCTTGTATTAAATTTTCACCCTTTAATTAATTGTATTTATTTGTTTAGGTTCGATGTTTCTTTATTATAAATTATAATTTTTGTATGTTCATGCTTTTATATTTAATATTACAGTTTCTTGTACAATACTTTTATATTATATAAATCGCATTATTTCTTATTGAATTGCTTAACCTCTAAAAGTCTTATCACTATCTGGCCTTATTACACATGTCTTTTTTTTTTTTTAAACAATATCATTTCCGTATTTGACCATCAGGGGATTAAGTCTATCTCAATATAGCCCCGTTCACGCAATCAAATTATTTGTCAAATATTTGATGTACGTCAAACTTCAAATATTTGTTTGAAAAATGGTTCACACCATCAAATATTATATCAAAATTACTAGTTTAAACTCGTTAGTGATTTTTCAATTTTAACAGCTGTTGAAGCTGCGAAAATTGAAATTCCTGTTATATAGCACATAGAGTATAGTGTAGTGTATATCATAGAATTATCATTATCATTATCCTTACGCTGTTGAAGTTTTATCTTTTGTATGAACTAACTGTTCTAAGTAGGTACTTTCAACTTTGAAAAACTTTAATTATTTTATTAAATTTTAAGTACTAAAACATAATATTTGATATGAGCTACGATCGTGAAAATTAATACAGCTTTATAAATTAAGGCTGCTTCGGAAATTGTACAAAAAGAAATTTATAAGGTACGTAGCTACGTAGGTATTAATGAACCATCATTTAATTATTTATTTAGGTATATATATTATAATTTATGACTTATATCAAGTAATTTGTTGAAATTTCAGGCTTACCATATGGTGTAGAGAATCATTAAGCAGGAGAGATACCTATAGCTGTGTTGGTACTTTGAATATGCTCGAGAACGAACTTTTAACTGAAGATGAAAAAAGCTACACTAACTTTTTAAGAATGAATCAAACTGTATTTAACAAACTATTTGAGAAAGTTGGATTGCTAAGCTGGATTGCTAAGCAAATTACTGTTATGAGGCAATCAATAAGTGCTAAAAAAAGGTAAATATTGGTATATATAATTAGTCAACTGTATAATATTATGTATTAGCTAAAAACCACTTTTTTTATTTAGATTATTACTTACACTACGATACTTGGCTACTGGAGAAAGTCGTGTAAGTCTCTCCTATTCTACTAGAATAGCAAAAAATACAATTGGTGGCATTGTTATGGAAACTGTAAATGCAATTATATCTTGTTTAATAAAAGATTATTTAAAGGTAAGTATTAAGTATTCTTTAATAATTATCAAAGAAAAGTTAAATTGAAATTTTTTATGAATTGATTTTATTTCTATTAAGTTAAAGCTCATTGTTAAGCTTTCGATTTACTATTCATTATTTGTTAAAAGATAGTATAAAAATTAATTTTAATTTGTATTTTAAACATTTAAAAAAAAAACTCATTTACAACAGATTCCAGATACCCAAGAAAAATGGGTGAAGATAGCAGCAGATTTGTATGATATGTGGCAGTTTCCAAACTGCTTAGGAGCGATGGATGGGAAACATATTACATTTAGACCAAGACGAGCAGATGGTGCATTTTATCATAATTATGAAGGAACCGATAGTTTTGTTCTTTTAGGTGTTTGCGATGCTAAATATTTTTATATTGTCGGTTAAAATTTTAAAATCGATTTACCGATGATGAAAACAAAACATAAATTCTTTGGAGTACGCCGAAAACTGTAATTGAATTTATAGAACAAGATGCAGCATCTGATACAACTAAATTTAAAGAATGGCAATTGCATGGAGCAAAGGTGGCACGAGGATTCATTGATAAAACTCTCGCTTGAACTCCTTTTTTTTGCCCTTTCATGTTAGCACCATTATCATATCCCTGCCCACGACAATCTTGAAATGGAATATTCTTTTCTGCAAGAGTTTTTAGAAGAAGATCTGTTAAACTTAAACCTGTAGAGCTTTCTACCGTTTTAATCCCAATGAAATGTTCTTTAACTTCATTTTTTTTTTTCTATATTAACAAATCTTAGTGTAAAGGATAGTTGTTATTGATTACTCACATCTGGTGTACAGTCAAGAATTACAGAATAATATTTTGCTGCACGTAATCTATCTATTATAGTTTCTAAAACTTTATTGGCCATGAGATTAATTAATTAATTAATCTATTAATTCATTTTGAATAGAATGACTGCAATAATGTACGGTTTTTTCACGAGACAGTGTTTTAAGTAATAATTCTTTAGTTACATCGTCATATTTACCCAAAAGCTCAACTAAACTTAAAAAATTTCCATTACTTTGAGTATAAAATTTATCTAAACTTCCTCGAAACGCTAGATTATTCTTAGATAAATATAAAGTTACTGATAACAAACGGTCCAAAACTTTTACCCAATAATCAGTTTCCATGTTCGTAATTCGCTGGTGCTCTGCATCTATTGTTTTATTTAGTTTTAACCGTTTTTCTATTTCTATCCATGTACCATAAGCCTTAAAATGATTAGGCGCTTTTTCGTGTACAGTAAGTGCAGCAGATCCGTTATGCCAATCAGAAAACCCACAAATCGCCAAATTTGACTTCGGAGTTCTATCAAATAATTTACAACAGAAACAAAATATTTTCCCCGTTGATTTTGAGTAAATTAACCAACGCCTAACTAATTTTTCTCCATCAGAAAGATATCGATAAAAATGAATCTCAGAAAAATGTATTTTTTCATGATCTAGTTGAATACTCGAAAATTCTGTAAATATTTCGGAACCGGTTACTACTATATAGTCAATTTGTTTTGATGTTAAAAATGAGGGCCAAGTAGTAGGATCAGAGTTAATACTTATACTTATACTTGGTTCAGAATTTCAGATGATTCAGTGTTACTAACCAATTTAGTACTTTGAAATTCAATAGAAATATCCATATTTTCTAAATGCTTAATTGTATGTTGTTCAGAACTTGTAGTAGCTAATAAAGATGACGTGATATTTTGTTCTGAACTTGTAGAAGGTAACAATTCTTCTGAAGAATAGCTATTATCGTTAATTGATTCTTTATTTTTTTGTAAGAACTTAGATAAAGCATTAGCACCTTTTTTAAATTCTAATTCCCTCTTAATCTTTTTTTTAGGTTTTCTGCTCCAGATAATTTCTTTTTCGGTGCCATTCTAACTAAAGCGTTTCCTAAATTAATTGTAATAATTTGAATAATATTATTAATTAATTCTTATCAAATATCATATAGGTATATTAAACATAAAATTAATATAGTATTCCGACAGATGCAGCAGCAAACGTATTAATAAATAATAAATTAAAATATATATTATTTACTTTCTATTGTCTGTAAAAGTTCCTTACAAGCTACAACTTACCTAATAACTAGTGAAATTTAATCGTCAACTAGACTGTTGTGGCGATGGCGTACTCGTTTCAAAGAGCTATAACAAAATGACAATAAAAGTATGGTCACGGACACGTATAGTACCATCGTCAATCAGTAATATAATAATATATAATAGGTACCTACTAGATATTAGATACACTAGCGTGTATTTTGAAATACACAGAATAAGCTGATAAGTGACGGACGAAGGCGACGCGACGTAGTCACGAGTCACAACGGCTCGACGCGATCCCGATTAGACGATAACAAATATTCAGGAATTTTTATATTTATAGAACAATAATACATTATAAGATAAACATTTTACGTTAGTACGCTAAACAGAATAACCATAATAATAATTATCTATATTTCAGTACAAAGTTTTAGGTAGGTATTTTATATTTAATAAAAAAAATTACTGACAAAAGTGTACAAAATTGTAAAAAACAATTTCGGCACCCCCCTGAAAATGGCGCCCTAGGCGACCGCCTGAGTCGCCTTACCCTCGCGCCGGGCCTGGACTTATGAAACCTTTTTGAAATAGACTACTCACAAAAGAAGAGTTGATTTACAATTATAGAGTTAGTCGAGCTCGAAGAGTCATAGAAAATGCATTTGGAATTTTGGCTAACCGGTAACTACAATTAAAATATCTTTGTTTACATATATGTTCTCTATAAATGTATTGTTCTAAAATTCAATATAATATTATAACTATTTATACAGGTTTCGAATTTTGTTTAATACAATGAACTTTTGTGTCAATAAAGTAAAAAAAATAATACAGTGTTGCGTTATTTTACACAATTTTCTTTTGATCGAAAATAATTTGTTATACATCAATAATGAAGTGGATAAGATTGATGACATTGGTAATATAATTGAAGGCTCTTGGCGTTCATAGGAATTTAAATTTACTTCATTAACTCGGCAAAATGGTTACCGTACATCAGTCATTTCTAATAACATTAGAACTGAGTACATGCGTTTTTTCAACAACGAAGGAGCTGCGGATTGGCAAAACAAAGCTATACAAAGAGGCAATATATAAGTTAAAAACATAAAATACAATATACAGTGATAACAATTTTTATATTTTATTATAAAATTAACATTGTTTTACAAATAAAATAACTTTAAAAAATTAACATTTTTAAATATTATGAATAATACGTTTTTTCATTATGTAGTCATAGTTTTATAAGCTTCAGCTTTGTCTTTAGGACTAACAAGTAACAATAGTTAGTTCCTATTGGTAAACATTTTTATTTTAAATTACTTATTTCATAAATACTAAAAATGTTAGGCTTGTCTTTAGGACTTACCATTAACAATAGTTAGTTAATATTGGTAAACATTTTTATCTTAAATTACTTATTTTATAAATACTAAAACTTTCAGCCTCGTCTTTAAAACTTTAATATTAAACATTATAACAATTAAACAAACATTAATATTTATGCATCAATTTCATCAATTAAAGCTTCTGTCAAAATATTATTAATTTTATTTTTAACTTGTAAAAGCAAACTTTTAATTTTTTCTAACTCAACAGCAACATACTCTCAAAACACAGTAAATTTTGATTTTTTACTAGAGATGTCTTTCAGTGCAGAATAAAATGCTTCATCTACTTCATCCGTTTTTTTTCTTTTTCTTAAATGTTGAGGAGACTCGGTTTTAGTTGATAATTGGTTCAAGATGGATTTTTTTCTAGATGCTCAGCCAAGGTTTATTCAACATCAACATTCTGCAATATAATTTAATACAATGAGTATTAGGTAAATAAATTTTCGTTTTATTTTTTATCAAATTACCTCTTGGCTGTCTTCGTAACCCATGTTTTCACCAACAAATATAACTTCCATATTTGTAATTGATTCCTATTAAAAATGAATGTAAGTTAGGTAATACCTGTTAATATTATATACCTCAAGTTCAGGATTTGTATCATCAGGTATTGATATGTTTGACACCGTAGGTCGAATAGCAATATTATCTTTCAGAAAATCTAAATTCCGTACAGCTTTAGGGATTTCAACTAAACCAGTTCCACTTTTACAGCTCTCCTTGTATCGCTTATAAGATGCATTGAAATTTGTGGTCATGGAGTTTATAAGTTCTTTCAGCTCATCAACTGAAAATAAATACCTACTTATTATTAACTAATATTGACTGTATAATAAAACAATTATTAAAGTTTTAAAATTTATGAAATTTTAAGAATAATTTGCCGATAACATATAATATGGTAGTACAGAATATATTCATTAAATACATTAGGTTAATACATCTGGTTTATTATGACACTCAGTGGCGCAACCAGGGGTGGGGTTTGGGGTTGTGACCTCTCCCAAAATGTTTTTAAAAGTAAAATTTGAAGTGCTTAGATGTATACTAGATATATATTCATTATTCTATATTATGTATAACCCGTCCTGAAAATAAATCCTAGTTGCGCCACTGATGACACTGTTTTACATCTAATAATATACAAAAAGGCTTACTTGTAGTTGATGGTCGCTTTTTCGCTCATTTCTGTAGCTATTTCATTCAGAAGAATTATTCTTTGCTTTTTATTTATATAACCAGGACTCTTATTTACTTAGTGTAGGATGTGATCGCCAAAGATCAATGAATGTCGACTTTTGTTCATTGGTCCATGGTACTTTTACTTCAGTCTAATTAGTATAAAATAATATTATTACTAAGCTGTTAGCTGACCAAAAACAATAAAATTAAAAATGGTTTATTTATAACAGATGATACTAAAAAACGTTGGGAAAACATCAGGGATTCGTACTCGCGAGATAAACGAAAACCTGGGACTGGATTGGCAGTATCAACCAAAAAAAAATGGTCATTGGCTACACATCTCACTTTTTGGACGAAGTTGAATGTAAGAGACTATGTATTAAAATTATCTCTTAATAAAACAATACCTTTATTTTTGTTATAAAAAAGGGCAACAAGTACCGATCTGCTGTATAGTAGATTATAAGTGGGTAAATGTAATTTATTTTTTATAAATATTTTTAGAGGATAGAAAATCGTAATATATAAACATAAGTATAATAATAAATATTTATAGTAGGTATAAATAAAAAATTTAAATGTACTATTTATTTTTTATTTTTTATTGAATAACCATAAATAATTTTCACTACATTTAAAAATTTTAGAAATTAACAAATTTCTTACATTATTAGCTCAACTTGTAACGTGACACTGGAACAAAATACAGATGTTTCTCTCGATGAAGAAAGAGATGATACACTATGTGAAGCAACTAATGACTTACCTACCGGCTGAAGGTTTTACTAGGAATCGTGGTCAAAAAGTGTTAATGATTTGTTGACAAATAATTCAAAATTAAGGAAATTATAACAAAAAGGAAGACAATGTGGATGAATTGGATTTATTTTTTAAAAGTATGGCTGCAACAGCTAAAAAATGACCTACCAAAGGAAAACTTGAAGCTAAAAGAAAAATATTTTCATTGATGACAGAACTAGAAGAAAAGCATTTGTAAAACGAATAACCTGTAAATCCAAAAACTGTTCACCAAATGTCTAATGTCCATGGTCCACATACTGCTCAGCAACATTTTCAAACATTACATTCTATTCAACCTTCCCATCAGGTAGTATGTATCTACTCTACATCTTCAGATTCACAGTTTTCCATTTTTAATTATGATGATCCGCTTACATTACATTCGTCTAACCTCTAGTAATTTGTGTTGTTTTCAATTTTACATTAACTTGTTGAGTATTTTGTAATTTGTATTAAAAGGTTGATTTTTATTATGTTAAGGTATAATTAACACCTGAATTTATTTTAGAAGTTTATTTTTGTTTTTTCAACTTTAAATTTACTTGTTGAGTATCTTATTATTTTTTATTAAAATGTTGATTTTTATCATGTTATAACGATAGTAGTTAATATGTCTTTATAAAAAGTATTAAAAAGTATATAAAAAAAGTTATATTTTATTTTATTGTAATTTGTAAAAATTATTTTATAGTTAATAGTTCAATATTTTAGATTCTGAGTAAAACTATGAATGTATTGATTTTACAATGATATGTGTTTTTTTATTTTTTATTTTTTATTATTTTTTATTTTTTTTTTATTTTTGTGTCTGTCATTACTTTTTAGGACAGTAAAAATACTTAGATTTTCGTCAACAGTATCTTTTCTGATAGGAAAGTGAATCTAGTCGGTACTTTGAGGGGTCAAAAGTAAAAGTTTCCTAGTGGTTTTCAAAAGCGCCGTGAAAAACAAAAGAAAAATTAAGGAAAAACTGGAATTTTTACTCAAAAATTGTTTTCGAGAAAAATGAATTTTCATTTTTGGTGCACCTCTTAAACAAATGACCGCAAGTACATGAAATTGTTTATATTAGCATTTTCTATACACCATAACATTTCCAAATATTTTGACTTATTTTGAGCGCTTCATAGACATTTTCAGTTTCCAGTTTCTTAGTTTTTTTTTTCTATTAATATCAATAACATTTTATTTGTTGGTTAAAAAAGCTTGAAAATTTAATAGAAGGCTCCTAAAATATTGTTACAATAGCAGTTGAAAAATATTAAAAATACAAATGCACAATTTTTTTTTTTATGACCATTTAAAGTTCAAATTTTGACAAAATTTATCACACTTAAAATTTAATAATAATTTTGTAGTTAAAAATTTATAAAATGCTCAACTTTTATAGCTAAGGATTGAAAATTTAAAACAAGATTCTACTTAAATAAGTTATTTAAAGAATTTTATTCACCTTAATATTATCATAGTAGACCGACTGACCATTTTCGCTCAGAATCGTTTTTCTTATACAATGATATTATATCACTGAATTCAAATTTAACACCACCCATTACAGTGACCCACTTGTAACCTACTGTACAGCAGAACGACTTTTTAATATTAAATTTTGACATGAAATTTCACTTAATAATGTAAATAGTATATTATAAAATTCTAATATATAAACCTAAATATCTTTATTAATTATACATACTAATATTACAATACAATCCTACAATGTGTTATTTAACTGATAAAACAACTTTTTAATGAATTAAATATTTTTCATAGAATATAAAATTAAGAGTTTGTTTGCGAAGAAACAGCCTCTTCATTATTAAAAAATTCCTTAAACAAATTTCTAACTTCAAATCCTTCAATATTTGAAAACCCTCCTCGTCGAGAAAGTGGTATCAAATTGTCAGTTGGTGGTGGTCGTTCGGTATCGTAATCAAAGAATGGTCGTTTATTTATTCCAAGTACTCATCACGTAACGTATTGTTTAGACAGCAGGTTACCCAAATTAGATCGTCGATGTTTATGTAAGCGAATAGCCTCATCACCTACAATTACATGGAGAGCTACCTTATCTGATCCCGGAAGTTAACATTGTTCCGGAAATCCAAATGTCCCATTAAAAATTGACTGTCCCGTATTTGACTTCAAAAAAATACCCCGATTTATTGGGACTTCGTATACGGACATGTTTCCCATCAATTGTCAAAATGCAATTTGGTCAATTCCACTTGTAAGAAAATTCTGCTGATTTTTGTTTAAAATCCCTATTATTTGAATCGTTCAAAAAAATGGGTACCATATTAATTCTAAATTCAGACTGTGTGCTTTTTATTATTGTGCTTAAATAGTTGTGACTGATACGAAAAGCAAACGATAATGATCTCGGTGACTCACCAGCGGCAAGATATCTATTTAAAAAAAAATCAAAATTATTACTTTAATAGTTGGATGTATCGATACAAAACATAAAAAAAATTATAAATTCCTTTATGGGGATTCGATCCGGTGATTTAATAAGGGGTCGTGTATAGGCAATTCGATGTCTCATAGTTGTTTCGCAGTGTGTTTGTGTGCGAAGTAAATGATCATTAGTGTGCGTAGATACGTTCGGAATCAGTGGTTCGCACCCGCATGCACATGTCACATAATAAAATATTTGTTCCAACGAGAAACTAATTTTAATCAATTGAGACCTAAAAGCCTGACAAAAATACGATAACTTAGAATGATCGGATTTTAGTTCTGTAAACATATTTGAATTCATCGTTCTTTTTTCTAGGTTATTGTGGGAGTCGATTTTTGAATAACTGTTTAACTTTTTAAAGAAAGACACAAACAATTTTCAAAAAATTGAGAAATCGAAATATGATTTAACGTGAATTCTAAAAAAAATATCGAAAATTGATTCCCACAATAACCTAGGAAAATTGTCAATGAACTCGAATCTTTTTACAGAATTGAAATCTGATAATTCTAAGTAGGCGTATTTTTGTCAGGCTTTTAGGTCTAAATCATGAAATAAATACGCTGAATCGAATCCCCTTAAGTCACTACTTATTTTTCTGCCGGCAATATTGGATTTTTAACTCGATTGTTAGCTACTACATATAATTTTTCTTCCACCAAAGATAGTAAAAAATTGAATTGTTCATAACTAATTCGGAAATACTCTCGAAACTTAACTTGATTGCCCATCAAATGTCGATTGATTAAAATTTCAAAACATCCTTCTGTTTTATGGTTTTTAAAGATATCATCAGTTGTTTTTCTTTTCTTCGACGTCAAATAAGAAAATGAACTAACCTCATCGTCATCCTCATCCATCAATTGCAGAGTCAAAATATTATTATTATTAAAAGTTAATTTATTCATAGTTTGTTATTTATGAATTAAAATTATACTTGCGCACTTGAACAGAAACTGAACTGACAATATGACTGTTGACTTTTGACTAGCCAAAAACAATAATTTTATTGTCGCGATATGTTGGGGTCGCGTTTTGTAGACCACATACGACGCGGGGACCGATCACGAACATCAGTGGGCTCGACGTGTCGTGCCTTGGAGCCGTACCTTAAAAGTATAGTTTCCAAGTCGCTAATATATATTTTCACTAAAATCGTATGTACTGGTTTCCAAGGCGCGACATGCAGCGGCGATGGAACTTTCCGGATTTATATTCATCGAAGTAGTCTCCATTACATAATTTCTCTTCAAAAAGCACAAGAAGATATCTTTATATAACATGACAATCATTTCATGAAAATCATTTATGACCACTCCTTGAGCCTGAAAATATTGATTAAAGTTATAAGAAATAGTTTTATATTATAATAAAATAATTAAGAAAAATATTGAATTTCGGTAGAGACCATTCAAGAAACTGGTAAAATAATTTCATGAAAGGGTCATTTAGGGCGTTATATCTAATAATGTGATAAATAGGTATCCATGAAGTATAATTTTAATGCTTCCCGTTGTTCTAGAATTCTGTTAACAACAGCAGTAAGAGATAACTATCTAGTTTGGGATGGATGTACCATATCTACGGCGAAGATCTAAATTCAGAAACGTTTAAAACTGTTCGAGTTCACAATGTCACTTCAAACTACTTTTCAAAAAGTTAAAAATATTCCTTGCCATATCTTCAAAACTGCGAGCAAGAAATCGGCTAGCCTCACTAGCACAAAAATAGCAAAATGGCAAACACATTTTATAAAGAAAATTCCAGGAAATTATTTAAGCATTTGAGATGCAACCGGATTATGTTCACCCATCATTGTATTACATCCATCACACCCAAAACCAATAATATTGCTTTATGGAACATGATGAGATGCAAGCGATTCTAATAACCCATTAAACAGCTTTTCAGCTATGGCTTTTCCGGGATTTTTTAGAATTATATACTTCATACAGATCCAAAAACTTGCTCTCTATTTTTCCAGTGTTTTCATCAAAAAATCTTTTAAAAATAAAAAAAAGGCGGGTAAGTGGATGTCCCTCTGCTGTACAGTGGGTCACTGTAATGTATGGTGTTAAATTTGAATTCAATGGTATAATATCATTGTATGAGAAAAACGATTCTGAGCGAAAATGATCAGTCGGTCGATTATGATGATATTAAGGTGACTAAAGTAATTTATATACAACCTATTTCGTGGAACCTTGTTTAAATTTTCCATCTTTAGCTATAAAAGTTGAACATTTTATATTATTACATTTTAAATTTGATAAATTTTGTCAAAATTCTTATAAAAAAACATTACAAAAATACCATAACTACAAACACATTTACACCGATGCATCCAAAACAGACTATAACGTTGGAACAGCCATAGTAATTGAAAACTCCACCACTTCCTAGAAACTTCCTCCCGAATGTTTTATTGACACAGCCGAAGCAATAGCTATATACAAAGCAGTACAAAATAATATTATAAACAAAGAACCGTCACACAATAAATATTTTACACTAAGCGATTCTCTAAGCAGCTTAACTGTCATAAATAACTTAACAAACCCAACAGATGTATCCAAGAAATTATCTACGTAGCAAGTCAAAAAGAAATAAAGATATCCTTTCTATGGATACCTGGACACTGTGGAATTGACGGTAATGAACTAACAGATCAAGAAGCATCCAAAGCAGCCTCATCTACCGACACCCAAATTCTAAATCTAAGTACTTTTACTGATTAAAAAAAAACTCACCCAGAAGGTTCTATACCAAAAATGGCAAAATCACTGGACCAAACAAAACACCAAATTAAATACAATAAAAAACAATATCCAAGTATGGAAAAACCCCGGCTTAAATAGGAAAGGTGAAACCATTTTGAATCTCCTTCGAATTGGGCATACTTTTGCAACACACTACCACCTCATCGCTAGAAAAGACCGTCCCATATGTGAATCATGTGGTGTGGAGTTCACAGTCAAACATATACTAGTTGATTGTTTCAAGTATTCAGCCTGATCTTCAATCAAACATCAACAAACTTAACTTTTTAAAAGAAATAAAATTATATAACCTAATCTAAGCCTCAACCCCAATGTAAACCATTAAAAAAAAAAAAAATTTTATCAATACTAATGGCCTGGTGTTTATGTCCAAAAAAAAAAATGTATATGTATTTTTAATATTTTTCAACTGCTATTTTAACAATTTATCAGGAGCCTCGCATTAAATTTTCACCCTTTTTTACCCAACAAATATAATTTTATTGATATTTATAGAAAAAAAAACTAAAAAAATTGAAAACGGACAATGTTTGTAAACAACTTAAAAAGAGTCAAATTATTTTCAAAATTGTATCGTGTTTAGAAAATGCTAATATAAACATTCAGTGAAATTTTCAAGTATCTACAATTATTCTTTTTTTAATTACAATAAAATAAGAAAATCTCTACATGAGAAATCGAGTGAATATCAAATGTTGTAAAAATATGAATTTCAAACGCTCATAAAAATGTAAATTGACTTTCTTTTTTTGATAAAGGTAGACAAACTTATGAGGAACCTTGTATCACATTTTCAAATATTAGATTTAAAAAGAATCTTTTTCATGAATTTCTAACTCAAAATAATTTGCGAATTTTCGTAATTTTTACGTATCTTGTCAATATTTAAACTTTAGATGCTTATAAAAAAAATTTGGACTATATATTTAATTTTTTTTTTTTATCTACCTTTGAAAAAATATACTAAGAGCAGCTCTATTTATAGTATATTATATTTTCAAGCTTTTTTAACCAACAAATAAAATTTGATTGATATTTTTAGAAAAAAAAACTAAAAAAAAAAAAATGGAAACTGGAAATGTCCGTAAAGATCTCAAAATAAGTCAAAATTTCATGTACCTAAGGTCATTTGTTCTAGCGTTGCACCAAAAACCAAAATCGAAAACAGATTTTGAGTAAAAATTCCCGTTTTTCCTTAATTTTTCTTTTGTTTATCACTTCAATGATGTGTGATTTTTTTATTTTTATTTGTGTGAGTCACAACCATTTGAGGCAGTAAAGCTAATTTGATTATTGGGATATAGGTAATTCGTTATCAAATAAAATAATATAGTAACAACAATCATATTTAATATCAGCAAAATAACTAAAAATTGTATTGACAAATGGCATTACAAGAAGAAAAAAAAAATTGAAAATGTTTATAAATAGTCCAAAGCAAGTCAAGATACCTGACTCATTCAGACGGAGTTGATGCTAGATGTTGATGGTATACACAAATATGTTATGGCAAGTTTTGAAATCATTGGGTATCTTTTGCCATTTTCTGCCCCCCATTTTAATGGCATTTTTGTTAATACAATTTTCTTTTAAATATTTTTCAAGCTCATATTGTTGATTGATAATCTTCACCGTTGTCATTTTATGACAAAATATCTAAAGCAGATTCCATGCAGTTTAGCTGATTGATAGAATAATTAACTGGAGAATTTTCAACATTTAATTGATGGATAATAAAATATTTTAACTTACCTAGTTAAAACATCACTTTCATCATCAAAAATATTTTTATAACGTTGGTCTAAAAGTGAAGCAATATTTAAAAGAAATGTAGAATCATTGTGTGCCAGTTTCGACTAAAAAATCTTGCTTTGAACTCTTGTGACGATGTTTCTTTTAATATTTTAACTTCATGTAGGTCAGATTTGTTGATTATGGAATAGTGTCGAGCAATGCTTTTTAACATATGATGTACAGTTGATATTGCCGGAGTTGTTGCAGATGATAAGACTTTAGTAACAAGATCGAAAGGCTTGAGTACTTTTACCAACTCCCATTTACTTCCGCCGAGTTTCAGTTGTGGTATTACGATAATTTAAAACTATGCTTATAAATTTTCGAGACTCAATAAGTCGTTCAACCATTGTACAAACTGAGTTCCATCTGGTTTGAACAGACTGAATTAATTTTTTTTTTGGCATTTTTAACTTTTTCTGTGTTACTTGGAGTGCTTTGATTGCTGCGGTTGAGTGTTTTAAATTTGAAACAATTAGAAATTCAGTAATTAGTAGGTATTTGTTTAATTTGTCAAGCCTTTGCGCATTGTTATACACAACACATACAGTTTTTGAATATATTTCCCATTCCTTCATGATATCAACTAATTTATCTTTTAAATTTATACTGGTATGCTGTTCATCCATTAACTCAGTTGTTATAATATAATTTACTAATTGGTAATTTCCAATATTTTGTTATGCCATGTGCAGTTACTGATAAGTAAGGCTCAATTACTTTACTTATCCAACAGTCAGTGGTTAGTGCTATTGAGTCTATGCTCTATATTTCAGTGGATACCTTATGTTTTTCTGTCTGATACAGTCCTCGAATTCTTCTTTTAATTGTAAACCTACTTGGTATTTCGTAATTTGGTGATACCTTATTCACGAACTCTACAAATCTAACACCATCCACTGTTGAAAGTGGAAGCATATATTTCGTGATACATTTTACAATTGCGAGTCGCAACTTTTAACTTCATGAAATAACTCGTGAAATAAGTAATTATTAATTAGTAATGAACATAATATTATTATTATTATTATGCGCGATATGCCATTATCTGCAGCGGTGCAGCCTGTGCGGCTGCGCCCTCCACCCATCACTGTATGTGTAGACTACTACTAGCGATTACAACGTTATCCGATCTAACTAGCCAAGCGTCCGCAGCGCCTTGTAGCGGAACCCGATTATTACCACGCCGCCGAAAACACGGCCAGTGAGCAATCTATAGTATTTATCACGATTTAAGATATACTGGCTACACATCGAATTGTGATAAGGAGACCGTCTTACTGAAACGAATGGATCATCGCAGGAAAAATTCCAAAAGAATCCAACATGGCGTCAAATCGGTTATCCCATTTATCAGTACACATTTTTCAAACGGTTATCAGTTTATCACTGATTACGAAATATACTGCCTTTTTTGATTTTTCATAAAATCGTATATTTATTAATCGGTACCTAAGTTGTCTAAGTTATACTTATATTTTACAGCGTTAAAAAGAGTACAAGTTAACCAAGAAGCTCAAAAAAATGATGAAACGAAACTACATTTAAAGGGGGTCATTTCACCAATAAAATTTTAAAAAAAAAAGGTTTATCGATTTAATAATGTGGAGACGAATGGTGCTTGTCTCTGCGTTGGTGTTAAAAACTCATCTGTCTATCTAAGTGTTGAAAGTGAAGCTTGACGGACTAATGATGTTAGCATTAATATAATAAGTAATAACACGACAATATGATTATGTATAAGTATAATATTATATAATAACGTACAACTGGACAATTAAACTGTGACAGTACACACACATCGTATACGCTCTGTACAACGACGCCTGTGCAAGTGAATATTACATACATCAAAGGCCCTATATATATGCACGACCGAGATCATGTTACATCCGTGAAGAGAGTGAGTCTTATGCTCGTACATAACTAGTTACTATATTGTACACACGTGTCAAGGCTGACTACATATACTACATATTAATTGTATATTTCAACACCCTCCCTCAATTAATAATCTCTTTAATTTTAGTCACTCCTATGGCTGACCGCAACTTCTCGAATCGTTCCTTAACCAAAGGCTTGGTTAGAATGTCCGCAATCTGGTCCTCTGTTCCAATGTACTGTAGTTGGAATAATTGTCCCTCTTCGTATTTCTCCCGTATGAAGTGGTACCGTACGTCTATATGTTTTGTCCGTTTATGAAACTCCGGATTTTTAACTAAACGAATAGCACTCTGATTATCTATAAATAAAACCGGTTGTTTGTCACCTGTTGTCGATAAGCTTGTTATCAACCGTGTAATCCACAAGATCCCTTTGACAGCTTCACTGCCTGAAATATATTCAGCCTCTGTCGATGACAATGACACACAATGTTGTCTCTGCGATGTCCATGAAATTATGCTTGACCCGTACCTGAATAGAAATCCTGACGTTGAACGTCGTGTCTGAATGTCACCTGCGTAATCTGCATCGCTAAATATTTCTAATGACAATTTTATTTTGTTATTAAAGTACAAGCCATAATTAAATGTTCGCTTGATATATCGTATAATCAGCAAAGTTTACAGCATATGCTATATCTGGTCTTGTTACCTGTGATAAGAACAGTAAGCTACCTACTGCCTGCCTATAAGGAATATCTTCATTCAATATTTCCGTATCTTCTTTTTGCTCAAGTGTATGTGATTTGTCTATTGGTATTGAAAGTTCCTTAACTTTATTCGATCCATCTTCGTATCCTGGTGGTTGTACCATGTAAATTTCTTCCTGTAGTTCTCCGTACAGAAATGCTGTCTTGATGTCGAATTGTCGTAATATTAACTTTTCCACAGCTGCTACTGCGAATATCGCCCTAATTGATTCGTATCTGACCACTGGCGAAAATGTTTCATGGTAATCTATACCGTATTTTTGTGAACAACCTTTAATGACCAATCTGGCCTTAAACTTATCGATATTACCGTCACTTTTATATTTGGTTTTGAAAACCCATGCGTTACGTAATGCAACCTTGCCCTGAGGCAAATTAACTAGTGACCAAGTGTTGTTTTTGTGTAGTGATTTAATTTCATCACTCATAGCGTGCTCCCACTCGTTTTTCTGTGGGCCAGCTATTGCTTCATCACGATTTAGTGGTTCAACGAGATTGGCGACGAACGACGACACGTTATACCTGATCGGCTCTTTTAATGTATTCCGATCACGTGGCACCAAGCCACTCCTGTTGTCGACCGTCGTCAATTCGACCTTGACCGGATCGTCCTCGATTTGAGTCTGAGTATCTGTGAATTCTAATTTGTCTGCAATTATATTTTCCAATTTATTACCTTCGTTTTCGAATATAATATCTCTAGACATTGAAATTCTATTTGGTTTCGAATAATACACACGATAACCTTTCGTGTTATCCGAATAGCCAACAAATATTCCTTTTTCACTTTTAGGGCAGTGGCGTGGCGTGGGTATTAAAAAAATGTAAGCAGTGAAATTTTTTTTTCTAAAGTGATTAGAATATAGGTACTATACCTAATTATAAATTATGTATAAAAGAATGTTATCCTTTTAAATTTTTTAATATTTTTAAAAATATACTAGTTGTACAAATCAAATTCGAGAAAATAAAGAAATTGAAGTATAAATACTTCAAAAGTCTATTAGGCGAATGACAGTGACATTGTACGTAAAAACGACTACAGTCTATAGACTATAACGCGTCGGGCTACGCACTGGTCGCTCCTTGTTTCTCGAGTAAGCAAAATCAAATGTGCTTACAAACGCTAGTTAAATACGTGACCCCCACTATGGCATTATAGACTATTCGAAAACAACAGTTGCGCGTAAGCAATTTCACAATGTGATATACACTGTATATCGTATTATGATTATGCAGTTAACATAATACAGAATGGATTAAAAATAGACCTACAATCGATGATTTTCTTAAAATAGTTGGTAATCAGTAGACAGCGTACGACACAAATAAACAATAACAAAAACCACTACCAGCTATAACTTAAATATTTTATAAATAAAATTAAAATTTTAAAAATCATTTATTATGTACCTATTAGTCGTGATTGATCAAATTTATTTTTTCTTTCATTTAAAGTGTAAGCAGTGCTTACAGTGCTTACATGCACGCTACGCCCCTGTTTTAGGGTCCCACTTTTTACGTTTTTGCTTTGGTATGTGTGTATATACGAAAAAAAAAAACTCGTAAGTATTTAATGTCTGGCATTACCTTATAATATAACTCGTATGGTGAGTTATTTTTAACTGAACTGGTTCCTGTTCGATTAAGCGTGTAAACAGCCGTGTTTACCGCCTCCGCCCAAAGTGATACATCCAAATTTTTCGCACAAATCATTGTCCTCGCTGACTCTACTATTGTACGATTTTCCCGTTCCACTTTTCCATTTTGCTGTGGTGTATAGGGAACTGTTAACTGATGTCGAATCCCGTGTTTTTGTAAAATATCCGTAATTTCTTTATTTACGAATTCTAATCCATTATCCGTTCGTAATATTTTGACCTTAGAACCTGTTTCTGTTTCAACACTTTTTATGAACGTCTCAAAAATATTTTTAACATCATATTTATTTTTAATAAAATATACCGTTCTATAATGCGAGTAGTCGTCTTTGAATAACAAGAAGTATTTTGAACCGCCTATAGAGCTTACCTCCATTGGTCCACATAAGTCTGCATGGATTAAATCACCGACATTGTGATACTCCGTATTACTTTTACTAAATGATTTACGACTTTGTTTACCTATTATACAACTGCTGCACATGAATTCGTCGTCCTTGGCCGAACATACTATTTCGTGTTTCGCCAAACAACTTTTTACGTATTGTAAATTCTGATGTGCCATGCGCTCGTGCCAAACAGACAACCTGTTTTCGACAGCTACAGTCGCGTACCCGTTTGTCGGGTCTTCGACCTTGATGTTTAACTCAAACAACCTTCCGCATCTCTTACCTGAGCATACGGGTTTCCCCTGTTTAGTTAACATACACGTCTTACTATCGGACGTCATTACTAATCCTTTATCCATCGCGGCACCGCACGAAAATAAATTAAATTTTAGTCCCGGCACGTGCAACACGTTTGCCCTGTAATTTTTATTCCAATTACCGTTTACGTATGATAATATATTAATATTACCTCTTCCTGCTGCACACAGATTTGTCCCATCAACTATAGTGATTTGTTGAGTGTTGTCCAGTGGTTCATAACTTGAAAACCACTCTCGATTCGCGCTCATATGATCCGACGCGCCCGAGTCTAGTACCCACGCATCTGTTGCAATATTATTTATTCTTGACTCGCTTACGAATGCGTTCAAGTTCGCACCTATAGTACCGGTTTTACCACCGTGTACACTTTGTAGAAAATTTCTACAGTCTCTTTTATAATGACCTAGTTTACCACAGTAATAACACTTAATATTACTTTTATTAGTAAATTGATTTTTACCTTTTCCATAATTACGACTGCCGTTTCTTCCATCAGATCTGTTTTGAAATTTGGCCGGAAATGCACTCGATTTCTCTTGTTCACCAACTTCACCTTTGATCTGGATAACCCGTGATTCTTCAATCAACAATCGACTAGTCAAATTATTTATATTTTTACTTCCCGTTGGGACTGAATCCCAAGCACTGTAAAAATGATTATATTCTTTTGGTAATGTCATTAGTATTTTTGTCATAACCATGTTATCCGTAACTGGTTCACCCGCTACTCTCAGTTTCCTTCCTAAATTGACCAATTTAGAAATATGCGTCGACATGTCATCCGTCGACTCCTTTGAATAACTGAAAAATTGTTGTTGAAGCAAATGTAAACTTGCCTCAGACTTCTGCTCGTAAATACTCAGCAGTTTCTCCCACATTTCCAATGCAATCTCACAGTTAATCAAATATTGTAATGGACCATCGTCCACTGAGGTAACTATTATTTTCTGACATTTACCGTCCGCTTTTTGCCAAGGGTTTGTATGCCTTTGCCAACGTGTTTTGGCATCCTCGTCGGTCTCTCCTGCCGACTTTTTTATAGGTAGACTTGGTTTCGTCCATTCACCTGAAACTATCTCACCTACTTCCAAGGTATTTAGAATGACCTTCATCTGGAACTTCCATAACGACCAGTTTTCCGCACATAATTTTGTTATCTTCACCGTGTCTTCCATGACCGATGGTTTCCCGTATACTTTCCTGTATAACAATTTATAACAAAACTTTACCTATGTACACTGTTCGGCCGTTTTCCGAAATCCAGGATATCTCCGACTGGTTGTAGTTTTCTGCGTTAATACAAATATAAAAATACTTCGATCACGAATCCACTAGACTGTATGTCTTGGTTATTGACTGGGCCCATAACCTGTTGAAAGTGAAGCTTGACGGACTAATGATGTTAGCATTAATATAATAAGTAATAACACGACAATATGATTATGTATAAGTATAATATATAATAACGTACAATTGGACAATTAAACTGTGACAGTACACACACATCGTATACGCTCTGTACAACGACGCCTGTGCAAGTGAATATTACATACATCAAAGGCCCTATATATATGCACGACCGAAGTCATTTTACATCCGTGAAGAGAGTGAGTCTTATGCTCGTACATAACTAGTTACTATATTGTACACACGTGTCAAGGCTGACTACATATACTACATATTAATTGTATATTTCAACACTAAGCATTTATAGTCAGTAACTGTAATTGTTACACAATATTATGTATGGGTATTAATGATACCTGAGATCACATTAAATCACAAATAACCAGTTATTAAGAGATTATTTCAGCGACTAGTTTTCCAATAAGATTGTTATAATAATAAACATCTTTGAATGTATCCAGCGTGTAGTAGGACTTATCAAAGCCAATGTATTTATGTCTGACGATGAACCTGCATTTTATAACGCATGGCAATCTATTATGGATCCGGTTTCTAAACAACTATTATGTACTTGGCACATACTTAGAAATTGGAGTAAAACCCTTTCCAAAATTCACTCACAAAAAAAAAAGCTATGGTGTATAAAACGTTAATATCTTTAATGTGTGAAACTGATGAAAACAGATTTTACATAGAATTAACAAAGGTCATTGAAGATTTAAAAAATGATACAGATACTGCAGATTTTGGTCAATATTTTGCGAGCAATTATTCCTCAAGAGCCGAAAAATGGTCATTTTTCAATCGCAGACATGTTGGTATCAACACGAATATGTATTTGGAAGCTCTTCATAAATATATTAAATATTCCTATTTAGAAGGAAAGCAATGCAGAAGACTCGATTTAGCCATTAATGCAGTTATGTTGTTGGTGCAAGACAAATGTTTTGAAAGGTTCATTAAGATTTCAAAACAAAAAAGGTCATCCAAAATATTACAAATTATCGCCAGTCATAATAAAAGTGCTCATGTTAAGTCGGATATGATTTTAAAAGTTAACAGCTCCACATGGATGGTTAATTCACAAACTGATCCTAAAACAAAATATATTATCGAAAATAATAATTTACCTTGCAGTGACTGTGTTTTACGTTGTGAATATTGTAAAATTTGTGTTCACATTTTTAAATTTTCGTGTATGGACAATATCATATACTTAAATTTTTGTAAGCACATCCATGCGATCGCCAAATTAGATGTTTTAATAGTTCAACCATTATCTAATGTAAATACGTCTATTACAGATGAAATTGATAAACTGAGAAGAGAAATTTTAAATAATACAGAGACAAATAGTATAGATTTACACAAGGAAATAAATAATAAAATGGAATCAATGTTAGGCATGTACAGCCGAGCAACATTAAGTATAGAAAGCCAACATAACATTTTAAAGCATTGTGATAAGATACTTACAATAATTTCAAAAGAAACGAATAAATCAACTGATAATATACTTACTAAAACTATAAATGTAAAACACATAGAAAAGCAAACCAGATTTTATTCAAATAATAGAAAAAAACCAAACATAAATCCTCCTCTTTCTTCACTTGAAGGCAATTTAATTAGGGACTCATTAAATAATTCAAGTGGTGAAGTTTTATATGTTCATTCATCTAATGATTATACGTATTTTTAATGTGAATTTTTTTGACATGGACAAAAGTCTGAAAAACGTCTATTTACTAATTTGTATTATTAATTATCATTGAATTTTTTTTTTTTTTTTGTATTACTATTTACTTATTAATTACTATTTATTAACAATTTAACTTAAAAGAAGAAATATTAAGCTTTGAAAAATGTGTTTGTTACTGTTTGTTACTTGTGAATTTACTATGAACCAATAAATAAAAACAGTGATACTTTGTGGATTTGTGGATTATAGGAATTGAGGAAATCAAATATTCTATCTATCAGCCTTATGAATTTTCGGTTGCTTCACCTATAACAAAACAATTTAGCTTATTATTATTTATACAAAATATATGAAATAATCATAATAGTGGGTACAATAAAACTCACTGTCATCAAATGCAGGTTATTTAATGTTCTAAAAAACTGTATAGCATCAGCAGTAGATGAACTATTTAGTCTGTGCCGCCATTTTCACTTTCATAATGTTTTTCCTCCTCTGAATATAACACCATCTAACACCAACATCTTTTACCATTGAAAATCTAGTATTGTAATAATAAAAGGTGATAGTTAAATGTACAAAAGGTTTTAATTTGGATTGTCAAATTTGTTTCAAATATGCAGGTACTTACTGAAAAAAATACCTCTTTTGGAAACCATAGGCAACACGAACTTACCATATTGAATTAATTAATTTGTTGTCCAATTGGTTTCGGTTTCAAAAAAGGTTTTTCAAATTTATCGGTATCAAGAACGGTTTTTGAAAATTTTCGGTTTTGGTTTTTGGATTGGTTTTTGATAATTTTTTTTCTTTACTGAATAACTGCAGACCCGATTTTTACTATCTATTTACTATTTAGGGCTGACAGCCCTAAAATATGTCCGATTTGTATAACTAGTGTAGGTACATACAATATAGCAAATTTAAGTTCAGCAGAACGTATGGTTGAGATCATTATTCGATTATATTAATATTTAATTGTAATTTACAATAACATCACACTATATTACAATATAATAAAACTCTTGTTATGTGATTAATGGTTATGATATTTGAATAAAATATTAATTTAAATAGATACTAAAAAAAGAGTATCGGGACTATTGAAAATATTGTTTAAATTTAATATTTAAGTATTTAATATTTAAGTTTAATATTTAATAAACGAAAACAATTTGTCACGAGTTATTCACGGTTATGAACATATTATAATAACATATAATATTACATTATTATATAACATTAATATAAATTATAATTACATAACATAATATTCGGGTTACCGGGTTGCCGTATGGCATTTAAATGTAATCAACCGATTATGTGATAAGGCAACTGCCGTGATAGTGTGTACTGATAAATGTGATAACCGATTTGACGCCATGTTGGATTCTTTTGGAATTTTTCTTAGATCATATACTATGGATGGAGCTATCCGTATAATTGCTATAGCACCAAACTGTGTCCAACATCATCCCCACCACCTTCAAAATTTCACGGTACATGACACTAATGCACATGCCCGAAAATCAGTAATCAGTATCAACAATGCCAACTGATAAGTGATAACACATTTTTAATAACTATAGTAAGTAGTAACTACTATTCTGAATAATATTAATGCATAAGAAATATTAATTAACATTTTAACAATATTTATTAACCTTTACATTTTACCATAGTACACAATATTTAATTAAACAAAACTTAGTCCAAATTCTAATAAATAAACTAATAATTAATAAATTATGGTAATCACATTTGAAAATGTCTTAATTACATAAATATAAAAATTTTAAAAATACAATACAACATCAAATATCAATACATCATTTCATTGCCTACTGGCTACTGATTTTTGAATAAAATTAACTTTGTCATGTTCCTCCGAATATTTTTTTTTGGTGATTGATAAAGTATGCATTTTAGCAAAATGATGCAATCTTATGTTGACATAATGGCGGATTATTAAATGTATTAGTTGCGATCTATGATTATTGAAAACGTCTTGGTTCAATATGTGATTTTTCATTATGTCATTATTGAAGATATATGTTTCAGAACAAACTTCATTCATAGATTTAATGCATAAATATTGACTTATATTTTTTTTGGTTAAAAGTAGATGATTATTCATTCTAATAACATGTTCTGTAGCTAAGCAAATTTTTTGTATATCTGCAGATGTGTTAATTAATCCGCCGTTATTTTTAATTTTTAACAGTAATGATACAGATTCATTGTTTCATTTTCTAATTGGGATTCACAGATCTTACAAATATTTTTTTGCCTTTTGATTTTACGCACTATAAATCCACTGGTATATTTAACAACATCTATTACATAATCTTCTAAAGAAGGTCTTTGGTACTCATAGTCGTGATCAAACTCTTCAAAATATTGTGATTCATCATTATTGTTATAGTTAAAAATCGCATCAGCGTCACTCCTTTTATTTGCACTCACATAAAGAATGGTAGAGGTGTCCAAAAGAGTGCAGTTTCCCAATGCTGAACCACTTATATTGTGACGTAAAAGTAACCTTTTATACGCCGATCGAAATTGAACGGCATTTGGATTATTATTAAATCCACCACGACTTCTCAACGCACTGAAAAACACCTCCAAGTGATCTTGGCTGCTTTTATATGAAAGTAAGTATTAAATATGAGGTTTTAGAATTTCATATAGTTTTAAAAGATTTGTTAAACATATAATTAGTCCTAAAAATCCAGTTTTACGCCGACTTTTCAATAGATACTCATTGTTTGGATTATTATTGTTGTTGCAATATGTAAGGTTTTCAACGTATTTTTTAAAATAAATTAAAAACTCTGATATGTATTGTTTGTTTGCATCATTCAATGGACGGTAGTAATTTCCTTTTCCTAATTTGTTACGACAGTTTAACAAATCAAATACATTGTTTATAATTTCACAAAATTCTGCTGTGGGCTTAACTCCTGATAATAATTTAAGCTCTTCACAAAACAACAAACTACTACTTACACTTTGACTAAGTGTTTGTGCTGCTAGGCGCACATTCATTTTGTTTTCAAAATAACGTATATGTGTTTTTTTAATTTATTGGCTGCATGTAGACCTTTAGACTCCTGTAACTCCTGTAATTTTACTATATGATTCCATTTTATTATTTCTCCTTTACCATTGTGAATTGCTTGTTTATCTCCTAAAGTATTGCGAACAAGTTTAATCATATGAGACGCATCCCAAAATACATAAATTGGATTAAACTGTAATGGTGTGGATGGATTATTAAACCATGGCTTAAATTTTGGAGAAAAATAATCAAAATTTGATCCCAGTGAAGTGCACATAGATAAATTGCTGGGAGCTCCATCAAATGTGATAGAATGGCAAATTACACCAGTTTCTTGCAAAAGTTCAAAACACTTAGTCAGAAGATTGGCCCTTTCACTCCCACATAAGCTATGTATCAAAAAATATCCTAGAGGTACTTTCCAATGACCGTTAACGCAAACCGCAAGGAAAACCAAAGCATTTGTTGCTTCTTGTGCATTGTCAAAATCTTCACTGTCTTCTCCAGCATTAGTACCCAAGTCCACCCGTCCATAAAATTTACCATTTAAATAGGATATTTGCTTTCTTATTGACATTTCATCAATACAAATGTTGCATATTATTGGTTGAGGAGATTGTTTTACACGTAATTGAATAGCTTCAAAAGCTTCTTTTGTAAATCCAGGGTTACCGTCAACTACTGAATACCAAGTTTTTAATGTTGCTGGGTGAGGTAGTAAATTTTTAAAAGTTTTTCTGACAAACATATATGCCTTTGAAGAGTAAAACTGTAATGTAAGGGCAAAGCTTCGAATAGATGATGAATATTTACTATTGCGGTATTTTAATGCTCTATTTAAAATATCTTTAATAGGCTCAAAAGTAGTGTTCTACACAAAAAAAAACCACAACTATTAAATTATAATTAATGTAAATATATTAATAACAATGATTTATACAGTTTATACATAAAACCAACAACTGCTTGGCTACTATAACTACTCTACTACTACTCTAGTGTTCTAGAAGAAAAAAATACACTGCTACTAAATTATAACAGTTATAATTTAGTAGTAGTGTATTTTTTACACATTTGTTACATTAGTTACTAATGTAAATATATTGAAATATTAATAATAATAAATTAATAATTACACAAAAAACACAATTTCATTAGAAAACCACAAACACAATTTTGATTTTATTGGTCCATTTTTGATACAAATCCGGATGATTGAAATTCATAAAAACAAAAAATAAAAATATTAGCTGCACAAATAACATAATCTCATGAATTAATGTCAATTTATTGTTTACAATGATTTATATAGTTTATACATAAAATTAATTTCAATTACCATACTTACTTGATTAAAAATCAAGAAAGTAAAAAACCAACAACTGCTCGGCTACTACAACTACTCTACTACTACTCTAGTGTTCTAGAAGAAAAAAAATACACTACTACTAAATTATAACAGTTATAATTTAGTAGTAGTGTATTTTTTACACATTTGTTACATTAGTTCAATGATTTATAAAGTTAGTTTATAGTTTATACATTACCAGAATGTTGTCATGGGCTGCTTCACTCAATAAATTCTGTTTTTTCATGTAGGCAAACAAACTTTTCAATGATGATAATTTTTTTTGTAACCTATTAATTCGTTGTTTTAATGTTTTGATATTTCTCCTCTGTTTAATGATTTTTAATTTAGCCAATTTGAAATTTTCTTTAGCACGTTTCGGAGTACACAAATCTGGAGTAGTCACATCACCAACATAACAAATTCTCCTTCGTTTTGGAGTTTCTGAAATGAAATCATTCATTATGACATATAAATAACACTAATAAATTACAATTTATAAAAATATTCATTATTGATATACCAATAATGCACTCAGATGGTGTAGAAGATGGTTCATTGTCAGTAATTTCAATTACTAAAATAAAGTATAAAACAGTTTCAATTAAAATAAAATATAATAATTAATTAAAAACTATTCTTACTTACTATTTTTACTATAGGATACCATACAATCAGGTTCAATCATTTGCATTCTGTTTCAAGAAAATAAAATTACTCAAAATAAAAGCACATTAAAAAAATAACCATACATTCTTACTTAGGCTTGTTCACATATACATGTTGTGCAATCTTCTTAAATTTTGTAGGAACTGCACCAGGTTTTAATAATTTCCTCTTTGTCGCCTTATAACAATGTTGTTCAAAATGGAGGGAACATATTCTCCTGTCTGGAGAATAGTCGTTTTCATTATATCCACAGGCTTTTAGCCAAGCGTTTCTTAAGTGTTTATCAGCAGGTAACCTGGAAATGTAATTTTGATTTATAAAATGATACCTATCACCAGCCAAGTATTCATTCTATATAACAATGTTTATATATTTATAACTTACGTGTGTAATGTTAAGCCTGAGATTTTGGATGGCGTTGATTGGCAATAAAAACAACAAACTCTGCCCATGTTGATGAAAACAATTTAATAATTGAATATACAATTTTGATATCCAATTAGTGATTACTAATTAGTTAGTAGTTAGTACTTGCCACTTGGTAAAAAAAATTAATAAGTTGACAAAATTTAAAATTTGATTTTAAGAAGATGTCAGCGCACTATTTGTTTTCTCTCTCTGACCCACGCGCAACATAGACAAAACACATTTACGCAGAAACATTTTTTCTATGTTTTTAAGTAATCTTAGAGTAAAATCACCCATTATAAAAAAGATAGAGAATAATATTTTTGAGGGAATGTCATATCGATTTGTCTAAATATTGTCTCAAAACAATTTAAACATAATTTTAATGTACAACTTTTTTTGTTTATTTTGAAAGTCGAATACAAAGTCAAATAACAATAAAATATAAAATCGATATGACATTCCCTCAAAAATATTATTCTCTATCTTTTTTGTAATAGGTGATTTTACCCTAAGATTACTTAAAACATAGAAAAAATGATTCTACGTTCATGCGTTTTGTCTATGCTACGCGTGGGCCAGAGAGAGAAAACAAATAGCGCGCTGACATCCTCTTAAACGTTTTAATATTTAATTTCAACGTTATCACTTATCAGTTAACAGTATCATTCACATATATTTCTGAGCATGCGCATTAGTGTCGTGTACCGTAAAATTTTGAAGGTGGTGGGGATGATGTTGGACACAATTCGGTAGACGCATAGCTCCATCCATAGTATATGATCTAAGGAATTTTTCCTGCGAAGATCCATTCGTCGGTTTGACGGTCTTGGAAAATACATAATATCATAGGCCGATGTTCAACCTGTATATCTTAAATCGTAGTATTTATAATCAATGGTTATATCTCCCACACAGCTGGTATAGTATACCGAATCATTTTTCCTATTCATTTTAAATCAGTTCAAAATGGACAGTGCCGATGAAAAGGTTATAGTTGCTGCAGCATATGTTGCTATGAGTTATGCATATTTAAAAATATTAAAAAAAAAAAAAGGAAAAAAATACAAGGAGAAGATGGTAGATGGTTTCTTTAAATAAAAGTCGCAGTTTGTAAGTTTCGATATGTAGTTCATAAAAATTAAATTAAGGATGTGAAATTTAAATTTATGCTTTTCATTATGTAATGACTAATGATTTTTGTACCCTTCTTATCGCTGCGTTGTTCGTTGCTCCGGAAGCGTAGAACACTGTGTCATCCGCGAATAGTGCAATGTTAGCTTCGCTGTCTTTTGGCATGTCATTGATGTACACAGAAAATAAATGTGGTGAGAGGCAGGAGGGACGCCTGCATTTATTTTTCTGGAGGCTGATAAGATGTCGCCAATTTTTATTTGGAATGTTCGGTTCTGGAGGGACGATCTGAGGATGTTGACTAATTGATGGGGCACATTCATTGCTAGTAGTTTGTAAACAAGTCCTTCGTGTCAGACTTTATCGAAGGCTTTTTGGAGGTCAAGAAAATTTGCTGCTGTTTTGTGTCTTATATTAAGGTTTTTGGTTACTGTATCAATAAGATTGATCAGTTGAACGATTGTACTGTGTTCCGATCTGAACCCGAATTGTTCTGGACGGAATTTCGGCATTATGTATATTTTTAATCTTGATAGAAGCAGTTTTTCTAGTGTTTTGCTAATTGTATTGAGTAGAGAAATCGGTCTGTGGTTAGTAGGAATTTTGGGGTCTTTACCTGGTTTTAGCAACATTATAATTGTCGTTTTTTTCCATTGCTCCGGAAAATATTTGAGTCTAGTGCAGGAGTTGAATATTTGACAAAGATAGAATGCTAGTTTTTTACCACCATGTTTTAATGTACGGTTTGATATGTTATCGAGACCCGGAGAACTTTTATTTGGAAGTCTCCGGATTGCTTCGAGTACTTCTCCAGGACAGAAAAATATTGATTTTTTGTAGATAGAATCGTCGTGCTGGATTATGGATTCACGAACTACATCGTCGACCCAGCCATGGGTATCGGGAGATGTGAACTGATCTTCCATTGATTCAGCAAATAGTTTATTTGTTTATTGTTAAAGTATTTAATTAAATTACTTAAAAGATACTAAAATGTTTCTTACTTTACCTTAATATACTCCTGCAATTCTTCAAATATTGCATGTAAAACTTCGGGTAAAAATGCACATATGGTAGATTTTCCTACTCTATATATATACTGCAGTGTTTTGAAAGAATCCCCAGTTGCTAAGTAACGTTACGTAACTTCTAGCTTCAACTTAGGAGGCAATGCACACCTCATCATCGTATCTTGCTTTTGAATTCTGGGTCTAACCTATTTAGATCAAATTATACAATTATTATTTACATCATGATATATGGAGTGTATTTAATTGATCCAGTTGGCGAATGTACCTTTTCAAGTAGTGTGTTGAACATTTCTTCATTAATTCTTAAAATATTGAAGTAGATTTTTGGATCTTCTACAGCTAAATCTTTTAGAAGTGTATTAGATGCACCAAATTGATTTCTAAGTTTAATCCATTTTTTTAACCCAAATCATTTTTTCACGTGCCCCGTATTTTCTTTTAATAACAAGTAATTCTTCGATTATTTGTATTATAGCAATCTCAATTGGTTCAGATGACATTTTAAACTTATAAAAATAAATAAAAAAGCTTCAACGAATATATATTTTTTGCAATCAACAAACAATTAACAGTTTTATTGTAATACCATATTATTATGTTAGTGAAACTATCTTACTATAAGTAATTTATTATACCAAGTGTGAACACTATTGAGATAGTGATAGTATCGATAGTAACTATCGAGTTTTACTATCACCGTGTGACCGCGGCTTAAAGAAAAATAATTAATGTGAGGAATTTTTTTTTTGTATTTTAATTATTTTTGTTTTCAAACAGAATATTATATTATTTTATGTTAACACTACCTATATTATACATATATTGTAATTTATTGTTTAATTAATTTTACTCAAAACCTTTTAAATATAATAATATATATTTACCAATTGACCCACTTGGACACTCACCCGAGTTGAATTTAAACGGTACAGAAAGTGGTTTTAATTTTTTTTTTCAGAATTCATGAATGAATCTGATCCAAAATTCTCCTGACAAATGTAACGATTGTACAATTGGGATTTGTCAAGTGACAATAATTGTGTGTTTCCTATAAATTTATTTTAAGTGTATATTATTAAAATGTAATAATAAAAAAAATTATCATTTTGGAGCTTACCGCAATTCATTAACAATGTTTCTTGTTGTGTTTCGTTCTTTGGGAAACGAAACATATGCAGTTGGGGAAACTTTACAGTTGTTTATAAGCATCTCACATATTGACATTTTGTACCAGACATGTTATTTAAATAGTGAATATAAAAATTTAAAAATTTAAATAATGAATATAAAAATTTAGGCACAATTGGAAATTCTAAAATTCAACGGCAAACAAAATGTATAAACAGAACAATAATCCATGAGTGAAATCAAGATGTGACAAGGGTTTTGTAACCGGTTTCGTACATTTAGGCATTTTATATTGACCAACCAAAGTTCATTTCAGTTGGGAGTTCTGGTTTCAATTTTTATTAACTCAATGACAGTATTATTTTTCATTCAGGTTGTATAATGTGTATTGTTATGATAGCTACTATATAATATACTTACGTCTGTCTACACTTCTATCTTAACTCGTCGTAGATTAAATGTAGCTTATATGGCTATATTATGACTGTGCAATGTGCATATTTACAAATTCGCTAGATTAAACCGGTTCGAAAAATAAGGCACCGGGATGTTTGGACCATATCGTTTTCATGGTTCATAATCACGGCGCGGGATAATGTAAGATAATTTTAAACCGATCTAGTTAAGCGATTTGTGGTATGTCTATCGAGTATCGAGCATCGTTGATACAAATGCAGTCTGCTATCTAGTTATCATATAATATCTGTGTTAGAAAGGACTTAATTAATCCATTCTATCTTAGTCGGTTAGTCCGTGGTTTACGTATAAGTTTATTCTTAAGGGGGATTCGATACAATGATTTTCTGTTTTTGTCTAACACACGCCCGACATAGTATTTTAGACGTATTTTTTGCTAAACATTCTAATTGATCTATTGAAACGATAAGAATTCTGAAAACAGATTTGAATTTGTCGTCAAGTCTACTTGAAATCGACTTTTTTCGTTTTCACATTTTTGATATTATCCCCCAAATTTTTAAAAATGCTGGTATTTCAATGAACACAAATTGTTTTCATAAAACACGTCTAATATACCATGTCGCGCGCGTGTTAGACAAAAACAGAAAATCACGGTATAGAATTCCCTTAATATATTTTAAGTAACGATTAACGACTACCAGGCATCAGTGTTAGCCCCTTAGCCGACAGCGCTCCTAACGAGTAATGACTGCCAGCGGTTATCGAATGTCGACAGCGCTCCTAACGTCTGCCAGCGGTTGCCTGCAGCGCTCCGTAGTGTCTGCCAGAAATTAATTGTCAACGAATATTCCTATGGCATTGCTTATCTGTGTATTCTATAATCAATGGTATAACTTTAAAACAAATGACCGTAGATACATGATATTTTCACTGGTTGTTTATATTTGCATTTTCTATATACGATAACATTTTCAAAATATTTGGATTTATTTTGAACTGTTTAGGGACATTTTCATTTTCCATTTTTTTTAGTTTTTTTTTCTAAAAATATCAATTCAATTTTATTTGTTAATTAAAAAAGCTTGACAATTTAATAGAAGGCTCCTGTATATTATTTCAAAGGCAGCTGAAAAGTATTAAAAATCCTTAGACACAGTTTTTTTTATAAGCATTTAAAGTTCAAAAATTCACAAAATATGGAAAAATCACGAAAATCAGCAAATGTTTTGAGTTAAGAATTCGTAAAAATTTTTCTTTTTAAATCTAAAATTTTAAACTGTAATACAAGATTTCTTATAAGATTATCTACCTTTATCAAAAAAAAATGTCTATAAGAAAGTCAAATTAAATTTTTATAATAGTTTGAAATTCAAATTTTTACAACATTGGATATTCACTCGATTTTTCATGTAGTGATTTCCTTATTTTGCTGTAATTCAAAAACGAATATCTGAGGTAGATACATGAACATTTTACTGAATGTTTATAATAGCATTTCCTATACACCATACAATTTTGAAAATATTTTGACTCTTTTTGAGCTGTTTACGGACATTTACAGCTTTTAATTTTTTTTAGTTTTTTTTCTTTAAATATCAATTAAGTTTTATCTGTTTGGCCAAAAAGTGTAAAAATTTAATACAAGGCTCCTGATATATTGTTACAATATCAGTTGAAAAATATTAAAAATAAATAGGTACAATTTTTTTTTATAAGCATTTAAAGATCGAATTTTGACAAAATGTATCAAATTTAAAATTGAATAATTATTTTGTAGTTAAAAATGTATAAAATGTTCAGTTTTTATATCTAAGGATTGAAAATTTAAAACAAGATTCCACGTAAGTAGTTAATTCTGTTACCGAAAAATCTAAGAATACATTAGCACAGTTTATTTTTACAGTCATTTTAAGTTCAAATTTTTACGAAATTACATAATAAAAAACCTAGTATAACTATTTTAGTTATTTTGTTGTGATTGTATAATATTATTCGTGGGTACTTGAAACTTCTAAAGTATACTACTATATTATATCTATGATAGTATCACGGTTTGTTATTGATGTGTAACGCGTTATAAGTACTAAAGTACCTGATGGATATTGTGATATGATTAATTTGGAATTTATTATAGCTTAGGTTAGGCTAGGTTCTTATACAATGATATTATATCATTTAATTCAAATTTAATACCACCCATTATACAGTGACCCACTTGTAACCTACTGTACAGCAGAGCAAATTATTTTAATTCATCATATATAAACTATATAACATTATTAAATATAATATGTACTACATAATTTTGTCTTCTAAGCAAAGTAACAAAAAGTCCACTCTGGCTTAAATAAAGAGTTGAAATTTTTATGTTTAGTTTAATGATTGGTTTAAACTATAAATAATTTATTATAATGTACTTTGAATAGTTTAAATGAAGAATAGTGGGAGTGATTATTTTATTTAAAATCTAGTTAGAATCGGATCCCCTTCTGGCTTATGGGCATAGAGCGTAGCATATTTTAAGGGGTAATAATTAGGCAATTCATATGACAAGTACATTTGAGCTGTGTGAGTAGTAAATTTTGTAGTATAGGTGTGTGTAATTTATTATTTATGGTTTTTAACTCTCACAGGCGCACGCATAAGACAATGCGTCACGGAAATCCAAATATATTTTTGTCTGAATGTGTGACTATAAAAATTGAAAACTACTAAAAGCAGTAGTAAATTAATCATACTTCATGAAATTCTATTCTAATTTTAAAAAAAAAGTTATAACTCAAAACTCATAAGTTTCTAGAATAGGCTATTTAGAGTTTACTTTTTATATTTAAAATCCGAAGTTTAAGAAGATTTCAAATTTAAAGAACTTTAAAATTAAGATATTTTGTTTTAAATTTCGTGAATAATTGTAATTAGTAATTACATTACAATTGTATTTATTTTGACCACATTATAGATTTTAAATAAAAATAGTGATTTCTAAATAACCTAGTCTAGAAACTTACGAATTTAGTTTTTTTTTGGAATTCAAATTTGAACTTCAGAAAGTATATTTAATTATTATTATGTACGCAAACTTAAGTTTATTTATTACTCACACATTGACACATTCCAAATATACATGTATAAATTGCCTACATATTACTTCCTAAAATATGATACCCTCGAGCCCTCTTAAAGGGATTCATCTCGTCTGTGTTTTCTACCAAAATAGGTAATTTCCAACAGTTTATCCAAAGTATGGTTTTGATGTGGGATATGAGAATATCATAGTAATGTTAATTTCATTACAATTTATAACTTTAATATTATATTCATACAATAATACAGCCTTGTACATTTTTAAGACTTGTTATACCTATCACATTAAAATATCTTTACACGTTTACAACTAACTACTATATACAAGTATATTATAAATTAAAACTAAAATTATATTATCAAAATGTTTAATGTTTATGCCTATTATAAATTAAGTTTATTCAAATAAGTTTTTGATTATCACTAGGGCAAGGGATTTGCAGGGATTCTACAGTAATTTTTTTCCCATATTTTGCATATTTTACTGTTTTTCAAGTGTTATTACATATTTTATTATATTTTTTTTCAACTGAATTTTTTACACATAATATTTTTAAATTAGAAGTTTATATTTTTTTAAATTGGTGAAAAAAGAATATTGAAAGAAATTAATGTGGTTTGTGTTTTCCTTGTCTGTGGGACATTTATATTTGAAATTGTGAACCAACAATATGATTTTATTAATTGTAATCATACAATATTGTGTATTAATACAACTATTAATTTGGGTAATAATTAGTATTTAGTAAACTAATTATAGAAAAATAAATAGAAAATGTATAAATGGAATTATACATATTAATATTAAGGGGATTCCACACTACCGCTTTTTAGAGTAAAATAGACCTTTTTCGCGTTCCAACGTACTAACTTGAGTTTTTCTCCTATAATAATTTTGAAAACATTTGAATTTATTATGAAGTCTATTTTGATCCTTTGAATTAGAATAATAATAAAAAAATTTTAAAACTATTTATGTATATTGAAATTTTTAAGAATACAAGTTTTTTTTCTAAATTTCAAGTGAGGTTTTTTTACCTCTTAGATGCGATTTACTAGTCGTGCTCAGAGTAGTACCAATGTTGCCGTAAATTACTAACATATATTTTACTTCTCTATCCCAGACAAGTGGTTTGGATTATGTTTTGAGACTGCCTCTGACCATATTTACTGAGCATTGTTCACAATCACTAATAATTGAGAAATGATAACCGCAGATTCTATGCCAGGTAGAAATCGGGATTGATTTTTTGAAAATGTACCTATATTTGTGAACAAATTAGCAAATTACACTGACTCCACATTATTAAGAAATGTAATCAGTACAACTAGAAAATAATACCTACAAATGAAAATTAACGTTATCTGGCGAGGCGATACATTGGATGTTTTACTAAAAAGAATACACTTATCCATGGTGATTTCGTTCCAACATTTATGAATAGAACTCTGTACCTACGACTGTAGTTCTGTAGTCTGTATTTTTGTTCAAATTTCAAATAATCGAGACTCGCGAGTGAATCAAAATTAAAGTCTGCATCGAAAAAATAATAATATTATTATCTTGTTATTTATTTGATAACAACTATTTCTATCATAGTTCGTTGTACATAGTGATAAGACAGAATCGCGGGCATTAAAATATTAGTAAACGATTTTACCGAAGTCGGAAATTTCGTGAACGATGCAGCTCCACGAACCACGATTTAAGACGTAACACGGGCATTTTATTGTCTCTGCTATAGCAAATTTACGATCAGCAGATCACATTTAGCATCGTCAGTTCAAAAGTTAGAGTGAATCGACCTATATTGAAACAATTGGAAAATTTACGTTCTGCGTAATAAAATTTATTATTTGGGTCTGTGTACACGATATGTAGTCGAAATAATGCTTCGCTTTCCATCTTTTCCGGTGGGAAAGTGAGTGTAGTAGGGGCATAGGGAATGTCGAAATGAACAGTACCTACCTAGTCTCAAAAAACGACGGGAAAAACAAAAAAAAATATAGGAAAATGTGAATTTTTACGTAAAATCGGTTTCGGTTTGTCGTGTACCTAAGTGGTGTAACTCTAAAATAAATTACTGTAAATACATGCAATTTTCAACACGCACGCACGTTCTATACAAATTGTCTAAAAATTGCCTATACTCAACTCCTTAAAAACGGTCGGTATGGAATCCCCTTAAATGATTAATAAATATTAATATTACGATATTTTTTTCAAAATACATTAAAAATAATCATACCAATAAAAATATTTTTCTGATATACTTACACCGTATCTAGTCAAAATGTTTCGAGTTTCAAGGCATATTTTAAGGTTTTTAAGGGCACGACGTCCTTAGCACTAATTTTCACACTATAGCTTAATTAAAGTAATATTTCTGTTGTCGAAGCATTTGGTGAATTATATATCTATTAAATAATAAAATATTGGTTGCACACTTGAACCTGGTAAATCATAATTGAAAAGAATTTGGAGAGTTTGAATTATATTTTAAAACAATTTGAGATGCTAGATATCATGCCAAGTTTTCTGTATAATATATTATGTAAATTGAAGGGATCCTTACAAAAACAAAACAAATCCATTTTCATAAAAAATCTGGTTAAGATAATAACAATTGACAAAGAAAAAAAAGACGAGTATAGAAAAATCGTAGAAAAATCAAATATTTGTCAGGTAAATAATTCAAATATTCCAAGAGATATTTAAAACCTATAAACAAAAACTGAAACTGAATATTGTGTCTCTAGCAATAGGTAGTAAAATATAGTAATAATGAAAATATTATTAACAATATTATTATTATAAACAATAACAATATTATCAAATACATACTTAAAATGTTGAAACGATCGAATCCAACAACTGTTTTTGTGTGTTGATTTTTCTAATTCAGTGATGGTAGCCAGGATCACTGGTGTTCAGGGATCTAAATTCTAAACCGGTTAAGACCGCGGTTTTTCCATATACCAACACCGTAACCGGAACCGAAACCAAAAGCAATAGAACACCAATTAATAAACCGTAACCGAAACTTAAAATCTTAAAAGACCGTTTACAAAACCTTAACCGAAACCATACAATATTAAAAAACCGTTCTTGAAACCGATTGAAATTTAAAACTTATACCGGTTTCTTCGAATTTTATAAAGTTAATCACCTATATTATTTATAATTCTAGTTAAAACGAGTATTTTTATGTGAAGAAAATATTTTTTTGAATACCGA
The DNA here is from genome assembly GCA_949089665.1 of Macrosiphum euphorbiae. Taxonomy (NCBI): domain Eukaryota; kingdom Metazoa; phylum Arthropoda; class Insecta; order Hemiptera; family Aphididae; genus Macrosiphum; species Macrosiphum euphorbiae. The sequence goes on along the minus strand of CARXXK010000002.1, from coordinate 44,119,474 downwards.
AGCTATAACTGATTATTACGAAATATTAATAGGTTATACGAATATTATTCTATTTATATTTTATAACATCATTACTATACTCACTGATTTAAAATTAAAATACAAATATCACAATTGTTATTTTTTTCGCCCCTATATATGTGGCTATGCACATCTGTATTTGAAGTATTTGTGTATATTATAATTTATTAATGTTATTACAATTGTAAGACTGATCCACGTCCGTCCAGCAGTTATCAATTACTCATGCCATTATCATCGTTTTCCTCAGAATCCCCTGCATTACAAATGTGTGTAAAAAATTTTATAAAGTGTATTTTTGGAATCTTAACTTAATCCTTTTTTGAATAACAATATTTTCAATAGTCCAATACTATTTTTTTAGTATTTGGCTTGCTCACTTTCTAATTCTATCAGTCTTTTTTTCTAAGAATGTCAATAAAACTTTATTTGTTGGGTAATAAAACAGTTTGAAAATTGAATACAAGGCTCCTACTATAGTTCGAATCTTGACAAAATACGGAAAAATCGCGATAATAAAATTAGCAAATTATTTTGAGTTGAGAATCCTTAAAATTTTTTTTTTTTAAATCTAAGATTTGAAAATGTAATACAAGATTCCTCATAAGTTTGTCTACCTTTATCAAAAAAAAAAAAAAAAAAAAAATACTACAAGCAAATCAAATTAAATTTTAATGAGCGATTATTATCCATAGTATTTGGTACAGCACAGCGCTACCAACTTGTCCACCTTTTATATTATATATATGCAAAACAAACTACAGAAACGCGTGTGTGGTGACGGTTTTTTTTCGTACACCTTACAAAGAAGTTTCACTTCATCCGCTTTTACTGGTAAAACGCATTTTTTTTTTTATAAATTACTTTGAGACATGGTTGCTATGTGCCGTAGCCATGTATTCGTGCTAAAAAGTGACTACCGTCGGCTTGAATATTATAATAATTATTAATGTCTATACTTACAAGTTATAAGTTATAACATCTTATATTATGGCAACAATAGATATTGAAACTTGAAAGTAAACGTGGTAAACATACTATGTAAGTATTTGAAAATTTTAAATTTTCGTTTGCAAACATACAAATTGATGGAACAACGAAGTGAAAATGTGTATATCAATCATACAGTATTAAATTATACACATAATATGTGAATGAAAATTATTGATCAACAAATTCTTAATCCAAATTGTAAAAGGAAGGCCATTTATGATATCTTTACTCCACAAAAAAAATAATGTTTAGAGAAATCCAACAACAAAATTAGGTATATAAGTTCAGAATGTAACAAAACTGACATATTTTTCCTTAAAGTGTTTAAGGAAAAATGTATATAAACATCGTCAAAAAACACTCAAGGTGCAAATCCAACTACTATAATATATTAATTTGAGATACCACTATACATTATACATAATGCTATTATAATAGAAGCAGTAGATATAGCCCAATTCAAAATTATCGGCTGTAGATTTCATCTTACACAGTCTTGGTTTCGTCGAAGTTAAAGTTTATGATTGTGCGATGAGTATAAAAACGATTCTTCTAATAAAATATTGAATAAAATATACTTTTGGACTACTATTTTTTAACCCGGCAAAGTATAGAAGATTTTTTTTTTGAGAGAGACTTAATGTCGATTTGTCCAAATTATATAAAATTAAAAGCATGCTGTAGCTATTTAGTATTTAACAGACACTTACATTAGTGAAGAAAGCATTTTACCTTACCGAACTTAACCTATTTCAAGAACTAATTTAACAAGAACGACCAATGTGTGCAAGTCTTTCATTTCGACCAAAGTTTTACAAGACTCCCTCCAATAGTGTATTTGGTTAATATAAATGAAATCCAAACAGTAACGTTGTAACGGTAAAATTGCAATGATGAGATCATAAATGTTCAAAAGATTTAAAAGTTCATTACAAACCCACTGATACAAAAACTCTATAAATATCACAAAACATCAAAGAGTTGAAATCACGCTTATGGAATTGATTAACAACATGTGCTACAATTATAAAAAAAATGTAATATTTTATTATGCTAAATTTATTTGTAAAAAAATTTACTAATAAATGCTCTACTACTTTATGTATAAATTAATTATTATATATTTCATATTGTCACATGTACACATTTGGGCTGGATCAATGTGAAAGTAGTAAATGAATAATATTATTGTGTATAATCCGTAATCGTTTTGAGATCTTACCTATCTCTCACACATTTCAATACGTAGCTGAAAATAAAAAATATTTTTGTTTGCTTATATTTTATAAAAATTACTAGAAGCGGTAGTAAATTGAACATATTTTCTGAAATCCAATTGCAATTTCAAAAAAATGGTTGAATTCATAAGTATCTTATATATTTATCTTATTATTTAAGAATAACTTTTTAATTTAAAATTTGATGTGTCCAAGATCAATACAAATGTAATGCAATTATTTCACGGAATCAAAAAGATAGATAAAAATAACATATTAATCTTAAGGTTCTTTAAAATTGAAAATTGAAAAACATTTCCTTAAAAAGTTTAGATATTTTGTCAAAGAATTCATACATTGGTAATAAGTTTACTCTTAACACTAAACAATTAAATCGTACATATTTGTAATTTACTACCACTTATCGGTCTAAAATGAATAAAAAAATACGTTTACGACGATCTACTTAAATTTATAAAATATACTGTAAATTGTACTTAAATTTAGGTTAGCCTAACCTAACCTAACCTAACCTACTGACAATAATTTTTGCATTCTACGAATAAGTTTTTTACTTAATACATTTCAATGGATATTTTATATTTATAATTTTATCTTTATAATACTAATTTCTGGTTGTAATTGATTTTAAATCTTGTATAGTTGTTATTTGAAACCTAAATAAACATTTGTTTCCTTAATCTAATAAAGTGACTCAAATGTTAAAATGTCATGAAAAAATGATTTTTGTGGTTTTTGATAGTACTAGGTATATCTAGTTGACTACACACCTATTATCTGAGCCTATGATATATTTTTTTTTATGTTACTAGGTTAGATAAGACAGTTGCGATTCCAGTGATGCGAGTAATTTTTTTTCTATTTAATATATTGGTTCTGAAATCTGTATATATTTACCTAATTAATATTTTATTTTGGCGATACTATAAAAAAAAATTGAAATTACGCCCAATGAATAATATTATATACTTGAATATACAAAGCCCTCATCACTCCTTATACATTCGCTAAATCGTTCTAAAACGCTGTTTTATACTAACCAATTTTTTTATTTTACTGGTTGTATGAAAAATGGGGTGAATGTAAGTTCCCACACCAAGATAGCAGGTAAAATCACACCCGGGTATGTATACGTATTACGTAAGTTCCCACACGAAATAACATTGCACCGAATACAAACTCCTTCCTACTTATTCAGACTTAGGACTGACAACTTAAATGTAGTTGGTGTGGTTATAATTTGTTTTTTTTGTGTTGCATAAAAAAAGTCCAATCAATTTTTTAATTGAATCTAGTCCAAATATATAATAAGAATTAATAATATAATGTGTAGGTATAGTCCACATATTATTGGTATAGGTATAAGCTAATAATAGTTATAAGAATTATAATAATAGTAATAAAAAATATTAAATTTTATTTGGCTTATTGCGAAAGCTCAAACACCTTTTCGTAGTCATACTTACCGTGTAATTATTTTTAAGTTATAATCTGATATTTTGTTATTGATATAGTTCCCCCCCTAGTATTTTGGATAGTGCTATTTCTGATACAAGTCTTACTACAAACGCTTTCGAAAGTACAAATAATACATTATATTATTCATTTTTATTATATATTTGGACCAACTACGTTTAAGTTGTCAGTCCTAAGTCTGAATAAATTGTCGTGTGGGAACTTACGTACGGGTGTAATTTTTTCCGTGAGGGAACTTACATATGTACCCGCTTACCTGCTATGTTTCGTGCGGGAACTTATTAAGCCCCGAAAAATGTGCACCAAAATTGACCCTAAATATATACAACATTTGTAATTTGCACCAAAATTCTAATCGATTATTCTTTCGATAGTAACTAGGTACGTATAAGTTTTGATGGTATAGTATAATATTTTGAGATATGAGAAACTAAAGCCACAGAATATTCGGTTTATAGATTCCGAGTGGCTATTTCACTGAGGTAAGTAAAAAAATTGAAGCAACACACAATTAGTCTAATTTGGGAATATTCCGTGTTAGTACTTTCTTATATCTCGATATGTCTACCATATAGTAATATCGAAACGTGTACCTACGTATAGTATCAAAAGAATAATCGATTTGTATTTTTCTGATGCGAATTATTCATACTTGTTCAGTGTTTGGAACATTCACTAAAATAGAAAACGCGTTACAAGTTCGTTGAAAAAAAGAACGCGTTCATTACACGTTCAGTGTTGCCAGAAAATCCTTAGATATCAAATGTTATACATTTCTTATTATGGACCTTATCTTCTAAGACCGTGTTCTGGATTGATAAGGATTAGTAATAACTTTTTATCAAATTAACGTTAAATGAACGAAAAAAGTCGTTCGCGTTCGTCTAATAATCGAACGCGTTCAAATGTCCCATGATTGAATACGTTCATGGCTCGTTCACGTGAAATTGAACTTCATCCGAATTCGAACGGGTTCTTTCCAAACACTGTATTTTTTACTACCTGTGATGGTGCAAATTACATTGGTACCTTTATTTTTGTGCAAATAACAAACGCATTTCATAAATGTTGGTTCGTATTAGGTACGCATTTACGCCATTACGGTTAAAGATATAAGTGCCAAAACGAGATAACAAAAAATAAATCGTATCCTACAAAACGCCAAAATAGCAAAATCCCAGATAAGCGATGCCAGCCACACAGGTAGATAGTACCTGTGGTTTCCATTCCAGATATTAAATGTATAACTATAATTGTCGTTCAAAAACACCAAACGTAATAATATAATCATACTCGACAATTATTATCTGATTACGATTGAGCGACAGAGTTTTTATGTTATAACTTATAACATTATGTAATATGTTGTATAAGTAGGTACCTACTTAAATATCTAGTAAGGTTCACGACAATTAAAAAAAAAGGCATATTATGTATTTTATTTAATGAACAAAAATAATAATTTTTTTAAATTATAAATTATGGATTATTGACGATTTTGAATATTTTCCAATATATATTATAAAATATTCATATTGGTTCAAATGATATCTCTTTATTTTTAATATCTTCGGCGCTTATAGGTTTGTGATATATTAGGTATTTTTTTATATTGGCGTTAATGTCCTACTAATTTTGGCGAAATTACTCAGATTGTATTCATATCTTTAGCCCTTATGTCATAGTATTATATTATATTATTACACCTTTCCTACATTTTGGTGCAAATTGACTACACCCATTTCTACATTTACGGGATTAATTGACAATTTAATTGTGAGCAATATTTATGAAAATTAGTGCCTTCTGAATGTCATGCAGTAATATATTTATAGATTATAGGTACGCATATAGCATATTTTTTATAGTATTCAAACCTACCTTCCAGACAGCAATTTTTTGTTTAATACTATTATTAATTATAAAAACGAATAATATTAGTACAACTTTCCAGTGTATAAACTGCCAAGAGTACGGTCACTCTAAAACTTATAGTGCATATCCCTCAAGATGTGTTCGCTGTAACTCCAACCACTCAACTTCAGCTTGTAACAAGACCAGCGATCTGCCACCTGTATGTGTACTCTGTAGGGGCGCTCATACTGCAAACTATCGTGGATGTCTAGTTCACAAGAATCTGCAGAAACTCCATCACAGCAAATCCAATTCAAACAATAAATTCAACAAAAAAAGTAATATTAACTATAGTAATATTGTAAAGGGGGAAGGCGTTAAAAGTGATAGCACCCATACTTCTCCTCCTGATTTAACAGACACCTCGTCATTCCCTCAATTAAGTCAAAAACCTCCTCAAATTAAATCCCAAAAAAATACCTCTCAAAATAACAATGAGAATTCACATGAATCTATAGAAATCCAATTATCCTCGTTCATTTCTGAATTTAAACTGATAATTAATCCTCTCATATCACTCCTCACTACAGTTATAGAAAAACTCGTTAAATGATGGTCAGTCATCAACCTAACTCTAATGTAATCAAGGTATTACTTTGGAATGCCAATGGTATAAAACAAAATGAAACAGAATTTTTAAATTTATTACAAGAAAAACAAATTGATTTAGCACTCATCTCGGAGACACACTGTAAACCGTGCACTAAACTTTTTTTCCCGGGCTATATGGTTTATAGAACTGATCATCCCGATAAAACTGCTCATGCAGGATCTGCTATAATAATTTCATCTAAAATCAAACACCATCTTCTTCCGGCTAACCAAACGCCCACCATACAAGCAACTAACATCCAAATAACGTTGAATCATATACCAATTAAAATTTCATCTGTTTATCTTCCTCCATATCCTGCTATTAGCTCAAAACAATTGGAAGAATTTTTTAAATCACTCGGTCAAAAGTTTTTGATTGGGGGTGACCTCAATGCCAAACACTCCCAGTGGGGCTGCATATCTGATAATTCAAGAGGTAAAATATTACAAAAAATAATTAACAATAACAATTATACACACATATCCCCAAATGGTCCCACCTACTGGCCCCAACATCTAAATAGACACCCAGACATTTTAGATTTCTTCATCTCAACATTACCCAGTTATATTAATTTCTCTGTCACCAACTTAAACGATCTTAGCTCTGATCACACTCCTGTCCTGCTGCAACTAAACGTAGCTCCAGATCTAAACCCTATGCATCCTTCTTTATCACAAGGTCCAATAAAATGGAATGAGTTCGCTGAAATCATGCAAAATACCACCAATTTAAAAATTTCTCTTAAATCAAAAACTGACATAGAAAACGCTGCCCAAGTCCTCACAACCTCGATACAATCAGCTATATATAAATCATCACATCCATATACTCCAAGGAGTATAAATCAAACAAATAATCAAACCTTACCCATCCATATAAGAACTTTAATTTCTGATAAACGTCGTGCTCGTTCTAGATGGCAAAAGTATCGATACCCATCTGATAAACAAATATTTAATCACTTGACAAACACCATCAAAAAATTAATATCAAAACATAAATCAGAGTTTTTTGAAAAAAAATATCAATCCCTAAACACAAATGACGGCTCACTATGGAAAACCACAAAAAACTTACTTAATATAAAACAGCAAATGCCGCCAATAACTGGCCCTAACAGATCCATCGCTATTTCTGATGATGAAAAAGCAAACCTTTTTGGCGAACATTTCTCTAACATTTTCAAACCTCATTCTGATATACATCCCAGCACTGAACACCTTGAAAGAATCAACTCATTTATAGACAGTCCTCTTCCAATGTCACTTCCAGCAAAACATACCTCACCAAGTGAAATCAAATTTCTAATAAGTAAATTAAAAGAAAAAAAAGCACCCGGTTATGATCTTATTACCAACAAAATTCTAAATAATCTACCGAAAAAGACAATCATCCTTGTAACTTACATATTTAATTCCATGTTACGGATTTCTTACATTCCATCGATATGGAAATTATCAACAATAATTGTTATTCCTAAGCCCAACAAACCCAAGAATGAAATCACGTCTTATAGACCTATAAGCTTACTGCCTACTCTTGCCAAATTATTTGAAAAAATCATAAGATTAAGAATAAGACCAATACTCCAAACCTTCAACATAATTCCACATTCCCAATTTGGCTTCAGAACGGGTCACTCCACTGTACACCAAATTCACAGACTAACTGATCAAATTTCATCTTCATTTGAAAAAAAGCAATATTGCCCTGGAGTGTTTTTAGATGTAGCCCAGGCGTTCGACCGGGTATGGCACAAGGGTCTACTCTTTAAATTAAAAATGTTCCTACCTGCCCCATACTTTTTGATAATATGTTCATATTTAGAAAACCGTACTTACGCAGTCCGGTATGGTAACTCTATCTCGTCATTCTACCCAATTGAAGCAGGAGTTCCCCAAGGTAGTGACCTTTCTCCCGATTTATTTAATGTTTACACGGCTGATATTCCTAAAACCCCAAATACTGTTATAGCTACCTATGCTGACGACACTGCAATTCTCTCACCTGGTATTGATCCTGTAGAAACTGTACATTTTTTACAAACACATTTAGACTTAATAGACAAATGGTCATCCATCTGGAAAATCAAAATTAATCCTGACAAATCAATTTATGTTCCATTTACACTAAAAAAGTCCATACCCCTTCCCCTCTATTTTCAAGGAATACAAATCCCAATATCCTCAGAAGTAAAATACCTCGGCGTCCTAATTGACAAAAGACTGACCTGGGGTCCTCATATCAAGTCAAAAAGAAAAATTCTCAATAGTCGACTCCACTTACTTCGCCCAATTCTGAAATCAAAATTACCCTTCCACACAAAAATAATCATCTACAAATCCTTATTACGGCCTATCTGGGCTTATGCTATCCAAATCTGGGGATGCGCTAAACCATCTCAAATACGTACCCTCCAAGCCTTCCAATGTATCACTCTCCGAATTATCTCTTCCGCACCTTGGTATGTTTCAAATTCCACACTCCAAAATGACTTCAAAATAGAAACAGTAAATCAATTAGCAACAAAACATTATAAAAAATTTCACTCTAAATTACAATGTCACTCTAACCCTTTAATCGCTGAACTTGCTTCCAACTCACTTCCTAGTAACCCCCCACGCCGCCTAAAGAGAAATTGGTGTCGTGATTTATTGAATGATTAATGGTTCATACCATTTAATTTTAATTTAATTTATATCAAGTCAATAATTAATAAATAATTAAAATAACGTTGGGTTCTATCACTGGATGGCCTCCCTCCTCATGTGTTCATGTTGTAAATATAATTGTACGAATGTGTGCTCAAATTTGCTTATTATGCCTTATTGTAGCATAGATTGTAAATATTCTAATAAATAAAATAAAAAAAAAAAAAAAAAAAACTTTATAATAATAATACTATTATAATAGTATCATTACAAAATGCTGTCTGGGATATAGTAAGCACGATGTAACTATGTAAGGCGTAAGCAATTGTTGTTTCACCGGTAAATATTATTTCGTATTTTAAACTCAACATCCGCGTATCATACACACTCTGACACTCACATGGCCGGCGGAGTACACATAGTTAGCTACCCACCTATATATAGGCATAATGTGACTATAATATAATATAAAAACATCAATATTATATAATATATTATTGTAATATTATACGCTTGGAGGATGGACGTTTGTAACGAGATAAAACTCTGTTGTGGTCCTGTTAATGTACAAGTGTAGGTATGGAATTGTATTTTCAGTATAGCCTATCCAGTTTCCTGGTGGATTGCAAAGGGTGGTTTTATTGGTTAAATATGATTTCTCACACACATTAGATGGCCAAAAATCCTCATAGTTTGTATTTGGTGGATAATATAAGTCTACTTATGTCGTTGAGGCTGACCACGGTGTAAGATTCACTAGAGTGTAAGTCATCAAAGATGCCCATAACTTTGAAACAGAACTTGAGATCAGCCAAGTTCTAATTTTTAAATTGATACCACACCTCGTAGTATTAAGTTATCGGTACAACCCTCAAAAAAAAACAAAGAATAACATATTTATTTGGTTATCGCTGGAGAAGCATGTCGCAACAGAAGACTGAAGAGTTGTAATGTATAAAACCAAATTGTTCTTCAATAAGGTCAGTATTAGTATTGTTCTGTATTTTATCAGAATTCAGAACACATTCCTAAAAATATATAAAACTCCTGGACATCTTCCAAAGGGACAATGTAATCTTTGTCTGCAAATAAATCATCTTTCCCATACGCTTTATCACTATGTTTATAAATTGATGATATCTTTTAATATGTCTGTTTCAGAAACTGTGAGATAGTGACATTTCACTGGTATCTATACATTTATAAGCTTCTGGATTGTTGCTACCTAAGCAGATGAGTTTCAGCCATCGACAAAAAATTATAAAAAGTAATATTTAATAATAGTTTAGTAATATTTTCTTTAATTTCTTTACGAGTACTTCATAATTAAATGTATTCATTTTTTAGTATTCTTAATAAAAGATATACATATATGAATATTATATGTTATATTATTATACACGCCGAGGACGGATGTTTGTTACGAAATAATATCGCTTAGGAGGGGCTCCTGTGTGTTAAATATATATATACACACACACACCGCGCTGTCAGGTAGTTCATTATTATTATTTTGGATGTGACAACAATCAGTTGCCACTCGTTTATTGTGTATGTGAGTGCTTGATCGCGTGTGTGTGTGTGTGCATTAGGGTTAGCAGAAGAGAGGTGTCCCGACGAAATTGAAATTCGACACCAAAGCAGAGGAAAAAAATAGTAATAATGATAATACACAAACGCACACACGTTTTTCGCACTGTTCAACGTAAGGGACGAATGCCCGTCTGTCTGTCTGTCTGTCCATTGTTCGTCAAACCAACGATTGTGTGAGATCGTTCCAATATAATATGTACATGACGTATATACATACGAATACACGCATATAAACGTTGTTACATCGACGAGCGGGGCTCGGCTGAGGTCGAGAGAGAGAGAGAGAGAGAGAGAGAGAGAGAGAGAGAGTGAGTAAGAGAGAGTGAGAGAGCTTTATTATTATTATTTATTATTATTCAAGTCCCGGTGAATTAAAATAGAAACCAATATATAGACTCGGGCAAACGTAACTGCAGGACGAAATTTAAAAAAAAAACATTGTGTGTTGTATTAAGATGGCATTATACGCGGGATTTGGTTAAGTACGTGAAAGGGCTGCATATTTTTTTATTCTCGAGGTATTAAGTACCTATAGTTGAAATAAGGTATATAAAATTTCGTTTATTGTAATTTATATAATATTTTTAGAAAACCGAGGAACTCGGTATAGTATAGATTTCAAATGTACTTTACCATTCAGTAGGTCACTGTAGTAATGGATGTGCTAAATTCAAATCAAAGATAAATCATTGAATATGAAAAACAATTCTGAGTGGAGACGGCGTGTTAAGGTATATATTTCTAAGGATGTTTATAAAGTAGCATAAGAAATTCATTTTTCTTTTAGTATAGGCAATTACAGAAGCTTTGAACTATTTTTCAAAAACATAATCACATATTCACAATCCCCTTGCATTATAATATAATTATTAATTATTAATTATAACATTATGGTTATGTATCATTTATTATTATAATATTATAACTTATAAATCATAAGTCAATACTGACGAGCCTTAAATAAATAGCTTAAGATTAGTCAAAGTATTTTTAAAATCTCATTAAATACGTATAATAGAGAATAGTGTTTCAAGTATTTAGTATTGGTTAATGGTTATGATTACTTAAATTAATTTCGACTTCAAATGTCCATACAAAATTATTGTGCGTAGGTATGTATTTATATTTTATAAATATGAGACTATATGAGGTAGTCGGTAGTTACCTATTGTATAACCTACGTAGTACTACTAGTACATGCTATGTATATTCACTGAGAAACAAAATATTCATCACCATAGTTTGAAAAAAATAAAAATAGTTTAGAACTTGTTTATTAAATATTGGATATTAAAATTTAAAAGGATGTATAATATATTTTGTTTTCTCTCTCAGATCCAAGTGCAACATAATTCAATTAAATTCGTTTTTTTGTGATTTTTGAATATTACAAAAATTATAGAGTACCTATCCTCTATTTTATTTTTATATTTTTGAGGGTATGACATATTGGTTTTATATTTTATTGTTGGTTGACTTTGTATATTCGACTTTCAAAATAAAAAATAATGTTTGTAATTTTAAATGATGTTTAAATTGTTTTGAGACAATATTTACAAATCGATGTGTCATACCCTCAAAAATATTATTTTCTATCGCTTTTATAAGGAATAGGTAGTAGTTAATGGAATGAATAGTTTTCAAATATTTTTTTAAAAATTATTCAAAGCGGTATTTATTTATATACAAATTTTTATTTTTTAGAATAATCAAGTAGTTATACAGTGGGTATATTCATTAATTGTTACACTACGTACATCATAAAAAAAGTTATTTAGCCACTTCCGCAAAAATATAGCAAAATGCCCAAATGTATCTTAAATAATATCTTATATACGAGTAGACATGTAGTTACCTGCAATATATTATATAAATATTATGCATAAATAGGTACTGTTTAGAATTTTTTTTCATTTCATAATGATTTCATCGTACAAGTTTCCTATGTATAATATTATATAACATACCTACCGAGTACCTACTAATGATAATGCAACGGTTACAAATTTAAACGTTAAATTAAAAAAAAAAAACCACAATATATATATATATATTATATATTATTGCTAGTGATTGTTGTATGATAACTTTGATTTCAATAAGCAGTGCGTTTAATTAATTATACGGTATTTTGAAGTGTTGAATATCAAGGAGGGAATCGTTCACTCGAGTAAACGCAATACAGTGGTATCCTTCATATTATAGCCTACAGATATTCATCAAACAACAGTTGCTCTCGATGAAATTAATGATAATACTATTAGATGCCTATATTAAATAAGTGGAATTGACGTAAATAGTGATGAGAGGGGGTGGAATTTCATCTTTCAAGCCTTCCCTAAGATATTTTAATATTTATGTTTTATTCTCAATACATAGATAAAATTATTTAATACTTAGTTAGATATTAGGTACTTATACGTATAGGGCTAGGATTTATATGCATTTGCATTTTTATTCCTTAAGCCCAAATTGATTGTTTATAAGATATGTTCGCGATTTGCCTTATTCTCGATTAAATAGAACAATTTTTTTTGCATATACGTACATATTTGCATATTTTTAACATAATGCATATAATTGCATATTTTGTTGATTTTTAAACTTAAGTTTTTAAATGTTTATAAATTATAATATTGTTAATTTTAAATTGTATTTATTTAATAAACGTCTATAATTATTTGGTTATTTGTCGAATTGCCGAAAATATACTACCTATCTAATCTTGTTTTAGTAGGACGACCAGTAGAATTACATTTTCAGGCAGTACAACATTTAAATACAATCATACAAAAAATATTAATCTAATAAACAGTCATTCATCAGAAATCTGAAATACGTTGGAAAACCAAAATAAACAATTTATTTTTCCTAAAAAATAACGGAAATATGCTTTAATTTATTATGTATCCAGGGAGAGCTAAGTAAAAAAAAATAAAAATAATTACTGCTCGACGGTGTACATAGTACACCGAAGCAGGAGTTGCCTATTTAAACTGTGTAAACTACAGGTACATTTGTTATACGACATAATTAATTTTCTAATGCATCAATTCACCCTAGTTAACTCCAAAACATCAGAAATATTGTGTAGAACACGAGAACCTACTTTCGTAGAAATTATCAAAATCGTACTTTTAAAAATTAAGTTATAAATGAAAAAGTGTGAACTTTTTAATGGAAATTATTATATTAAACTAGCTGATCCCGTGCACTTCGATGCCCGTTAAATGTACCAACTCCAGTTTTTAGTTTATCTAGATAAATTATCTAAATAAATATTCTTTTATCTTTTATATTATCTAGATAAATAGAAAATATTAATTTACACCGTTATCTAGATGAATTTATCCAGATAATTTAATTTATTAAACGGCTTTTGTTTATTATAGAATATAGGTAGACAATTAAGAAATTTATTTAGTACACACATAGAAATGGGGTAGTTAAATTAACTCCTAACTCTGATGTCACATACTAGAAACTCGGTTTAATCGGTTTTACCAAAAACATTACCGTTCTAAGATATTATTGTGTAAATATTCAATATTTAATAACGATACAAATTAGTGATATCACAACAAAAACCCTCCGTAAACTTTGTGTAAAAATGGCTAAGTAAAAAAAAAATAGAAGGTCTTTAAGCACTATAAAGATGTGATATCATGAATAAATGCTAAGTATATTGAATTTAAGTAAACTTATTTTGTTTCAATAATTTATTTATTTATTTATTTACGACAGAAAACGTAATATACATTTTGAAATAAATACTAATACGAAATTACAAAATGTGATTTAAGGTTTATAAAATGGAAACTTCCAGAAATTAGATCCAGATTTATTTTTTATAAAATATGCAACTTTTATGCAAATATAAAGAAGTATAGTAATCAAGGGTGCCCATTAGGGGGTGGAAGGAGGTCACCTTCCTAGACAAATGTGAAATTATTGTAATTTTTGTAATTGTAATTAATAATTAAATATTTTTACTGATGATATAATAATACATGACATATTACATACCTAGGTGATGGGTTATATACATATGTTTATCTATGTTGTGTATTTATTTTCTGATATTTAATAAAATCAATTTTGTTGGCTCTTAGTTATATTTTAATGATATTGTCACCCCCTTGGTGAGGTTGCTTAGTATTACAGTCAGCTACAAGGAAAAAAAAATTACTAAAATATTAAAGTTCAACAAATTATAGTAGATATAAATATTTAATAGGTAAAACAACTAAAATGATTTAAGTACTTATTATAACTATATAAATATAGTTCGTTTTTATGGTAATGTTTACTATATTTTATAGTTAACGAAGTTTTTAATGTTTGAATTAATTAAAAACTATATAGTTAAAACAGCATATATTTAAGTTCGAATAACTATAATAACTTTACTATGACATTTTAGTAAATCAGACTATGTACAGTCAATCCTAATATTTTTATAGTACAAACAACTGTTTTGTTTTTTCCGTGATAGTACTAGATGATGAATTGGAATAACCAATAATATAAGACGAATTTACATTTGACAGTTGCTGTTACGTGCAGTGAAAACGAATGCTTTGAATAAACGAACGACTTTGACTTTATTTTTATTTTACCGGTTCACTTTAAATATTTAATTATGAAGTACATTACATACAAACACTGTCGTTGCGCAGAGAGCGAAAAAAATAAAACAGTTGTTTGTACTATAAAAATAGTAGGATTAACTGTATATTATAATAATGTATTATAATAAAATGTAAATGTACTATTATTGCTATAGGGATATCTTTAAGGTTAGTCAGATTTACTAAAATATCATAGTTAAGTTATTATAGTTATTCGAACTGAAATATGCTATTTTAACTACATTTTTTAGTTAATTGAAACATTTAAAACTGCGTTAACTATAAAATATAGTAAACATGACCATAAAAAATAACTATATTTATATAGTCATAATAAGTAAATCATTTTAGTTATTTTACCTTTTAAATATTTATATTTACTATAATTTGTTTAACTATAATATTATAGTAATTTTTTTTTTCCGTTTATGTTCGGGTTATTACTTATCAGTGTGCTTATCTAGGTACATTATCGTAGGCACCCAAAATCAAACTGAGCATATCGAACAGTTTCTTTGAGTGTTTCATTGATGTTTTTAATTTTTTCATCAGACGTTATGTTTCCGGTGTTGGGTATAATTTGTTTGGTTTAACCGAATATTTCCAAGTATTATCCTCAAAGGGTAGGTAGGTATATAAAAAAAAAAATGGATTTTATACACACGTCACATAGTTCATTTTATTCATAGGTATATGTAGTATTTCCACAAATGAAATACATAGTGTAATTACTATGGTTAGGATGTTTATGACCTTAAAAACACTAAAAAATGCATGCAAATATGCAAAATAAGTATCAAAATATTATGTCCTTAAAAAAATTAAACATGTCATTTTAAAATTTTATTTCTAATCCAAAATGTATTTTTAATTAATTTATAACTTTTTTTATAACTTTAAACTTAAATACAAATATATAAAAATATGATATTTATTGAAACTAAAAACATAGGTTCTTACAGTGAATTAATATTTAATTTTGTTTTTACTCAAAAGACACAAATAGGTATAAGGTATACATACAAATGCGTATATTTATTTGTGTTGTAGCCTTATCTTGAGTTTCCTTTCGTTGTAACGCCCTTACACGTTTTCTGCTTGCGATGTGTTGTTTTAATGTAAATTTTTTTTCGGATGCAATTTTGACTCCACATATTTTACATAATATCACCAACCCAGCCGTTTGAAATACATCCTAGCCAAACTCCAAAATAAATTTGTGTAGTCGAGCAGTATTGGAAGTTGAAACATTTAACTTTTGGTATTTTTAGTGTGAATAAAACGCGTATACTAAAATAATTCAATAACACTACAGTCTACACAGTACCGACCTGTGGCACACCATACACTAAACTAAAGATTTTATAATGTAAGTTATTTTGTCCTATCGACACACTATCGCAATCATCGGTCATAAACATGATTAATAAACGTAGAGTTAAAGTTAAGATAAGTAAGTAATAAAGTTAAGTTAATTATATACTACGGGTTTCATATTTTCTCATTTTCGTTAAATGTGAAACCGACTGTGCCTACCTATGGGTTTTTATTGAGGTTTATATTGTATTTAAGTTATTTTTTGGCGAAATATGAATTTATTTACAATTTTTTTCAAAATATGCATTTATTCATAAAAATCCTTAAATATGCAAAATAAAATTGAATGTATCTGAGTCTATGTCGTACATAACGAGTTTATAACTTGGTCTACAATGTGCACCGCGGTGACTATAAGAAAAAATATGCAAAAGTCATAAACATCCTAACCCTAGTAATTACTAATTGCACATTAATTGCACATCTATTAGGAATCAAGTTCGAGTAAACATATTTTTATATAGCGCGTATAGTCTCCGGACACAAGCCCTATATCCTACCTATACGTTTGTAGACCTTAATATTTACGCTCGTAACAATATCAGAATAATTCGAATACGACATAGCGATTTCTGCTTATTATCACGTGGCTTGTTTACTGAGCTGAACACGCGCAATGGCATTATTGTAAGCGTTGTTAACCGATTTTTCCACCCAGTTACACAACGAAGTGTATGAAAGGATCCCTTGCATCAGCCCCCGTGTATTTGGACCCTCCGCGGTTCCGTCGTTTGTGCTCTACATTATAATATATAAACTTACCCTGACCCTGGTGTTTTGAATACATTAGCAGGGATAACGCGCTCAATGCATTTTGATATAATCGTAACAAAATCAATTTACCGCACGACAGTTGTATACAAATAGTACAATAACCAATACGAATTACCAGTAATACATACTTCTTAAATGTATATATGACACGAACGCTGGCCCGTCTAAATATAGACAATCACTTTGTGCAAGAGTAATCCTCAGATAGTCAGATAGTATTATCAACTATAAATATGCTCTCATATTATATTAATTACACAATTGTATGCAGATGTATAAAACCCTCATCGCCTATACACTCATGCACACCTACTATACACCAGACAGATTTCCCGATTTTTTTTTTTACTTAACAAATTTCAAATTGTTATAATATTGTATGTATTTTATTCGGTTAGTTTGATTTTATAATTGGTTATTACTATATAGGTAATATAATTAATTACATGAATCTACAAACCTACTTATTATAATTATTAAATATTTCACTTTATGTCAAGATAATTTAACATTAATTATGCATTATAGTATTATACCTAGTCTTATAGTTTCATCCATTAAGTCGCTGTAAGTAGTATCGTCTAGTCTATTAGTAATATTTTATGAAATATTGTTCTTAGGAATATCTTAAAATCTAAAAATTTAGTACTTACCTGAGTTACCTGCATAGTTTTTAAGTTAAGTACTTTTCTACTAACTACCCTATGTCAACCTGAATAACTGTTAGGTTAGATCGTTAAATAATTGTTGTCAATTAATAGGAAACTAAATAATTCGTCTTCTATCATATTAGTATTATCGAGCATTGTCATTTGTTCAATAATATAATTTAAGTATGGTATTGTGTGAAAATGGACATTCTATAAAATTTTCTTCTGGAGAGTTAGTAGAAATATTATGACGATGAGTTTGACATGCATACTTGTACAAATTCTTGGAACTGAGATATTACATTAATATAAGTACCTATATGCCTTCAATGGTTCTTAATCTGAGTGGATGGTTCGGACATAAATCTCCTTCTCTCACCCCTCATCACTTGGCACATACCACTAACATAAATATTATAAAACCATAGGTAGGTATAGGTAGTGGGTACTGTACTCACGACCCTCGCATGTAGGTACAATGGTACATAATATAATCGTATACCAGACAGCGTGTCTGCAGGCTGGTACAACACAATAATATACATCGCTGGCGTAATGTGTAATATATGCAGTCCTGTAAAGAATACTTTTGAAAAGTACTTGAGTAAGTACTCAAATACATTTTTTTTTAAGTATTTAAGATACTACTCAAATACTTTAATTGTATAGTATTTAAAATACTACTTAAATACTTTGAAAAAGTATTTGGAATACTTTTCAAATACTTTTGGTTTTTAAAGTGGGTTTCTAATTATTGTAATATAGACACATAGGTAGTAAATTTATAATAATTTTTATTTAATATTTATTAAATAAATGTTTATTACATTTTTTTTTTATTTTTACATGAAATTTACAATCTGTTCTTAACTAGAACAATAAGCAAATGTGCATAGGGTATTTGCGTATGATTGATATTTTGAGGGAAGTAATCACCCATTGGTGATACTACCTATTTTGTGTTCTTAATTTATTATAAAATTAAGAACATTATTTCGAATAAAAATAAAATGTTCGAAATAAAAAACCAAAGTATTCAATACCAAAAAGTATTTAATACAAAAAAAAGTATTTAAAATACCATTCAAAATACTACATGCTGAAAGTATTTAAAAAGTTATTCAATACTTAAAAAAGTATTTGAATACTTTTACTCAAATACTTTACAGGACTGAATATATGTATATATAATATATATATTATTTATAATAATATTATGATGTGGGATATTTTGTATGCTAAGTAACTTAGCATTTACTAAAAATTTAAACAATGATGCATATCTCTAACTACAAAGCAGATATTAGTATAAATACTAAATAACTTAGACGTTTTTTTTGTTATCGTTAGTATTAATTTACTTACGTCCACCTAAGTGTTCATACAATTATTATATACCTACATAATCTTGTAATATATAAAAGTTAATGTTTGTTAGTTCGGCATCTATATATTCAATAACAAATACTATTTATTAATTACCTACCTATACCTAAATACTTGTCAACTCGTATCTAACCTAATCTAATTTTCGGAAAATCATAAGATAACGTCTTACCGGCGTTAGCAGATTATAATATAGACAATTTTAACAAAACAAAATAAATGTAATTTAAATATAAATTTAATAGGAGGGGATTTCCATATTATTACTATTTTTGGTTGATGTACCTATGGGTGATTACAAAGTTTTATGAAAAATGTGTGAAAATATTTTTGATGCCAGATGCCTGCAGGCATGATTAGAGTTAAGATACTTTTATATCTCATTTTTTCACTTTACGTTATACTAAAAAATAATATCGGATACCTTACAAAGTTTTATACGAACTAATAATACATAATTAATCTATTCGATGGGCTATATAGTACGCATCTGCAGGCGTACACATAATAATAATATGTACATTGTTAATGTAAATGTATAATATTATATAATAACACGCGATGCGGGATATTTCATATGCTCGCCGCGGACATCGTTTGCTCGAAATCGGGAAAGATTTATGACACAATATTCGAGGACGGTAATATGGGTTTAAGATTTTTTTAAGTAGACGCACTGATGTTTTCTTTGCACGGCAGACGTATAATTCAGCCGTCATTTAAATAAGAGATGATGGCTCGCGGGTGTAAATGGCGCGTGGAAAGGAAAACGTCGTCTATGCCGCCGCATCCCTATTATGATAATTTACAGTCCAAATGGGGTTAATGTAGCGATGCGTCAATGTCCAAGGCGGCGTCCTGCATTATACTATGTATATATATAATAGCATACGGGGTAAACAAAATGTTTACGTGTCGGGAGGGCGATAAATTTCGAGTTCGTTAAAAACGTGGCTGTGCCGGTAAACCGTGCAACGTGTACGCGTCGGAGACGATAAATTTTAATTTGTGCGAGTAAAAAAAAATCTAGAATGCTCCTTTAATTGCGAAAACGCCACGCCGTGACCGCGTGTAAAAAGTGACCTGAGATGAAACGAAATATGTCTGAGAAAATGAAGTAAACAAGAGTTGGTCGACTTCTGAAAAAAAGTCAAAAAAAATACCAAGTCATGATAACTACCTACTGCTGCTGCAGTCAGCCACAAGTGTGAAATGTTTTGTTTTGATTTATAGTATATTCATTATAATATAATATGTTTAATTATTTATTTTTCCAGTTTAAGTAATAGAACAACATTTTACATTTTGCTTAAAAATATTGCAGCAAACTATATTACGCACATAATACCTAACTAGTAACTAGATTGTTAATTATTATTGTTACGATTCAACACTATGAAACATGTATCTCCGTAAATACGAACCCCTTTTGTTTGTCCAGTAATATATATTATTTTTACACAATTAATAGGTACTTTTTCAAAATTACAGTTTACAATTTTTGTAAGTCAATATTCTGAGAATTGGTTAAGGGTATGTTACGGCCAAACTCTAAACTAGGTGAGTGGTTTTATCTTTTAGAACCTATGGCGTCTTCGATATCTCCAACTTCATATATTATATCAGTTTACTAACCCATAATATAGGTACCTACTGCAAAATGTCAGATACTCAAACGACCTCTTGTTCGTCTTATATAATATGGTCCTATCTCAAGAAGAGTGGTGTGGTATACAACTATAGCTATAGCTTTGGTCATGGCGAATGTACTTGTATTTGATAAACGTTAGGTGACCTGATCCTTTTGGCAGACATCCTAGTTCGACTTTTCCCCCGTTGAGACGTGTGATTTATATTTAATTATTTTATTAAAATAGTACATTGAGCCCTATACAGTATACACACTGACCCTGTTTGTGTTGTTAAGAAGACACACCCGCTCCGTTTTACAAACGCGTTATATACCAAATTTACGCTCAGCAATTCAAGTTTTATGCCATTAGTTTAAAAATTAGAGTGAACTACCTATTATGAAACTTGACAGTAAGAACATTATCTGTGTTTTGTTGGAAGTTTTCTTACAATTATTCAGTTTTTAAGTGAGTTATAGAGTGTATAATAAATGTAAATTAAAAATGGTCATAACTCACTTAAAAACTGAATTATCGTAAAAAAACTTCCAACAAAACACAGATAATGTTCTTATTCCAGTTTTATAATAGTCTGATTTACTCTAATTTTTAAGCTAACGGCACAAAACTTGAATTGCTGAGAGTAAATTTGGTATATTACGCGTTTGTAAGACGATGATAACACATGAAGGGTGGCGTCATCTTAATTGTCTGATTTATTGTGTCGCCAATTGTCATGCCTTTTCGTATTTGGGTTTTTATGTATTTAATATTATAGTAAATTACTGGGTACCGGGTATGTAACATAATCGTTATACAATACGGGAGAACAACATAATTTATTTAGAAAATAAATAGTTATGCATACCTACTGTTAGATATGTCTTTAAAAACAATATTATTTTATATTTTATATATTTCGAAATTGTTAGATATTATACTATACAAATATAGATATGACATAGGTAAAAATATGTAACAATATTATTGACCTGTAGTAAACTAAATTGGTGGTTCGAAACTATAATGCGGTAGGTACGTCCCAGAAAACAGTATCACTATAATATGTAAATATGTAATATGTATATATTCACTACAACAGTTTATACTGTATATATTAAATTGGAGTCAACAAAATATAGATCTAAAATAATTTAGAAAAACATAACTTGTAGATATAAGACAACATAAATGATAACATAAATAATTTAAGAAGTTTTTACAAGGTTCAATGAGAATTACATATGATATTAATATGTTGATTTACGTTTGTTAACACAATAAGCCAGAAATTGAAAAGTATTCAAACGAGTTAATAATGAAATATTTATTTAATTAAATAATTGTTGGACCGAAATGTGACTAAATTATTATCTGTGGTCAAAATGTTTGAGCATTATTCTTATCATTTATATCATTTTGAATGAAATAGTCACTAATTTATTAACAATGGCAACGTTTTAGATGTTAAATTTGAAAAAATAAATGTCATGATAAACGCAAATACATATATTTCCTGCAAATGGTCCAATATGACGCTTATTAAGGTACAGTGTACACATTAGGTACACCTAATACCTATAATCCTAATACCTATTATATAATCTTATAACTATGACATAAAATAATATTAAATTGTTCGAAAGTCTTTTCCGTTAATTGTTTTATAATTATTACTTTGTTTGTATGACGTATATCGAAGGTATATGTACCCACTTGAAATCATTCGAAAGTTGAAACTGTCTGAGCAATATTTTTAAGGCTTAAGACGCCCGGTGCCAACGTAATTTTGTAAATAAAATACGCTCTACGGGAATCATAATCCAGCTGTTCTTTAGAATCAACCAAATTTGATAATGTTTTTTTTGACTAATTGTGGGTAATATTCTACATCGAACTCATTATTTCAATTTTTTCATCTCAAACTTTATAATACGTCTTCAAAAATGATACAACTTTATAAGCGTTTTTTTATAAATTATACTACACCATTATTTGAAATAAAATAAAAAATCAGAGTTTGATGTGGCCTGTAGGAAAATCTTCTTCTTCCAGATAAAAAAAATAGTTATCAAAATCTGGAAATTCTACACGACCTGAGAATTATTCCAAGGAAGTCATTTTTGTTGATTTAATACAACTATCAACTCCCCTCTTTAAAATGTATTGGGCCCAAGATTAGTGGAAAAGTATTATAATCAAGGTGGAAACTGAAATATAAAATATAATTTTCAAATTTTATGTAACAATTTTAAAAACTGGCACCGGGCCCCTTAAACATTAAATAAAAGTTATTTTACTTTATCAACTTACTTTTGGTTAAATATAAATACAAATTATGACAACTTACATCTATGATAATGAGTTATAATAGTCGATACCTATAGGTACCTACGGTAGGTGTACTAATCGAGTGAACGGTACCTATAAATAGCTTACAAATTAACAAAATATATTTTTAAAAGACTTTGTACAACAACCTATACAATTTTTTAATTTTTTAATTAATTTTTTTCGTACAAAAGATATCTATAAATAGTTGTTATAATTATGTTTTAACGTATATTTTACCTATGGCTTTGGTAATTTCTTCGTTATTTTCTTTATATATGTAGGTATACGGTCACAAACTGGTTAATTTTCTTGCTTATAAGGTACTCCTACAGTCCTACCTTATAGGTTAGATGCTTTTCTAACTCGAGTGTTAATTACTTTGTCTCTAATTTAAATGTACATAGTATCTGCTCTATTTAATATTTATTAGTTATTATAATTTATATAATATTATTTAAACAATTTTCAGAATTTTAAATTTATTAAGTAACTTTTTAAGGATTTTAACGATTTGAGAAAAAATTATTTTACAAAATCAAATACATGTTGGTGCGTTGTTTTTAACGTGTATGTTGTTCATTTTCTATTTGTGTTCTTCCTATATCATAACAATTAATAACGATATATGATTCAGGTCTACCTTATAATTAGTGATTAGGACTTCCTCTCTGTGACTTCAATACGTTTTAATTATCCTTTGACATAGTTTTTTTCATATAACTATATCATTACTATAATTCTTCTTGTTTACGGTGAAAAACCTATCAAGTGGTTATTATATGGTTGTTTTTATTTCTTTGCACGCATAAATCATCACGTATTTCTACGAATATGAGAACTTCCTGCAAAAATTATATTTTTTTTTAACTTCGGAAACATTTTTTTTTGGTAGGCAAAAGGTTAGCTCTTTATGATAATAATCATCATAATAATAATAATTGTCAGACGACACTTCTTGTAAATTATCTAAGCTGCATGTGTTTATATTCGAAAACGTATTTATAGGTGCAGGTTTCACGTTTCCTACTGGAAATTGCACTTCATTGTATATAGTTGAGTACTGAATTGGGTCAAAAGTTAATTTCTAGGTAAATTTCTACTTCATCTGAAATCGGGTACCGGTATACATTTAAAAAAGTTGGCGTTGAAAGTTTAAAATCACATAAAGATAGATACATGATTTAAAGTAAGATATTTCAATTGTCGTTCCATAAAACAAATTGTATTGATCACATACAGGAAATAATAATTGTACACAACCCGTGCGTATCATAGTTGCAAGTTTATTGATACTAGCTGACATGTGGTTTGTATCATTTGTTCAAGTAGGTATGTATGTATGGTTTTCCTTCTACAACCAAATTAAAAAAACAACTTAAATCATCACAGTATAGAAGTTGATGACATATTTTATCAAAGATTGATAACCATGTATAATTCTATTTATGTTCACCCCTTTACAAAATGTTCGGGGAGATACCACGGGAGTGTCCACAATTAGTAACATAATATACTTTTTATAGTTTTTGTATCTCATGGTGAAGATCCCTTCTAATACTGACTAATTGGTGTGACAACGTTTTAGGATTTCGGGATCCCGTTTTGTGTTCCAATTGTGTAAAATGATTTAGTTATAATTTAGTCATTTTTTCATTTTTAAATTCTGAACGGAGCGATGAATACATATTGATTTTACAGTTATGTGTTATTTTTTTATATGTATACATAAAGAAGAACCTAGCAAGAACAGTTTACGGCAAGAACTGAGTTGAAATCGTCATCTAAAATAATAATAATAATGTTAAATAAATAATAACAATAAGCCGCATGATTTGACGCCTCCGCGGCTGCTGATCACTCCGATAAAATAATATAATAATAATATCATCACCGTCGTCGGTCGTCTGACGATGGAAAAATAATACTAATAATAATATTATTATATTTACCGGCTATTTATGATATTTAATAGGCGGCGTCCTGAGGAGATGTCGATAACGTCATTGGCCGTATCGCCCGTACACACAAGCAGATCGCTATTATTACTGACGCGTTCTATAGAAACGAAGAAGAGAAGTGAGGATAATAGGAAAAAAATCTACCATCTACCCCGGGGATCATCCCCTATAGAAATCCTGTCACGTGGGGATTAGCGATCGAACCAATGGGCCGTGTACCTACTATACCTAAGCGCGTATACACTAAATAGGTGTGTAGCGTGTGTGAAAAGGACGCGTTATCACATCACGCAATCGTCATCGTAACGTATTATTGTTATATTAACACGTATGTATAGGACCTATATAACCTACCTTATATTATATAATATAATAATATGTGCCATGTGTGTGTGTGTGTGTGTGTGTGTGTGTGTCCATCGTGCAACAGTCTCCGACGATACGACAACGAATTACCTATATAATATATTTTTACGCTATTCTTAGGTTGTATTATTACTATTTCGTAGTTTTGCGCCTCGACCCACCCTACGACGGTTATAGGTATAATCCGCTTATATAATACGTGTGTGACGTCGTGAGGGTGTGAAATGGTCTTCGCGCCCGTCCGTCGTCCATCGAGCACTGACAGGTTAGGCCGATTTTCGTTTTTCCTCACTTGACCTATATAAAACTCCGCTGCTATAAACGCAGTGCACAATATGCTCCACGGGCCACTCCTCGACTGCTCACCCATCGATGTACGTTAAAACTCAAATACCGACTCATACGATCCGCCGACCTTCTTAGATAGAAATAAGCTTTTAGAATAGCCAAAAAAGTGTGCGAAAATTCGAACGGCCGTAAAAAGTGCATGCACGGCAGAGTCACTCGAGTGTTTTATACTATAGGTATATTGTTCCAAGTTCTTTGATCGTTATTGTGGACAGTCGAACAATTACCTAGGTACCATATATTTAAAAATAGCTTCCGTTTGGACTAAAATTATTTACTATCGTTTTTACGTATATTATTACTAGCTATATTATACATCCAACTTTTCTCGTGAAAAAATAAAAAAATATCAGTATATCTCGGTTTGAGTGTAAGTACCGAAGTACTTTAGTTGATAGTTTTCAATTTGCACCAAAATAATGATACACCACTGCTGGTAGTCAAAAATAGTGTTTATAATTTTCACAAAAGTGAGTAGGTACCTATATCTAAATGTATTTGATAATTGTGTCGGTATCTTCGTACGGACTATGTCAATAATAATTTTTCGACGTTTGACACCTGCCGTCAGGATCCATCGTACTCGCGTACCTTGCTGTAAAGTCAATACTGACGTAAGTACCATAAAACGGTTTGAATAGGTAACCTAGTGAAATAACCGGCTCATCAGAATTTAAATAAGAATATTCTGTGTCATTCAAGTCCAGAGGCGCTTCTCGTCTGCCTCCAATATTTTAAAAATAGATAAATTGAATATATATTGATATTATAATATATATATATTGATTACCTTCCTGTTTCTAATAAGCTTGGACTGATTTCCTTGGTAGATAGACGTTTGACAGCGAATCTAGTATTTTTGAGTAAGTTAATTAATGGCCATATTGATGCTCCTTCTTTAATCTCCTAAGTTAACTTTAGATTTCCTCTTCCTTTTTCTGGATCGCGTTATCCTTTTGTAATTCCTTTCCATCAAACTAACTATGGTTAGTATAATCCGATTGATCGAATGTTGCGTTTGGCCAATGAGCATCCTACCTTATTTAGTCCTATAATTATATTATCTTTAATATGTGTTTTGTAAATTATTGAAATTATTTTTAATTATTAGTATATTTAACTTTGTAAAATTGTCCTAACGGGCATTAATTAATAATAAATAAATAAATAAATTAGCTTGTTATACCTTAATATTTTATAATCTACTATCGAAACGTGAAGGTAGTAGGTACTATAGGTATTGAAAGAATAATAGATTTAAATGTTGATGAAAATTACAATTCCTATTTATTTTTAGGTACTACCTGTAGTGGAAATTACAAGTGCATTTGAAAAATGTTGGTGTAAATTACACATGTTGTGTATATTTTGGGTAAACTTTGGTGCAAGTCGAACACAGCAACCTCAGTTTACTAGCAAGTCGGCATTGGTATGTACTTCTTGTTATGTGAACTAATTAGTAATTAAATCCGTAGTGTATTGGATATAGCACGTGCGGTTCAAACTGCCGTCTGAATTTTTCCGATATTTCTAAGAACAATCTCTGAAACTTTCGTCAAAATCGTTCTGTAGTTTTGTAGTATATAAGTGATAAACAGACTGAAATAAACAGGATGAAATTATATAAATTATATATCAAAATTCTTACTTCAGACAGTGATAAAAATGTATTGCGGATTTACGTTCAACTTGTTTTTAATTTCCACTAACAAAAACTGATGAGGAACCTTGTATTCATTTTTAAGTTAACACTTATGAAGTATATTTTTGATTATCCATCACCTAGCTATATCTCACCTAGCACCTAGCACTCTAACACAGGTAATCTAATCTCGATCTGATACTGTATAATAATTAATAATAATATGAAAGTACTTACTAGCTCTGTTGGTATACGTATCAGATCTTAATATTATTATTGTATTATAATTTAATTATGCTGAAATAAAAAAATTAAAATAAAATAAAATATTATTAAGTGAAGATTAGAGGTTGGTTGAACTCAGAAATATTGTCACGAACCGAACAATTCAGTGTGATGTCAAACCGAGGCCTGTACCAAACGTACCGAACTGAATTCAGTTATTCAATTATAATTAATTTACTGAAAATATAAGAAATGTGCCTCCCCCAACCCCGTAAAAATGTTCTGGATCCACCACTGTTGGTGATAATACCTAATATTATATTATATAATAGCGTGCCGCAGCGATAGTATTATTCTTAGGGGTCCGTCCTTCGTCTTAGGGTTGTCTTTTTGACGGCAGATAGCACACCGTTATGATAATATATAATATACATGATATATAATGGCAGTCTGTATACGGTTGTGCCGGCGCGTTTTCGTCAAACGGATAAACAGTGTCGTTTAACAACACGCGACGGGCCCGGTACACATAATATTATCAGTGTTCTAATTAAACAGCCTCGTGTGTAAAACGAATAAATCATAACTGCGAGATATGCGCCTCGCACGTAATTACCATAATATTATAGAGCAGTGTTGGTTCGTGTTCTACAACATATGTGCTCGGCGTACGCCCACACCGAGTATATTATATTATTATAATATTATACCTAGCGGGTCGAATTTGTGCAGCGATGAGCAGTGCTGACTCGACGAATTGCGACGAACAAGACGCCGTCGGAACGACGACACGTTATGAAGTTAAAAAATATTATTATTTCAGTCGCCAGATGCAGCTGTGATTATGTTCGCAGGGATGAAGGGGTGCGTTGGAGCATTTATTTATAAAGAAATGCATATATGCGAACCAAATATTTGTTTCATGAGTAAATCGTGGAGACTGGCGAGTATACGATGAATGTGGTGGGTGTCACTGTCCCGTATTTAGTGATTTGGTGCCCTTGGGCTACAGCTATTTTGCAATGCCCCTTTCTTTTTAAACTTTTTTTCAACATTGACACGTCAAAAAAAATATGTTCCCGCTGTCCTGGAAATTCGCTCTATATTACTAAATTATTCTTTATCCGGTATCTACATTAAACCTCACTTCAAAAAAAAAAAATTAACTCTCCCTACAACAAAAAAATCCCATAATTTTCTTTTTATTTCACTTCTTTACAGGGCCGGCGTGAGGGTAAGGTGTCTGAGGCGGTCGCCTAGGGTGCAATTTTCAGGTGGGTGCCACGGTAAAAACCACCGAAAAATTACTAAAAACAGCTAAAATTTATATTTTAATTTCTAACGATTTGTTTATCACCATAGAAACGAATAGTATTATAATATTAATTCAACTTACATGATATAATAATTAATGACAGTATAAAATATCTAGACACTGACAAACCGCCTCCGCTCAGAATCGTTTTTCTTATACAATGATAGAATATCATTGAATTCAAGTTTAATACAATCCATTATACAATGACCCACTTGTAACCTACTGTGCAGCAGAGCGACATCCACTTACCCGCTTTTTTTATTCTTATTATTCGTATTTTTAATTTTAAACGGGCGAGGCTCAAGCTCAATTACATAACTTAGCATTACAATTTGCATTTTCATGTTTTTATTAGAATTTTCTATACATACAAAACTTCTAGAAATATTCTTTATTCTTTTTTAGCTATTAAAAGAAATTTTCAATTATTCTTTTTAGACACAAATTTGGATGTTCTAAAATATACCTAAAACCGATCTATAAGAAGAACCCATTAAAAAAATCATAAAACATAAAAAACGCATTCGAATAATGAAAGAAAATTCCGTGAAAAATTGTGAAAAAACAAACGATTATTTGTACGTCAAAGCTTAAATAATTGAAAACTACAAACGTATTCGAACGGAATCTAATCGCTGCAACTGCAGCAGTAGTCGCTATATCTATATAAATATATCCATAATGGGTAGGTTATCAAGTAATAAGAAGTCAATAATCAATAATGCTGTCATGCTGACATGCTGAATGATCATTTTTTTATGGAAGCATTTATTTTACATTTTAGTGTGTATCTTATTTCTATGAAAAATACTATTGTTTCCGTTTGGAGTTTATTTCAAAAAGAGTAACACGCCATCATATAATTATAAGTGACGTTGGCTAATCGTTGATATCACTTATTTTTCATACATGACCGATATTCAAAACTTAAAACTTCTTTTTTTCCAATTGCGTCCAACATGATAATGCTAAAAAACCCATCTAAGTCACTCTGGAGTTTGTTTAATAGTTTAAGACATGTAAAGTTACATGTGTACCTACCTCGTTGTTATTAAATCAATCGCTCCGCTCAAAATCTAAAATAACAATAAATGGCAGTAATTTATTGAAAATTTGAAAATAACCAAAAATATGAATAATTTAAAAAACGAATTAAATATGGTTGTATATGGAAATTTTCTCCGGTGATCCTGACATTATTGAAATTATTTTAATTTTTTTTTTATTGTATACTATTAACGTTATTAAAATATACATTACGTAAATACTTCGTACTGCCTTGCAAAAAAAATGGCAAAATAAGCAACAATTTGTATTTTAGTAAGTTTACAGTAGATAGTTTAAGTAGACAGTCTACTATAGACTACCTATGATTCAAATATAAATAACTTATATTATGATGTAATTAGTTTGGGGAACGAATTTTAATTTAAATAAATATTTTTATGTGGTTTATAAATACCGGAACGTTTCTAACAGATGAGTATAATGTTTCATTAGATTTTGAGTAAATTAATGCAAATTTTATTATAAATATTTTATAAATAAATACATACATAGTAATATGTTCTGTATTATTGTAGAATGTCAGCATTTATTTTAGTATATAAGATATGAAATCGTGTCAGTGGAACGATACGATAAGGTGTGTACTGTGTGTAGACTATAAAGTAGGTATACCTTTTGACATAAAACGATGACGATTCGATATCTTATCTGGTATTTTCCTAAGTATGTCAGACGTCAGTATAGCATACACATTTTACGATTACGTTATTGATTCCATTTGTGCAATCTTTATTATAATAATTCAAATAAGCCCAAAATATTTGGTCTTATTATGTACAAGAATTTACTAATAAAACTTTTAGAAGTAAAGGACAAGTTTATATTTTCAATCTTGTAAAAAACAGTATTTATTGACCAAAATGGTTAAGTTATCCATCATATAAATAAACTTAAAGAAAATCAAGAGAGAAAATTTGTCTAATCGCTTATCGCAGCTACTTTATATTTTTTTGGAGCTTTCGGTGAAAAATAACACGCCAATGCGCATGTACTTTATTTAACGTAATCAGTTCCAATAATTAATTTTTATATATTTTTAAAAATTTGTTTTTCTCTAGAAATTTCAAGATGAAATTTATTAGGTACCTACCTATAATCTACAAATTATATTATTATACAGGTATTTGTTTATTAATTATTTATAATTATACATTTAATGACATTTTAGATAATAACTGCATATGACGACATAAATATCGTGTCAAAGTGCGAGTGGGACTGGCTCCGTAGACACTTTTTTTTTATCCGTTCCATTGAGCACATAATATGTATTTCTGAGAACGACTCACTGATTCTATATAGTATATATGAATTAAATCATATTGTTTATAGCAATAATCGCAGACTACATTATAGGTATAGAAAAAATAATTTTTTATAATAATACAATTGTCAATTTTAAATGTTGGCAATTTTTACTTTACTATATAGGTAATAATTTATATGCTGTAGCTAAAGCAATATTAATTATTACACACATAAGCAAGTTTGAAAGTGTGTAAGCGATCAACATCCAATCGTCTATCGCACTCGTGTGGCTCAGAAAATTGGTACATAAGATTCCTATACCCGATAATGTCCACTTTGGAGCTAAATTTTTTAATTGTTAATTTTAAAAATGGGGCTCACTGAAAAATAACCAATATTTTTTTTTTGGCTGTATATGACGTATATTGTTGCGAAAAATGAAATAGTTATTACTCATTATATATACTTAATTGGTTGTAATGTTAGGCCTGTATTTTATATTTGATCAAAACCACACAAATTACTGTGTTAAAAATAGCATACATTTATCTGAGTTTTAGATAGCTTAAAATCAGTGACATATTATTTAATTTGTCACGGGCAGCGCCGTCCAGGATCAGCTATATCAGCTATATTATACCTATATATAGTTAATGAATATATATACTACATTATCTGCGAGAGCACGTGCTCACTCACATTTTCTTTTTCGTAATAATCTAACAGATTGCATTTTTCTGCTACAGTTAGGTGTTTTTGTTGGGACGTCATCATAACCACGTACTTCAACTGACATTGGTAACTAATGAAACTAATGAAACATATATTAGTATTAATATAATAAAATACGCAGCGTATTCATAGCGTTATAATAAAGGTTCGATAATATAGGTAGCGGTAACTATAAAATATACTGCCATAAATAATTGGGGCAAACCATGCACTTTACATTTTTTATAATATTTTCTTCTTGTATATTGTTTGTACCGTTATTTAGAGTGTCCGTTATCTATACAGAGGTGTTAATGTATTTTCCCCAAAACATTTGACTAGACCAGGAAAATAATCCCGTTACATAGACGTGACCGTTAATGAAAGTTTTACTGTATATAAAATCAAAAGTCGAAGATAATATAGGCTGGTCACTCACACTAATCATAGTTTATTAGTTATTACTAATGCGGTAACGAAATATTTGCCTAAATATTTCCCATTAAATTATTCATTGCTAATACAGTAAGTCTACCTCTTCTGGCGTTCTGGGTGATCTGATTTGCCGTCTACACCGGCCGTGTGCGCTTAAAGCGTGAACATTGTACAATATAAATGTGATAAACAATTGATAAATTGATTTATTTTAGTATTTAATATTTATAGACCTTTTATTTATTCCGAGGTACTATGAAATTATTTTAATACCTACAACATACTATTTAAGAATTTAATAATTTTATTTATCAAAGTATAATAATCGTATTAATTTGCTAAAAAAATATAAAATACGCTTTGTTACCTTAACGTCATTAAGTGCATCATGTATCAATAAATTAATCTCATGACTTTGGCTACAAATTATTATAGTATGGATTTCTAGCAATGATAAAAATCTACCATTTTTATTTACATTTCCTAATTTATGAATTTTTACAATTGCATTATTTTAGAAATTACGTAAAATATAATATATCGTAGTACAAATATCATTGAGTAGGTATTTATAATATAATCAATAATAATAATATCTAAAAAAAAAAAAATTGTATCAAAATAGTTGTGTTTCAATTTGCCAACCGGACATTACATTACTGACCTAACCTACTATAATTAGGGTATGTTTTATTCTTAATATGTAATCCTTTTCAATTTATAAATTCTATTTTAAAGTAGGTAGTCGCATAATAATTATATAATATGCTTATGATTTTTTTTTTAATGTAGGATTTTTGAAAAATATTTAACTCATTTTAAGGCATATAGCTGGTATATAATTCTATATTTTGGCTTTTCAATAACGAATATTTTATGAATAGTCATTAACATCAGAGCTCTTTGCTTATATTATTCATACGACAGTGGTTACGTAAATCGATGTTTGATAATTTAAAAAAAAATATTTGCGTTATCAAATCGCATATTGTTTAGTAGGTTGTTCAATTTTATTTTTAAAAATGTAATCTAGATTTACGATAACAATATTTGGCGACAGGTAGTCAATGTTCCTACTTGTGAGATAATGATCGGTAAACATTTCGCACAGATTATGATATATTTATTGTATTATGTTGTAATACGCAGGTATGTGAAATTGAGTTTAAAAATTGCCCAATAGTTACGCCCGTACAAAATAATATGATTATATTACTAATGTATATCAGCCGATGCAGTTCATATTATACGAGAGAATATTATAATAACATATACGTTAATTCAAATATAACATATTATAGTGGCGTATATTATATAGATATACATAAGTACTTGTATTGAACACACACACACACACTTGTCTATCCGTAGAGAAATTCACGCGGATGACACCCGACACGTCGGCGGCGTACGCGCAGCTCGTTAAGCGCGTGCGGCAAGAATATAAGAGCAGCCCTTTTGACGGCGGTCGGAGGAGGCGGTGGACGCGGCGCAGGGTCACGCTAGGATACAACATAATATTATATATTATATTTTAACGGTCCTGTGTGCGTGTATATATTATGTATACATTATACAGAGTGATAAGCATGCTGGTCTCCATTTGTTTACTTTAACAATTAATTTTTTTTTTAAATTTTTGAATTTACTTTAACACCGTATTTTTGAATTGTTGAAATTTTTTTGTCGTGTTCAGGCATGTACTATGGCTATACAAACTTCTGTGTTTCAAATGACAACCCCCTTTTTTTACTGTAAATTAATTAGTGGAAAATATTTTAAAAATGTTGATGTACCTAAGCTATATACCTAACTATAACCTACCTAACTCAAAATTCAAACTTGTACTTAGTTTTTCAGTTATTAAAACGATTATAGGACAATAGTGTTTAAAGATGGTTTTACAAAAATATAAAATATATGTTTAATATTGGATCTATAATTTATTTTACTTAGACCATTTTTACGAATAACAAATATTATTAAATTAATATATTTACTAAAATGTCTCCCAAAGCCATGAACCTATTAATATATTATACTATTAGTACTCAAAGTTAAATAACTCCAAAATTATTCATTCAAATTTTTATTTTGATACTTCAATTTTTCCAGAAAAATTATCCTCTAATTAATTTACAGAAAAAATTTGTTCGCTATTGAAAAACAAACGTTTTTATCTCTGTCACAAAACACTCCTATCAAGTATAGGTAATGCAAAAAAATATCATGCAATTGAAAATACGGTATTTGAATATACTTGAAAATGTGAAAAGTCATATTTCTACGTACTGCAAAATCGAAGAAAAAACGTTTGCTTGGTGAATCACTCTGTATAGACCGTATTCGCCGCCAACGACGTGACGACGACTCTTCCGTCGTCGTCTCGGCAGACGAACACATATCGCTCGGCGAGTCCCGGTCGCGTGCTCCTTCATAATATTGTCTATAGGTACTTATATATTAATATCGTATTATTAATAATTATAATAATAATATGTCTTTGTAGGTAGTTGTCGCACGAGAGGTGTGTGTCGCACACGTATATGCAGTTATACGACGGTTTTGACGGGCGTTCGTCATCGACGCGTCGGGGCCGTTTGTTGGATCCATTCCACTCCGAACACAATAATAATAATAATGATTATAAGTATATAATATCTATTGTGAAACGAAAACCGAAATCGTGGTGGTGAACAACACGCCATAAGAAGACCGGTGACGGAGACGGCAAAACTTCCGCGGCCGAGAACAAAAAGATTTGTGAATAATAATATAATACATTGTATATTATGATATGCCAAGGCGGAAAAAAAACAAGTATAAAAATATCACAAAAAGACTTTGAAAACGTTTATTAATAACGCATTACATATTGTTTTACTGTTTATAACTAGCCAATCATGCACGGTGTGACGTCGCACGTGACAAATTATATAATGAAAGTTGATTTATCCTACTTAAACTCCTTCATTTATGAAAACTACACATATTTTTAACACATTCAATGAGGGGTTTTGACCAAGTATAAAATACTTGTCTAATATTACCTGTGAAACAAATTTCAGAACTACGAGTGTGATAGACTTGGCTGTGAACCGGTTACATAATATACACTATTCCACACACACACATTGTCTGTTATAAATAATATTATGATAATATGTAGCCATGTAGGTATATGCGAGATCTACAAGACCAGCATAAACGTCCTATATACACCGCCGCCAAAATAGGAAACGATTTTTCCGGTGCAACTCAGTTATTATGCATCAGCAATCAACTGATATCATATCGCATTCGGCAATTAAATATTTATTGAACAGTCAAGTATTGTTGTGAACGTTATAATTATTAGGTTTTATTATTATTAGTGTGTCGAATAGGTACGTATAAAAAAAATATTAACAAGTTAGGAAAGCTGGCAGGACAAAAATCAGCCTCAAGATCAATGATCACTTTTTCTAGCGATCACTATTTCACTTTCACACTTGTGGCGCAGGTATATGTTTCTCTTCATGAGCATCTAATAAGTAATAAGCAGTGTCGCCTCAAAAATGAAACCTCACTCTTCTCACTTACAGCTTCAGTTTCAAAAAAAAAATGTTAGACACTAGACACACATACAAACGACACAACCGACAGATATACCTCCGACTGCCGAGTAATTAACGTTTTGTCGTATTGAGGGTTGATCTGACCAGTGAACAAACATTGGTTAAATTAGGTCAGTTAAATCAATATTTAAAATTATAATGTAAGTTACAAGTTAAAGTTAATTTTCTTTCATTTTAACATGAAAAAGTTAGTAAAATATAAAAAAACAAGTAACTTAACTTCCATCAAAATCAATTTATAACTTTATTTTTAACTTAAAATATTATCCATACTAATAAGCATAATGAGTATTTTTTTTTTAAAATAAATACCTAAACAAAATAAATATATAATATAGTAATAATTAATAGAAAAAATAACAAAAAGATAATGAAATGGTAGAGCTGATAATAACAGAAGTTATTATATGATATGTATGTACCTATATAAAGTTTGATTTATGTACATTACTTTAGTCCCCAATGAAAGTGCAGATACAACACTTAAAAAGTTTAAAATTTAATATTTACAATACAAATAACATTACCTATTAATAATTTTCCATTTTTTTTTTTATATATAAAAACAATAATTAATACAAAACAAAATATATGTTTTAAATCTGTGGGGTTCTTATTAGGAAAAAAATTAACTTAACGTGACTATACAATTAGTTGACTGATATACTATAGCTTAGTTAAAAGTAACTTTTAAACATAACTTTCAATTTTAAAATTTTTTTTGTTGAAATAAATGTTATTCCTTGATCGAAAAGATTGACAATTTAATGCTAGTTACCTCATACGCTGTTGTTCTTACAGCATTAAAAAAATATCGAAAATACATACTCATACATTTTTTTTATATACATTTGAAATTCAAATGGTAAAATTAGATATTTAAAATTATTATATTATTGTGTTTAGATTATAATATAACTATAAGTACCAATGAAATATTAAGTATATTTAGATACCTTCGATTTATATTTTTTGAATTTCAACAAAATTGATTAAAATTAGTTCAAATATTTTGAACATTTTATCAAGTATAGAAAATAATAAATATTTTCTTATTTTTAAAAGTTTCTAGTATCTACGATTAACAATTTTTTTGAATCACAAATCATATTAACTAAAATCGTTATTTTTTGTTTAAATATAAATTTTTTAAAACATTTGAAAAACAAAAATAAAAATCGGTACATGTTTTAAATACTATAATATATAAGTAATTTTTGAGGAACCTTGTATTAAATTGTCATATTATTTAACCGAGAAACAACATTTTTCGTTTTTCCCAATTATTAAAAAAAGTACTAAGCATTTTCTACTTTTTCTCTATTATTGAAAAAACCATATTATTAGGTACTCTCTTTGTTTAAAATGTAAAATAGGAAGAGACCGAAGAGTATATATACCGTATAACCTGAGAACAATAGTATTTACTCACTTTTATAATATTATGATCCAAATCTAAACAATGTTATGTCTATAATCTAGAAAACATATACTTACCAAA
Organism: Macrosiphum euphorbiae; assembly: GCA_949089665.1. Taxonomy (NCBI): domain Eukaryota; kingdom Metazoa; phylum Arthropoda; class Insecta; order Hemiptera; family Aphididae; genus Macrosiphum; species Macrosiphum euphorbiae. The sequence continues at coordinate 44,081,770 of CARXXK010000002.1, read as the reverse complement.
ACAATTAGATTCCTCGTCAATAACATAATATATTTATTTTTATTTGTTCAATTATTACTCATTGTTTTTAAGGCGTTTAGTTTTGTTATTATTTTTTATTGAAGTTATTTGTTACTACCTTGTTTATGAAATATCATATAATATTGACAATAAAACCATGATTAATATCACAATTTTCACTCACGAGTATGTAATTTCTAACACAATAATTGAGTGTACAATTAATTAAAGAATATTTCAATTGTATATAATATAAAATTCAATAATCGACAAACTCATGTTTAGACGTTCGGATGCCAGAACATCAGGTTCATAACAATAATCAACAGAGCAAGAGACGTCTACAGCATCTCAGCTAGGAATAAAATAAATAATTTTGATTTTGAGTTAGGTAACAACAAATATTCATACATTAATATTATGTTAATTATATACATTTATAAGTATCAAATTATTTGCATAGCTTAATTCTTCACAAGAAGTTTGAAAAAAATTCGGCTCAGTCCACATAATGAAATCACGAGTGTAAAAAATACAAGATATAGATATATAATTGGGTAGTGCAGTGATGGGCGACGGGGTTTTTTTTGCTAAGCGATGATAAATCATTGCTTTCGAAACACGATGCTGAGCGGAACATGGTTTAATGTAGCGTGTTTAATAAGGTGTTTGTATAGGATGCCAAATGGAAATGTTAACTGCTCGTAAACAAAAACAGCGACGGGTAATTATTATTTTCAAGTATAGACGACTACTATATTATTATTGTCTATTGAGTAGAATACCTATATTAAAATAATTTAAGTTTATTATAATATGTTCCTCAGCCCCACACATTTAACATTCAGAAAATTTTTTTTGCAAGTATTACTAGCAGGCAAGTTAAATATTATAGTTATTTTAACATTAAAAGCTGCCTAGATTTGTCTGGGCAAACAAATCCAAACAAAAGTTTTATACATGTTCATTATCTTAAAATTCTAATTATTACGTTCAAATTATTTTATATTAAAAATGCTTTTGCATAATATATTATGATTAAACATTACAATAGGTACATAGTGCATACCTAATATTATATGGTATAGCATCCATTTATATTTTTACAACAGTAGGCAGTAGCACATATACTGTATGTGTACTATGTTAAAACTTAAATTTGTATTCAATAATGAATCCATCGCATACAAAAAAAACGAGCTATCAGCTTATATTTATGAGGATATTTAATTAGGTATACATAATAAAAAAAAATTTAGAATAATATTCAATAAATAATTGATATAATTAATATAATTATACTTAAGTAATTAATATATTGCTATTACCTAATACCTAGACATTTATTTGTCTATTATTAGTAAGGCGAGTTGGACTGATGTAAGAACAGAACTCCTATTTTTACCAGCAGGTGTTAAAAACTAAAAAGAAATTTTCTAAAATATAAAAACTCACTTCAACCAGAATCCAGCACGGTCACATGGAAATGTTAATAGTTATTAATAATAATAACTATATTCATTTATTATAATTAATTTTTATTTGAACTAATACAATATTATTACACGAATTTTTTATTTTTTTATTTTTTCGATTTATTTTTTTTTGATTTGTTTCTTTTCTTTAATTTTTTTCCGAATAGTTTCCTTAGATATTTGTAACGGCCCAAAAATCTCCTCACCATTGTACCTCTCCAGAACGCTTGTATCCTAGTGGCCATCATATTAATGAGAGCTTCGTACCTCATGCGCTCCTCATATTTTTGTTTACGTTCTTCGAATTCATCTATTGTGATTTGCATCCAGTCGCGAATTTCTTGTAAACTTTTTATCTTGTCGTCTTCTTGTTCTTCTTCACTTTCTAGAGTCAACGTGTCTACGTCGATAGCGCCCACTTGTATATCATACATTCGTTCCCAGTTTTCTATAACCATGGTTATTTTTGCTATTAATTCGGGGAATGTAACATTTCTCGCTATAGCTGTGCTATCGTGTAGATCTATCGGCTGACGGAGACGGTTTGCCTCTTCTTTTAATAATTCGTCATTCTCGTTCAAACATTGAATTTCCCACGACTGTATATAATCGGCTTCTAAATCTATTAGTTTATTGATTTTCTCTAATTGTATGTCTAAATTGCTTATATCAGATTGAATGCGCCATTTATCCGTCTAAAACATATAGGTACCACGAAATATAATATACCTACTATAACTATAAAAGTACATTTTTTTTTCATTGGATAATAAATCATCTTGGGGCACGTGCAAGTACCTACATAAAGTTTCCGTGCTCCTCATTTTGTCCTATCGACTTAAAATTACCACCAAATAATTTCAAGTCTTTCATATATAACTGCAAATTGAGTTTTGATATTTCATTATTGTTTCAAGTACTCACGAATAACATTATTCAATCACAACAAAATAACTAAAATAGTTATTCTAGTTTTTTTAATATGTAATTTCGTCCAAATTTGAATTTAAAATGTCTGTAAAAATAACTGTGTTCATATATTTTTTAGATTTTTTGGTTGCAGTATGAACTATTTATGAGAACCTTTGTTTTAAATTTGCGATCCTTAGGTATAAAAACTGAACATTTTATAATTTATTAATTACAATGATTGATAATTTTCGAGATTTTGATAAATTTTGTCAAAATTCGATCTTAAAATGCTTATAAAAAAAAACTGTGCCTATGTATTTTTAATATTTTTCAACTGATATTGTAACAATATATCAGGAGCATTATATTAAATTTTTACACTTTTTGGCATTCAGTGAAATTGTCATGTATCTACAGTTATTCGTTTTTGAATTACAACAAAATAAGGAAATCGCTACATGAGAAATCGAGTCAATATCCAATGTTGTAAAAATTTGAATTTCAAACGCTCATAAAAATTTAATTTAACTTTCTTATAGACATTTTTTTTTTTTGATAAAGGTAGATAATCTTATAAGGAATCTTGTATTATATTTTCAAATATTAGATTTAAAAAGAAAAATTTTTACGAATTCTTAACTCAAAATAATTTTCTAATTTTAGTGATTTTTCCATATTTTGTCAATTTTTGAACTTTAAATGCTTATAAAAAAAAATTGGGACTAAGGATTTTTAATATTTTTCATCTGCCTTTGAAACAATATACTAGGAGCCTTCTATTAAATTTTCAAGCTTTCGCAACCAACAAATAAAATTTTATTGATTATTTTAAAAAAAAAACTAAAAAAAAAATGGAAAATGAAAATGTCCCTAAACAGTTCAAAATAAACCAAAATATTTTGAAAATGTTATCGTGTATATAAAATGCAAATATAAACAACCAGTTAAAATTTCATGTATATACGTTCATTTCTTTCCAAAAACCAAAACCGATTTTGCGTAAAAATTCTCGTTTTTCCTTAATTTTTATGTTGTTTTTCCCGGCGCTTGTGAAAACTACTGGGAAATTTTTACTTTTGACCCCCCAAAATACCAACTAGATTCACTTTTCTATCAGAAAAGATACTGTTGAAGAAAATCCAAGCACTTTTACTGTCCTAAATCGTGATGACAGATACAAAAAAAAAATAAATAAATAAATAAAAAACACACATCATTGTAAAATCAATACATTCATCGTTTCACTCAGAATCTAAAACATAATATGAGAAATCTTATATTCAAACTTCAAGCCTTAAATGTTGAAATTAAAATTGTATACAATTATTATTAACATTTTAACTACAGAAAAATTCAGATATTTTCGTGATTTTGACGAATTTTGCAAACATTTAACTTTGAACATTTCTTAAAAAAAAAGAAGTCAATTGTGGTTAAATAATCGCTCTGCTGTACAGTAGGTTAGAACAAGTGAGTCACTGTAATGAATGGTGTTGAATTTGAATTCAATGATCTAATATCATATTGTATACAAAAAACGATTTTGAGCGAAGAATCAGTCAATTCAGTCAGTCTATGATATATTATTAGGTAAGTATATTTGATGATATTATTATGAATAAAGAAATTTATTTACCTATTAAAATGTTCACGCTTTTTGACCTGACAAGAGTACAAGACCAACAGACAGTTTTCGCTTAGAATTGTTTTTCGTATACGGTATCCCTACACTGATTTTATATAATTTAATTTAAATGTAGCACCATCCATTACAGTGACCCACTTGTAACCTACTTTACAGCAAGGTACAAACAGCCCCAACATTTCAAAAATGTATTTTTTTTATTTAGGTTATATTTGTTACCAGACAGCACTTATAAAAATATAGGTATTATATACAATAATAACGGTCGGAAGTTCAGAGTTACGACTTATGAGACTTCCGAGTGAAAGTACTTCGTCAAAATTGTTATTTATTGGGGAGGGGGGGGGGATATTGGGTATTCATGTTAAAATACTAGTGGTTAGGAGAGTTTAAAACACGTATACTTACAATAATATTAATTTATATTTTAAATTTTAAATAATTACGTTATAATGTTTCTTCCTTTCTTTTATCGTGACCCGCAAAACGCTCAACGAGTTCTGGTTGTACGCCAAATCCGCTTTTAGCTGTCGTTCTTCGCTCACCGCCCTCAGCATCGTGTTATTTACCAGGCGAAGCTTGTCGTACGTCCCACTCGACCACAGCTCCTGGACTGTCAGCTGGAGAGTGTCCCGCACGAACGCCAGCAACTTGGTAACCTTACCGCGGTCCGACGTGGTATCTGGCTTCTCGTCGTCAGTGGTGGTTGAGGGTGGATGACCGTTTAAGTCACGCAGCGTTCCCGTCCCGTCCATCGCGTCCATCAAGCCGATACGGTCGACCCATATGCCCAACACGCACGCCACCCCGAAAGCTTCGTAGACGGTCAACTCTGACGTTCCGATGAACCGTGATAAGACAAACGGGTCATTATCGTCGTGGCTGTAGTCGGGGGACGGCATTTTCCGAGGACTAGTTCCACCGTGTTCATAATCTGAAACACTGTCGACGGTGTGAAACGGTCACGTCTAGTATTGTCACTACATTTTTTCTAACTATTCATTTACTGTTACTGAATTATAAAATATGTACATCGTGTATAGGGGAGGACAGGGTATAGTTGGCTTACTTTGTATGATTAAATTTAAATTTTTTTGAGTTTTGTGACATAAAATAAAAACAAAATATAACAAAAATATCACTAATTAGATATCAGTAATTTGCAAGAAAAATAATCAATCGACGTGGTGGGGCAAGTTCATTGACGTACAAAATATATTATATTAACTTATATTGAACTTTATATTGAAAATATGAAAATATATATTATTCAATATTGACGGCTTTCGTAAAATAATTTCATGTTAATCTGAATTAACCGGAACCTCTAAAAACCCTTAAAAAATCAAACACCCGAAACTCATATAACCCGAATGGTTCTGTTTTCAAAACACCCGAATTAACCAAAACCCGAATTATTTTATTTTTTAAAATCTTCATGTGATATATGGTTTTGTATGTATTTCTTGGGGTGAGTTCGATTCTGTGGTTATTTGTTTTATAATAATAAATTAACAGGAACAATTTTACAATCAATCATAGGTAAATTGAATAATTATTTTCTTGAAAATAAATACCAATACAATTAATTGATTCTGAATAAGCCAAATGGCCTAATACTAAATTATTTCTTATACCTACCTTAATATATATATAATGTATTACTTTATTAGTATCTAAATGAATCCAAATATAGCCAATAGTGATATAAAATGTAGGCATGGTCTCAACAAAACTGAACAACGTATTGACCAAAATACCAAATACTAATGACTAATGAGTAATAATACCTATAGTTAATACCTTTAAATAAATAAAAAATATGCTTTTCTCACCCTAGATCTGGCCTTTAAAGTTTAAACCTTTTATAAATCCCAAGCACACCCTACTTTGGTCAATATCATATAATAATATTATAATAGTCAAGGTAAATTTCATATAAAAATGTGCGTTTATCCTCCTCACGACTCGCATTCCAGTTTCTTCTCCTCATGTGCATTTTCGTCTACTTCAGCATGGTCGCCATGGGCATCCCCATAGTCATCATCATCGTCATCGTCGTCGTCGTCGTCGTCGTCATAACCGGGTATGGGAGTTTCCTTAACCGTTTCCCGGTGATAATCAGTTATCGGCACGGCGTTGTCGTCAAGTATGTCTGCCGTCCACGTGGTCGGCTCCACTCCATGTTGCGATTCTTTATCGCCATCCTTGGCCACCTCTAGATCTTTGGCGGTGGTTACGTCCACGGTGGGGTTTACATAATCGGTGTCCTTGGTGGGTTCATTCGTCTCCAACGCACTCAGGGCTGCAGTCCCGTCGGCCAGCGGTGGCCTAATATCGTCGGCCGATGGCATTTCGTATTTATTCTCGTCAATGTAGTTTTCGAATTTCTTCGCAACAACTTTCTCAGGTTTAAGGTGCACTTCAAACAACTTTTTCCGAAATCTCTGAAATTCCTTTTGAGTTCTGAGAATTTCCGAGTCCCGATTCATCTGAAACTCCATCTTATATGTACGTCTTCCGCGATAGAGTAGGTAGTTCTAGAAATATTCCCAAATATTATTATATGTTATAATATTAACGTATATTAAGTATAATATATAGTATACAGCTCGTGAGGATGGTTGCCATAGCGTTATTTCACAGATTATAAAAATAGTAATAAAAAGTGAAATATCCTGAAGATATACATAAATATAATATGTATAGTGGCAAATACTAAAGTAGATTGGCTTACGTCTTGGTGATATGTAGGAGGTATCTATAGTTCTGATGAGATATGACACCGATAAAACGGACCTTTAGTTTCCTTATATCTAACAGTTATAATGTTTAAATTTACATTAGACTGATAAGAAATGTGGATAACAAAATAATAATAAATAAAATAATGAATAGTTATAATAATGAATAGGTGTTGCTTAGGTACGTGAAAAAATCAACAAATTATCATATCAATATCACAATATTTGTAAGTTTTTTACTGTTGTATTACCAAACACATCGAACACTGCATGCATAGGCGCAATTGGGGGGGGGCTTAGCTCCCCCAGTTTTTATACGATTTTACTTGAAGCTTATTAAAATTATTATAAAAATTTCAAGTATCTAGGATTATTCGTTTTTAAATTACGACAAAATATCAAAAATTGATAGATGAAAATTCTTTAATTTACTGATAAAAATTGAAAATTGAATGTTGTACACATTTTAGATTCAAACACTCATAAAAAATGTATGTTACTTTCCAGTAAACTATTTTTTTGTTTAAGATAGTACCAATTGTGAGGAGTCTTTTATCAACATTTATAATGTTAGCTATGAAAGTTAAAAACTTATATACATTTTTAACTGAAAATTTAAAAAAAAATTTGAAGAATTCTAAATTCTAATATTTGATATACCTATAATCATTACAAACAATAATTTGTGTTTCTGTTAAAAACAAAGAAATAAAAAAAAATATTAAGTACCTAAAGCTAAAAAAACTATTTTTTTCATATGATTTTTCAATTTTTGATGTTTTTGAACTGGGGGTGCTGAATCACCCCCAAGCACCCCCCTAGTTGCGCCTATGATGTATGGGACAAGAATGATTTAGTTATTTATCTATTTTATGTATAGAAAGAGACATTGCTAATTTAATCGACACTCAGCTCATTTTTGATAAATTTTCACAAAATGATAGGCGTGTTACTTTAATATAAAATAGGTAATGATACTATTAATATGTTATGTGTTATGGGTTTGTACTTATGTAATTTATTATAATGATATCCTCATGGGGATATCCTCAGGGGTAGAACATTTTTTGATTACACATGACACTTGTAAATATTTTTAGCCCCCTCAGATTTTGGACCCTAGTTGCGCCTATGACTGCATGTATACCTATCAACAACTTCTTTAATATGTGTAGTGTGTACATATATTATGTACAATGTACACCTACTTAAAACTTCTAGGGCCAACAACTAAGTCATACTAAAGCCATGAATAAATTATAAGTTTACCATGTTTACGTTGTATTTAAGCTTTTAAAATAAGTCCCACGTCCGTATATATTGCCTCCGCTTACATAGTACCTACATGCTAAAAACACTAAAATATTAAATAATCATACGGGTTGACATGTTTAAAACAAATATTTAAAACGTGATTTAAATTAATAAAAAAGAAATTGTTTATTGTTAGGTATAAACGTTTAAAAGATTTGTTTTTAACAGCAAAAAATACTTTTTTTTTAAATAAATAAATAAAAACTTATGCAATTAATTTTGTCATCAAGCGAATTGATTTTATAAAATCATTGGTATGGAAGGAAAATGGTTAAACATTGAACATTATGTCAATGTGTCATAATATACTATTAGCATAGGGCGTCATGCGTTTGGGCGAAATACAACAGTAAAAAACTTACAAATATTGTGATATTGATATGATAATTTGTTGATTTTTTCACGTACCTAAGCAACACCTATTCATTATTATAACTATTCATTATTTTATTTATTATTATTTTGTTATCCACATTTCTTATCAGTCTAATGTAAATTTAAACATTATAACTGTTAGATATAAGGAAACTAAAGGTCCGTTTTATCGGTGTCATATCTCATCAGAACTATAGATACCTCCTACATATCACCAAGACGTAAGCCAATCTACTTTAGTATTTGCCACTATACATATTATATTTATGTATATCTTCAGGATATTTCACTTTTTATTACTATTTTTATAATCTGTGAAATAACGCTATGGCAACCATCCTCACGAGCTGTATACTATATATTATACTTAATATACGTTAATATTATAACATATAATAATATTTGGGAATATTTCTAGAACTACCTACTCTATCGCGGAAGACGTACATATAAGATGGAGTTTCAGATGAATCGGGACTCGGAAATTCTCAGAACTCAAAAGGAATTTCAGAGATTTCGGAAAAAGTTGTTTGAAGTGCACCTTAAACCTGAGAAAGTTGTTGCGAAGAAATTCGAAAACTACATTGACGAGAATAAATACGAAATGCCATCGGCCGACGATATTAGGCCACCGCTGGCCGACGGGACTGCAGCCCTGAGTGCGTTGGAGACGAATGAACCCACCAAGGACACCGATTATGTAAACCCCACCGTGGACGTAACCACCGCCAAAGATCTAGAGGTGGCCAAGGATGGCGATAAAGAATCGCAACATGGAGTGGAGCCGACCACGTGGACGGCAGACATACTTGACGACAACGCCGTGCCGATAACTGATTATCACCGGGAAACGGTTAAGGAAACTCCCATACCCGGTTATGACGACGACGACGACGACGACGATGACGATGATGATGACTATGGGGATGCCCATGGCGACCATGCTGAAGTAGACGAAAATGCACATGAGGAGAAGAAACTGGAATGCGAGTCGTGAGGAGGATAAACGCACATTTTTATATGAAATTTACCTTGACTATTATAATATTATTATATGATATTGACCAAAGTAGGGTGTGCTTGGGATTTATAAAAGGTTTAAACTTTAAAGGCCAGATCTAGGGTGAGAAAAGCATATTTTTTATTTATTTAAAGGTATTAACTATAGGTATTATTACTCATTAGTCATTAGTATTTGGTATTTTGGTCAATACGTTGTTCAGTTTTGTTGAGACCATGTCTACATTTTATATCACTATTGGCTATATTTGGATTCATTTAGATACTAATAAAGTAATACATTATATAATATATAAGGTAGGTATAAGAAATAATTTAGTATTAGGCCATTTGGCTTATTCAGAATCAATTAATTGTATTGGTATTTATTTTCAAGAAAATAATTATTAAATTTACCTATGATTGATTGTAAAATTGTTCCTGTTAATTTATTATTATAAAACAAATAACCACAGAATCGAACTCACCCCAAGAAATACATACAAAACCATATTTCACATGAAGATTGTAAAAAATAAAATAATTCGGGTTTTGGTTAATTCGGGTGTTTTGAAAACAGAACCATTCGGGTTATATGAGTTTCGGTTAGGTTAGGTTAGGTTAGCTTAGCCAACGTTTATTATACATTCAATGAAATACAATTTATGAATAATATTTTGACACCTATGTTCTTTGTCCTCTAAGGGCGCACATCTAAATTAATTTGACATGTTGAGAAAAAAAATACATTGTTGGCTGAAGGCCTGCTGTCTGCGTTTGTAGAATTCTCGACCCGGCTTCGCTGCCCGCCAGTCTTGTCTTCTCGTTCTGTCGTTTTCTCGGCCCGGCTTGATAGCCAACCTTCATCTACTCTCGTACCTCACGTCTTCTCCTTCCGATGTTGTGGAGTGCGTGGTCTACTCGTTTTCCTAGTTTTCCTTCTGCCCGTTGTTTTCTGTTTCCTCCGTCTGATGTTCGTGCTGCGTACTGCTCGGTTCGTCGGTTGCACGCGGTTGACCGACCCGAGAGCCCTTCCCGATCAATCGTGCTGTGGGTGTCTTACTAATGCCCCGGAGCTCGCAGCCTTCAGTCTGTTGTCGGTGGTTGGAGTGCGATGTTGGCCCTCTCTGGTCACTGGTGTTGACCCGCTGGTGTTCGGTTTTAATGTTTTATACAGTTTGCCTTCTGTGCCTCCCCCGTTGGCCGGAACCGGAATTCCGTTTCCAGTCGGCACCACGTGGAGGTGGGGGTAGGACTCTGCCAACCACTAAAATTGTGAACCTACCTAGTTACAACTTACAAGATTAGATACTGGTTTATTAGTTGTACGCTGAAACACGATTTCCCCCGTCCCACCATTTCACCTGTTGCAAAAAACACAACACGATTGCGCTCCGTGGAATATAGGTCTTGTCCTTCTGACAATTTTCCAATACATTATTTAAAAATACAGTCGGAGTTTTAAACTCAAAGTTGAAGTTCAAAGTTCGACTGTATTAAATATTAATACATGGCGTTCAACTTTTAAATGTATATCTTTTATTCAAAGTAAAATACACATTTTAACAAGATACTTTTTAATTGTAATTACATTACTAGATAATTACGTAACTAATAACTGAATTTCTTCATTTGGAATTGTCCACATCACATTAAGAAATAGACTAGGTGTGGAAAAATCCTCGAAACTAGTTTCCGTTCTTTAAATTATTAAACCCAAAACAATAATTGCCATTTTATTATTTTAATTTTAAAATGCTCTTACTTTTTACCTAAAACTAATAAGTTTTTACAATATTATCTAAGACTGTTTAGAAATGTTATAGGTACTTTCAGTGGCGCACACTGGAGGGTTCAAGGGTAGCATATGTTATAGGTATCTATTTTGCGAATTGATTTTTAGTTATATATTATAATTTATTAAAAAAAGCTATTCTTTCTACAATTAGACAATATTTATGCGTTTAGACAATTTGTGATACACATATGGTGATAATCAGTTATAACTAACGCTGTAAATGAACAATTGTTTTGCGATTACATAATTCGATATATTGGAACCCTCTTTAGTATTCATATTAAATAATACAGTTATCGCAGTGTATCATCAAATTACACTCACTCCGGCATTATAATAATAATAATATTATTGTGTATAATTATTATACACATCGCAAGAATGTCAAATGGTTATGAATCTGATGCCTCGTCTAGCTAGCCTACACCACAACCGTGTTTCAATATTACATTATTACCCGTACAATTTATATAAGTATGATTATATTAAATAGTAATAATAATAATAATCGCATCAATCAATAATTGGAAATTGGAATGCAGCTGTAATGTTCAATACTACAATACATAGGTATATAACACGTCAACAAGTTACACTTATACCTATACACATTACACATTGTTTACAAAGCATACCTAATTAATAATAATATAATATTAAGAGGACGACGTATCACACACTTACGACATACCAAATTTTGGTTATCAGTTTCAATAGTGTGCTGTTAGTTTTGATATTAGAGTGACTTGACATTATAAAATGTAATGGTAATTTTAGGGTATTATCTAGGCTTTAATTGATATTATAATTTTTAAATAAGTTATGGCCATTTTGAAACTGTACATACCTATACTTACTTACAACTTAAATATACATTCATTTTCCGAGTGAAAATATTGAAATGACGTTTTTGCTCAACATTATATATAATCTGCTTGAAAGCTTGATGCTTTTAAACTGTGAAAAAGACGTAAAAGTATAGACTACGAAAATTAAATTATAGGAAAATCATCAAAAGTATTATAATAATTCATTGATTTTCAAGTGATTTGTAGATTTGTTCTTCAGTTTCTTAATAAGTAAATTAGTAAATAACTCATGCAATAATAAGTTATATTTTTATTTAGGATGAAAAATATAGTTTTTATTTTCTATAGTATGTCTGGCAAGTGGTAATTAATAATAAATAGGTAGACAAACCATTAAAAAATATAATATCTTAATTAAAATATATTACTTGTATAAAATTGAATTTTAAATTCAGTTGGAATAGGTAAAAAAAAGAAACACTAAAATATCTACAAATTTTAACAAAAAATATTTCCACGCCAAATCTATATAATTATAATGCACCTACAATATTATTATTTAAGGGGATTTGAAGCGACGATTTTCTGCCTTCCTCTCGTGGAACATAACCTATAAAAGTGTTATAGGAGCGTTTCCATTCCAACGTACTAACTGATCTAGTAAAGCGATAAGAATTCTGAAAACAAATTTGAATTTGACTCAAGTTCTACTTGAAAACGACTTTTGATTTTAACTTCTTCAAAATTTGATATATTCCATTTTTTATAAAGACTTTTTTAGAATTTATGTGGATAAAATCAAAAATGTTGGAAATTCAATCCCAAGTAGTCTTGATTAAAACTGAAAATCTGTTTTTTTTTTAATATATTATCCCTTCACTATATCAACCGGTACGTTTGAATTAAAACACGTCTGAATTCGTATATTCTGCGTATCAGGGTTTTTTTTAAATATTTTTTTCTTACTACAAACTTATTTATTTATAATTAAATTGTTCATATTATGTTATAGAACTCTGTATCACCACCTCAAGCATATGCTTAAAGATGGTAGATATTTAATTTTGTTTTAAAAAAAAAAATAATATAATAATGAATAAAAACAATTAAAATTAACAATTAATAGTTTTTTTTATTTTGAAGTATACTCAATTATTGTTTTATAATATACAATAAAATATATCATCCTGAAATTTGTTTTTTGCACTGCACAAAGTAACACTTTTCACTGCACAAAATGTGTCTCACTGCACACTAATGCGTATGTTAGATGAAGACAGAAAATCAACACTTCTAATCCCTTGATAGAATATGCGCAACAGTTTAAACTCTATAAAGTTGATCGTTATAGATTAATATATTCACATTCAGCTTCGGTTTCCAAAATATAATTTACTCATTCCAGAAATACCCACTGGTTGTAAAACTGCGATTCATCTGCACCTATAATCTATATTGTTATATTGAATTACAGGTAGGTAGGTACCAATTCTCAAAAAGTCAAAACACAATATTTAGTACTCGGCAATTCGCGTTTAGTTTTTGCGGTTTACTATAACGGTATTTCGACGAGGTATGAGCACATTTTATCATAATAATAATATGTTATAGTCTCTTATATTTTCGGTCCGACGATGTATATAGTGAATACAGAATAATGAATGAATATAGGTGCTGTATATAGTTATAAAATATTATGAAAACCCGGTAGCTACATAATATAAACTTATACACGGTTCAACGATAAGAATGCACACGATCGTTGTTGTTGTGGCATTTATAATATTATAATGTGCAGTAATAATATTCGCACGGACGAATGAGCCTTTACACCGCGATGTCAAGTTGATATAATAATAATAAATTCAAGTGCGAATTTACGATTCTTTTTCCGCGGCTAGTGCCAATAATACAATAGCGTCCTTTGGTTTGGCACACGGCGAACATAATACATTATATTATTATTATTATATAGGCGTGTGTGTGTGTATAGTGTATTACTGTATAGGTAGTGTACCTACACATACAGGAGGGACCGCAACGCGGGGATGCCGACGCGATCCCCCTCCCCAAATTCACATACGAGCACAATATTTTTCGATATACCTTAAATCGCCACAAAAAAATCATGTATATAATATAATATTATCATTATTATTATATTAAACATAATAAACGACGAGTCCTGCACCTGTGCTCGAACGTCGACGACGACACAATAATAATATTCGTCGGACAAATTTCGTCGCGCATTTCTTTTGCGTTATTGTACGGCTCTCGGGGTGGTAGGTGGTACGCGCGTCTCTCACCGCTTTTTGGGGGCAACAGCAGCTGTCGAGTATAGAAGATTTCACACCACCGCCACCGGTCGAGGACCCACTGCTGATTTTGTTATTTTTGCAATGAGCTTGTTTACAAACCACCACAATGATGAGAATCGTGACGACAAAATGGCGTATTGTCTGATGCGGGAAATGTCCCGCGGGAACCGACGCAGTGTCGATGAGGTCGTCGGCGTCGGCAGGTCAACAGGTTTATCATAATATGTGCTTTGTCATGTCTGCTGCAGAACAGCGCGATTATGGTCGCACTATATTATAATAATATGTCATATTGTACCTAGTACATATTTTAATTGTAATATGTGCGTGTATGACAACCGTTTATGAATGGATGTAAATCGTCAATATAACTATAGGTGAAAGGTATATATTATGCTGTGAGCAAAATATTAGGCTCGTTCAAACTTTAAATGGTTCTTGTACCTTTTAATAAAAATGGATAAATGTATACATGATATACATCTTATAGTTTATACCTACATCAACAGTTTTATAAAAGTATTCTAGACCGTTGAAAATATAAATTGCGATTTCAAAATCAAAAGTTAATATGAATGGACAACCTATCAATATATTATAATATAAATGGAGCTCGTAGTCTCGTGCAATTGCATAGTGATCTCACCAATCATTGTATTAAATGCTAGGCAACAAAAAAAATTGTCTTCCAATTTAATTTTGCATATAATTGCATATTTTGATGTTTTCTGCGTATTTAGCATATTTTAGCATAATTATAATTGTATTCGTTTTTGTAGCGTAGGTATATATTTTTTTTAAATAATTTTCGAAAATATAATCAATGCATATAGACATTAGACGGTAAATTATTTTTAAAAAAAAGAGGCGAGAGGGAAGTCCAGTTAAAACGATTATTGACGAAACATAAAAAAAATGTGTAGTCATATAAATTTAAAATCAAAAACATATATTATTGTCAATGTAACGTAGGTATTTGTTAAATTTAAATTTAATGATAAATCATTGCATACATAAAACGATTCTGAGGAAAGAACGATTCTCCAACTTTAATTGCTAAGTATGTCGCATGATATATTTTATACTGCTATTATACATATTACATATTATAGAAATTTATTTTTTGTCACGTCTGCACCGAAAGTTTGGTTTTGGAAAGCGGTCAAAGCGTTGGAAATAGCCTTTTTTTCCGTTCAGAGGGTGGTAATAAGTGGGAATTCCTAATAATGCTGGGAGCACCTTTCAGGCGCGTATCCCTTGCAGAACTAGACACTAAAATCTATACCACGGTCTTCAAAAAACATATTGGTTACAACTTACAATGTTACATCTTATATTCATATTATAACCTCCATGCGTGACGCTTAAAATAAATAAAACCAAATCGTTTCTATCATGAAATATTGTTGTCATAGAATTATGGTCTAGTTGATGCATAGATGCCTACATTAAATTTGCCGTGATCGATGAATGCAGATTCGGGATAAAAAATTGTATGTGTGGCTCGTGCGGGAAGGCAATTTCGGTCTTTGGCTATCAAATTACTGAAATCTCTGAGAGAAATAGCTCACTTCCCGCCCTTGCCACACTATATACTATTACAATAATTAGTGATACGGTACCTACCTATAGGTTGAACTAGTTTTGCCTGAATCATCGCATTTATATTATATAATTAATTATTATAAAAGTATATATTATTTCCATCAAACCTATATTATTGTAATTAACTGTTGAGTCAATACCAACCTACTGTATAGAACGGTAAGCATAGGTTCATGATATAAATAGGCAATAGCATACAATATTATTCTAAATGTTTTGAAAATTCTATTGTGAGTATAAAATATAATTATTTGTTAAAATTTGAACTTAAAAGTCTATAAAAGTAGATATATTTTTTAGATTTTTTGGTTTCAAAATAAACGAATTTGAATCTTGTATAAATGTTCAAGCATAAGCTATAAAAGTTGAAAATTTTATTAATTTTGTTAAATTTGAACTCAAAAGACTTCATAAAAAGGTGCCTAATAGGTACTGAAGGTATCTATAATATTGTTAAATAGCTTTAATAGCAATGTATGCTTTCTTCGTGAGGAATCTCATTTTTTTGATTTCCCAATTATTTTAAAAAGTACTAGAAATTGTCAACTCTGACTTCCCAAAAATACCATCTAGATTCACTTTCTTACCAGATAAGATTTTTGGAATTCAAAAACTTAAACATTTTTACCTGACTGTAAAATTACTTGTTATGCTGGTTAAAAAAATAAGTATTTTTGATACAAATAAATCATCACAAAGAGCTGCCTTGTATGTTTTTGTTTAAAAAATATTCAGTAATAAAAAAAAAAATAAGTACCTACTTAATTTATTTGCGTTATTCTTTGCATATTATCACTTACCTATTGTATACTAAAAACTAGTCTTCACGTAGAATTCAAAAGAAGCACTCGATATTAATTATAAATAGTTGCCATATCTGTATGATCCATAAAATAATAAATAATAAAATATAAAATGCATATTATTAGATATAGCTCATTGAAAACGTTTAATGGCTGAAAAGTGAAGATTCGTGAAATTCTATACTAGATGAAAGTAATAGTATAATACATATATGCAGAAGTTGTGCCAATATGTGTTTACTGGAGTAGCAAGCATTATTATAGGTCTGAGCCATCCAAACAATATATTGCCATGCGTATTGTGAAATATACTTATTACACTTGAACATTTTCATTTATATTGTTTTGAGAATTCAAACCCTTAATCACTGCAATGACATCGACACAGGACACCCACCCTCATCCACTCAATTAAAAATCTGTGGGGCACTTACACTGCCTGGAACTCCTCTGATTATAAGCATACAGGGTGATTCACCATGCATGATCACCACCATTTTTGGAATATTTATATAGGGACGATATTTTCAATTGCTTAAATTTTATTTATACCATTTAATGATTGTCCTGTAAAACGATATTACCATTTTTTTTAGATGAAAACTGTTAGTTTTTCTGTGAATTGTAAGCTGTTAAGCCGATCGCTTTTTTGAAAATTTTTAAGAATTCGAAATATGAACAAGTAATCTTTGAGTTAAGTTTCATTGTTTACTTACGTCTAAAAGTAGGGAATAGGTTTAAGGTAAAAATGTCTATGCTATAATAATGCTAATATGCAATATGGCTATGAAGGTTTGAAAATTATACTAATTTATTAATTTTAAATTTTAATTCATCAATATTTTATAATTTGTAAACATTGTCTGAGAATAAATAAATACTAAATTCAATACTAAAACTGTTTTATATTTTTATTTATTTAAGGGCTATTATATTTAGTACTTATATACATTTTATTAATTTATTCAGAATCTACTCCTTCAAATTTTTTTTAGATAAATCAACATTCAAAAAAATCAACTCCTTAACAATTAACAGGAAAATAAGTTAATTCTCACTTGTAAAAAAAATTTTGTATCACCAGAAGATGATTTAAAAAATCTAAATAATTGAAAATATGGTCCATTAGTATATTTAAAAAATAAGAATTCAGATAATTCAGAAATAAATAACTAATCACAAATAATTCATTATTTTGTATAATTATTAAATTAGCAAATTATTGCTTGGTCATTGGTCAACCACCTAGTGTGTCCTTGAACAGAACGAAACGAAAAAAAATAAAACCCTTAGTATATTCAAGGTCTCAAGGGTACCCTAGGTAGATTCAATTATTTTTTATTGGCAATAAATAAATCTGCCAATAAACAGATTTTACTATGTATCTAATGAAATTTTGTTGATTCTACAAACTCTAAATCTCTATAACTCAAAATATATATAACTAAGTTAGTACAGTACTTAGGTACTTTATCAGAATAATATAAAATCAAATATAAATTATACACAAACATGATCAACAGAAAAAGGACAGTGTGATAAAATAATGCAATAAAGTCGGGTTGATATTTGAAACCATAAATACATTTTTAATAGAACTAATGAAATTCCCGATAAATGTACAAACTGTGTTTGTCAATATTTTAACATTGACAATATTAATAAAAAAATTTTCGTTCTGATATAGACTTAATATGTAATATTAATTATATTATAAATGTACCTATATTATAGTGCAGTGGTTCCCAACCTTTTTAGCCGGCGGTGCCCTTTTGTTTGTAGAAATTTTGTTAGGTGCCCTTCTGTGAATATCACGAGGAACTGGATAAAATTAAACACTAGTTTTCATTCATAACCAACTGATTTAAATAATTTTATTGAACATATTAACAAATTATAATTTTATAGTTGAAAGTAAAAAGAAAATACACTGCTTTAATAGTGAAAAACTAATAATTAATGAGATATATGAGGCTGCTTGTTTTTGGAAAGTTTGGCAATATCTGGTTCAATTTAAGACAACTGGATACCGGAGGTCAGGTTGTACAGTAAGGCGGTTGTGGTATTTGGTTTTAGTAGCCGTATAGTTCGAAATCCTGCCTCGCATAAATAAGTGGTAGCAAAGGATAGGAAAATTGTTATTGCTTTTTACTCAAATTATCAAAACTTGTATTTTTCAAATTTAGCCAAAACACTGCTGAGAGTGGATTTTAATGTCCAATCTGAAGTAATTTCGATCAAACTCTCATATTCAATTGAAGACAAACATGAAGGGTTTTCACAAACCGAAAATGGATTCAGTATCCATTCATGGTATTTCAACAACACTTCTCGATCTGAAGGATAATATTGATCAAATTAATTTTTCAGCTGTTTGATAATGCCTGTTCTTAATTTTGAATTTTCACATTGAATTATTCGACACATATTAGAAACACTATATTTAATATTAGGTATACAGATGGTATGCTAAGTAATTTTGTACGTACAACAATTTTTTGTCTTTCCAACTACAATAAATCGTAAACCGCGGTGCACAGGTTAGGTATAGTGTATTGGAATATATATTGTAGGAATGTCTTTTTGAACGAATATAAAATAATATATTATATCTATAGGCACATCGAATCGGACGAGCTGCAACGTTTACAATTATATATAATGCGAATAAAACGCATTCAATATAGTCAAGTGCGAGTACCTACCTATATTATATATATAATTTGTGATTCGAGTTACCTACCACGCTATGTGCCGTGTATAGCATATATTGTGTATGTACTTAACATATAATATATATATATATATATATTATATAAGTACCTATATAAACGACGACGTGCGGCATTGATTCGAAATGGTGTATACATAATATAACGCGTATAAAGTACAATATATGTATATATAGAGGTTCCTACAAAAGCAAAAACGACGGTGATTTAAATTTCGCGAATTGTTTTTCGTATATTATAGAGGTAGGTACATATTATGTCCTTTGAGCGTCGGATTACCGAGATTCCGCCGCGTTTCGATTGAGGCCCCCGCGCGTCGTCGTCGTCGCGCAATCGAACCGAATAAAAGGGTCGATATAATATTATAATATGACGTGCAGTCGGTGCTTTACACGGCCGGAGTGCTCATAAAATAGAAGTGGTCGTTGTGCGTTTTCGTCAACTCCCTTAGGTACCGCCGGGCTGTGCTTCAGTGTACAGTATAATATAAAGGCAGAGGTGGGCATTGACTAGTTAAAAAGTTAAGTTAAAAAATTAATTTTTTTTGGAGAATGTTTTGTTGATATCTGTGGACTTTTTGAACGTGGAAAACACTTCATTTGTCGAATAAAATGTATTTGGTTTAGTTGTGATAATATTATTATTTGTCATTCAGGTGGATGACTTTCTTTTTTAACAATAATTTATAATGCGGTTTTTTATGGATGGTTCTTCTGGGTGCACGCATTGCCGACAAAGTGTTTTTTAAGTTATTTTTTTTAACTTTTTAACTGAACTATTTAGTTTATTTTCTAATCAACTTATGAACTTAACTAGTTTAATTTACAGTTGAAATAACTTAGCTTTTCTCAGTTGATTTTAAAAAAATCCATCGAGTTAAAAACATTTTGAAATTTGTCATTTATACGTAAATATTACTATATCAGTATGAAATAAAAATAATCCAATACAAAAACATAAACATTTCTGTTCTTTTTCTTGATAACATAATTTTGTGTTTTTTTAAGTTATAAATTATATATTATGCGAGTTGCAATTATAAATGTTTTAAGAAGATTAATAATTTTAAATTACAAATTGACAATATTGTTATGTTTTAATGTTATATAACTTATAATATATATGAAGGTCATGTACTCATCTACACGTATTATGACATTCAATTGCTATACGATATAAAAAAATATATTTGTTAAATTATTAATTTTAGATGAGTATAGTTTAAATTAGTAAATAATAGTAAAGTAAAAGTAAAATGGTATACATGCAGTGTACCTTATGAAAAAAATTCAATAAAATTGTTTTTTATAATTTATAAATTAGAAACCAGAAAGACACATTCACTCTTTATGTGATTTACAAACTAATTTAAAAAAAATAGATTAACTTTTTTTAAACTGAGTTAAGTTAATATTTTTTTCTATACTAACTTTTAACTTATCGATCTTGTGCCCTCTTAACTTGAGTTAATTATTTTCATTAAATTGCCCACCTTTGTATATAGGTATATAGGTATATACTAGCTACTTATACTACAAAATGTCCCACTCTGAAAAAAAAGCGATTAGTGGCATTGCATTCTATTAAACTAGATTTTGATAAATATCTGTTTTATCAAAATAATATTATATACCTATTCAAGTTTGTTGTAAATACCGTGAGTAAAAATGATATATAGGTAACAATAATTAAATAGATATTATTGAGGCCACCGCGCTTCAAACGCTCGTATATGTGTATGTACATACATACTTACTACTTACATACATACATAACATACATAAATATACATTAAATACATAACATACTTATGAAAATAGTTTGGTGTAAGTATTTAGTATTTACACACTTCCATCGCTCCTCGCACGCACATTTTCGTATAAATATGTAGTGCCTATATGAATCAACATACATTTTATGTCTGCCAGACTATATACCTAACTGATATTTCAAAGGAGATTTGCTCGTATAAAATAATACAGAAAACCAGCCCACCAAACGGTTCAAGATTAGTTCTATTTTGATTTTCTAGTTTTTAATACATTAATATAAAAATACATATTATTTCATTTATTTTGAATTATTTGTTTTATCAGTTTAATGGCGTTTACTATATTTTTACTGTTGCCATTTCAAGCGAAAAATAATAAAAACAATTATAAAAATGTACATGTTTTCCCTATTAAAAATTAAAGGGATCCCTCTCTGAGGGGGAACGGGATGAGTTTATGACGTATATATAGTGAGCTGCAGTAGAACCCCACTATGAAATTCGTTAATTCGTGTATTGTACCTACACCATACACTGCGCACTGCACCGGTGGCGGGGCAAAACATATTGTTATTATACGGTGGTGACAATATATAATAATATGATGATAATAGTAATCGGCCAAAATTATTATTATACACTGTTGTCGAGTTTAATTAGCCGACTGCACTGCGCGCAGTGTGATATGAACCGAACGGGCACCTAATTGGCTCCCAACAGATACAATAATGTACAGTCATCAATCACATTTCACCGTATTATTATTATGTCTATATATTACATACCGCATTGAAGGGATGGTTTCTTTTTTATTATTATTATTATTATTATTATTCGCAAACTTGCCAATTACTGCCGCGCGCGAATAAAAATGAAATATCGTGATGACGGTTAAACATTTTAACCCTGCGATGACAAAAAAAACCGAATGTATATTTTTTAGTGCATGTATATGATACAGCACACAGATACACCACACACACACACATTATCCGTATCGATTTTTCGAAATACGCCGGTCGAGTAAATAATAATTGTTCGTTTTCGTATACTCGAAATAGACGTCAATTTATGTATATTATATTATAACTATATATTATTCTATTATGCACAGTTGTTCTTGTGTGACGATCAACGACGATCGTCAAGAATAATGTATGCAAATATGATTGCTGAGCTGACAATTCATTGCACTAAAAGACTGTTGAATAAGCATGCACATTTTACTTGTGACTTGTGTAATACAAATTGGAAAAATATGATCTAAAAATCTGAAATCGTACAAAAACATAAGAAAAAGCCATAACGCATTAATTTTAAATAATTATTTATCGAAATACCTATTTCAACATGCATAATATAAATTACCTACAGGCTACAACTTTTATTAGCAATATTTAAGACAATATTTGATAAACTTGCAGTGACAAACTTTTGATATCAGAAATATAAAAAATATATTTGAAGTACCTAGGTGCCTAAATGTAATAATAATCCCTCAAATATTAAAAATTGTATGTCGTATTTACACTAATAAATACATTTTGATCGAAATTCTACAAATTATAGCAGAAAAACGTGCAAACGCATCAAAGCCTACTGCTCATTCCCTACCTCCGTGGATCCATATCACATTAGAGTAGGTATATAATATTATAATATAAATACATCTTTTAGATTCTGAGTGGAACGATGAATGTATTGATTTTACAATAATGTGTGTTTTATATTTTTTTTTTTATTTTTGTGTCTGTGTACACCATAAGTAGTTGAAATAATGCTTCCATTTTCAACTTTAGTATCTTGTTCGATTGGGAAGTGAATATTGTTGGTGCATTGAGGAGGTCAAAATTGAAAATTCCCAGTAATTTTCAAAAGCGCAAAGAAAAACAAAAGAAAAATTAAGGAAAAACGGGAATTTTTACGCAAAATCGATTTTTCATAAAATCGACTTTGGTTTTTGCTGTAACTTTAAAACAAATGACTGTAGATACATTAAATTTTAACTGGTTATTTATATTTCCATTTTCTATAAATGATAAAATTTTGATTTGTTTTGAACTGTTTAGGGACATTTTCAGTTTCCCATTTTATTAGTTTTTTTTTCTATGAATGTCAATAAAACTTTATTTGTTGAGTAAAAATACTTGAAAACTTAATACAAGGCTCCTAAGGCTCCTACTATATTGTTACAATGACATTTGAAAAATATTCAAGGTTTTTTTTTATAATCATTTAAAGTTCAAAAATTGACAAAATATGGAAAAATCATGAAAATTAGCAAATTATTTTGAGTTAAGAATTCGTAAAAATTTTTCTTTTTAAATCTAAGATTTTAAAATGTATTACAAGATTCCTTATAAGATTATCTATCTTTATCAAAAAAAAAAAGGTTTATAAGAAAGTCAAATTAAATATTTAGGAGAGTTTAAAATCCAAAATTTTTACAACATTTGATATTCACTTTGATTTTTCATGTTCTTAATTTGTTGTAATTTATATACGAATAACTATAGATACATGAAAATTTCACTGAATGTGTATTTTATCAATTCTTATATTTAATAACATTTTCAAAATATTTTGACTTGTTTTGAGCTGTTTACGGACAATTTCAAATTTCAATTTTTTTAGTTTTTTATTCTATAAATATCAATAAAGTTTTATCAGTTGGGCCAAAGAGTGTAAAAATGTAATACAAGGCTCCTGCTATATTGTTACAATATCAGTTGAAAAATATTAAAAATACATAGGCACAATTTTTTTTATAAGCATTTAAAGATCGAGTTTTGACAAAATTTATCCAATTTAAAATTGAATAATTATTTTTTAGTTAAAAATGTATAAAATGTTCAACTTTTATATCTGAGGATCGAAAATTTAAAACAAGATTCTACATAAGTAGTTAATTCTGTTACCAAAAAATCTAAAAAATGCATAAGCACAGTTTATTTTTATAGTCATTTTAAGTTCAAATTTTTTTTTTTTTTTAATTACATAATTACATATTTATATCCTAGAATAACTATTTTAGTTATTTTGTTGTGATTGTATAATACTATTCGTGGGTAATTGAAACTTCTAGAGTATACTATTATATATCTATTATAGTATCACGGTTTGTTGTTGATGTATAACAAGTTATAAGTACCTAATGGCTATTGGGATGTGATTAATTTGGAATTTATTAGGTCAATTTTTTTTTTAATACCATAGATAAGTATATAATATGTCTTATACCTAGACTGACATACAGTCTCCGCTCAGAATCGTTTTTCTTATACAATGAAAATATATCATTGAATTCAAATTTAATACCATCCATTATACAGTGACCCCCTCGTAACCTACTGTACAGCAAAGCACCTTTTTTATTTGCCATCCACTGTAATTTTTGTTGTCGATAAATTTAAATGTTTCCCTGAATGATTTTTTTTCGATTTTATTTTAAGTGTATCGTCGATAATTTCGATTTTCTATTTGATGTTCCGTGATTCGTAGCTCATTATTTATTAAAACCGTCATAATATTTTATAATTTTTAAGATAGAGACTTCAATTGAGGCTCATTTTAAAGCATATTAAAATAGTTTTAAATTATATTATACAGTCATAACTCATAATATTATTTATTTATTTAATTTTCGCTACATTGGTATATGTTATTGAGCATTAGTTGTCTGTATAAAAAACAAAATAATCACGTGATAAAAAAATTTGCATACACAATTTAAAGGACTTTTAATAAGATTTAAAATGAGTCCCAATTGAAGTCTATACCTATATCTTAAACAATTAACAATTGACAATGGTTTTTATAAAAAATGATCACGTAACATCAAATGGAAAATCGAAATTATCGACGATACACTTAAAAAAAAATCGAAAAAAATTCGTTCAGAGACCTACTTAATTTTATCAAGAACAACAATTACTTACAGTAGGTGGGAGGCAAACAAAAAAAATTATTTTGAATAGGTCTTGTAAATAAATATAAAATCACATATTATAAGTCGACGAAAAATGTTAGGTATCGCTTTTTTTGCATAAACGATTATGATGAGTTTAAATATCATCCGTTCGCCACTTTGTCTACAGTAAAACAAACCATAGAAACTAAATACTACGAAACCCCATGAACAAAAATTAGGCTGATCTATAAAAACCATAGCGTGGCAAAACGCGTATGACACTTTTACAAGAATGCTATTATGATGAGCAAATGACGACAAAAAATTCAAACAAGCGAAATTTATCTCTTCTTTATTTTTTTAATACTATTATTAATTTTGTTCTCGTGCATTAAACTTTAAAATGGTCAGTGACCTGATGAGTTGATATATTGCAAATCCCACGATGATAAGGAGCGCCGCAGCAGCTGTTTTTTTATAAATTAATTTTTTTCCTTGAATATGTAGGTTATTATTAATATATTGACGTCAAACTGGCTTCCAAAAATAAACGGTGACTATTAAAATGCATATCACACAAATTATTTTTCAAATAAAACGTTTAAATTATAGCTCACAAAAATCAGAGTAATTCGGGAACACATTAATATATCTCTACTTTCTACATTGACACTATACTTTTAGTCTCTGGTTCAATAGTAAGATATCAGCACTAGCCACTATCAACACCTTAAAATGGTGTATTTATTGTAAAATGCCACATTTATTCAGTAGAAAGTTATTTAATTTATACTCGTATTAATCCATGTATTTGTAATATGTATAATGTGTGAGACACAAAGCTTAAATATGATTAAACAATAAACTTAGAAAACTACAAATCTGTAAAATGAAATTAAAAAAAAACTGTAATGAATAATGATTTCTAAGCTCAAAAAAAATATGTAAAAACTGATGGTCATTGATCAAGAAGTCAACGTTCTATTAAGAAGTTGAAACATTAAACAACAATCGCTTAACCATTAGCTTAATAAATTAAAATAAAATAACAGTAGGTACCTATCTATAGAATTCTTCAAATAATAATAGTCAACAGGTTATATGAAGCAATATTGCCAATATTAATTATTGTTGTTGAACGTATTGCTGTGTTTAACATTGTATGTTGTCAACTAATATTTCCGTATGTGTTTGTGCGTGTGCGTTAATGGGTATGCGTGGAATCCCTAAAAGAAAAATAAGGAAAAATTAACAAACTAAAAAACCTATAACCACAAAGTGTAAATTAAATAACATTGCATATTTCTATACTTTTATTTAATTTTTCACGTATATGTTTTTAATTTTCTAAGGTAGTATTTTTTCTGTTTATTCCTTGGTTTTCAATTTTTTCAATGTTAATGATTCCAACAGCTTACAATGATGTGAGTTTTTTTTTATGTCAGTGTACACCATAAAAAGTCGAAATAATGCTTCAATTTTTAACTTCAGTATCTTGTTCGATGAAAAGTGAATCTAGTTGGTGCATTTGGGAGATTACAGTTTAAAATTAGTTATCAAAAGCGCCGGGAAAACATAAAAAATATTAAGGAAAAAAGAAAATATTTACTCAAAATCGGTGTTCGAAGGATATTCGTAGGTACTTAAATTTTCTCAAGTATATTATTATATAAAAATACTGATATATGATGATAATGCAAATAATATCAGGTCGTTTCCTATATAAACGGTAATAGATATAAAAAAAGATAAATAATGATCGCATTCCAAAAATTGTTATGAGCGTGCAGGTGTGTGGTTTATCACCGAGCTTGATCAGTGATAACGTTTTCCCGTACGCTCAGGGAAAATGTAAAAATAACCTCTTCAATGTATAAAACAATAAAAAATAAACGAGTTTAAATGTAAGCAAAATAATAAGTGATATATAATATTAAACTCAGCATATTATATTGTGCACCCATACCTATACATTATGTTCAAAAACACATGATACACCTATACCTATATATTATCGACTATAACGTCCACTATATTCACACTTCACGCACGTATACCTAGATATTAGTGTATTACATTTGAGAGAAGTATTTCGTTAATGCATTGTATAAGGTATATTAATAGGTAAAACTTCAAAATATTTTAACCCAAAACCAAAATATCCGGCAAAAATATTAATACAATACAATTATTATTAACATTTATAGACGTATAATTGTTTGCACTAGTAATAGCATGAGATATGTTGACTCATTTAAACGTATTAAATAAAAAACTTTTATAGAACACAAAAAAATGTATTTTAAAATGTTTCAAGGTAAGTATATTTTGTAGGTATATTAAAAAATATTTTTTGTCAACAATTTGAAAAATTAGAAAAAAACTTAAAATATTACTATAAAACCAAGTTATGTGCTATTGATTTTAAATATTTATTTTAATTAGTTTCATTGTAGCCTTTTACAACAGCATTTAATCGCTTTACCAAACGTTTATAATTTCGTCGTTTTTTTTTGTTGAGATACTCCACCGGTTTGTAGTTCAATTTTGACCTCCTACAGACCAATTATTCTCGTTTATATTGATTACATTTTTTTAAAGGTTAAAATGTTGAATTAATATTTACGCGAAATATTTTGTCATGGAATATTTTGGTTTTAGTTTTTTTTGTCTGGTATTTTTAACCCATTAATATACTTTTACAATACGCATTATCAAAATACTTCTCTCCAATGTAATATTTAGGTATACGCGTGTGAAGTGTGAATAGTGGACGTTATAATCGACAACATAGGTATATAGGTGTAAAATGTGTTTTTTAACTTAATAATATTGTATAGCCGCATTACCAATATATTATCCCGAAAACGGAGAACGGCAGTCGAAAATAAAACTCGTCAAACGAATAATATGTGTCTACTATCTATACGATTATATATAATAATATTATATTTTATTATGTTCTGAATCTATACATATACATCACTACGTCAGTATATAGTATTAAGTATATATAAATATATTGTTACAAAGGTACCTATAACAATACATGAAGTGTCGGGGCAGTCGAAGTACGTGGAAACGCTTGTTTTCGATTGGCACGGTACTAATTTTTTTTATTTTTTCAATTTTTTTCTCTTTACTTTCTCGAACCTCTTCTGAGGAGGAATATAATATTATAGGAGGACGTAGGTACATTGTCGTTTTATAACAATATATACCTACGCGTAATCCTCGCGGGAGGGATGAGACGGACGGCGGAAAAAAACGCGGACGGCGACGACGGCGAGGAGGATAGAAACGAACGAGGAGGAAAATAAAAGAGAACGTCGTCATAAAAACGAAACACGAATAATAATTGGAAGGTAGCTGTGGAGTTGCTGCCACGTACGCGCGGGGAGACGTGACGGCGACGGTGGCGGTGGCGTTGATCCGATAATGGGGTGCGTGTACACGAAGAATGATATAGTTGGACAGAGACGGAGACGTGTGACGGAGAGGGAATGGCTTTGCATGTGGTGACGGGGTGGAACTGAACGACGGTTGTTCTATACATATACATAGTATAGTCGGATAGTGGTGGTGTATGGTAGGTAGGAACTGCGAACGCAAAGGTAGGTGACGGTGGGAAGGGGGAGGGGGCGTTGGGAGACATTGGAAAGCACGGAAACTTATATATATATAAGGGAGCTCGTTAGACAATAAAGACGAACAGGTAGAATGACACCCTTGGGCGGGTCGGATTACGCGCGCGCGGGACGAATGATGATGACGGTATATATATAATATGTACGACGGTCGGCGACGGCGGCCGTAAAGAATGCCGTGTCGACGTGCGTAATATTCGCGCTCGGTCGTCGAGGGGGTTGGGTGGGGGAACACAGCGATATAGGGGCGGTGGTTAGGGAGCGAGAGCAGCGATACCAGCAGCTATACGGAGGGTGGTCGGTGGCTCGGATGAGGTGTTGCAGCCCGACCGGGTGGTATGACCCCCGAGGCGGCGCGAGTGGGGAGGTGCAGGAGCGCCCGTTTCGCCGTGGTATATACTGCGCGTGG
The DNA here is from genome assembly GCA_949089665.1 of Macrosiphum euphorbiae. Taxonomy (NCBI): domain Eukaryota; kingdom Metazoa; phylum Arthropoda; class Insecta; order Hemiptera; family Aphididae; genus Macrosiphum; species Macrosiphum euphorbiae. Next base: position 44,052,501 of record CARXXK010000002.1, on the reverse strand, counting down.
GCCATCGTATAACACGCCCTCCCCTCCTGTGTATATAATATGTGTGTGTTTATCCGCCGCTTTCCTCGGCTATTGTAAGACCCGCTGGCGTATCGCCGTCCCGCGAGTCTGCCACCGATGCAGCAGCGAGCGGCGACGCCCGCACTATCAATACATATAATAATATTATACGAGTATATAGATACGTCGACCGGCAACTTGTCATAAATTCGTTATTTATTGTCTCCAAGGATAATGTAATATTTAAGTACATCATATAATGATAACAACGTGCGTGAGGACTGTGGCATCCATATCGTATGGGTAGTACATTCAGAACCGTCCTTAGGGGGGTGGCAGCTGGGCCTCCCGCTTAGCACTTACTATTGGAGCCTCGTGTTCAAAAAAGGAAAATAGGTTTTAAAAATGGTATTGTTTCATACAGTACTCAAAATGTTATGTTTCTTACACAGAAATAAATAATAAGAATTTCTTAGAGATATTAATAGTACATACCGATATTCTTAATATTATATAATTTAAGTAAACAACTGTTGTGGTCAACCATAATGATATAGATGATTATGGTAAAATAGATGCAAATATGGAAACACTGCAAAAATACAGACCAAGGGTAGTTTAAACCCCTAGAGCTTTTTTTGTTCCGCGTACTGCACATATGGCTTTAATTCACTTCTTGCAGGAAATATAATATTGTATCCGCATGTCCCAGCTACCATGGATTTTTTTTTATGTAATGCAAAGTCTATACTACTTTGTCTTCATCTGTCAAAAGATGAACAGCTCTTATGGAATTTCTTTTATGTTGAATCAGTTAATATGAACAGATAAAAAAGTAGATATTTTAGAGACACTTAAAGAACATACTTACATACATTATGATGATTGGATTCGCAATTATTTTCGCACAGGGCCTCGCAAACCTTAAGGTCAGCCTTGGGTATTTATTATAAATTATAATATGAATTTGTAAAATATTTTATTGGCGCCCGCAAAACCATAATATAATATATGATAGCTCACACAGCTCTGATAATATATTAGGTATGTATGTGCATGTTCGATGTTATTATCATAATATATAGATTTTCGCATCATGTTATATTATATTATCGTAAATACTATAAGCAGTGAAATACTAAACTGTTGAAATTCCATTTATCGTTTTAATATAACGGAGGTACGGGTGCTTTGAAATTCGGTGCTTTGCATATCATATAGATTGTATACTTGTCTGCAGCGATTTTCAAATCTCAAAAAATAAAACCTATATGTATATAGTGGCACGGACGAAACCGGATATTTTGATTCACTGCGACAGTAAAATACAAAATATATGTATCTATATTATACATTTATACTTTACACAGCATACACACTGCAGGCGGCGTATATACCTACCTCAGTTTGCGATATTGTATACTTTTATGACTGGCAGCAAACTTTTAAATCCGTCAAATGCTTCAATAGGTAATGTTTAGTGTTTGTGTTTTTTATATTATATAGTTTTCCCACTCAGGATTGCCCGTACTAAAGATATTTGTTTATTTTATAAATATAATATTTGTAAAAAATGTATGTTACCTATACATAATAGTATCTACTATGTATAATAGTAATGTATCCAATAGTAACCACATAAAGTTTTAAAAAAATGCATGTGTGAATACCCTTTAGCTACCTTTTACGGTTGATAAAATAACTTATAACATTAAAATATTAAATACCTTCCAAGCATCAAGGAATCTATTGGTATAACATTTTATAATGAAATCGGTTAAATAGTTTTTGAGTCTATTAACTTTAGATAAAGTAACTTTAATAAAGTCAACTTGGGTTAAAAATAAAGTGACCAAATATCAAAATTATACTTTTAAATTGTTATATTCTATACCCAATTAATTATATTATATCATAATAATACTTATAAGTTATAATACACTAACCTGTGTGCAACAATTTATGTAGAAAAAAAATTCTAATTTGCGTATATTTGCAACCATTATATTTTATACTTAAACAAAAATCCCATTTAAAAAAGGTCTTTCAATTTTTCCCGAATTTTCCAATATTTCTTTCTTTAAAAATCTCATTCGGAATATTAATAAAATTTTAAAAAAAATTAGCCAAATCGGTCCAGTCGTTTTGAATTAATGCAGTTACCTGCAAGTTTCAAAGATTTTCATTTTTTTTACATAGATTATACAACTATTGCGTATTCATATTACGAGAGTGAAACTACATTGCATGCATTCTAAATTTTTTTTAGTTTTGAAATCACCAATGAGTTAAATTAATTATCGGTCATAGATAGCAGTACAATTAATGATCGAATATTCGATAGAAATACCTATATCTTAAAATTAAAATAATCGTTATTGTATATAGATTACATCATTTTGAGTTCTACGTAATATTTTAGTAGGTACAGTTCCACAGTGAACAATTTCAGTTCTGTGCAACACGTTGGTGTCTGTGTAGTCTGTTGTCTGTAGAATCGTTAGCCGTAAGCCAATAAATAGTGTGAAGCAAGTGAATAATACTTAACGTTTGTGCCTTATCGAGTATAGTGTTTTCTTAGCATAACGAGTTGTAAAAAACTAAAAAACACAAATTTGCTAAAACGAGTTGCAGTCTTAACCCATTATTGCTATATATTTAATCGTATTATGCTGACAAACCTTTCGATCGCAATAATCGCATAATTCCTTACCCACGGCCGTTTCAACCGAATTCATATATTATTTATGTATATAATATTGTATATTTGTATATATATACTATCTACACACACAGACTCGCTAAGGCGCCTATAATCGACAAAAAATTAAAAAATCTTGAGGACCGGTATTCGGTTTTTCCTCGACACTATTGTTATGTATTGTTGTAGTTACTATTGAACCGTCCATTAAAACAAATACTTATAGGTATGTGTATAATACAATTCATACTCTGGTCTCTGATTATAATAATTCAACAAATAATACCCCGAAGGAAGCCTTGAGTAGTTGTGGGTATAGACATTCGGTCGGGGGACGGAGTGGCCAAGCGGACTAAAGCGTCGGTTACGACGCTAACCGTTGCCGGTTCGAACTCGACCACAGGCGGCATTTTTCTTCGGGTAGTCACGGTGTCCGGAGAGAGAGGCCACCATCCTCCACCCGGGCATGGCAGATACCTTCAGGTGCCCACTTAAAAATTCTGCCAAAACAAACACACACGTGTTCAAAACCTACCGTACCATCCCTCACAGTTCCACAGGCTAATTACCTTTTTTTTTTTATTGTGGTATCGAGGACTGGAGGAGGAACTATGGTGCCAGTACTTCTCCTAAAGGTGCCAGTACTTCTCCTAAAGGTGCCAGTACTTCTCCTATGGTGCAAATACTTCTCCTACACTTCTCCTAAAACCGGCTAATTACCTCAGTTGTCTAAGCCTCAACCCCCCTTCTCCCCCAAAAAAAGAAAAAAAAGACATTAGGTCAACCTACCTATTAGACAATACTTACCAAAAGTAAGATAGGTACTACTGCAGAGTGCAGACAGTAAGTGTTATAATTTTTATGCAATAGTGCCTATCTATGAAAATTAACCATTTACGTCAAAAAAAAAATCATATATAAAAAGGTAGGTACATTTTTATCGAAATCCCATGCATTTATCTAATACCTATATACCAGCTATATGTTTATTATATAATTCGTTTAATTATCGGTATTTCCACGAAAGTTTTATATAATATGCACTGCAGTAGGTATATATAATTATATAATATAGACGGTCGTTTTCTCGGGTCAACGTCTGCATGTTCGTTTAACTTTTTGCGATAAAAAAAAAACTACAAAAACGTATTTAGACGATTTAAAAAAAAAAAAGTAATAATTACGAGTAAGCTGTAATGACGCGCCGGGCTCGACAATACGACATGTATGTAATTCAGTTCCCATCATTTTTGGTCGAATGTGCAATGCAGTCCGTTGATCAATAAGCTGTTAACACTTATATACATATCACAAACACACACACAAACATAGGTATACAATTATGTAATAAATTATGCACGTGCAGCGTGATAGAAACGCTTACCTCGCATTGTCGCGAGTCCCAATAATATATTATTATGGTGACGAGTTGTGTAGGATATTTCTTCGCGTGCGATACGTTGCATAATAATAATTTAGAATTTAATAAGTAATATTATAATGCTATATAGGTACTTGTGCATAATATTATCATACACACGTATATTATAGATAACGCGTTAATGACTCGTCTGATTTATAATATTATGTGATTATTGTAGGTATACTTACCTACTATACCTTATACCTACTGATATCGTAAGCAATATTCGCGTGTATACATACCGTATGCATCGTCGTATATATTATATTATATATTATTATAGGTATATTCGTGGGAGATGGCATATTATTCCAATTTTAGTAGGTACTTGTTATTTGGAAAATTGTTAATATTATATAAAAATGCACATATATAACTGAGATAAATTTTTTGGTTTTGGATTTTCTATATTATATGTTCAATAGAACATAACTAAAATAACTAAAATAATATTAAAATGGTTAAACAATAATACGAGTAGGTACCTACATAATTGTATTGTTTTTATTGTATTTATGTAGTTTAAAATAATATAATATAACTTTATAATATAATTTGATAAGATTATATTTTCAGCTTTTTGAAAATATTCATACAAATTTAAATCACTATTGGCGCCAATAATCCTATTATGTACGCATTATTGTGCAGAAAGTATTATAAAGACGTAGAGTAGGTAGTTGATGTTGTTAAATGTATTGCTTTTTTCTCCATGTACTTAAAATAAAATTACAAATATAAAAATTTACTTCTTAATAAAATACGAGCTTGCTGCTTATTTGTAGCCACGAGACTATAATATATCAATATAGTTAGTGACAGGTGTTGCTGTAAACTGTTGCAGATGGCACTAAATGTGACCTGGGCTGGGATGCTTATATTTTTGTAGCGAATAGTCACTAAAGTGAGAAAATTTGTTTTAGTTTCTTCTCAGTAAGTACTCGAGTATCATTTTATTATTTAAAAACATTAATAAATAAAAATTTGTATTATCATTGTTTTCTTTAAATAAGTTACCTACTAACGCATCGGCAACTACTAGCAAAGCTCGGATTTGTATAGTATAATATTTGTATAATATGGGTAATTTACATATTTTTTAAATGTACGCTATAATAATATAGTAACAATTATTGATTTATTTTTAGACAATAAAATCTTATATGACTAGTATAATTATTACAATATGAGTTATGAACCAATATGTACTATATACTAACATATAGTATAACATGATAAAATACTAAAATATATCAATTCCATCATGAAAAAATAAACAAAATAAATATCTAGTATACTATTTAATTCACTGAGCATGCTCACCCCCTTTTTTCCTTTAATAATGTATTTATTCATATTCTGAGTTGGAATTTTTAAATATATACTCATCATAGACGTCATTTTCAAATGTTTGAATTTTTTGTACTACTTAAGGAATGTCCTGTTGAGATACAAACTTCTGATTTTCACATGAGAGCCCCCTTTTTTACTGTAAATTAGTTAGAGGATGATTTTTTTGAAAATGTTGATGTAAATAATCCAGCTTGTTAGTTATTAAAATTGTTCTATTAAGGATAATAGCCCTTAAAAATGGTTTCACATAAATATAAAATAAATGTAAAACTGGATCTAGTACAAGCTTGGCCCTTTATTACAAATTATTATTTATATTGATTATAATAATATTGATAAATTAATATTAATGACTACAATTTTAAAATCACCATATCTCCCATATTTCATAAATCCATTACCATGGATCTATTATCCCTAGACCACTGCAAAGTTGAATACCTCAAAAACTACACGTTCGAATTTTGATTCTAATACGTCAAAAGTTTCAGAAAAAATATCCACTGTAATTTACAGTTGAAAAGGGATATGTTCTCATTTAAAAAACATATATTTGTATCCCCACAGGGCACTATTTACCTATTACACAAAATCTCAAGAGTTTGAAAACATTTAAAAATTCTAAAAATTAAATTTTGAATAACTGCATTCTTGAAGAAAAAAGCGGGTGAGCATACTTGGTGAATCATCCTGTATAACATATCAATAGTCATAAATCATAATAATTATAAATAATAACAATTATTGCAACATAATATAATAATGTGTTTTTCAGTTTTTTGATAAATATCCACATAAACAAAAAAAATAAATATTAATATTAAATGTACGTAAATTATTACGAATAATCACTTATAAAATATTTCCTATACTTAATGAATTTAACCTACTGTTGTACTAAAGTAAAATAAATTACTTTAATCCCAATAATATCATCAAATTTACTTAGGTAAATATTATAGGCTGACAGACCGTCGTCGCTCAGAGTCGTTTTTCGTATATACAATGATTTTATATCATTGAATTAAAATTTAACACCATCCATTACAGTGACTCTCTATAGACACCTAATGTAGGTACATCAAGTCCACTTACCGCTTATTTGTTATTCTTATTATTTTATTTTTCAGTATAAAACTATGAATAGCTCTACAGTTATTACCATATGTCTATAATATATAAACACGAAATTATTAAAGTTCAAAGGTACCTACTTAGATAGTAGATACTTACCTACATTAGATTCTATACTATCTATGGGTACGGTTTTATACATACATAATTCGAAATTCTAACCCTGATCATCAGTTTAACACTATAATTATTAATTGCCTTCTAGACTGAAATAATCTTAGTCAGTATAATAAGCAATCAATAATATTCATTTTTTTGCACACAACGTTATTTCATCTATAAACGCATCTACTTACTGCACGCGTTAGGTTAGGTATGCCTATACATAATATTATATGTATATAGATAGCAATGAAGGGTATTATCCATTAGACAAAAATATATTATTGAGTCCCAAGCATATGCAGATCGGAAAATGATGGGTAAAATATAATAGTGTAATACTGCAATTACCTTGTTTTATAATATATGTGTTCCATCTTTTGTTCAGATTTCAGATTATGTGGTTGCCCATATGTTCAATTGTAAAGTTAGTAGATACAAATGTACAATACCATTATTTTAATTACATTTGATTTATGAGATAATGCCATAAATAAGAGTAAACGGAAATATCTGGTTATAAATTATTATATATATTTATTATTTTTAGATTAAAAATTCTCAGGACTAAGGTGTGAGGTGGTTGTAAGACGGTCGCAGGTTTTGCTACTTTAGCGAATAGCGGATGTCATTAATATTTAATATGATGCGAGTTTTTTGCCCGGATAAAATAATGGGGTCGGTCCCGGAAAATATATTCATTTTTTTGTATGAGGACACCCACACGTCACATTATTCGTGATTCCGGCGTTCCCCCAAATTGCTATATTTCAAGAGGGGGGTTGGCACCAGCCAACAGGTATAGGGGCGTAGGCATATATAGCTTGGGGTGGCAATATTTTTAAATGCACCACTGAATACACTGGTATTATTTTTACGAATCGACTCCATTCCTACAGAGAGTAATGTATGAATTATAAAAGCATATTGTATAAGTATTTTAATTTATAGGTATAATATACGCTTGACAGCTAAACTAGGCTCAAAATACAATTATAATAAATAAACAGCGTTGTATAGGTATGTACAAGACATAGACAAATTTAGCAAGTAGAGCAATTCGAAAAGAAGACACCTGTGTGTACAATTCATTGCATTTAATTAACTGTATAATGATTTTAAAAATAAATTATATCTTATATATACGTATTATTAGACGATTTTTTTTTTCGTATTATCGAGGACCGGGGAGAGAACCGCGATTTGCATTACAGTTTCCCGCCTCCCGGCAAGTATTATTAGACCTATTATACTAAAATAGTGGTTAAAGGTTGCGTTTATATGGAATGAATATTTTCAAATAGTCTATATGATTAATGATATTTTAGTGAATTCTTAGTATATGATTAATCAAATAACGTTTAATTTCTCAAATCTACAGTATAGTTTGTACTGAGTGTAGGTACCAAGCATGAGCTCACAAGTCACCCCCCTAACATATTTTTATTCTGTATTCGGTAACTACCTATCTAAAATAAATTCATTGAAATTCTGATTTTTTTAATATTTTATTAAATATAAGTACACTTAAGACAGGGACTGAATCTTAATTATTTTTACGGTCCGGTTCGGTCCCAGAACAACTAAATTCTAGAAAAACGAAATTCTAATGAAATCCTATATACAGTATAACCATCAGAGATCAGCCATCTAATATTTTGTTGTATCTATTTATGTAAAGCTAATGGCTGCATACTGTATCTATAGGATAAAATCAAATATTTTAAGCCACCTCCGAAACATGTGTAGGTATACTTTATATTTCAATGCAAAGCCTGACAGGAAAATTTATAATTTTGCCACAAACCATCATGTAGATTGTAAGTAGGTATACCTATATTCAGGTGTTAAAGTGGGGAGGGGGGCGAAGGAGGACTCAGTCTCCCTACCTCTGAAGGCGATTAAAAAGCGTCCCCTTTAACAAATTAGAATTTTAAAGGTACATTAAGATTAAACATAAACACAAACATTATATATGGAACGCTTAAAACTATATGGAGACATTGGTCCCCTCTGGAATTTTTTCCCACTTTAACCCCTGCCTATATTATACTTATTTAAACAGATAATCCAATTTAACTGTAACTCCGAGTCAAGATAAATTGCAACTTTATAATAAATAATACAATATTATATTATACCTATATGAACTGCAAACAGCAAAAAATTAATCAATAATAGGTATAATATTAATATATGTACCTATAGGGAATACCAGCAGGGCAAAGTGAATAATGTTAATACAATTTTTAAATATTATTGAACATATAAGTTGGTAGTAATGTGACTCGTCAATGCTGGGATAACGATTTGATATCAGTCACTCGTTTACATTATAGTTAAAAAAAGTATTTTTTTTCCGAAAATAGTACGAATTCGTGAGAAAAGTAAGAATTTATAGCCTTTTTTAAATCATATTTATAAAATATGAACTGTTTTAAACTATAAGTTAGTATAATATTGACCACTCATATGAGTGTCTACCTATTACCACTTTATAAGTCAAACAAAATAAACTTTAATACAGTTAATTTATATTTATGGTTACCTAAACCAAAAAAAAGTTTTTAAAATAATAGTTTGGGTGCCATTTGTTTACAAATAAGGTTAACCTATGCCCTACTACACATATAATATATTATAATCTACACGCATATAGGTAAATTGTATTAATGTATTTATTCATTAAACTTATTAGGAATCTTGTTTTTTAGAGATCAACTATTATAAATATATATTAATATTATATACCTATACTATACCTATAGGTATACTAAAAAACACAATTTAATAAAGTTATAGTCAATTTAAGCTGTTGCCCTTAACGGTTAGGGACTACCCCTTCTATAATATGTACCTACAATACGAAACTATGTCAACATTGAACATTATAATATAATATGCGAGCTCAAATAGATTTCCACATGATAATTGATTATTGAGGCGTACCAAACGCTTTTGCCTATTTATAGACACACAGTATAATATACCTATAATATAACGTAGGTCGTAGGGTGACTGTAGGGTACAGCTGACAGTTTAGGGTGATGGTTTCTTGATAAGGTCCGCTGATTATAGGCAACGTTTACATTTTTATCTGTAATATGTAATTTATAAATATATGCGTAATAATTATTAATTATTATTATTGTACCTATAGGTACCTATCGGCTATCTTACCAAAACAAAAATGATTTTCGGTCCATTTCAAAAATGTTCGGCTGGCAGATAGTATAATAATTAATAATAATAATATCTAACCACTATAACCATATTGCAGTCGTTTTCGGGCTCGACGCTCGCGGCTGCAGAGTGCAGAGTCGTCGGCGACAAAGACTCTACGTCGGCCGCCGCGGTGACGGGACGCGCGCGCAACCACGCAACCAATGAGCACGTCCGGGGCGCGACCAACATAATCCAGCGGCCCTCCTACCGACCAGACGCGCCCGCCACCGCCACAGCCGTCTTCGTCAGTATTCGCACGGTGACGACGACGAGACGATCGTGACGCGTGTCTGTCGCAGACACGAAAACGCATTGCAACTGTATCTACCACGTAAGGATCGACTAGCGCGCGTTTAATAGTTACATCCATACAGAACGCGATAAAACGAATTATAATCGGTTGGCTGGCTGTATGGGTGCGATTTCACCGCACTGCAGCTCAGATCAAACTCGAAAGGGTCTCACGCCCGGATGCGACGCTGCATCTGCAGCTGCGGTGTTATTATAAATAATAATTTTAACATTAACAGTTTAATCGCAGTGGACTGCATCACGACGATGACGTGCGCGTTTCACTAAACGGTTGTCAGGTGCAGCGCGCCAACGACGACGACGCGCGCCGGCCATCGCATGTCGTACATGTCGCCGAGGGACGTCGTCGGCGTCCGTGCCGCCGGCAGCATCAGCCTGTCGCCCGGCAGTTGTATGGAAGCTCTCAGCGAGAGTTCGGGGTCGAGCGCGACAGCCGCGGCGGGCGGATCCGTCACCGTGTCCGATTTCCTGCAGACCAAGCGCAGCCTGTCGTTCTCGTCCGAACAGGTGTCGTGCATGTGCGAGGCCCTCCAGCAGTCCGGTGACGTGGACAGGCTGGCCAGGTTCCTGTGGTACCTGCCACCGAGTGAACTGCTCCGTGGTCAAGAGACCGTCCTCCGGGCCAGGGCCCTAGTGGCGTTTCACAGGTACCTACTTAATTTTTATTTATTGTAGGCAGGCATTGTTAGGTACTTGCAGGTAGTTGGTAGTATATTACATAGTTTCATATCCATCATCAATTACTTAAGTACGCTATAGCTCTATATAGGCGTATCTCGGCTTGAGTATATACCTATCTTTGTTTTAGTGTAGGTATGCTAAAATACCTCATTCACAGACAAATCGGTGTCAGTGTACCAGTGTGCTTTGAGAAATAATTTGACCTAGATGGGCATCCGCAAGTCACGGATTGGATGTCTTAGTATATTTTTTAAAAACTCTTTATACTCTCTATTTTTTTCTGATTTTCGTCAAAATCATTAAAGTAGTTTTTGAGTGTATAAACTACAAACAGACCATATAAACATGCATGCTTGCTGCATGCTCATTTGATGTATACTTGCTGCCGAGTAACCAATGGCAACCATTTATAAACAAAAAAGTTTCAATTTCCACCTTGAATCCTCAAAATCCTTGGTTGAGGACCTATATATAATGCGAATTTTTGAAAATCTTAGTGGGTAGGTATCTCATCATAAAACAAAATTACTGATCAAATTTCATACTCATGGCTTTGGCGGTTCCGGCTCGGCGAGGATGAATTAGTCAGTCAGCCAGGACAAGTTATTTTACATAATATATAATATATAGATTTGTAACTTTTTCAATTATTAATATTTAATACTGCTTATAACTCGCTCAAAAATTAAAATATAGGTAGTAAGAAAAAACTATAGTGACAAAACACAAATAATGTTCTTACCATTCTCTCCTGTAATTCACTATAATATTTAAGCTAACTACACCCAATTGTTTTGATAATATGTATTACGTTTATAGGCAGAGGAGCATCGTTCCTTTAAATCAATATAGGAATAAGAATTATAATTATTATAGTATCTGTGGAAAAAAAAATGTTTACGTTGCTGATAATATATAAATATAGTATGTCCTTCAAACCCTCTATTCATATACTTTAATATCGTATTTTTACCGACTATAACATCTTATTCTTCATGTCTACACCAGGACAGCACACCTCAGTACTATGGTTCAAGCTTGGGATCGTTTATTTATATGCTAGTTATTATGACAATAATGTGTAACAGACGAATATTATTTCAGTAAATTTTCCAATCAATAAAAAAGTCTTATATAAAATTACTTTCAAAGAAACGCACTAATGTATTTTTTACGTATCCACCAAATTAATTTATAAATGTTTATAAGGTTTAAGGATAAAAATAAACACAACACTGCCTAGGAATAATTCATTCATTCAAGCACGTACCTATATCGTCGTATCAATTATACATTTGAATAGGTTAGCTGGATTCTCTGTGGTACAATTTTCGCCAAGTAAATTTCAACCCGTTTCTACAGCAGTTATCAACAATAACCATGTATTTATAGATATAGTTTATCAATAAGAAGCCAGGCTAAAGTTTAAAATATAGGAGTTTCCGCAATATTTAATTTTTTTTTATCTTGGTTAGGTATACCTTAGGTTATAGCACACGTCTTTTATCGATTGTATAATTATAAGGATAAATTACTAATGATAGTATAATAACATAATTGATCAATACCTATATAAAGTTATTACTAATTTACATTATTTTTATTATTAATTTTTTAAGGCATCAATAGGTATAACCACTCTTATCATTTTACACAACTAATGTAGGTACCTAATATAATATTGTCATTTTCTTTAAAATAATTTTAAGTCCTCTAAACTATAAAATACCTATCTAATTATCTTTGTTTTTAGCTTATTTATTTGTACTTAAAAATAGTTTATGATTAAAATTGTATAAAACATAATTTAAAAAAAGCTTTTTAAACGTCATCTCTACGGAAGCTCATATATATTTATATAATATTATGTACCTACCCATATATAATTTCGAAATTCTAATATTATGCCAGTGTATTATGTTCTAAATACCTACAACAATACTTCACTTGATGTTCCGCAATAATTTTATATTTGTGACTTATAATATAATATAATTTTATATTATATGTATATTTATGTAATGCCTCCGACCGGAATCGATTGTTGTACACGTTTTGCCCATCAACGACATTACAATATACGCATAGTTGTACGAGTTTTCGTATATTAAAATATTATATATACATATATATACCTACAATAATATGTTTTATTGTTTTCGTTGTAACCCGTCCAGAAATTTCCGGCACTGTTCAAACGAGTTGTTTTTTTTAAATTTTTGTTTCGTATAAAGTATAAACACGATACTTAATAATATACACTCTTAAACTCATTGCTGGCCATAAAAACGATATTCCTTGATTTTTATTTTTTGTTACTTTTCTGCTTGCTCAATATAACATTAAGCCTAGTTCGTTTTTCTTCCAAACGCGACCCTCTTTGAGAAAACAAGGTTTTTAAAATCCGTTTATTACGGATAAGTAGAACACACAACAATTATAAACGTTTCCGATAGTAAAAATAAAAAACTCTACACATAGTGAACTAAATATGTATGATAAATGTAAATATGGAATTATTACATCGACTATTATTTCTGAATTCGCACGATTCCGAGTCCGACACTGCAGTTCTTTCCGCAGTTTTCAAAGATTAGCAATCTGCCTATAGCAATAATCAATCTTAATTTAATAATAACATTTTGTTCGAGTAAGGAATACTGAATACTGAAATCACATTTTTTGTACAAAATCTGCACAACACAATTTTTTTTTTAACTGTGACATGTACATTTTCAATACCAGATTTTGATATATCTATACCGAATTATATAGTAATGTTGACGTTTTAATCATGGCTCCGTGGGTTCTATAAAATCAACATTTACCTAATTACAAGTTAAGTAGGTTTTTATTAATGAATTTGCATAGATATTTATGTTTAGTAGATTTAATTTTAGTTTATACAATATAATCCTCTTTAAAATGGAGGACGAAAGATTTCAATTAATACGATAATATTTACTTACCTACAAGCTACATATAGACATAAATATACAAAATACTACAAAATGTTATAATTTACCTAGTAATCGTTAAAATTATTATTACATTTATGTGTGAGTGTGTGGCTTATGAAATTGTTTTATATATAATATAACAATATCTGAGCAATGTTTTTTTAAATAATAATATGCACACGCGGCACGTAAGTAACATTTTTTAAATGTATAATATAATACTTTTACCATAAGGGTACTAATTGGCGCTTAAGTCTAACAGCGCTGCATTTTTCATATTAAAATATTATTAATAGGAAACGCTAATGAATTATGATGGTTGATACTAAAAAAAACATAAATATCATTATAATATGACGACGATATTATAATATATTAATGAGGAAATTCCTTCAATTCGAATAAAAAATTCCATGAATCGTATAAAAACGTTTAAACAAAGAATGAAAATGTAACTATAGGTACCTATCTATATAATTTTAGTTGAAAATTATAATAATTATATCTAATTATACCTACTCCGAAAATTATACGGAAAAAATAATTCGAATTAATTATCGTTTTACTTATCAAATTTGATTGATTTTCGTGATTTCCTGAAACAATAATATTGTATAAACTGCGGACGGATGTTTATCTAGGTTTTAATATACTGATTCAAAACCTTCATTCGTAATATGTGTGTACCAGTACACGCTACCTACGTTTTGATGCACTTTTTCTCCTATGAAAAATGTTTTTGAACATACATGTAATTTTCGATATTTAAGGTTTTTTCGCAAGGTTTTTCAAGTATATTGAAAATTCTTAAATCAATTCGACCGTGTATCGCATCTAAATTCGAATCGACAAATGCATGAAACGTGTATAGATAAGGTATTTAGCACTTATATGTGTTGTGGGTATATAAAGCGTCATAAAGTACCTATAAGTAAGTTTTTTTTTGAAACGACAGAAAAAACATATTGTTTTAAAACAAATATTATAGATTCCTCGCTTTTGCTCAGAATCTAATACGGTGTTTGTAAAACGTTCAGCTGTCACTATGTATACACACTCACTCGACGGTTTATTGGAATACATATGTATGTGCTCGAAAATAAACAACGGCATAATATGACCATATCTTCTAAAATTATTGTTGCAGTGACTTATCCATCTGCCGTAAAAATTGTAAACAAATGACAGGTGTTGTTGAACATTTGATAAATGTTCGCACTATATTTACCGATCGTTAGGATATATGGTTAATTTACGTAAAATATAAAACTGCTGCAATTTCCGGAAATCGGAATCAAAATATTGTTTTATCATACAAAGAAACTATACATACTGAATATTAGAATCATACTGCAGTAGAGATATTTGGGGGGCTGCTGTTATTCAATACCATCATCATAATAATATCATGTACAGAAAATTTAAAAGATAATTTATGTAGATACTCATGTGCAAACGAACTGGAGAAGTAAATATAGGGTAAAATAATACGTTATACAAATAAAGACACATTATGGTTCGAGACTCATTACATTTAAAATATTCATAATAAGGCAATAAGCTTTAAAATTACCAAAATCTTCAGCTGAAATAATTGGAGAAATAGGGCATTTATATTATTAGGCATAGGAGGAAAAAAATAAAAATAATTACAGATATTTTCACCCATTATTATTTATCTACAAAAAGAACACAATACACACATGGCACATGTCTATAAATATTGCGTGCTCGCTATCTAATGGTTTTCATGGATGTGTGTTTGAAAATTAATGATAGCCGATAGGTACTATAATTTAAAAGGATCGGATGAATATGTTATTAAAGTATTGTTTGGAACCTACCGGCAAGACACTTAATTTTATTCCGCAACGTCACCTATAAAAAATTCCTTAAAATATTCCCTGACAAAATATGCATGTACCTATTATAAACATATTATAATATGTTTGAACAGAATGATACGCGTTTTAAGCACTGCTATTAGTATGATGTTTTTTTTTTTCGCAATTCATTAGAACGCGTAAGGTTATATTAATTATTAATTTTTTTCACTCAATGTAAAAATATTATAATATTTTACGTGCGATCGTTTTTTATTTTTTTTTTTAACAACGGAAACGACGAAAGCGTAATCACATTCACAGACATCTAAACGCCAATATATTTCCTGACAGACGTAGCATATATTTTTATTTCTTTATTTCTAATTCTCACGCGCCGTTTTTAAGTTTTTGCTGAAGTAAATGTTTTCGTCGATAAGCGGTATTAGGCCATCACATCATGTGCATGAATGTAATAAAATAAAAATAAAAAACATAATGTAAATATACTAGTATATTAAGCATTATACGTGAAATTTCGCAAAAAAAATATGTTCGTCTAACAATTTGGCATGCTTAAAAAAAAAAAAACAATATCAACCGGAAATGCACCAATGTTATAATAACTACGCTTCAATTATGCAACGATTTTATTTGTAAATACTTTAATAACGCGTTGAACGAACAAAATACCGGATAAAGTGATGATAAAGGTGGAGATTATGTAGATATTATATATCGAGACAACCATCATAATAAAAGATCTGCGGGCGAGATCGGAAGGGAGAGAACAGCGAGAAGAAGGGGGAGTGATTTTGATATAGGTACACCTCATATGTTTAGGTATTATAATAGAAAACCTGAAACGAGATAACGACAT
Source organism: Macrosiphum euphorbiae (assembly GCA_949089665.1). Classification (NCBI taxonomy): domain Eukaryota; kingdom Metazoa; phylum Arthropoda; class Insecta; order Hemiptera; family Aphididae; genus Macrosiphum; species Macrosiphum euphorbiae. The sequence goes on along the minus strand of CARXXK010000002.1, from coordinate 44,035,907 downwards.
GATGTGTATACGGTTAAGGGTAACCCTCCCTCATCCTTACCCTTACCCGCGGTCCTACGTACAGTTCCAGTTAGAATGGAATGCATTGTATATTATACTAGGAAAATAAATTGTAAAGATAAAAAATACAGGTTTTTTTCAAATCCTGTGTGACATAATTTGGCATTAAACGAGTTGTCGTTCGAGTGTGGTCAGTTGTCTTACACTAACCAAGTTACATCCTACTCTCACCCCCAATCGTAAAATACATAAGATTTATACCTTTTATACATTTATATGCATATAACATCGTATTTGGTTATTTTCAAGAAAATACTTAGATTTTTTTTTTGTTCTATTATTAATGTTTACTTGGATTCGGGTTCTATGAATGAAAAAAAGGGGTGAGTTAGACACAAAATAATAAATACGCACCAATAGGTCTCAGACTTATTCAAACTCGGGAGACCATATCCAGTAATTTGTTTCGCAGGAAGTAGTTTGTATATGATCAACTCAAAGTAGCGCACAACAATGAGGTTAAAAAGTAAAAACCTAAACAAATGAGTGCAATTTGACTCGCTTATGATTTATATAGTAGACCTCGTAGATACACAGTGATCTTTAAACAAATCCTATAACAATAACGTTGTACGTGACCTAAGTACCCGAATTAATTGTGTAAACAAAAAATTACACGGATTTTACAAAAAAAAAAATCTAATAAAACCCATGTTGCAATTGTTGAAAAAAATCTCATATTAATTCTTATAATAAATATAAATGAAAAAATAAAAACACGTAATATTGTAACTAAAGACATTATAAAAACGAGCTAGTCTGCAAAATGTATATAATATTTTACGGATAAAGCGGATATAAACATGGAGCATATTATATTCAATGCGATATATCACAATAACGTCATTGTTATAAACGCTATATTGAATTATTATTATAATAACAGTCGAAAATCTCTGAAATAATAATTGTTTTAATGAATTTTGTAATACAAACATCTTTGGTTACCAATAGGTTACCAGTTATAATACTCAGTTACCTTTACCAATAATAGTCTGTTTACAAATCACATGCATGTCTGCACGACTGATAAACATATATTATGTATAATATACGGATCGAGTGAAAATGATGTCATCACCAACACGATAAAATAAGGCAAAATTAAATTAAATAGTTCAGTTAAAATAATATTATATTATGCATCGGACGACGGTAATGCAAATACGCATATTATATATACGTCTTATATAAGAACTATATAGTTTACTCATAAAGTCATAAGTATTAAGTAGAGATAGGATGTTGATGACTTGCATTTTTTTTCCTTTGATCCCATAAAATGCTATCTTAGCTAAAAATTCGTTTCATGCTGCCTGATTTGGAATATACTAATTTTATTTTGCATTTTTAGGATATTTTTTTATATTTTAATTTTCAATTTTTTTTATGATTTCATACCTATATTTTTTTTTTGCTGTAAATTAAACTTAAAATTTAAATGTTTAATTTTTTAGTTTATTTTTATACTTTTAGGATATTAAAGCATTTTTTTTGAGTCATTTTTGATATTTTTTTAGGCCATCAACATCCTATCTCTAGTTATAAGCTTGACTCATCAGTCATATGTAATAGGTACATCCGTAAGTACTTGAGATGTGTAGGTAATATTGGGTACTTATTTATCTATCAGTGGCCCAATATCCAAAATTTTGATTTATGGTTGATAATTTGTTATGTTATGTATAAGGGAGGCTGTTAACTAGGATTCCTCTCATAAGTTTGGTTGCTAATGAAGTGGAGGTATTTAAACATTCATCAACCTTAATGCAAGTTAAAATTCTAATATACCTACGTCTTAATATAAGTTCACAAATCATAAAAGCATTTTTAAATTTTCCTGAAGTTTCGCTACTGGTACCTATATAATATGTATAATGTACACACGTATATATGTCATATACAAGGTCCTATTTAGGTTAATATAATATATAAATATATTATTATTATATATTGCTCTATTTTGTCTTGTTAATCCAAATGGCGATCGTAGGTAGGTACCGCTTTGTGTTTGAACGATATTTCAATTTCTAAACAAATTATAAGTATACCTATGTAAAATGTTATATGCAATTGAAAAATGCTCATAATTCACTTAAAAACTGTTACAGGAACGCATTCCACGAGCTGTATGCCATACTGGAGAGCCAGAGCTTCGACTCGAGGCACCACTTGCAGCTACAGCAGTTGTGGTTCAAAGCTCACTATCTGGAAGCGGAAAAGATCCGGGGCCGATCGCTAGGCGCGGTGGACAAGTATCGGCTGCGCAAGAAATACCCTCTACCGAAGACCATATGGGATGGCGAGGAGACTGTGTACTGTTTCAAAGAGAAGTCGAGGAACGCGCTGAAGGACTGTTACCTGAAGAATAGGTATCCAACACCTGACGAAAAACGCGAGCTGGCTAGGCGAACGGGCCTGACGCTCACGCAAGTCAGCAACTGGTTCAAGAACCGAAGGCAGCGTGACAGGACGCCCCAGCAGCACAGGTCAGTTGTAACTTGTAATAGTTGTTTAGTTAATAGTAAGTTGGTCGTTAAGCTGCATTGTCAGCTGATGCATCCAATTAATCACTTATAAAAGGATCGTCGATAGTTGCATGCTACGGGCATCGTGGAATACATATATATATATTATATATTATCAACATTGTATTACATTTTACAAAAACAATTTGATAAACTTTACTCAATTTATGGGATAATTATTCTAAAAATATAAAAATCCACAGTTAATATTTTTAAAAATTATATTCGAAAAACTATAACAAGAATGTCTATATTTTGTGTTTAAAACTAAAATAATAAATATTATAATAATATGATAATAATAGTTTACTGAAAGTAATAAATAAATATAATAATTTTACCTACCTATTATGAAACAAACATTTTTTTTTAGTTTTTTTACTTTTACGGACTTAGAAGTTAGCCAAGCTGGACTGACAGAGTACAATACTATAACAACTCGAAATGTTGAAGTTTATTTCGAGTTAAATAATTTAGGTACGCTAAATAAATTAAATTATGATAAATTATGTAATGTATATTTTATAGCCATGGCAGCCATGGCATGCAATTCTGATACACTGTAGTTGTATAGTACCTTTATGATGGCAACTGGCAAGTTTTAGGCCCAAGTAGATAGTTGTATCAGTCATTGACATAACTATAATCTTTATATATTTTAATATATACCGTCGACTACTCAGTTGTGGGTAGTCCAAATTTATTTATCTCAATAATAAAGATAATTTCGTTGAAAACAATTTGACTCGCAAAAACAGTTAAAAACATAATATGTAAACTGAGTGCAATGACTGATTGCCAATGAGTGTGTTAAAATAAGCAACATAATAAGTGAAATATGAAAATTTTTGCGTTTATCGTTATTTAGAGCTAAAACTTTATGGGTGCAAGTTTTGGGTTCCTCGTTATTTTAAATAATGTTAATACCTATTAAATTTAAAAATAATAACTAATGCGGGAAGGTAATAGCTCGGATACGGTATGTAATATAATAAATTCTTAGATTGTTTACATGAAATAAATGTTTCTACGAAACTAATAGACCTTTTAAATAAATACATTTTAAAATATTTCGTTTTGCGTTATTTTTCGTTTAATGATATCCTATAAATTACATTTTGCGTTATGTTTTGTTTTATGATAAATAATATATTTTGGTAATCGTTATGTTTTGTTTTGCGGTATTTAATTATTTTTGATTATCGCTTTCCGTTTTAATTACTTTTACAAATTGCAATCGTTTTTTGTCAAATATAACGTTATTATAACGTTTGCAAGCCTCGGTTCTTACCTAAAAGTTTGATAATAGGTAAATTCTCTCTAATATCAAAACTAACAGCACACTATTGAAACTGGTGAACGAAAATTGGTTATGTCGAGCACTCGTACGTGTGTAAGGCGGAGACAACACAGCGGGTACGACCGCCGTCCTTACAATTTCGAGATTTTCCACTAAACAATAATAATAATTAATAATATAAACTCGAGTGCGATGTATCTTAGGACAATACGCTGAAATAGCTATATTGATCACTAATTGTTACTATTCTATTATAATCCACATCGCTACGGCGGTATAATAATATTATAATATTATTATAGTTTGGTATTAGCCATTAGGTACTATAATATAAATTGTATTACACATTTAGTAGGTATTTACAGTTTACGCGATTCATACGCAATCGGAAATTCGGACGTCAAACAAAGACGAAACAATATTTTTTTCACGCACTACATCGCGTAAACAGACCTAATAATAATAATAATATAATATAATCACTTAATACACGCTGCCGTTGACAATCGTAATAATATTTTTATACAGACAACGCGGAACATTTTTAAAAATTTATCGACATTTTAAACATTTTAAAGATGAATAAACGACGAGATTGATATAATTGTCATTTAATAATTTAATTTATAATTTTTTTTTGTTTTGTTTAACGTTAATCGCAGAATAATGGTAAAACGATCGTCCACGCGACGACGAATTGTCTCGTCAGTATAGTGTTTATATTATTATGCACTATCAAAATTATTATGAAAACATAGAAATACACATATACGTTAATATGTTCTTTTGTAACAACTAACAAGAATAGGTTATCTTTGAGGAAATAAAAATGTAAATAGGTAGTTGAAAATACACGAATGATATTATTTATTTATTTCAAGGCTAAATTATTAATGATTGTTGTTGTTTCTTTTACTGTGCCCTCGCATAGTAGGTACCTACGCCTATTCCCATGTATAGTACACTGCACATACAGTTAGACATGTATTTTACATTTAATATTCTCAAACTATTATGCATCAATAAAACTAATAATTCATAAAGTTTCCGCAGTGTAAACATTTTAGATTCTGAGCGGAGCGATGAATGTATTGGTTTTACAATGATGTATGTTTTTATATTTTTATATTTTTATATTTTTATATTTTTATATTTTTATTTATATTTTTGTGTCTGTCATCACGTTTTGGGACAGTAAAAGTGCTTCGATTTTCTTCAATAGTACCTTTTCTGATAGGAAAGTGAATCTAGTTGGTACTTTGGGGGGTCAAAAGTAAACATTTTCCAGTAGTTTTCACAAGCGCCGGGAAAAACAACATAAAAATTAAGGAAAAACGGGAATTTTTACGCAAAATCGATTTTCCAAAAAATCGAATTTGGTTATTGGTGTAACTTTAAAACAAATGACCGTAGATACATGAAATTTTCACTGGTTGTTTATATTTGCATTTTCTATACACGATAACATTTTCAAAATATTTTGATTTATTTTGAACTGTTTAGGGACATTTTCATTTTTCATTTTTTTTTAGTTTTTTTTCTAGAAATATCAATAAAATTTTATTTGTTCGTTGCGAAAGCTTGAAAATTTAATAGAAGGCTCCTAATATGTTGTTTCAAAGGCAGATGAAAAATATTAAAAATCCTTAGTCACAATTTTTTTTTATAAGCATTTAAAGTTCAAAAATTGACAAAATATGGAAAAATCACGAAAATTAGCAAATTATTTTGAGTTAAGAATTCGTAAAAATTTTTCTTTTTAAATCTAAGATTTGAAAATGAAACACAAGATTCCTTATAAGATTATCTACCTTTATCAATAAAAAAATCTCTACCGGACAGTCAAATTAAATTTTTATGAGCGTTTGAAATTCAAATTTTTACAACATTGGATTTTCACTCGATTTCTCATGTAGCGATTTCCTTATTTTGTTGTAATTCAAAAACGAATAACTGTAGATACATGAAAATTTCACTGAATGTTTATATTAGCATTTCATATACACCATACAATTTTGAAAATATTTTGACTCTTTTTGAGCTGTTTATGGACATTTACAGCTTTCAATTTTTTTAGTTTTTTTTTCTATAAATATCAATAAAGTTTTATCTGTTGGGCCAAAAAGTGTAAAAATTTAATACAAGGCTCCTGATATATTGTTACAATATCAGTTGAAAAATATTAAAAATACATAGGCACGATTTTTTTTTATAAGCATTTAAAGTTGGAATTTTGACAAAATTTATCAAAATCTCGAAAATTATCAATCTTTGGAATTAAAAAATTATAAAATGTTCAGTTTTTATAACTAAGAGTTGAAAATTTAAAACAAAGATTCTCTTAAATAATTCATACTGTAACCAAAAAATCTAAAAAATATATAAACACACTTATTTTTTACAGACATTTTAATTTCAAATTTAGACAAAATTTCATATTTAAACCAAGAATTACGATTTTAGTTATTTTGTTGTGATTGAATAATACTATTCGTGGGTACTTGAAACTTCTAAAGTGTACTATTATATATCTATGATAGTATCACGGTTTTTGTTGATGTATAACGCGTTATAAGTATCTAATGGATATTGTGATATGATTAATTTGGAATTTATTATAGGTACCTATTATAGGTCAATTTTTTGTTTAATACCATAGATATGTATATAATATGCCTTATACATAGACTGACATACCATCACCGCTCAGAATCGTTTTTCTTATACAATGATATTATATCATTGAATTCAAATTTAATACCATCCATTATACAGTGACCCACTTGTAACCTACTGTACAGCAGAGCGACACCCACTTGCCCACCTTTTTTTTTATGACTTGTTAAAAAAAAAATGCTCAACAAGTAGTAATTTTTATATTTTTTAAAAAACGTAATTGTATAGGTACATATTATTATATTATGTACAAAATAAAAACCATTAGGTTAGCTGCATACTGCAGTATTCAATATAGTTCATATAAAATGTGTTACATTTACAAAACTAACGAAATTTATAAATAATAATTAAATGATAATTGAATTTTTTTTAATTTACTGGGAATCTGTATGCTTTTAATTAATATTTTATAGGTATGTTATTGTAATTTTAGACAACATTTATTTTTGTTGGTTCAGCGTACAGTATAAATAAGTAATATACCTACTTTACACGGTTCGAGTGAAAACGTTTTATTTATATGGTTAACCAAAAATTCAGCTATATGTGCAGACATTATATTTTACCCTAAATAGCTACATTTCGAAAAGATTGACAAAAGCGATTAGTCAACTAGTCGATTGCATAACACATGTGTAGCATAAAAATTGACGTGGGACAGTCCTAAATGGAAAACCATAAGACCAGACTTTTTTCCCCAGAAATTCCTATTATACGGGAAAGAATCTCATTAATAATTGATGCCATACACACACAAGGTCCGATTTTAAAATACGCGCAGTTAAAATATAATATGAAATATGTTTTTGCTGGTTCGAATTTAAATAATGACTGAGTATAGAGATCTAGATTCAAGAACCAGAGTATACCAACGTCATGAATCTTCGATACATAAGACTTATGACACATGTGTAATATATTTATATTATATATATATTATTATATATGGAACACAGATATGCAATATCGCCGAGAATGAATAGATACGGGTATATCGAAGTCCGTATAAAGGTGATTTTGGTGGTCGAAAGGTCTTGATGATAATATAAGCACAATATGATAGATTCCTTTCAAAAAACATTATCGAATATATTATTCAATACCAACGTTTTAAGTTGTTAAATTTAAAAAATCAACAGCTATGTAGGTTAGCCTCCGATAAAAATATTTATCCTAGTTACGCCTATATACAGAGTGATTCACCGAGCATGCTCGGACCCGATTTTTTTTTAATGTTGATTTATCTAAATCAAAATTTGAATGAGTGATAAACGATGTATGTTTCGTCACAGGACACTCCTTAAATGGTATAAAAATCTAAGTATTTGAACATACGGCTCTTAAAAGTACATATTATATTAAAACTTTGTATAATACTATAATGTGTATACAACCCGTGGATTGAACGCACGAATTTATTCTATATATAGATACAGTTATAACTTATAGGTCTACAATAATGTGTATAGGTATATAAGTACATTTAGATATACAATAACTGAAGACGTGTAAAAAAATATATATACTTATTTAATATTGTTTAATAACTGCTTATACGAAAACGGGGAAACCTAAAACATATTTTACTAGGTGGGAGAAAAAAAATATTAAAATCTTCGTAAAAGTCGTCGACGGTGGCGGCATAACGTTTCCGTAAAGAAAATCACGACGTCGTGTTTGCCATTAAACGCATATATTTTAATATATGGGGCGACGGCGGCGTCGGTGTGTTCGACGGTCAAGCCCAGTAGTACAAACATATAATAATGGTGAGTACCGACTGCCGAGTTTACGATGTTATTGTGTACATGCGCGCACATGTAAAATATATATTATATTATATATTTATATACACATAATATATATTGGTGTGTGTGTGTGTGTGTGTGTGTGCAGTATATATACTCCGTGTCCGAAAATTAACGAGAGACAGAGAGTGAGAGGGGCTGAGAGAGGTATAATAATATAATATTATATAGAGAGAGGTCGCGAGAAGTGTATTATATATATATATATATATATATATATGCATGTATGTGTGTAGAATGAATGGTAGAGACTGAAAAGAACCGCGCGTCCCTTTCGGTGGAACACGTGTTTGCTAATCACACATTCTTGTATTTCGGCGTCCGTGACAAATTACCCTCCGCCGCCGCCACACAACAGTCATCGCCTGAGCCGTTTACGCTCACTCCGTCCGTCCGTCTAATCACGTTGTTACCAGATTTGCCGGGTATATACAGATCATCTAGTCGATCCCTGCTGTTTCGACCACCCCTACCACCATCCCAATGTCACCCTTACGGCCCAACACCGTCGCTTCTAAGACCACACTTACTGTTTCTGCCTCCCCTGTAGTGCTATACACGACGAAATCCTTTGGAACGATAATACCAATGTCCAATATACATAGGCCACCACCTACATAGTGCAAGTAACCACTGCACTGCAGTTACTACAGTAGTGCAGAACCAAGAATATATTATGATTTGAAATTATACTTAAATAATCTTTGGGAACTTTGGGATAGGTACACTATAATGTGTATCTAGAGTCTAGACTCAGTGTGTAGTATATATGTACCTATACAAAGAATATTCATAAAAAAAAGTAATGCCGATGCACTTTTAACATTTGGAAGTGGAAAATTCTTTTTTTACAGGGAGTGAACGTTCATAGTTTTTCTGTTTTCAAAAAAGTCCCCTGCAGTATCAGTCCAAATCAGTTTGTACGAATAATTGAATGTCTACAATACCTAAACACAGGGTCCCCACAGGGGGGGGGGGTGTTGGACCTGGATCACAGGGGCCCGTTGAAATTAATTTGTAATTTTTGAAACGTTGATATGAATACTTATAGTTTTAGCTGTGGGTGAACAATTGATTACCTAGAAAATATCGTGTATGGCTTTATGGATCACCCGTTTCGCTTGTAATGGGTTGTATTTTATTAGAAGTTTCGTATAAGGCCCGTAAAAACATTTAGTATACAGGGACCCAACATTTGATGTGCAGGAGGGGTCCGACTTTTTTGTCCAAAGGTATTTATTTATCCGTTGAAATTGTATAAAAAGGATGGCAATGTTGTTGGAATGGTTGGACATTAAAAACAACACCTTTTAAACAATTTGGTATACAGAGCATAGGTACTTGCTGAAATGGGAAACCATTCAATTATTGTTCAATGCGTATTTATTTATATGCCAAAATATCGTTCGCCCAAACGACCAGATACGAATACCGTAATTTAACAAAAATACAGTATCTGGCGACTGGTATAATACAGTTCATTAAATACCATCATATTATTGTAATTTATTAGTCATTACAAATTCGTCAATTTCGTGAATTCGTTTTATATTATTTTGGTTATAACTTGAACTAACTATACCAACTTCACCTTACCGAGCGTTAAGTTCATAAAGTCATTTTAGATTTCGAAACGACAGTATTTCCACCACGCCTGCCGCACCTTATCGAAAAAAAACATTAAATACACACACGTCCACCTAATATATTATATTATATTATTATATTAAAACGGCGCTAGAGTTCGGGGCAGCTGGAGGCACAATACCGTATAAATTATATACATGAATGTATAGGTACACGTTATTAGTTGTATTATTATTATTACACCGAACAGACGAAGCGGCGGTCACCTCCACACCGTTCCCGTCTATATCCTCCGCGGGAGCGTGTGCGCGCTTGTCGGACACGCCTACCGGAACGACGGCCGCATCGTCGCGAGGATTAGTGGAGCGGCGGCGATTCGACGCGCCGCGTGCAATAATAATTATTGAAAAGCTCACCCATTTGCGCGATTCACTCCCCGCGGAGGCTGCAGGTGCGCTGGTGCACGCGCACCACGTCGATGGATATAACTAACTGCTAGGTAAATACAAATTGTTATACCCATTATAAAGTCCGAGCAACCCACCTACTGGTATATATTATATACCAGGGTTATATTCAAAATGATTCATCCGATTTTGAATGTTCATACATTTTTAGTTTTTATAGGTTTAGAGTAATAGGCATGATACATTAAGAAGACCCTATATACACCGGCGTGCGTTGTCTCCGTCTCACAAACGTATAACATAAGCTAATTGACAATTATTGTGTATAAAATAATACCTATGTAATTAATATAATATATAAGTTTAATATAGCGGAATATAGGTAACTATATTATTGTATAACTATATATTGTATAAAATATCCTCTTCACATTGAGTATTCGAGTAGATTGGTATAAAATGTTGTATTTTGATTCTATACTATAAAAAAACATAGTAATTATTGAAAAGCTCAACCGTTCACGCGATTCACTCCCCGCGGAGGCTGCAGGTGCGCTGGTGCACGCGCACCACGTCGACGGATATAACTGCTAGGTAAATACAAATTGTTATACCCATTATAAAGTCCGAGCAACCCACCTACTGGTATATATTATATACCAGGGTTATATTCAAAATGATTCATCCGATTTTGAATGTTCATACATTTTTAGTTTTTATAGGTTTAGAGTAATAGGCATGATACATTAAGAAGACCCTATATACACCGGCGTGCGTTGTCTCCGTCTCACAAACGTATAACATAAGCAAATTGACAATTGCGTATAAAATAATACCTATGTAAATAATATAATATATAAGGTTAATATAGGTAACTATATTATTGTATAACTATATATTGTATATATTCACATTGAGTGTTCGAGTAGTTTGGTATATGAAATGTTGTATTTTGATTCTATACTTTATTGCTATAAAAAAAACATAGTAATTATTGAATAGACGCAGTATTTTATTCAAAAGTAAAATATGAAATGTGTCGTAATTTTTCATGGTTGAACTTGATCGATAATACCTACATATTCGAAACATTTTAATATCAATATACTAACCTACTTAAAAATTCGAATAAAATTGAACGATTAATTTAAAAGTACCTACAATAGCACTATTTATAGCACTCGGTGGAAAATTTAAATTGTAATAATATGTTTCAACACTTGAACCGTACGATATATGCAGCACCATTGAAATATGATACTTATAGCAACAGTTATATGTTGATATAATTACATATTGTATTTAAATGTATATTGCTGTATACAGCGTATACTACTGGTGGGGTGAACCTTTTGTGGGTCAAGTGCCAACATTTTGCGATCAAGGTTTTAAAAACTGTTTGTGGACACCACCCTCTCTCCCCACTAAGAAAACATTTTGATTTAAGGGGGCTGCAGCAGGTTTTGTCAAAAGTTTAAACTAATATTGTAGATTTGACCAATCTAAACATTAATTTTGTTTGTTATAATGTTATTCAATATATTTAAATTCCGTATCATAAAATAAACCTTAAGTGGGCAGGAGAGGGCTCCAGTCAATGAAAAAAAAGTGACTTTTAGACCAATAAGCTATACAAAACTAGAAGAATTTGGTTTGACAGATTTTAATTTTAAAAACGGATTATGATTGTTCAACAAATTTACTAGGGAATGATCGAGGCGATTTTGAATATTCCAATTATTATTAGTGTCATAATGAATAATATAAATACAAAAATATCATATTTTTTCGATATTTTTATTCTTGGATATCACAGCTGAAAAAAAAATTATTCAAAATCGCCTCGATCATTCCTTGGTAAACTTGTTAATCATAATCCGTTTTCAAAATTAAAATCTGTTAATTATTAATTAATAAGGATTTTTACGTTTATTTTAACTTTATAAACTATGCATACTTTTTTTATTGTTCACATTTTATTTTTAATGATAAGAGAAGGAGGCGCTTTTATAGTTAATTTTAAACTTTTATTTGCAGGATTGTCTAGGCCCTGCAGTGATTACTATAAGCTCTAGTAACGTTCATGATGGTAGAAGGGGGAGTTTTCACCCCACGGGGATTGTGAACTTCGATTTTCTAGGACTCTAGCCCGTGTAATTATCAAATCCTTGTTACACCCATCACCCATGATTATACCATAACATTTATCATTATTGTCATAATGTCATCACACGAAACCACGATATTCGTTTTTAATTCGTACGATACACAATATACTACTACTGGGGAGCTTCCACACACACGTGAGTGTCCAATGTCCATATGTGGATATAGTTTAATATATTATAGTATACATTGAAAAAACAAAACAGTTGTTTGTACTATAAAAGTAATAGGATTGACTGTACATTATGATTCCTATAGGGATAGCTATAAGGTTAGTCAGATTTACTAAAATATAATAGTCAAGTTATTATGGTAAATCGAACTGAAATATGCTATTTTAACTATATTTTTTAGTTTATTCAAACATTAAAAACTGTGTAAACTATAAAACATAGTAAACATTATCATAACAAATAACTATATTTATATAGTCATAATAAGTAAATCATTTTAGTTATTTTACCTATTAAATAGTTATATTTACTATAATTTGTTTAACTATAATATTATAGTAATTTTTTTTCCATGTAATATCACATATTCACGTACGTAAATTCGTTATCGAATTTGTTCCGTGTATACAGAAAAATCGAACATATCTAAGCATTTGTCCGACGCTGTATCGTCACGTCCCCAAATGGGGACAGCGAATAATGTATATTATGTTGTTGTACAAATTTACAATATATATAATAGCATATTGTTGTACATTTGTATACAATATATGATTGTGTACCTAGGTACTTGATCTAGTTGTAGTACCTATATATGTATACATAATATTATTATTCTTGATGTAGTCAACTACATTAATAACCCGTCAATTATAGTTGGTTCCTTTTGAATGCATATAACATGAGTGATATTTCTCTAGTCACTGCAGTCTATACATGTATAGAAATTTCTCTATAAAAGTGTTGATCAATACAAAAAATCATATACTCAACTTTTAAAATTTTTAAGTTTATTAAGTTTATAATTTGTACCTTTATCATCAATATATTATTAATCTGGTAGGATGTCGGAGCTGACACGTTTTAGAAGATACAAAAACTTACTGCAGCCTTATATGCCTCGTAAAATAGTCGTACATTTTATTAATTTTTTTATTTTACATATGAATACCAGAATACCTATATAGTATACTTTATGCTCATTTGGACATTTGGACTCCGATTTTAATAACTATTAACTCTATTTTCATAAGTTGTAATAGACGCGTCTATGGTCTATCATCACAAGTGATTGAATATTTCAAAATCTATTTGTCTGGCGTTATTTAAAGTTATCTAAAAATTGGAGTCCAAGGCGATCTGAACACAGTTTTCCTCTAAAAAATAGAAACAATTTATCGTGATGTCATATTAATAAATGTACAACACCTCATATAGCTGTGTACATAATATGTGCGCTCGCCGTCTGTGTTGTTTTCGCGTTCGGACAGTTTCCGCGAAAACCGTGTGGTATATACTGTGTGTCTGTGTACATAATAAGTAATAACATCTATTCTATATTATTATTATTATTATTTTTAAAGAGACATTATCTGTTTAGACGTAATAATATTATATTGTACGCTGTCCGCGGTTTTACGGCGAACGCACGTGCAACCAGGGATACCAAAAGTATTTCGACAAAATAACAAGTCAATTCTTCGGTCAAATTACGCAATACGCCCTCTACGCACGCACGTATATACACATCATATTTATACAGGGTGATTATTTTATCACTAAGCAATCATTTTCTAGGTAAATGTACCTACGTGTTTTTGAGGAGAAAAAATATTTTTATACGATTTGTAATCGTTGTACAAGACAATAACATAAAATATTATATTATATCTTGCAATTTTTCACGTCGTAGTACGATTTTGATTTCATATTCCGAATATTTTTAAAGTTTAAATATTATATAACAACATGTAGCCATGTAGGTAGTTATGATTAATTATGATCATTTAAATCTTACACGATCGGAGTGGAGCTCGTGGGTCTACTACGCACGTCAAAACTTTAAAATAAATTTTTTAACTCGTCAAAGTTATAATTTTAACTAGTAAGTCATACGTTTATAACATTTAAATAGTTCAATAGTATTTTACATGTTACTAAGCTATTGTAAAGTTCACCCAAGTGGAAAAGTCTCTGTACGAAATACGAATGCGTATAATAACTATATAGGTAGGTACTAGGTATTAACTACTAAACTACATAATATTAGGTACTAAACGAAAATTTGGACCTCTAATGAGTTAAATAAACTTAAATATTATATAAATACAAAAATTCTGAAATGACCGGGTTAGGTACGTAATATAAAAATTAATGGGCCCCCTTGTGCAGGTGCCAACCCTTTGTGATAACCCACGAAAAGAAAAAAATGGAAAATTTATCAATATAACCCAATAGGTACCTTACGATTTGATACCGTTTCGAGGGTCTCGGAATTCAGATAACACGTCGTATTTCTTTTGCAATGATTTGAATTTAATAATGACACGAATTAATATGAAATCGGCGTGTACGCGTCGTGGAATATTGTTATTATTTTTTTTTTTACAAAATGAAATTCCCGAGTGATGAGACTCCTGTCCGTATACTCCGAATCGCGTGTTTTCTCTTGGCCGACAACACGTTCGCTGCATACTTGACATGGATTTTGTTCGTTTTCCAGCGTACTTACTTAAGTTTGAAAATACGCGTGCGCAAATTATTAATAAACGATTTTGCTGACATAACTGTAATCTTTGGACTGGTCGATTGTTTCTTTTAACAAAAACTGAACCATCGACAGTGGCGTGCTCAGGAGGGGGTGATTAGGGGTTATATCCCCCCCCCCCCATTGTCTTTTTTTTGCCAACCTATAGAAAACCACTTATTAGTTATTACATCTATTTATAGAGTCATTAATTTGTATTAATTATTAATTTTATTCGTTGAGTCAACGAGCTTGAAATTTAGTACGAGGCTCCTAATATATTCTTACAATAGCAGATGAAAAATATTAAAAATACAGTCACAATTTTTTTTTATATAAGCATTTAATTCAAATTTTGACAAATCACGAAAATGTGCAAATTATTTTGAGTTAGAAATTCATAACAAATTTTATTTTTAAATCTAACTATCTAAGATTTGGTAATTTAATACAAGATTCTTCATAAGTTTGTCTACCTTTATCAAAAAAAAATGTTTTCCCGAAAGTCAAATTAAATTTTTATGAGCGTTTGAAGTTCCAATTTTAACATCATTGGATATCCACTAGTTTTCTCATGTACCTAGTGATTTTCTTATATTGTATTTTCTTTTTTATATAATATGTATCAACAAATTTTTATTTGTTTGGTCAAAAAGCTTGAAAATAATTAATACACGGCTCCTAATATATTTGTACAATATCAGTTGAAAAATATTAAAAATACATATTATTCCCTCTGCTGTACAGTAGGTTACAAGTTGGTTAATGTATAATGGATTGTATTAAATATCATTGTATAAGAAAAATGATTCTAAGCAGAGACAATATAACAATATAAATATAATATATTGTGAAATATCCTAGGCTGCCAAACCATCTCTGCTCAGAATCATTTTTTGCACATATGATATTATATAAATATATAATACCTATCATTGAATTCAAATTTACAGTCACCCTGCACGGCTGCACTTGTAGCCTACTGTACAACAGAGCGACTTCCACTTCCTCGCTTTTTTTATTAATTTGAAAAAAAAATGCTGCCCCACATTTAAAATTCCTGGGTACGCCACTGACCATCGATCTATCGATTACAAATATTAAAATCTATTAGGTCAGGTTAGTCGCCGATATTCGCGGGATTATTATTATTCAAAGAACAGGCGCAGTGGTCTGTCCTGCAGTAGTGATGGTTGGAGGGGTTGGTGTCTAATATTGTATATCGGAATATAACGAAGATAAAATATTGTATTACGGCTCAATAATCATAAGGGGATATAAATCCTCCCGCCCATCGCCCGTAAATAATATTCCGTTTGGTTCGTTTAGGTAAACGATAATATTAATATGACGTTATAATAATAATAATATTAATAACAATATATTACATGGGTCGGTACACGTTTCGGCGGCAAGTGCGTCTGCGGCGTGTGACCGACCTATGATTGGTCTGGTGGTGGTGCTCGGCGGGGGGGGGGACATTATTGACGCTAAACATAATATGCGTTTTTCCAAAATGCAATTCTCAGGGGCGGCGTATCGTTTTACAATGACATGGTACCTATACACGGACGCATTTCTTTCCCGCGCTTTTACGTAACAACATTGACCTCGCCTCACATTGTGAATATTATTATATTATATAATATACATTATACGTACGTTACAATAATTATTAAACTGCCCGTCAACCCATATAGTCTGTCCGGTGCATCCGGTTACGGTCTAAAATAAATCGTCTACCAGGCTTTTTCATTTATAATATTATTATTATTATTATTTCATCGTAAAACAATGACTTACTCGGTTCGAGGAATAATAATATTACAATATATAGGTAATAATATAATTATCTATAGTAATAATGTGTGTACGGCGGCAGGCTGCAGTCTATACTATATTAATATGCTATAAATTATAATACACAATATATTGGCGATATTGCAGAGCACCTCGTCTCTACCGGGATTAAGCGTATGTCCCAGAGTATTTTTATTGAGCGATTGGGTCGTGGTTTGTCATGGTCCAATTTGTTTATTATTATTACTGTCGATCCTAGGCATGCATACTACATTACTACCTACATATTCTTATAGAAGTGCAAACGTATAGATTATTCACAGATTTTTGTATACTATTTATATCTATATATACGGAACATATACACTAGATTAAAGGAACTCTGAATAAAACGAATACAAAATAATTGAAGCCGTCCGTCATGTTTTGGGTCGGAAAAACGTCCGGCATTGATGTAAACTATAGATGATGTATCGAAATACCCCAAGCTATAATATGTTACAAATCCGTCTCAATTTGCCAATGTGTGATGACACGAGTTCCTTATATATATATATATAATTGTAGTCCTAGTGTTATCTGTGACATAATTCCGACTGACGCGATATAGTGATGTCAATATATTTTATCATTAATTGCAAAACAATCCGACCGCGTACCACTGTGCATTTTTCGTTTATTTCCCACATATTTCCGTGGTGCACAATGTTGTGACTTGTGACGTTTGCGAACGAGCGCATAGTACAATAATGAATATTATTGTGCCGTTGTTGCAGCCGCCGCTCGACCTCAAAACTATAATATGGCACAGACACGTGCGTATAAAACACACATCCGCAATGATAATATTATGTTTGTAGAACACAATAATAATATAATGTACATTCGGCTATTAAAGGCGCCTAATGTGCATGTGGGTAAGTCAAGATGCACACATTGTGCATTGCGAGGCGTTGCATATTCAAGGTCGACGCCACCGCAACGTTCGCCAATGTGTACATCATAATATTATAATATTATACATTTATACAGCCTATATATTATACTCGTACTCTATAATAATTGTTGGTTGTAACTATATATTTTTTTTTCTATCTTTCGAAATTTGTTTGGTCGGCTGTTTTTTTTTTTATTATTATTATTAATCGACACACATACATTCCTCCGCACAAACAGTACCTATAGTCGCGGAATGCTCATTACTCACATTTTACAACAGTCATATTGTTATATTATTGCATTGATGTGGGTAATGGGTATTGGGTACAATACTTAAATATATATATACAATTACGAATACATTTTGTTCCAAGTATGTAAATAAGAGCCACTGTAGTGTGATGACTGGGTTGAACTATTTATATATACTACACCTATATATATATATGTAATAACTAATATTGAGTATACCTATAAATTATAATGCATAATGTGTAAAAATTATTATTATTTTCAAGTTACAACAATTTTTCTATACAAGTTTTAAATTAATCAATTCTGATTTGGAAATTTTTGAGTATAGGTACTTACTTAAGGCCAATGTTTTCGATCGGCGGAGTACGATTGCGCGCGTTTTACCTTTTTAGGTATACGATTGCGCGCAGTGCCCGAATAACAAAAGACAACATTTTAATTACTCAAAGGCGTACGATTGCGCGTGAAATTGGGTGCGACGTTGCCAAATGTATTACGTAAATAATAAAAATACAAAAAGTTAATAATATAAAAAAAATGTTATTTAAAAAAAAATTAAAAAATTAACGTAAATAATAAAAAATAAAAAAGTTAAAAAAAAATAATACAAAATAAAGAAATTTAATAATTGAAAAAATATAATACTCGTAAATCAATATTTATATTAAATTTTAAACCCCCGATACCTATTTCCAACTATGGCCAAATACTTTAGTACATTTTCTGGTGTTTTATTGTTTACATAATGTTTGTGTTCATTTTTCAAATTTTCAATTTTCCTTGATTTTTCATTCGATTTTGGTTTTATTATACCTTTGGAAATGGTTAATAATTTGGTAACTGTTTCTGCCTAAGGTTCCATAAGGGTAGCTATAACGACAAATATTGGTGGATGAGCACTATTAAACTGTGCATTATATGTATATGGAAACTTTCAGTCCCGTTTGTAGTCCTAAAAATAAATAATATTATATTATAGTTAACACATTTTTTTTTTAAAACTATTATTAGAACCGAACACAACTGATAGTTAATTGATATAGTCACATCATGCACGATTATAGTATAGGTATATTCGTACATGTATGGACATTTATAATAAAGATAATATTTTTGATAATATAACCAATTCATTCTTAGTGATGGGAAGTTTGTCTGATATCGGCAAAAATAAGTAATAAATAATCTACTATAATTTACTATGGTATCCTACGGATTTACCATGGACTTATATATTTGGCAACGTTGCTTAAAAGTTAAAATAATATAGCGCGCGCAATCGTACGCTTAAAAAGGTACTGCTGATAAGGACCGCGCGCAATCGTATCGCGCCCGTTTTCGATCATTTACATTTTTATCATTTAAGGTTAATGTCACATAAACCACATACAAATTGTGTTTTCTTATAGGTACGAGCACCAACATTTTCATGTCGAATTTCTAACCAAATTATTTTTTTGATAATCTGTGTTTTTGAACATAATAATATTATATGTAACAAACAATTAAATTATTATTTAATATAATACATTTCTATGCATCTAAATCATTTATTAAAATTTAAAATTAATTAAGTTATAGATTTATTATTTTGTAATTATTTTTATGTGATAAAGAGTAAAGATACAATAAAATGTGAAATATTAAGGTTAGGTTGAACTAAATAATTTGAACGGTTTGATCACGTATCCAATTAGTTACTGGTATCTTGGTGTTTAATTTGTTGGGAGATATTTAAATTTTTAAATCATTTTAGAATCAAAAATTGAGATATTGTAATTGTAGTGAAAA
The DNA here is from genome assembly GCA_949089665.1 of Macrosiphum euphorbiae. Classification (NCBI taxonomy): domain Eukaryota; kingdom Metazoa; phylum Arthropoda; class Insecta; order Hemiptera; family Aphididae; genus Macrosiphum; species Macrosiphum euphorbiae. Next base: position 44,015,887 of record CARXXK010000002.1, on the reverse strand, counting down.
TAATCGTACGCTTCACAAATATTATTTAATACAGGTCCCTGAGTATAATATAGGTATTATAACTTATAATATGGTCTATATCTGTCTCAACAAAGGGTAGTGTAAATCAGAGTTGGAATTATTTTGTATAGCAACGTGTAAAAATACCGATATAATATATATACCTACTGGTGATCAAAAACTTGAACATTAATCTATGTTTTTCGTCACTATTTTCCACTATCTGCTTCGGTTTCGAACATCCCAAGTTTTTTTTCGTAGGTAATTCAAATTTCAATCTTTTGAAATTATCATTTAAGTAGTAATGCAATTAAGATGTTGGTAGTAGGTACTAAATTTATGTATACATAATATACTATAATATATGTACGAATACATATTTTATTACGTTTTTTATGTGAAATATTAATATATACCATCAGTATTTAAAGTGATAATTGAATTTATTAGTAAAAATTATATTATGTAGGTACTACACTACTATTTACGCTATTATCTATCAAATGCATTATACTGCTTTGTATGTAAGTGTGTTTACTGTTTATCGTATTTGTGTCATACTGAGGTGCGTACTCTGCAAGCCAATCACTTTATAATCCATAATATATAAGGTCTCATTAAAACCAACGGAGAAATAATTCCAGAAATAATGATTATTCATTATTATACCTATTATAAATATACGATAAAATGTGTAAACAATACGTAAAATTTAAATATCTTACACACGGACACTTTACATAACGAAAACATTATATGTGCCTACCAATAATATTTATAAATTTCTTAAATTTAATTATTATCAATCGAACTGTGTGCACAGTTCCTACGCTGCATAAGCATAATATTATTATTTTATATATTCGTATAAGTGCAGTATTTTCTCCAGCGCTCCTCATTTCGGTATAACGTTCCGTTTCTAATTTAAAAAAAAAAAAAAAACACCAACATCTCTAATACATCCGAAAACAAACAAAAACGCATTTATTATAAGGACGCCCAGAGACGGTGACGGTGGTCGAGCCTCCCGGCAAGTCAAAAGGGACGTTACGCTTATAATATATATATATTTGTGTGTGTGGGGGACAGTAAACGGCCTCTCCGTGATTCGGAGGTTTGAAAAATACCAACGACCAAGTGTTTGTAATTTTAAAGATATATAATATATTATTATTGTTTACTGATATAAAATTTGGGTTTCCAGCCCGGGTCGTATATTATTTATTATTTAATATATGATGTTTTTGACGTTTTTACTGGCTGGGTTATTTAACTATACGCATATATATATGTGTGTGTGTGTGTGTGTGTGTGTGTGTGCGTACCCATGTACGATATACCATAATATACGATGACGGTGTGGCTCTATCTCAGCCGTTGTCGCCACAGCCGTCGCCAGACCGTTCGGATCCTATCCGTACGAATGCGTGTGGAGAAAAATACGCGGAACCCCGCGTCGGCGAAATAGTCATACGACCGTGTGTTATTTTATTTTATCATCGTCGTGCAGCAGTCGACCAGCATACGGCGCCGTCAAAGTATTAATTATACAATATATTATTATATTATCTACAATAATGTACCTATACTATACAATCAAATAATGATTATCATCCAAAACTGTATATACTCACGCTCCAATGACACTAATTTATTTATTATAGGTACAACATTGTTATGGGATCATAATATATGATTGCTACTGCAGTAATAACCGAACGCGCCAATACTAAATAGTCATAATATACGGCATACAATTTTCAAAAATAATTTTATTGAGTACCTGCAAATTTAATCTACATGTTTGGATGTTCCTATAAAATCGTAATATGTTATATGACCCCATCTATCGTTGGGAAAAATAAATTACGCGAGGTTGTCGAACGGAAATGTCAAACTTCATAACCAGTAACGGACTGATGTTGTTCGTACAATAATATTATGGACATTATTTGAGCCCAAAATGACCTGCAACGTTGCCGTCAGTTACCATTTAAGACAGATCAAAAAAAAAGTTATAAACATTATAATACGATGTTACCTAGGTAGTTATACCGTGCTTTTGAAATGTATTGGGTTAAAACCGTGACCTATAATATATATTTTATACCATTCTGTTAATCTGTTATTAAATGTTATTATTCCACGTTTGATGACTGGTCATAGCGTACCGTTTATATTGTTTCATCAATCGAAAAAAATCAAACAAGCCGAGCGTTTGATATCATATTTCGGCCATCGCCACGCTTGATTTGACGTTGTTCTCAATTTAATACTTGCGATTAAATCTCCATACGACTGATTTACGCAGATCTAATATGTAAACATCCGCGTGATGAGACATAACATAATATCATACATACATACATACAATAAATATCGTGCGTGTATAAAATAATATTATTATTGTGGCTGTATACGAACTGAGTCCTTACCTGTTTAAATACATATAACATATAGGTACTAATTTTGAGTCTATGTTTTAACAGAGTCTGTCCAAAATTTAAAATAAATAAAATCTTACATCTTTCATTTTTACAGACTTCTGACTCGGGACTGTCTGTAACGAAATATTCTACTAAAAGTATATGATTAAAAATGTTTTGTTATATATTAATTTTGAAAATTAGATTAATGTGTGTATAATATAGCTGGTATCTGATATTTATATTAAATAAAATGTGAGGTAAAATTTAGTTGTCCTAGATAATAAATAAATACCTATAAGAATTAAATTGAATGTCTTATAGTTTATACATTGGTAAAAACTTATATGATAAACATTATTGTATAGGTACCTACATACTATCCATACTATATCTATAGGCTATGGCAATATATAGGTATTCAAATATTGTTATTTGTTTTGAATGTAACAGCTGCATTTTTCTGTAATTTATTTTTCCTTGGTTTTGATGTAATTTTTTTTATTCATTTTATGAGTACCTACTTCTAATGCTTGCATATAAAATATTATTTTTTATCCTATGAAAATCATACAAAATGATAAGAACGATATAACGTATAGTCGCCTCCGTATTATACGTATATAGGTATACGATTGTTATTTATATTCTATTTTTTTCCGTACAGTTATGGAACACAATATTAGTATGCACTGATTATTATAATCATTATTATCACAGTGATCGGGACTTAACAATTTAAAATATGCGTTCATATAGGTATATATATAATATATGTTCTTAAAAATGTAATTGTATGCACTTAAAATATAGAAATAGGCATAACAATGTTTTAAGACAGTCAAAACAATTATAATTAATTCTTTAGCAGTACATATATATAGCACAGTAGTGAAAAGGGTTATTATTTAAATACAACCGTATTGAAAATATTTTATTTTCCTGAGAAACAAGTTGTCACATAATATACAATATACGAGTACTAACAAAGCAAAATCATAAAATAATTTTCAAAAAAGAAAATTGAAATTATTATTTAAAAAATATTTATGCATAATTATTATTTATTACGTAAAATGCCATATATAGTTACAATATGAAAACTATTTTATTCATAACATCTTTATTATATAATATATATTATTATATGCGGGTGGGTGGGCCATTAAGGCATTAATAAAATACCATGTGCGGAGGGCAGCAAAATGTTAGGATCTCTCTGTTGTAATGTACCTACCTATATAATACTGGACTACTGGACTACTGGAGTATAGGCTAACATATGGCCGTGTAAAACTAAACACCCAAAAGCAATATTGTAATTTTATTGCTTTATGATTTTCTGTCCTTAAAATTGAATCACTTTATATCACTATATATGTATATACTATATAGTACGTTAATACGAGAGTGATGCATTCGATAATATAAGGTATTATTTTATTTCCGATTTGCCTAATATATTTCTAAATAAATAAAAAACAAATAAGAAAACTATAGAAGCCATGCACTTGAACACATTTCGTGGTTTAACAATCAACAGTGGCATTCCAGATCATACGTTGTACACATAGGCACAATGAGGCATGGGAGTTTTACCCTGTGAAGTCATTTTTGTTGATATAAATATATAATACACCTTACAAAAATAGATATCGGGCAGTAGATTAGTGGAAAGTACCTAATATAATTTAGATAGCAACTAAATTATAAAATATAATTTTCAAATTAAAACCGTCACCGACACCCTTAATAATAGTTGTTGTACCTCTCAATCGTAGGTCATATAGATAGATGCGTATTATAGGATGGTCCTTAATGTATATTATAGGCGATGAAATTTTTTTTACAATTTTTGATCGGGCCACCCCTGGAATTTGTTCAAAACAACAAAATAATGAATTGTGTAAAGTTTCATAAAAATTGATCAACCCTAAGGCGTGCCTCAAGAGGGTTGAAGTTCAAAGAAGGGTGGCTTTTCGATTTTTGAAATATTTAAGATAGGTAAAAAAGTGCATTTACATAATATTTTTTTAATTGAATATCCTATAAAAAATGTTACTTGTACTTTTTTTATTTAACTACTCATTCCAATACAAAATGAAAAAACTCGTATTTAGTATATTTTACATGATTAAATCGTACATGATATACTTTGTATTGATAAAATTAACCGCATAACCATATAAAAACTTCTCTAATAGCTTTTAAATTGGGCACTGATAACATGGTTAAAACGCAAGCTAATCTGTGCAATATTAATTAATAATTATATCTACTTGTTCTAACCTGTCTATACTTGAGCAGACATTGCACATAATGAATTGGGGTTAACTGATTAAGTTATTGCAGTTTGTTGTGAAATTACAGCATCTAATACTCGTTTGAAGGGTGCATGTGTCTTATTATAGCAACATCTCAAAAAAGATATTTTTTTAAAATATTTTTTTTCGAGTTAATCGAGGGACGGAGGAGGAACCGCGTTAGCATTACTTCTCCTCAATACTAAAAATCCTAGAATATATAATATAAACATTAAACAGTGTTGCCAACACCTGATGATGGTACGGAACCTTTCGAGTCGGACTCTCACTTGGCCGGTTATTTTTACATAATAAGTACCTACAAAATAATATATATTGTATACCATTTTTAATTATGTATGGAAAAATGTAAAATATAGGCACCACATCATATTAATTATTAACTATGTACTAATAAAATATACTAATAAAAATCGGCCCAAGTGCGAGTCGGACTCGCGCACGAAGGGTTCCGTATCATCATCTATAATCATGTTGGCTAGAGGCAACACTGCTTATATTATATATTCTAAGATTTTTAGTATTTGTTGTTATAGCGGAAAAAGAAATACACAATCTGTGAAAATTTTAACTTTCTAACTTTCATGGTTCATGAGATACAGACCGGTGACAGACATAGGGTCCCGTTTTACCATAAGGAACCCTAAGAACGAGATTTTGTTGTTTTATATAGAAATGAGTAGTTCAATGAAAAAAGTACAAGTAAAATTTTTTATTGGATATTCAATTTAAAAAATATTATGTAACAGCACTTTTTTGCCAATCTTAAATATTTTAGGCCAAAATTACAAAAATCGAAAATCCACCCTTCTTTGAACTTCAGCCCTCTTGAGGCACGACTTAAGGTAGACCAATTATTACAAAACTTTACAAATCTCATTTTTTTATGGTTCTGAACAAATTCTATGGGTGGCCCGATCAAATTAAAAAAAAAAATAAGGACATTGTATATTTGTGTATTGTATTTAAAAGTTATACGCCTAGAATATATAGCATATATACCTACATATATTTTACTATATATAATATTTCTATACAATATACCTAATACATATTATACATGGATTATGGATGTACTATTACCTCTTTAAGTGCTACTATATAATATTATACATATTACATGTGAGTATACAATCTGAAAATACTAGTTGTAGTTAGTATACCGAATATTAAAATACAAGGCTGGTATTACTAACTTCCTATACCTATATAGTATATAATATTATATCCTATGATTTATGCTGCGTTAATGATTTCAATTACACATCATTAATCATCATTAATAGTATATTTTAATGTGAATGCACTTAATATAGAGTTGCTCAAGTTTCTATAGTATAGTAGGTACTATAGTATAATACTATAATATATTACATAGTACGAGTATGTAAAACATAAACATAAGTAACAGAAAACTCTGGACTTGCATTGATAATACAGATAGAAAAAACCTAATTATCACTTATTATGTTATCACAACCATAAGGTATATAATATATTAAAATAGGTAATTTGATGTACATAATTAATATAATTTCATGATAAAAATGCAACAAACCTTAAAGAAGTGCGATGAAAAGTGCTTTTTAAACTACGTCTGTATCGTAGGGTTTTTACACGAAACCTATAACCTGTTATAAGTACATAATATTATGTATACCATACACACCTGTGAACGGGTGAATATTTTAACAGTATATGATCATAATCTCGAACTCTAAATATTATGATCGGAGTGAATTAGTGGAATGATACATAATGGATTCCACGCAAAATGTGTGCCACTACTTTAAGTACAAAATCATTCATCTAAACTTTAAACACTAATAAGTTATAACTAATTAACTACTCGTTTTATATTAGATTTATATACATAAACATTTTCAGAAAAATGTTCTACTTTGGAAACTGATATTATCCATTAATATTTATTACCAAATGAAAATTTACAATTTATTGTTTATACTTATTTTACAAGTTTAGAAAATTGAACGTTTTACAGGGTTTCAATTGTTTTAATCCAAACAGCTCAAACTATACCTAATTTTTTAGAATCTTGGTATAAGTGTTATCTGTGCACTGTGACACGTTATCAAAAATATTAGTAGGTATACATAGATATACAAGTAAATTATTTAATTTATAAACATTTAAAAAAATATCAAACTTGTCTTATTTTATACATTTAAACAGTGCTCGAATTGAGGGGCGGATATTGCCATAACCATAAATCTCCTATTAAATCAATTTTATAATGATATTTATTATATTTATAATTACATTTTAAATCAATAATCCAGGTGAAACATCGCCTCTGGAAACTCAATAGGTAGGTATACGAATAGCTCTGTGACTCTTTGACACATTTCAACAACTGATATTTTAAAGTTATATTATGTAAGCATTCTATTTATTTATAGTTATTAATGTAACATCTTAATATTATAATCTTATAAATATATGTATGAACAAATCGATTACTTGAATTAAATCTATTCCTTAATTTACCGGACTTAAGAATTTAGATGGTCGAAAATCATTAGGTTTATAAGTTAATGACCCAAAACTGACAATTCGATCAAAAAAAAATGTATTTAAAAAAAACATTACAAGAATCCATTAATAATTAACCTAAACTTGTTAATTTTTTTTAAATTCCATTTTATCGATCCGTATCTAATCATTAAAAAAAAAACCAAGCGTACAATGACATAAAATATACTATGTAGATATAATAATAGGCATAAATAGTTCGTTAACATTATAACATTTTTAATGAATGATAATCAAATACCATAATGTAGTATATATATTATATGGCCATATAGGAATTTACACCTCATACACAACTCTTATATTATTCATAAAAAATGTGTTTACGCTGACTCTTAGTAAAAATTAAATGTGTGTACTGGAGTGGAGCTTATAATATCAATAAAGTAACTGGAAACAATATCATTGATTATAAATATTAAAACAATTATAATCAATGACAATAGTAAATTATTATAAATATATACAAAAAAAACAGACATAAACGAGTAATACGAGCATTAGCTTATTTAAACGATTATCAAACAGAATGATTAGTCATGAAGAATAAAATGCTACTATTTTAAGTTATGTATAAAATTAATATAATATGAACATTCTTTGCGCTTACCGGTTACTACAGCTAGACTGTTTTTTGAATGTACTTACTACCTACAATGTGTTTGTCATGTGTTTAAAACGTAGTAAATATTTTTTATCTATAAGTAATGAAAAATGCACATGTATTGTTGTATTATACAATATCTAATGAAATGTTATAAACTTATAAGTTATAACGTATGTTTTATTTATTTTATTAACAGGCTGAGGCCCCATAAACAAGTTTGTATATAGAGACAATATAATAACAACAATAACAACAAAAAGGTGGGCAAGTGGGTGTCGCTCTGCTGTACAGTAGGTTACAAGTGGGTCACTGTATAATGGATGGTATTAAATTTGAATTCAATGATATAATATCATTTTATAAGAAAAACGATTCTGAGCGGAGACGGTATGTCAGTCTAGGTATAAGACATATTATATACATATCTATGATATTAAACAAAAAATTGACCTATAATAGGTACCTATAATAAATTCCAAATTAATCATATCACAATATCCATTAGATACTTATAACACGTTATACATCAACAAAAACCGTGATACTATCATAGATATAATATAATAGTACACTTTAGAAGTTTCAAGTACCCACGAATAATATTATTCAATCACAACAAAATAACTAAAATAGTTATTCTAGGTTTTTTAATATGTAATTTCGTCCAAATTTGAATTTAAAATGTCTGTAAAAAATAAGTGTGTTCATATATTTTTTAGATTTTTTGGTTACAGTATGAAATATTTACGAGAACCTTTGTGTTGAATTTGCAATCCTTAGCTATAAAAACTGAACATTTTATAATTTATTAATTACAATGATTGATAATTTTCGAGATTTTGATAAATTTTGTCAAAATTTGATCTTTAAATGCTTATAAAAAAAAACTGTGCCTATGTATTTTTAATATTTTTCAACTGCTATTGTAACAATATATCAGGAGCCTTGTATTAAATTTTTACACTTTTTGGCCCAACAGATAAAACTTTATTGATATTTATAGAAAAAAAAACTAAAAAAAATTGAAAGCTGTAAATGTCCATAAACATCTCAAAAAGAGTCAAAATATTTTCAAAATTGTATGGTGTATAGAAAATGCTAATTTAAACATTGAGTGAAATTTTCATTTCGAGTTGTTCGTTATTGAATTGCAACAAAATAAGGAAATCGCTACATGAGTAATCGAGTGAATATCCAATGTTGTAAAAATTTGAATTTCAAACGCTCATAAAAATTTAACTTGACTGTCCGGTAGAGATTTTTTTATTGATAAAGGTAGATAATCTTATAAGGAATCTTGTGTTTCATTTTCAAATCTTAGATTTAAAAAGAAAAATTTTTACGAATTCTTAACTCAAAATAATTTGCTAATTTTCGTGATTTTTCCATATTTTGTAAATTTTTAAACTTTAAAAGCTTATAAAAAAAAATTGTGACTAAGGATTTTTAATATTTTTCATCTGCCTTTAAAACAACATATTAGGAGCCTTCTATTAAATTTTCAAGCTTTCGCAACCAACAAATAAAATTTTATTGATATTTCTAGAAAAAAAACTAAAAAAAAATGAAAAATGAAAATGTCCCTAAACAGTTCAAAATAAATCAAAATATTTTGAAAATGTTATCGTGTATAGAAAATGCAAATATAAACAACCAGTGAAAATTTCATGTATCTACGGTCATTTGTTTTAAAGTTACACCAAAAACCAAATTCGATTTTTTGGAAAATCGATTTTGCGTAAAAATTCCCGTTTTTCCTTAATTTTTATGTTGTTTTTCCCGGCGCTTGTGAAAACTACTGGAAAATGTTTACTTTTGACCCCCCAAAGTACCAACTAGATTCACTTTTCTATCAGAAAAGGTACTATTGAAGAAAATCGAAGCTCTTTTACTGTCCCAAAACGTGATGACAGACACAAAAATATAAAAATATAAAAATATAAAAATATAAAAATATAAAAACACACATCATTGTAAAACCAATACATTCATCGCTCCGCTCAGAATCTAAAATAATATAATAAGATAATAATAAAATAAATATAATACAATTAATGAATTAATTGACCAACATTTAATTTAAACTAGAGGGAATTGAAGGTGGGGCTCTTCATTTGCTATAACCTATAATCATTCAGAGGTGAGTGGTGAGTATAGGGTCAATTAGAGTAGGTAATTAGTTGGGGTGAAACTCGTGAAAGGAATAAAGAAACCAAGGTTCTTCGACCGAATCAAAAGTAGTGATAGTAATACCATAAACTGTATCACTAGGGCCCGGATGTTGATGCCCTAAAAACAAATGAAAAATATGACCTAAAAAATTGTTATGTTAATGAACTAAATACTTAAAAAATGCTCTTTAAATTGTTAAACTTAGTAAAATTATTTATTAATTTTAAAATTAAAAAAATACAATTTGTAAACATACGCGATTTAGATTTAAATTTGAATTTAAAAACTGGTTTTAATCTAGAAGACAACTAAACATTTTGTTAGTATTTTCCTTATAGAAGGTAAAATTAAATTAAGTTAAATGGTAATATTCATACCTATAAATTTTGACTGGCATAATAGCTGATGACAAAGAATTTATTAACTGGTAATTTTTCTCTCAATTATTAAAAAAAAAAGTAAAAATGCTCTAAAACTTCAAAAAATTACATTAAGACACAAAAATTAGAAAAAACGCAAAAAATTCAAAATAAAAATGTGTAATATAGATTCGTATGTTATTGAAACATATTTTAAACTTGGAAAGTATTGTCTATGATATACCATAAAAATATGCAAATGTTATCAACATCCGGGCTAAAATCATTACGTTAATGGATGTGTTCAATTTTAATTCAATAACAATCAATGTTCAATCATTCTAATTAATTAAAAACGACGATTGTAGATATAAGATAGACGCGGAGACGCGGAGACGGTCTAACCTATAAATAGGTTACTAAAAATTAATTACTTTAATAATAATAATCATATTAAAAAAATTATTTTTATTTTTAAGAAATATACAATCTATACAATTAAGCACAATAAGTATATGTATGTGTGAAAGGGAATAAAAAATAACATTATTGGGGTTGAGTGAATAAGGAGCCACCCATTATAGTAACACTTAACTTGGAATTATATTAAAAAGTTAAGAAATTTTAGTATATTTTTTTTATTTTAAAAAGTACTAAGGAATTTATATTTTTGACCCACTGAAGTAGAATTAAATTAGATCTTATTTTCTACCAGAACCCTCCATTGAAGTTGACAGTTGGAGCAGTTTTTCTACTAGAAAAAGTGTCTTCAAACAAAAAAATACATATAATGGTAAAAAAAATACATTCATCGCACCGCTCAGTATCTAAAATAAAATTTCAAACAAATATATAGTTGATTAGTTAAAAATATTTAAAGGTTAGAGTAGTGGAGAAGTGGACCAATACCCGTAAGCCTGTGGTCTGTTCCGATACACTCCGAGCATCTAAATTCTAAATAATTTGAACTTAGAATAATAAAAACGTATACCTACATAAAAAATAATTAAGAAGATGTTAGCGCACTATTTGTTTTAGTTTTCTGACTCACCCGCAATGCAGTAAATGTTATGTTCAAAATAATGATTATAATCACATTCATTTCTCAAACTACGTATAGTGAATTGACCCCTTACAAAATTTAAAGCTAAGATTATTCTCTAGGGAATCTCATAGGCGTTTTATTATATTTTAGTTTTAAAGCAAGTTATAAGCATTTTAAAATTATAAATTGCTTGTACATCTTAAAATTAATTAGCTTTAAAATTTAAATATAATAAAATGCCTATGAGATGCCCCGGTTAGATTTTATTCTTACCTTTAAATTTTTTAAGAGGTAATTTCACTGTAGTTTGAGAAATTAATATGATTATAATAACCATTATTATGAACGTAAAATTTTCTATGTTGCACGTGGGTCAAAAAGAGAAAACAAATACTGCGCTGACATCCGATCAGAAGATCTTAACTACTTTTTCGAAATTAAGTTTTTAAATATATAAATAAAACAAAAATATTCTGCTTTGAAATATAAAATTAAAAATGTATGTTATTATTTAAAAACTAAAAACTAAATACTTCAAAATATATAGGTAACGATAAAAAAAATAGTAAGTAATATACCTAATGATATAAAAAATCTAGATTTTCATATATTTAAAAACTTTCATACAGAAGAACTTGATAAATGTTAATACTTTTCCAAAAAATGAGTTCCTTGTGTTAAAAAAATCACTCTGTATTAATATTATTATACTATATCATATTAACTGCGTATTTTCTAGGTATTCTGATTTAAGCATATTTTAAGACATAGTTTATATCCACAAGATTGGATCCTGTTTTACCATGGCATTTGATGACAATTTTTAAAATATAATTTTATTTTTCAAATGTTTACAAAATTAATTTCATAAGTTTAATTGTTCGTAATTTCTTCGTGAAATAATTTGATTCTTATTGGTCATTTTTAATTTTGGAATATTGGAAAATAGAAATTTTATATTATAGGTAGTAAAATGTTAGTTAATACTTAATAATAACTTATTATTTATTAAAATTATCTGAAACTGAAACATTCCCAGAGAATATATTTATTACTAGGCTTCACAGATTCCTCCAAATGATAATACTCAATAGGTACTTACTTCATTTCCTTTCCATTAATTATTTAAACTTTTCAATTTATCACTGATATTTTATTTCGAGAAATTCGTTATTATAATAAGATATTATTTAATTATTCTTTAGGTTTTTCTAACAAATATCAATGATAAAACATAAATAATATAATATATTAATAATAGTTAATAAATTACTTTTAATGCGTATTTTATTTTAAGTGCGATAGGTACTGGCCAAGTCATAAAAAATATAGAAATATATCTAATACATAGACAGTGAACAATATTTAACAAAACAATATTAAACAATTCCATAAAACATTACTATTTGTATAATAATAACTTTGAACTAAAAATAATATAGCACAATTAAGGGCGACGGCAGTACAAACATTGAGATCTTCATTGGCAATTTTGCTGTGTATCTATTATAATACATTATACGATAAAATGTTAGTGTTATAAATTATAACCATATATTTTCACCTGATTGTCGAGAAATAATTCATGTTCGGCTAGCGTTTCCATTAGGTACCTATATTATAATAAATAATAATAATAATAATAATAAATATGCCTAACTGATAATAAATTTCATTACGCAATTTCGCATGGCCTATTGTTTTTGTTGGAATGTCATAGGCAAGATAATATGTGTATCGAATGAATTTGTTTATTCTCGTTGAACTAAACAACGATACCAAAAACATCGTGTACAGCCAAATCTTGAAATAACTACAACTAAAATACGCAATTTCTGAGTATTATAATCTAATGCGAACATATAATTTAAAATAAGATTATTTGTATAGATAATTTCATTGTTAAATTGCTTTCCAAGATAATAATTATTTACTTATGGTTAATATAGCAACTTGAGAAACTTCCTGTATTGAAATACGTATTTTTTGATTATCTGCTGCAAGTATTCAAATTCAATTTGTTTATTATCCTTAATTTAAATATATCATTAATTATCAGGGTAAATAAGCTAGTTCTTTTTATAGAAGTTGTAGTTTTAAATTCTGAGTGCTGCGATGAATGTATCGACTTTATAATAGTATGTGTGTCTAAAGACAATTAATAATTTAATACAATTTTCAGGTTAACTTTTTTTTTGTTATATGTAGAAAAATGTATGAGGAATATTCTATTAAATATTCAAATAATAGCTATGAAATCAAAAATTGTTTTATACATACTTAATAATTTGCAATCATTTTCACGATCTTGACGTAATTGTCAAAATTCTAACTTTAGACGCTCATAAAAAATTATTGATGAAAAATGCTCAACATTTTTTTTTATTATATTTATAACATCTTATGACTTTTGAGGAACCTTGAGTTCAGTTTTTAAGTTTTTTGACATAAAACAATTATGTTGTTATTTACGATAAATAACTATCGACAAAAATTTTTAAAAAAACTTTAAAAAATCAAAAATTTGTCATGGCTATAAACAGTTTAAAAAGAGTCAAAATATTTTGAAAATTTAATCATGTATAATATATCATGGAAAATTGTCAAACCTATTTTTTGTTTTTCCAGACTCTTTCCTTAAAACTACTAGAAATTTTAACTTAACTTTAAATATTACTTTTGACCCCCAAAAATATTTGTAGAAAATCAAAGCATTTTTACTGATCCAAAAGCTGATAAAAAAAAACACAAAAAAAATGTAATTAAAAAAAATATACACATAATATAGATCGATGAATTTACCGATCGGTAATCGGACAAAATTCGTCAAAATCGAGAAATTTGTATAACATCAAAATGTTCAATTTTTATAGCTAAGGCTTAAAAATTTAATACGACTTTCCTCGTAAGTATCTAATTCTGAAACCATCTAAAAAATAAATAAGTATACATTTTTTTATATACTTTTTGAAGTTCAAATTTGGACAAAATTAGATATTTAAACAAAGATTCAAAATTTAAAATATCTGATGTACTTTAAAAATATTATTCGAGGCAACTTGAAACTTTTACATATATTGTTAAATACCTACCTACATTAATTGTTTATTAATATTTTTAAATAGAAAAAAATGATTTTAAATTTTATAATTATATTGCATATTTTAGGATTTCTAAAGAATATCAGGTATGTTAGTTTCTAACATAAATTTGAGGGCCGTGATTTTACAGCTCTCATTTATTACCATATTAGCTACCTACTATTCATTTATAACATGTGTTTTACCTACTATTCATTTATAACATGTGTTTTATATACAATTTCAATTAGTACATATTTAAACTCAATATACTTCGGTTATTGTCATTTGTCTTACAGAGAAACGAATCGTATATTGTATGATCAAGACAAAATAATATTGTACGTCTCATAATAATGATATGTCCCGCACAAGAATAAACACAATTTATTTTATCACTGCGCAGTTTGATAATATCAAATTCGTCTACAGAACGCTCCAAATGAACAGATTTATTTATTTTCACACCCTTTTCAAAACGATAGTTTAAATTTATTTCCGTATTATATTTTTTGCTGTTGATTTACTAATTGTTTATATTTTTGTTTCAGTGATTTGCTGAGTATAGGCAGTTCCGATAGCAGAAACTATGAAATGGCTGATGTGCACGGTGTCAAGTCCATGTGTTACCAAAGCGTGGCCTCGTCCACAGGTGGTGGGAAAATGAGTTCTGTGGTAGCAGCCGCGGCTCTAAAATCCGCCACGGCCACGGTGGTGGCCGGATACCCATCGTCCGACACGGAAATGTTCGCGTCCGACTATCCGTCACACCACCTCCATCACCATCATCATCATCCCCACCAACACCATTACAGCAACAACAACAATAACATAAACAACAATAACAACAATCATCTCAGTCACCTTTACCACAATCACCATCACCAAATGCTCCAGCCTATACCACAAACTTCGGCCGCCTCGCATTCATAATGAATTTATGATTATTAATTATCATAATATATATTATGTATACTGTATAGGTACTAGATAGCTATTAATATAGCAGTACCCTACCTTATAATATTTTTAGGTATTAATAGGTATATATTAAAAAACGAAAAATACAAAATGGCATAAATTGTATACAAAACCCCATTACCTATATATAAGTATGAATATTATTCTTTTTTTTCAAATAATGTCAAACATATTATACTAACAAAATAGGTATTCAGCGAGCCTGCAATTTGTGTCTCAAACCAACGAACGCGTCCGTCGGTCAACTTCACAACAATTTGCAACCAGCAAAAAGAGAATTATAATAATTATTAATAAATAATAACTTAATTCGATCGGTAATTGGGCATTCTATAAAACTTTTAACAGTGAATAGTGATTGAAAGAAAGCTTATTAACTTTTTTAAAACGGAGACTATATACGAAGCGCCCACTTATATTAACTACATTTTCTGTGCTGATCTTGTACTAAAATGAATTTTTTAAATTCCTGTGCCAAAACATATTATTATGTGCCTTTGTCTAGTGAACATTTATTTTGTTTTATACTGGATTCGGCTTATTTGGTTTCTAAAATGACTGATGTCTATCAAATGCGTTTGATAAATCAATTTACATATTTTGTGGATCATTTTATCTTTTCTGTACTGTGTAGGTAATATTAGATATGCTCGTCTCATACATAGTATTTAGATGGTTATATTAATAACATTTATTTATATTTAGCAATACTTGTGGGACAATTTTATTTAATTTTGTTTATTTTTTATACTGACTATTTTTTAGATTTCAGCTATCAAATTACGGCATTGGAATAAAAAAACAATGATATATTTTTACCCGTCATACCGTTAACACAAAACTATAATGTCGTAGTCATTCTCATATAATTCTGCTAATGGGTATGAAAATCCTAAAATATAATTAGTCGAAATTATGTTGGTAGGTAGGTACACATAGCCATATTTATATGAATCATAATGTTATAAGATTTAAAAATAATAACAATAAATGGATATCATATTAGTCATACCTTGTTTTGAAGCTATTGCCAGATAACAGACATAACTGTGCACTGCCAGACACATCTCATTTATATCTGTTTTTTTGTTTCTGGCACGATTATTATTCGATTCTATCTTACTCGTACGCAGTGAACAAATATGGCACAAGTAATTATATAATATTATAATATAGTGTAAGAAAACGTAAAACGCTGTAACTTCTTATATTTCATACAATATATTCTATCGAAAATTAAAAATATTTCACTATACTAAATAAATAAAAGTCATCCCAAAAATATTCTTATCTTCAAATTTGGCAGTAGAGTTGCTTAAAACCTATCGATAGATTTCATAATTTCGATTTTTATTTTATTGGAATTTCGCTACACGTTATTCATTAGATTGACTGTTACCTGCAGTATTACATGATTTACATGACGTTACTAATGACACGTTACACGGGTATCGCGTAGGTAACTATTTAACAAGACCGTATCCAGAAAGGCATCTGGGTTTCACCCCCCCCCCCCCCTCATAAAACTTCTTAGACTTCTTAAAAAAATGTCTACTTAAAATATGTTTAAAAATTATTATCATGTTTATTAATTGTATCATTTAGTTAAAACATAAGTTTAAATATGTATTAAACATGTATTAGCAATAATATTATGAATGTTTTCATTAATATTGTTTTTGTTTTCGACTCGAGTCAACCTCCTCACGCCCCAAAAAAATTATTCCTGATTCGGCCATGTATTTAACTTATAATAAAATAAACCATATAGGTTGACTGACCAATGACAGATAACTTCAGTATTATAAATATCGCCTATACCTGTCTATATATGTATATGATAAATTTGTTTCCGAAGTGCGCCAAATAGTTTGCTGCGATTATATACATATACGAAATAACGATACAATATTGGCGTGTGCAATCGATTTGAAAATAATCACTATAATATAATTAGGTATATTTTATGTCATAAAAAATAGGTATACATCATGAGTGTGTGTATATAAATGATTAAAATAGTTTTTATCGTTGTTACCTAGTTGATATAATTGAAATGCCAAATACATTTCGTAAATGGTTAAATATAATATATATTAGGTATATATTGTGTATAATATAATAATACATAAATCGCATAAAGTTATCCCAATTAAATATTATAATGTATTATGTTTTATGGTAATTTTAAAATTATTTTATATATTTTTCGTTTCAATACAAATACAAAACCCGAATTAGGTTTTTAGTTTCCAGCGCAATTTTTTACAAGTTGACTGGCGACGTCAAATATCTGTTTTCAATTTAAATATCTTATATCTTATATATATATATATATATCTGGCATTTGTCTCGATGTAACCCAGTTACATGGCCTTGCAGGTAATTAACTTAATTCGTATGAAATAGAATTAACAATTTAAAAAAGTCACTTGTTATTTGGAATATTTAGTGGGTATTTTGAAAACCATACACTGAATTTTATAGTCTAATAGAAATCACGTCGACGTGTAATGCGTTTGGAAAACAGAAACCTAGCTGGGTCCTAGTTGTATGTGTGCTGCTGCGGTGATTAGATTTATTATATTATGTAACCAAATTAAAATCTTTTTTAACGGGGTGGCACACGACAATTTTTTTGTTAATTTTTTGGTATTGTAAAATAGAAACGCCCGAGTGGTTGTATTGAACGGGTATTCGTATTTTTATTGTATATTATTATATTATGTACTGTACAAATTGTTCTTGAAATAAAATATAACTGAATAATACATATATAATATGTATTGTAAAAAATCGTATATATTATTTGTCATTTCTTGTTATATTTAATACTGTATGGGCTCCGAAAACTATTGTATAGGTACTTATAATCTTAATACGCGTGTTTAAGGATATCATTTTAAAGCATATAATATATGCTTATAAAGTATTATGCATTTAGGGGGCGTACTAAAAATGAATGATAAAAAGAAAAATTTGGTGTTTTAATTTTAGGTACTATTTTTTTGTTTATACTAGCTGACAGCTGTAATATAAAAAATGAGTATCTATCAAATTGTATACTATTAAGTAGGTATACAATTATGTAAATAATGTGTTAAATCTTAATGCGACATAACTTCAATAATAATATATTCAATATTCATAAAAACAAATAAAAATATTAATACTTATAACTTATAAGATTATTAATATTACAATAGTAATTTATTTACATGAACTATATTTTAAATATGTATACACATCATTAAAATAATTAAGTAATATACTTATAAACTAAACTAATTCATATCTTTGGTAGTATTAAATAATATTTTCACTTGAAAAAGATATTTTTTTTCTAATTTTGTAATCGGCAAATTTATGAAAATCGCAGTATGGATTACAGAAACCATTTTTAATTATAGACATAGGGAGGTCCTTAATTGTTGTGTTTAATAATCCTCCTTTAATTTGTCTACTAAAATATGGAGAAATGTCATCATTATTTTATACAGGATGTTGCACGATAAATGTGTCAAGCTTCTAGAGGTGTTTCTACACCTCAAATGGAACAAAAAAAGTCCTTATGACCCCTGCCTTAAAAAATAATTGTTGTTAGATAAAACTGAATTTTTTTAAAATTTCGACATTTTAAAGTTTTAAAACATTTGTATTATTCTTTTTACCCAAAAAATCAGGTGGGAACCTTGTAAGATATGTTTTCCTAAACCCAATTTTATGAGCATTTCATCAATGTATTCAAATTAATTGTAGTACCTACGGTTTACCAGATATGAACATTGCCTTTAACCAAAAAAACACAAACATAAAGATTATCACAATTATTATTGATGATTCAATTATGGTCATAAGGACTTTTATTGTTCTATTTGAGGTGTAGAAACACCTCTAGATGTTTGACACATTTATCGTGCAACACTAGGTATTTATAGAATTATATTTCAATAATACATCAAATATCTAATATCTATACTGACAGTGAAATTTGATTCATACATAAATACATTAAAATAATGTGAATTTGATATTTGTTATCAAATACGAAAATAGTAAATTATTAGTTGGGCTGGGGCCTGGGGCCCCTGCAGTCCATAGGCTTCAGTAATCAACCACCCTCGGGTAGTTGTGCTACTGTAATTATACGCAGGGATATATGTATACTATGTTATAAGTTATAACCAACTCATTATCAATTTTACCCACTCCTTAAAATAAATATGGTACTTCAACCCAGAATTTTCTAATAAAAGGAGAAAAATAACAAAAAAGTGATTTTGGTGAACTTACGAAAATAATGAACTATAAACTGTTGTGTGTTGGTCACCTCTCACGCCCTCTCCGCTTCTTCTTACAGCATTAGAATCTCCACGGCTATCCTGTAAAAGATCCTAAACATCTCTTCCGCCTTTTAAAGGATTATTTAAGCCCTCACGCTACCTTGTTGATGGCCGGAAGGTCTTTAAAAGAGGACACACAGTAAACACCAGTGATCTCGACTACCATCACTGAATTAGAAAAATCAACACACAAATTACAGTTGTTGGATTCGATCGTTTCAACATTTTAAGTATGTATTTGATAATATTGTTATTGTTTATAATAATAATAATGTTAATAATATTTACATTATTACTATATTTGACTACCCATTTGCTTTAGGCACAAAATTCAGTTTCAGTTTTTGTTTATAGGTTTTCGTAATCTCTTGGAATAGATATTAGAATTATTTACCTGACAAATATTTGGTTTTTCTATGAATTATAAATCATAGTCTACAAAAAATAGAATAACATTTTAAATGAAAAAGACAAGTTTTAAATAGATATAGGTACCTAATTTTAATTGAATTTGTTTTTATTTTTTTGAGTTCTACTACCTACATAATTAATGAAACCTTAACATTGTTACTAATAGATACACAAGTCACAAACCATAATAAATAATTCAGATTAGTAAATAATAATAAAAAAAATGTTATTCAGATTATTAATTTTGTTTTGCTCAAATTAATAATTGCATATCTTAGCCAATTAGCTTCAAAGTAGGTATATATTAATAATAGGCTATTAATTCAATTTTTATAGTTACATATTATATGCAAACAAAAATATATTTGACTTTTCGTGACGCATTGTCTTATGCGTGCGCTTGTGAGAGATAAAAACGATAAATAATAAATTACACACACCTATGTTCATTTACTACTCACACAACTCAAATGTACTTGTCATATGAATTGCCTAATTATTACCCCTTAAAATATGTTACGGTCCAGGCCCCATAAGTCATAAAGGGATTCGATTCTAACTGTATTTTTTAATAAAATAACCATTCCCACTATTCTTCATTTATACTATTCAAAGTACATTATAATAAATTATTTATAGTTTAAACCAATCATCAAACTAAACATAACAATTTCAAATGAAATTGGAACCCAACAACAGTCAACTCTTTATTTAAGCCAGGGTGGACTTTTTTGTTACCTTACTTAGAAGACAAAATTATGTAGTACATATTATATTATTTAATAATGTTATAGTTTATATATGATGAATTAAAAAAAAAAACTAAGGCGGTGGGAGATGGCGCATCTATAATGTGGTAACTTGTGTATAATTATATTATAATATGTTTGTTATATATATGACTATACTATAATATCAAAACTTTTATTAATTCTTTCCAATACAATCAATAAAATGTGTGGTCATTTTATAAGTCAAGGGGCCAGGTGCCAGTTTATCAAATTGTCTATTTGAATAAAATTTGAAAATAATCTTTCATATTTCAGTTGGCACCTTAATTATAATACTTTTCTACTAATCTACTCCCCAATACATTTTTAAAGGATTTATAGTTGTATTAAATCAACAAAAATGACTGCCTTGGAATAATTTTCAGGTCTTGTAAAATTATCAAATTTTGATAACTATTTTTTTATCTGAAAGATAACTTCCTACAGGCCCCATTGAACTCCCATTTTTTTTTTCAAATACTTGTATAATATAATTTATATAAAAAAGCTTAAAATTGTATTAATTTTGAAGACATTATAAAATCTGAAATTGAAATATTTAAAAACGAAGTTTAATGTGTCCTGTAGAATATTACCCTCTATTAGTTCAACAAAAAATTATCAAATTTGGTCGATTCTACAGAATAGGATCATTATCACCGTAGATAGTATTTTTGTGGACAAAAATACATTGGCACCAGGCGTCTTTCCTCCCTACAATAGTTTCATTTACACTGAAAGTCTTACGAGGACGCTACATCCCAAGCGTTCTCTCAGTCTTACAAACGCATAACATACCAAAACTGTAAGCTCAGCAGATCGCGTTTCGCTGTTAGTTTAAAAAAAAAGTGAATTTACCTCTTATATAATTTAAAGGTAAGATATAGTGAACATCATAGGTTTTTAATTTTGAAGCAAGTTCAAGCAAGAACTAAACCAAACGTGATGCGAAGCGTATAACTTGCTATGTTATCCGTTCATAAGATAAAGAGAACACATACGGATGTAGCGCCCTCTTAAAATAAAAAAAAACATTACACTTTATATTAGTGGAGTAACAACAAATAGTTGGTTTAGATTTTAGAATAACTGAAAAGAATATATTTTCATATCTAGATTTGATGTTAAGGTTTACAAAAACAAACAAAAAACATTTTATTTTTTTTTACTTATATGATCTTTATTTCGAACAAATTATATGAGAATTAAAAAAAAAATCTCCTTAGGTGTGACTTCAAACTTTTAAACAGAAATAACTTATTATGTTATAATATTTCATGTAACTTATTTTTTTGTAGGAGTGTACAAATCTTATTATAAAATATTGCTAGTTTTTTGTAGACGTTTACAAATTATGTTATAGGTCATGAGTTAACATGTTTAGTATTTTGGAAGTCATTATTTAACGAGTTACCATCATGTTCTAATTTATCAAATTCAAACCAGTTTAGTTTCAATGATTGATTTATTTAGATTTGTTTTGTAGGACTTATTACAAACAGTTGGTTTAAATTGTTATAGTTTTCTAAGTTAATGGTTCAATCTAGTCGTTTTCATTTAACTTAACACTAATGTACTAGAGATAATTTTAAACCTCAGTAGTATGTTATTATAAAAAAATCTTAAAATTACTCAATTGTATAAAATAGAAAATAATTTATTCACAATTTAATTATATAATTTATCTGGCTTGATCAATAATTGTAACGGCTTCCCAACAATATAATCCTGTAACAAATAAAATGTATTAAATATTGAATAGTTTCGAAGTTTTAACACATAATTTATGAAAATATACATAAATAACAATATAATGATACTTCATCCCACGAGAAAACTGGCCGCACACTGACCAAAACCAGTTGATGCCACCCATCCTCACGCCAAATCTGTTTGGTAATGTGGATTAGGAAAAACCATACAATATATTATAGACAAAAATGAACCGTTCTCTCGTGGGAGTGTGTCACAAAGTAATATTAAATATAAAACATAACTGTTAAAATGTAATAATAACATTACAAAACAAAGCGTTGCTTTTGCGTGCAAAATATTCTGCAGTATATTGGGTGTCTAGTCATTGTAATGGATGTGTTCAATATGATTGTATTATCATTGTATATGAAAAACGATTCTGAGCGAAGACAGTCTGTTAGCTTATAATATAATTAGGTAAATTTTATAATATTATTGTGATTAAAGTAATTTATTTTGCTATTAGACATTAGTATCAGAGACAGTTAAATTAATTATTGCCAATAAAATTGCATTTGAAAAAGCCATTGTGTGTATACAAATTTATTATAATTTACGTTACAACATTCAAATACCCACAAATAATATTTTTAAATTACAACAAAATAACTAAAATCATCCAAAATTTGAACTTAAAACGTCTATAAAGATAACCGTGTTAAAATATTTTTTAGATTTTTTTGAGTACAGTATAATTAATTTATGAAAATCCTCGTTTTAAACTTTTAATCCTTAGCTACAAAAATTGGTTATCTTATAATTTTTTAACAAAATAATTATTTACAAATACTTGGGACGTGTTAAAATTGAAATTTCAGAAGCCCATAAAAAATTATTGTGGGTTTACGCTCAACTTTTTATCTTATTTTCACCAATAAAATCTTACGAGGAACTATCTATTAAATTTTCAAATTTTTTGACCAAACAAAAATTGTTTTATCGACATAAGTTTTAAAAAAAACTAATAACAATAGAAATGTTCATATGTCCGCTCATAAATGGTACATAGAAATATTGCTAATATAAACATTTAGTGATAAAATCATATATCTAGTATCTACGATTAACTTTTTTTAGAGTCACTCTAAAATATTTATTTTTACCAAAGGCTGGATTTGCGTTAAAACCTCAAGCATTATTTAAAATAATTATCATATAGTTATTATAAATATAAATAACAATACCTGCATTGTGAGTTTACCGCTGTTCAAATCATGTAGTCTAATGTGACTGTCTAAACTTATGCTCATTACATGCATTTGGTTTAAATAATTAATACAGGATACTGATTTTACAGAACCAGTGCTTCCTCTAAATGTTTTCACTGGTAATGTAGATTTACCACGGAAGTCGTAATGGTAAATGCAGCCTTTTGAACTTCCTACGATTACTTCACTGCAATTCAAAAAATAATGTAGTTATAAACATATTTTAATTTATGGTTTTTTTGTGGTTTAAATGTAATGTGAAAAATATTATCACAATAAATGGCATGTAAATAATAAACATGAAGAAATAAATTTACATATAAGGAATGTATATTTTATTATTGTCAATTGTAATAAAAGTTAAACAAGTTAAAGTCCAAAAATATTTTTAAATACTTTTCAATCAATTATAAATATCAATAAATAATTAGAAAAAAATGATTGAACATCACAATTAAACATTAGTTTTTTTTATATTTAAAAATTTAAATTAATATTTTATATTTATATTACAAAATATAATTTAAATCTAAAATGGTAGTTCTTATATCTTATTATATATTTGACTATGTATGTCTTTTTGCAGTTTTCACCCACTGTGTATGATAAAAGTAAAAACAAGTCTTGTTAGAGAAAAAATAAAGAAACTGCTCTTAACGACGTATGTATACATATTTAAAAACATGTGTTTATTCCACGGTAAATAATAATAAAATAACATTCAGCCACTCGTAGGGAATAATAAACAATTTAAAAATTAAATTTTAATTAATGAAATTACATATTCAGTTTAACTCTTTTTAAAAATATTATATTGTTGTATAATTTTAAAAATTAGGTTATTCTAACTCAATCTACTATAAATGTATTATTTTAGTTAAATTTAATTGAAGACAATAGAACTTGGCACTACTCAGTCAACATTTAAATCTACCACACAACCATTAAATATGTCATTATTAGGGCTGGGTTCTATGTGTAATAAAATACCAAAAATATGTAATCAAAATATGTAGTAAAAATAAAAAATATGTTATAAGAAAAATTTAAAAAAATGTCAAAGTATTAAATTAAAATACAATTCTAAATCATGTTTGAAGAATACAATTCATTGTTTTTTTTTTCTAATCAATATAATTTAAAAAAATATAATATTATCAAAAATATGGTGTTAAATTAAAATACAATTATGTTTAATCAATTTAAAGCAAAACAATGACAAAACCATATATTGTTTTAAATTTTCAAAATTAAAAGAATGGTGAATTGGTCTTAACACTAACTTATACCTACTGAAAGAGAGTTCTACATCACAAAATGTTAACGGTGCATATTTCATAGCTGTTATTTCATTTGGTGCATTAAAGACTTACAGTTTTTACAAGAACTATTATCGAAGTTTAAATGTATAATACTACTAAACCACTGAAATTGTCAAAATATACAAAATATGTGAAAATAAGCCGCCCAAGTGCAAGTCGGACTCACGCACGAAGGGTTCCGTGCCATTATCTAATGTCTGTTGTCATTTGTGGGGTGGGAAAAAAATTCAGGCCAGGTTAATTTTATTAATCAAAGCTTTGTTAGTCAATCCTACAGTAGGTACCTTTAAAAATGCAAAAAGAAGCTAAATTTATAAGATAAATTAATTTACAAAATTACCTTTTCAATGTATAGGTACTTATTTTATTAGAATTAACGCTATTACGTTAAAATCAACTTTCGCTTGACTGTAAACAGTCGGATATCAAGTGTAACAGTTGTACCTACTACGAATAGCAGTCTCGGTGATGTCAAATATATTTGTTATCTGAATTTCAGCAGTTTCTCCTCAACAGTAGGTACTTATTCCGGCGAGGAAAATAACAGTTATGATTATGTTGTTATAATTTTGTAACTTAAAACGATTCACTATAATTCTGTATTGAAATTTATAAAACGAATCTCTGTATACGACGTCACTCATGGCAACCATTTATTAACAATACGACGTCACCCGTGGTAACTATTTATAAACAAAAATTTCCATCTGAAATCTCAAAATTCCCGTTTTAGCAACCCCCGGGGTTGCTCCTATCCCTTTTTTTAGTATTTGTTGTTATAGCATCCACGGAAATATATAATCTGTGAAAATTTCAACTTTCTAATTTTCATTGTTCATGAGATACAGCCTGGCGACAGACGAACGGACGGATAGCCGAGCGAAAGTAATAGGCTTCCGTAGGGAAACGTACGGAACCCTAAAAAGCAGATTTTTGACAAATTATGTAAAAATATGTCTTAGTTTCTTGCAAATAAGTAAAAGAATTTATCATTTGCAATAATTCATTTATCATGTTTTAGTAAAAATATGAATTTACATACAAATCTCAGCCCTAGTCATTATATTATACTTATTTTAATTAAATGAAACAAATATTATTACAAATAAACATCATTTTAAATAAAGAACCGTAAACTTCCTTTTAAGCTAAAATTGTTCTATGTTAATTGGTACTAGGTGTCACACTAATAAATTATACTTAATAATAAACTTACTAATCACTGTAATCTGGCATAGTTCTTAAGCTAACAAAACCTGTGTTTTCTGCTTTACAAGATGCTACTGGTCTTCTTTGACTAGACAATGGATCATGTAAATCAACCTAGAATTTAGAAACAAATTTAAAAATGTATTGCTATGTCATTACAAATTAGTAATTGATAATGTATATTACTAAATGTCAAAAGCTGACCGATAGTATCGAGCGAGAACAGTTAGACCGATTTGAGTAATTTTTTTTTTAGACGTTCGCAATATTCCAAATGGGGTTTTTACAGAAAGAAAAATAGGAAAAGTTGCCGGAAAATTGGAAACTTTGGGAAAACCGACATAACTTACATATCAATTGTTATTCTCCGTTAGTTTAAAAATAGAATGAATTGATTCTTACAAAATGTTAAGGTAAAATTATTATCTAGAGCATCAAGTTATGAGTATTTTAAGATTTACAAACAATTTTAAAATACTCATAAAACGCTTTAAAATTAAAATATAACGCCTCCAAGACTAGATAAAAATGTAACAATTCACTCTAATTTTTAAACTAACAGAGCTAAACGTGATCTGATGAGTGTAAAATGTGCTATGATGGGCACTTGTAATACGGAGACAACAAATGTCTGTGTAGTATCCTATAAACTCTATTTATCCATATTAAATATCAAATATTAAGATGTATTTTATACTTAATACAAAATTGTTCGAGTGTTAAATTTGGTGAAGTTTAACATGGACTACATCGAAATTGTACTAATCGGATAAGTTACAATTGGAGATCATTTCGTACTTGGAAATTGTGTAAAGATTAATATAGACAAATACACAGAAAATTGCAATATAAAAGTATTGTCAGTAAATAAAAAGTATTAATTCCTTTGATCCCCACCAGAGGTAAGACTTAAATTTCTAGTTATATTTCCTGTCGAAAATTAGTTTTTTTTTATTATTAATATAATATAATTAATTATTATTATACTTTGATCTATTGGCGTATTATTATTTGTATAATTTGTTAAGATACATTTATTTGTAGCAGTTTTTTATTTTATACTTTGGAAAAAAGACCATTGCAATATAAAAGTTTAAAAGTTTAAAGACTTAAATGTCTAGTTATATTTCCTGTCCAAAATTAGTTTTACACTAACAAAACATAATTTTGATTAATTCTTTATATATTTGTTTAGACACTTAACAGTGGAAACAACGTAGTAAATTTATTTATTAATCACTAACAATGTTTAAATATTATTTTCATTAATTGATTCATAACTTCAACATTATGGGTTTTTCAAGGATTTTCTCAAGGTTTCAGTCATTATTATCTTCAAAATATAACAGCTTAATATGAAAATAATTTCTTGTAATTGTAATTTTAATTTTAATATTTACCAAATTGTATAATTTAACCATCACATTTATTAATTTGTATTTATATGTATGAGGTGTTAAGACGTTATATAATTTTATTGATAGAAAATACAAAAAATATTTTTTTTTAATGGATTTCTTCAATTAAGTTACAAGATTTAATTTATTTTTAGTCTTTAATTTCTAAAAATGTTTATACTTAAAAAAATTATGAATTAATATTTACCACTCCATGTCTGTGTGCAACTACTGCTTTATTGTTATTAAAAAATTGAATATCAGACACATAACAAGGCAATTTGAGTTGAAGCATATCTGGTTTAGGCTGAAAAGAATAAAACAAAATAAATAGAAACCTTTAAAACTATTGGTCTAATATTAAGCAGGTACATGTTACTATCAAAATTAATACTATAACTAAAAAAAAATAAATACATTTACAATATTTAAAAGAAACAGAAATATAAAATTAAGACTTACACTTTTAGCAGTAAATTCAACCTTTTTTGTTTCCAAGTCCCATATTTTTAACGGATTTTCATTTCCACCTGTTGCAAATTTATCTAATGTAAGAACTTCTCTAATACATGATAAATGTGATCCAGTGCTTATTTTTTCCGAAGCAATTTTAGTTTGTTTGATAGGTTTAATCACCACCATTCCATTGTCCACTCCAGCAATTAAAACACTTATTATAAAACATAAATTATTAATAGTAAAATACAAAATATTTATGATAAATTACTTACTTATCTTTTTTAAATACACCAATAATATTTCCTGATTCCCGAATGATATATTTCTTACACATTTTCTTTTTTTGTAAATCATATAATAACATATTTTTGCTGGTGGTTATTATTACTTTGTTTTCATCATATATGCTAAGGTTATTTTGCGCTAAAGATGCATCTAATAAATTTAAGTATTTAAACTTATTTTTTTTAAGTTCGACACCTGTAGAGAAAAACAATTTTAAAGATTATTGTTAGAAAATAAATCTAACACTTTACTTTTTGAACTAAGTAACTTATCAACTTGATTAGTCATCCGAATAGCAATAGAATATTAATAAAATTTCCAGTTGTAGAACTTATCTCAATAACAACAAAATTTCATTTTTATTTATTGATTTTTTTTGCAACAAATTGTCCAAATTGTCCAAGCAATTGTCCATAACCAATAAGAATTATAATTTATTACTTTAAATGTTATAAATGTATTAGATACTTAAATTTACCAATTTACTTAGTAGACGATTCTTACTAATATAAATAATTATTGTATGTATGCAGTAAAATAATTCTATGTCAATATTATTTCCATTAAGTTAACTTAAAATAATAACACTAATCTTAAATTTATGGAGAATCCTCAATAATAAATATTAATTATTTAGGTACTTATTTAAAGATACCAATAAACAAAGGTATATAATTGATAAAAACACAATATCTAAAAAATATTTGATTCATTTAGCTAATACTTACTATAAATTAAAGTAACAATGAATATTAATATTAATAAACATGTACCTACAATGTTAATCAACAATCATTGTTGTGTCAAGTACTAGATGCATACTTAATGACTAAATATGAGAAGTAAATTTAAAATGAATCAAAGATGATTAATTAGGTACATACAACTTGTAAATTGAATAGAAATTAATTTTGCATACTGTCAACATTAAATATTTATAACTAAAACAACCAATGGTCTGCTGTTTGGTGATAAAACATAACTTTTTTATAATTTTCAGGAAATAATATAAAAAAAAAATATTGTGAAGCACTAGGAAATTATTATCGTAATAATAATGAAAATGTATAGGTTTTAAGTTTGAATATATAGAAGCAGGGCTTATATATGATATGTGATGTAACATTAAGTGGTGTGTAAAGGAAGATGATAAATATTATATAGACATAATTAGTATATGACATATTATGAATACAATAATATTATATCTGCCTATATTATGTATACATTTACAAATTCTGTATGAAGGCATCAGGCATGTACAACGACAAAAGTATGGGAACATATTGTAAGTAATTTCTAAAAAATCTATTAGTATTTAATATTTATAGATTTTTCAGTTACGGCAGTCAGGTTTAGTATTGTAATTTGAGTTGTTCGACACATAAAAATCTAAAACGACACTATTGACAATATTGTATATTATTTTTATACCTAGCTTAATAAGATGGAAAT
Source organism: Macrosiphum euphorbiae (assembly GCA_949089665.1). NCBI lineage: Eukaryota > Metazoa > Arthropoda > Insecta > Hemiptera > Aphididae > Macrosiphum > Macrosiphum euphorbiae. The sequence goes on along the minus strand of CARXXK010000002.1, from coordinate 43,985,726 downwards.
TGTATTGAGATAAAAGTGGAAATGGAAATTAATTTACGATCGACGAGAGTAATTTTTTGTTCAGTTATATGAGCTGGTCAAAAATTTTGTTGGTCACGATCAAAATCGGCATTACACAAATTTCTTAGCATAACAAATAACTTTCAATATTACCTTTTAACATCCCATTGCTGAACCCAATTATCGCATCGTAAGTCCAAGCCATTTTGATCAAATGTATAAAAAAACCACGGTTAAAAAAAATTCGCTCCACAAAAGTGGCGAGTCGTGTTTTCACTATTCTGTTTTCTCTTATCAGTTATTACCCGTCATTTTCGTTATCGAAAACCACGTGCTTGTAGTTGTTTTGAAAAGACGTAATTTTATTGATTACCTACTCTGTGTCGACTGGAAAACATTATTTCTACCTTCATAGAAAAAAAATCTTACAAAAAAGTGATTCCTAAAAAGCGTACCTAGTCTAGCTAATATTATTCTATTGTGTGCTAATAAATTCAACAATTTTTTCGAAATTACAATCGAACTTCAGGAAGTATGTTTAATTTACTACCAATTTTAGAATTTTTTATAGTTATACAAACAAGAATATATTTCCTTTTTCACCAAATATTGACATTAGCGTGCGAGTGCGAGAGTGTTGCATCCGACGTCGGTTACACGGCGCGGCATTATAGTATTTCTCTGAAACACACACTAATGTTAATTTACTACATTGACTACTCACACATAATATCCCATACGTTGAAGTCATGGGAATTGCCTATATATTACTCCTTAAAACATGATACGCTGGAGCCCCTTAATTTAATAATGTATTATTCGAGAACAGTGGGTAGGTACTTGGAACTTTTAAATTTAAAGTATGTTTAACTATATACGTTACTATTGTAATATAGTATGTAACTATTCACAGGTACGCCACTGAACCAACCTGCTTTGTTTAGCTCCCATATTCCAGCGGCCCGAATAATTCATAATTATTTATTATATCGTCATAGGTGAAATGGAGTTCACACAAAAACTTCACTATAGTACGTTTGCAGTTGCTAACCTTCGACACAAATTTTGACCTCAGTTTGGAAATGGCACTATTTTCGGCTAAAATCTATTCATTTTTAATGCGCTTCCGACTTTTACAGAGCAAATCAGAACAGCTGCTACTTGTTTACTATGTTTGTAATTTTTATACAAAACAGTTTATTAAGTACAAATGTACAATATTTAATAAACTATAATAAAGCATGCGTGTACAGCGTAAAACAATTTAAATTTAATATTTCATATTATGCGAACTACGTCGTAAACATGAACAAAGAAAAAAAATATGATTACATTACATTTATTTGACTTTTTTATATGGTTGAAAATATATTTTGTATTTATAGCATTTATGCTAGTTTGTTTTTTTTATACGGTTGACAATATATCCTCATAGATCACGTAAACTCCGATCAAATAGTATTTTAACTCGTAACAATCACTGACTGTGCCCCCACATACCCGCCCACCTATCGGTGTCCAGTCCTGTACATCTTAGGACTTAGACCTTAGTTTATGATGTTATATCGACAATCAGCATATCGGCATCTCGATCTGCTATAGTGATATCTACCAGAGAAAAACAATTTATATATATTATTATACTGATGTTTTTATATTCGAAATATAATATTTTATTATTTCTAAAATATAAATTTTGATTTTATATTAAGTCACTGGCTAAATTAATTTTCTATTAGTTTATATTAAACATACTTACGTACCTATATATATTTTAATTTTTTTAAATTGTAAATAGGTAGGACGTATAGGTGCATATCTAAAATAATGTTAACAGGATTATATTTAGTACATTACATTATTATTATGGTTTCCTATAAAATAAATATTAAATAAATATTATGATTGCCACTGGGTTAGCAGCCAAACATTTTGTTAATGGATATATCTAAGTCCGTGGTATCATAAAAAAAATAATATCAACTAATGATATATATTTTTCTTTGGGGATCGACTGAGGTAAAAAATTAATTTTTAGTAAGTCTTTATCATTAATAATAATTAATAATAAATAATAATAAACAACAAACATACTTAAATAAATAATAAAATTCAAATTATCTAAAAATGAGTTTTTCACAATAATTTCACAATAATTTCTAAATAATTTTAATATAAATTAACATTATAATAATACTGTTAGCATAGAAGTGAGTCTTGCATTTCGTCGGTCAGTTGATTATTATCAGGGGAATATTCGCTTACTGGCACTATCATAAAACTACTACTTTTTGATATTTGGTGCTATGATGGCATACAGCCCTAGGCTGCCACTGAAATTTTTGAAAGGGTGCCGGTTAACCGAGTTTTAAATCAGAAGGGTTTTATTAAAACTTGATTTTTTTGTGTGTATCGTTATAATTACCATTTACTTACAAAGATATGTTAAACAAAATTAGGTAGATAATATCTTTATTTAACATGTATTGTCAAATTGATTTCCTGACTTTGGAAATCGGAAAAACCTACTATAAAGACTTGTGACAGACGACGACGGTACCTACGGTACGCATATAGGTATATTACCACACATAGCATCACTAAGGCAATAACATTTTACACTTATTAGAGATACTTACTTCATACTTGGATGGATATACTTAATAGTTAATAATTAATATTATACAATATCGATCGTCAAACATTTGAATAATAAAAGTTATAATATCATATTAATATATTATATTATGCTACATAGTATTCAATATTGTGTTGAATATTTTAATTATTTTTATATGTATACATCTACCTATCAATAACAATAACATATAATATGTAGGTACAAGGTACTTACCTACCACTTATATCATTATTAGCTCATATCTATAATTTATAAGTTATAACTTATAACCTATCGTATTATAAGTTATTTTCGTCAAATTTGTATTACCTATTTCCAAATGTCCAATACATCAATATTGAGTAGCTACTTCTAAATAAAATAAGTTACGTTTTACGTATGGTAGATAAATAATAGTAAGTATAGTATAGTACAGTGTGTCCTAGAAGTCCCGTATCACCGTTAGTATCTCCGTGAAAAATCAATATATTTAAATGCAGTTTTTTTTACAGTAATATAACTAATAAGTATGGAATAGCATAATATTCGATTTTTCTTCATCAAAACATTTTTTTAGGCAAATAAGTTTTTAAATTTCCAAGATAGCCATTTTGTTGATCGTATTTATTTCTGTAAAAAAACTGCATTTAAATTGATTTTCTACGGACCTACTAAGGGTGATACGGGACTTCTGGGACACACTGTAAAGTAGATCACTAGATTTACCCATTACAAGGTATTAGCCATTAGGTATAGGACACAGTTTATAATATTATTATATTATTTATACTGTCAACTGTGATTAGGAGGATGCCACACCCATCATATGTTTTATTGTCTCCACGTCTTACTAGTGCGTAACATTGAACATTTACGCTCAGTAGTTCACGTTTAGCGCTTTACAGCTTTGTTAATTTTAATATTATGGTGAATTTATTCATTGTCAAACTTAAAAGATAAAGGTATAACATCCTATACCGTGTATTTACGTCGGTTTTTTACGATACATCAATAAAATTATTTTAAGAAAGTTATGAGCAAGTAAAATATTGAAATAGGTACTATAAGTGTAAGTCGCTAAACATTGAAATATCGAAAAAAAAAACTGACGTACAAAGTACAAATATAAACCATAGTATATACACGTTGACGTGTACCATTGAGTATATGATAAAACGATCTATATAAATATAATATATAGACCAATAATTAACTAATGAAGCTAAACGTGAACTTACTGCTGATTGTACATTAGCTATGTGCTATAAATTATAATAGTATTATTTTATGCACTTGTAAGGTGGAGATAACAAATGCTGGTGTAGTGGTGTGGCCTTGGCGTTCTAGCAATTCATCAGTTTAAATAATTTAATATTTTATTACTTATGTAGTTATGTACTTTGTACGTATGTAGTTTTTTTTTAACAAGTAATTGTATTTACTTATTTATCATTCGTTATTAGTAAAATGTTTTATGTTACTAATTAGATTTTGTTATTTTAATATTTTGGTGCCTGCAGGTGTATAATACTTATATATTAGGTATATTTAAACTGTTTAACATTAATTTAATGTAATTACCTTAAGTACCAGCTATACCTACCACCTACCAGCTACTAGCTATGGCTACCAGCTACCTAATTGAAAGTTATACTGTCCAATCATTAGTGTTCTATAAATTGTGGTCTCAACTAATTGATTTTATGATATATCAATTATAAAACCTAATAATAATATTATATACAACATTTGTATTTAAATAGCCGAAGAATTTTAAAGATGTACCTAATGTCCTAATTATATACCTAATATAGGAATATCATCTCTATGCTTTATGTTTTTAATAATTAAAGTTGTACTGACGTAAGTCATCCTAACTTATTGTTATTGAGTACATTTTAGATTCTGAGTGGAAAGATTAATGTATTGATATTACAATAATGAGTGTTTTTTTTTTTTTTTTTTTGCTTCTGTGTACACGATAAGTAGTCGAAATAATACTTCGATGTTCAACTTCAGTATCTTGTTCGATTGGAAAGTGAATATTGTTAGTTGCATTGGGGAGGTCAAAATTTAAAATTCACATTAATTTTCAAAAGCGCCAAGAATAACAAAAGAAAAATTAAGGAAAAACGGGAATTTTTACGCAATATCGATTTTTAACAAAATCGAATTTAGTTTTTGGTGTAACATGAAAACAAATGAAAGTAAATTAATGAAATTTTCACTGGTTGTTTATATTTGCATTTTCTTACTACATACAATTTTCAAAATATTTTGATTTATTTTGAACTGTTTAGGGACATTTTCAGTTTCCAATTTTATTAGTTTTTTTTTTATGAATATCATTAAAAATGTATTTGTTGAGTAAAAATACTTGAACATTTAATGCAAGGCTCCTACTATATTGTTATATTGACATTTGAAAAATATTAAAAATCCTTAGTCACAGTTTATTTTATAAGCATTTAAATTTCAAATCATGACAGAATATGGAAAAATCACGAAAATTAGCAAATTATGTTGAGTTAAGAATTCGAAAAAATTTTTCTTTTTATATCTAAGATTTTAAAATTTAAAACAAGATTCCCTATATGGTTATCTACCTTTATCAAAAGAAAAATGTCCATAAGAAAGTCAAATTAAATTTTATGAGCGTTTGAAATTCAAATTTTTACAACATTGGATATTCACTCGATTTCTCATGTAGAGATTTTCTTATTTTGTTGTGATTCAAAAATGAATTACTGTAGATAAATGAAAATTTCACTGAATGTTTGTTGTTTATTTTATCAATTCTTATACTTGATAAAATTTTCAAAATTTCAATCTAAGGATTGAAAATTTAAAACAAGGTTCCTCGTAAGTAGCTTATTCTGTTACCAAAAAATCTAAAAAATACATAAGCACAGTTTACTTTTATAGTCATTTTAAGTTCAAATTTGGACGAAATGACATGTTAAAAACCTAGAAAAACTTTTTAAGTTATGTTGTTGTGATTGTATAATATTATTCGTGGGTACTTGAAACTTCTAAAGTACACTATTATATATCCATGACAGTATCAGGGTTTATAAGTACCTAATGGATATTGTGATATGATAATTTGGAATTTATTATAGGTACCTATTATAGGTCATTTTTTTAATACCATATATAAGTATTAAATATGTCTTTTACCTAGACTGACATACCGTCTCCGCTCAGAATCGATTTTCTTATACAATGATATTATGTCATTGGATTCAAAGTTAATACCATCCATTATACAGTGACCCACTTGTAACCTACTTTACAACAGAGCACCTTTTTTCATTATTTTTTTTTAGCATTTGGAAAATTGATAACAATTAGTACCTAATATAATAAATAAATTAGTAATAAATAAATACTATTGGCTACGTTTTAAATTATTTACAGACAGAAGAAAATTAAATAAAATAAAATAAATAAATATAGTTATAATTATAATAACAGGTCGTGTGGGCGTCCTCGCTTGAGTCGGCGTACAGAAGGTAGGTCACTTAGTTTATAAAATTTCGCACTGTGAGCAGAATTTATGTTTTCGAAAAAGTTGATAGATAATTGTTTTATGTACTCAATCATCGCTATGAATGCTATGCTTTACAGTTTACCTAATGATTGGTGGTTACTAGTTGTTATAGTCAAAGCTGGCCAAGTTAGTCACTTTTTTAACTACTTAGCTAAAATTAAGTTACTTTAATATAAAAAAATTAAAAAGTAACAAAGTTATAATAAGATATTTTCTGAAATTTATCAAATTTCTAACTTAATTAGTTAGAACTTATTGGTGAAAATAGTAACTTAAGTTAGAGTAGAAGTTAAAAAATAGTTTTTTTTTTAGTTTAAAATATAAATTTAATAAACCGTTTTTCAAATGTAATGTACTAATGTAGGTATTGCATAAATTAATTATTAAGTAGGCAGGTAGGTAACTAACTTGAATTATTAGTGATCTACTATCGTAGAATGCTTCGAGTTTCAATGATTAATACCTTTATAATTACAAAAAAAATAAAAATTAAATGTATATTATCCGTTAAATTTTAAACTTAGGTATAAGATTTTCATAAAAAATGTTAGTAGCTTTACGTTTAACTTTTTTTTAAAATCTGGTAATCCAGTAAAAAGTCTTCTTGAATTATACATTTCCAAGCCTTAGGTTGAGTTCTATGAATATTTAATTACAAAAAAATCTACTTTTAAATATTATGGACGCTTTACGCTTATATAAAAATTATCAAAAACATTGTAATCAAATTTAAAAATTCAAGTGTAAAAAATATTTAAAATAAAATCTAGATCTAGGAAGTTCTAATATAAATATTTGTCAAAAATGTAGTACTATAGCTGAGTTATTAATTTTTACGTCATTAAAATTACAACAAAATAACAAAGGTGCGTAAATATTCTAGGGAAAATTTAAAAAACCCTACAGGTGTTAAACTATTAGGTATCTTGAAAATTGTTGAGAATTTTTATTTTTCACTCCCAAAATACCCCAACTAGATTCAATTTTATACCAGAAACCGCCCTTAAAGTTGAAGCTTTTTATTGCACCTAAAGGTGATATCATACCAAAAATACACACACACACACGTGATACATCATATTGTAAAACCAATACATTCATCGGTTCCCTCAGATTCTAAAATTCATTAACTATTCTATTATATAGCTACATCTATAATTTAAGAAGTTTTGACCAATTTGAATCAGAAGATCAGTTATTTACAAAACCAAAATTAGAAGAAAAAAATAAAATCGTTATACTTTAGGAGTACAGAAACTGAGAAACAGCCCTTTCACACAAATTGAATTTTTATACTATATTACGACTGCTAAAAAGTGTTGTATATGATATGTATAATGTTTATACTAGGTAGTATATTCGTTTTTGTCTTGTGAACTTTAATGTAACTGTGTAAATTGTAAGTATTCTGTATTAATATCTTGATCGACAGACTTGACATGTAATACGCATGTCCCAAGCATATTATTTTTAAATAATTTTCATGATGTAAGGTCATTAAGTCTAATAGTGTGGGTGAAACAGCTAGTAACGATTTTCAACTTTACATTCAAAATATTTTAATAATTAAAATTAAAAAATATAAAAATGAAACTATAAAAACGATTTTATGAATATTACTTTTTCTGGTTGTTGTAATTATATGACGTAAATACGTAGGTAATAAAGAAATTTGTATAATACAAAAAGTTTACGCTTTGTGGTTGTAAATGATTATAAAATGATTGTACCCAGATAGCATTTTGTAATGATAATATTATTATAAATAATAATGAAACTATCTACTATCTATATATTATATAAATAATATTTATTTTTTTACGTTTGAACTTTTTACCGTGTTTTTTAAGAAATATTTTTCATGCGTAAATCCCATATAATATTTGTTTTATTTAAATGTAGTCGAGTGTTACTGCTGGGTAGCTACTCCCCTCACGCCGTCACAGTCGTTGTAAATTCCGCTCATATATGCTCATTGTAAATAATATTACAGATTGTACCTATATCTCCTAATAAATGTTAAAAAAAAAATAAACATAAATTATGAAATTTACTATTGTAAACAGTAGCAACCATTTATAAATAAAAATTTCCAACGTAAATCTAAAAATCCCTGTTTGAGCACCTCACCGGATTGGGCCTACCTGGTCTAATTGTGAATCCAAACCATTCAAGGACTCACTCAAGGCTCAAGCACACACAAATAATTTCATCGAAATGGGTGCAGGAATTTAGGAGGACCTAGGAGTTGGATACTTACACATGGACATAAGAAATATATTATGTATATTAAGATAACGAGTCATATTATACAATATCGTCCAATATTGTAAAATGAAAATAATAAACTTGTATAATCGCTGATATCGTTCCTACAAAATAGGCGGTTGGCGATACCGACTCGCGATGTATTGAGGAAAGGTGTACCGTGCAGTTCGTAAACAAACAAAACTCAAACTAGGTTTAGGCGCTGAGCGCACGAATATAATAAATTGAAAATAATAATTATACAGATCATAAATAAATACCTAGTTAAATCGGGCGCCCTTAGATTCTTAAATGCTAAGATACAAAATTGGCTTTAGCCATCTAAATGAACAGCAGTGACTATTACACGTCGTGCCGTAATAAACAGTTTAAATAATTATAATGACACTCAGACAAAACATTGATAGCCCCGAGTTAAGCGCCCCCCATACACTTCAAACAATTTGTGCAAAAACCATGTTTGGGCAAAAATTTCGATGCCGACCGAAATACAGATCAAACCGTTGCGCAAACCTCAAACCACATCTCAAAATGTGTGCACAAACACAGTCGGTTGAGCAAATTTATTTGACACATACACATTTGTATGGGGGCCTTAAGACGCAACAGCTAGTGTTAGTACCAATAAACAATGATAAATACCAAATAGTAATACTCAACACAATAAGTAATATAACCACAGCCGCGGTTGAGCCGTGACGTCAACTATCGCTTCGCTCACGTCGTCTCAGTCCCCTCGCTGTGTCCTCAGCTGGAACGGCGACGGCAGGGTTTGAGCTTTGAGCAGTCACGAATTCACGATACTCGACCGCTTGTGGTCTAAGGCGGTGACACTGTGACAGCGCCGCGGCGCGCAATGTGTGTGATTTTACGCGGATGCCAAAAAGTAGAAATCGACAATCATTAACGGCCGACGAAGGCACCGTCAGCACAACTTGGACACGGGATTTTCGGCGGCCATCGAACCACGGTTAAGCACTGTAACGATCGGCAAACACGCGTGTAAACGCGGCAACACGAATCAATTGACAAGGACCTCAAAACGGCTTACCGGCGCACCGTGAGGTACCGTCAGCAACAAACGGGTGACAATCCGCGACGATACAACAGCGAACGGCAAAGCAATGGTCAATGCGGCCTGGAGACCCAAAAGCGGGATCTATGACAACGGAACGTACAAACAGGTACGTGCGAACTGCACTGAACGGAACGACGACTTAGCACAACACTATAGTTGGTAGGCGTCGTCCGTTCCCGTTGGTTCTGCCGGGACACAGCAGACGGCGGCGGCGAGCGGACGCGACGTTACATCAAGCTTGGCCGCTGGAAAAAGACAACAAAACGGCTGGCGGCACAGCACGGCCAACGGCCAACGGCCTGCGCTGGACGGCGGAGGAGTGGGTACTCCACCTCGAGAGCGTCCGCCGTCCGCTGCACCCCTAGGAGAGAATATGTCGAAGCTACGTGTTCGAACAAAACTTTTTAGTTATTAATCAAATTAAAAAGTACCAACAAACAGAATTTCAGTCTACGGGATTAAACTTTCAAGGTACTTAGGACTTCAGGCTCCAGAAGACCAGAACCTGATTTACAATTTTTTGGGCCTGCCACCTGCAGGTACTTAACTATAAGCCATAAGTCCCTATTTAGGATTATCGGGAGTCATACCGTATACACTTTAGATACACATCTATATTAGGTATTGTTTTATATACACAATAAATATATAAAAAATATTATAATGTATTAATGTAAGCAGGACGCTGGTGGGTGTAGTGGTTTTCTGAAGCAGTGCTGTTTTTCGTAGGTACATAATTACATAAATAAGAACTAAATAATTTTCGTTCATATATAGGTGTCAACTGCTGTAGAAGTTCGGTATTTGAAAACTACTACAGGAGTATTATGAGTACTTTTTATACAACACTGAATAATAATATATTTAATATAAAATCACTAAAAATATTATTACTAGTTACTATCTCATAATATAAAATATATACATTAATACACAAGTATTTTAGTTTATTATAATTATATAGGCATCACAATAAATTATAAAACGACAATAAGTACCTACCTATTCTAATGTAAAATATAATATATTACCTATATGGCTATATGCGTGAATATGGAACAAGTCGAATTGAATTTTTACACGTATTATGTTTTCTTTTATCTGTTAAGGAAATATCACTCGGCGGGACGAGACGTATTTGGCCGTTTCCTTGTTTGGAGCGGTTCCACACTCTCGCCTCCTTACATCGCATATTATGGCGAAAATACCGGTATCAATGCAATGCCGTGCGTGAATATTTTATGTATAATAATACAATAATATTATGATACAAAGATGTTTATATAGTGTGACTAACTTCACGGTACGATATTTTTTTTATTCACGTTGTTTTTTTTTCTATTTATATCATCTATACAAGTATAGGCATAGCTGTAGCCGGTAGGTATAACGTTTGTTACAGTCGAGACACAGTCCTGTATCAGTGGAGATTCGTCAGTCACATTTTATACTGATTGTAAATAAACTCGTCTATTTGTAAAAAAATACGTCGTCGTCGTTTTGAAAAAATAAAAACTATAAATATAATCAAATATTTTTTTTTTAATAATAAAAATGATGACGATGTCGAGAACTTTGACCAACCAGACCGAAGAAGAGTCTTCGATTACTTTGTTGGTAATACACTTTAGAAATTATAATATTTTACGTCATAGGTACCGATGTACAATATTAATGCATGCATTAGTGCACACTATAAGAATTAATATTTATTTGTGATGTAATTATAGGTAGGTACTAGTAGGTACCATTACCTAGCTACCTACTTACTACCCACCTACTACCTACCTATAATGTTAATGTCATACAACTGTGGGGTTATGCACAAGCACTACATTAATTGTACGATTGTACAGAGGTAGGTACTACATTGGATGGTATAAATTTGGCCAGTTGTTATAGATAAAAATATTTCGATAAACTTATGTGAGAGCGGATAAACTTACTATACAAGACATAATGTGGTCTCAGCTGTCATACAAACAATTTTCGTTTGGCAGAACCATGTTAGTTAGGAAGGTTGTAAGTTAGCTTTAAATTTTAATATTAGAATGAATTGACCTAATAGACCTATTAATTATTACCAAAGTTTAAATGTAGAATATTATCTGAGTTAATACATAGATTTTTTATGATATTTTAATTTTAAAGCGAATTATTTAACATTTTTACATGCTCATATAACAGTCATCTCACATGAAACTATTGAAATACCTACCATAAGTCGTAACATACAATCACAGATAATTTTCTTAACTTTTAAGTTCATAATAGAACAACTCCTTGAAGAGGACGTTGTACCCGCATATGTTGTCTCCGTCTTACACACGTACAGCATAGCAAAAACGTTTTGGCGAGGGAAAGAACCAAGAAGGCTACAGTCATAACCAGGGTTGCAAAAAAAACAGTTTTTTTTAAAAAAAACAAAAAAACCGTTTTTTTTGTTTAAAACAATGTTTTTTATGATTGAAACAGTTTTTTATTGTTAGTTAGTTTGTTTGTTTTAAACATTGTTTAAAACTGTTTTTTTTGTTTTAAACTAGGGTTTTTTAAAAAATATTTTGCTTTTTTAAAACTGTATTTTTTGTAACATTAACAGAACTAAAGAGGATTATAATTTACAGACTTTCATTGCAGATATAACTATATAAGTGTCAATAACTAATAACTAATGAGTAATGAGTAATACCCATAAGCCATAACAAATAAGTATAAATGAATTATAATAAGAAGAAAATTTTCATTGACTATTAAATAGATAATAACGTTCAGTATGAGTTATGACTTAAAACTTTATGAGTACCAACTACCAGTATACATAAAAAGGGTCAACATAAAAATAATTATTCATCAATCATCATCAATATTACAAATTATTTATAATTTTAGGTAACAAACTAACAAGTAACAACTAATAACATCAATAAATCTGTTTTATTTTATTCTTACAAACTTTATAATAAGTAAAATAAAATCATAAAAACATATAAAAATCAAAATTAATGAAAACTTATTTCTTAGTACAATGTAAGATAAATATTTCAAAATAAACAATTAGTTCTTTTAAAAACAATATAATAAATACTAATAATATAGGAATAGGAGACAACCTAAGTTTTATTTTTTTCTTAAGTGTCAATTCAGTCTTTAGTAAATTAGATACTGACTTAGTGTTTGTATATTATATAACAATAGTTTTAAAATTTAAACTTATAATAAAAAATAAAACAAAACAACAAATTCTTAAATAAAAAGCTTAAACAAATAATAAAATGTATAGCTGGGAAATGGCAGCAGCTTATTCTTTGTTTGGTTTATTTAAATGTTTGAAAATTGTTACAAGTTTTGAAGCTTTTTCCACTCCAAGACGGTTTCTAGTTTTTGAATGGACATAACCAAAGGTTGAAAAAGTCTCTCTATACCGGCAGAGCTGCAAATTGATGTGAAAAGTTGCTCTACTAAATATGTTAAATCTTTGGAAATTTTATTTTGTTTTATTAATGCTTTCCACCATATAAGAGCTGAAATATTTTTTATTGCATTGTCACTGAATAAGTATCCTTTAAATGGGCTAGTTTGAGCTTGAAATGATATAATTTCTGACATAGCAGTTGGAAAATAAAGATTAGCATATTCTAAAGCTGAATCATGTTGATCTTCATTTAATTTCTGTCCTCTATATTTTGGATGTAATATATTAGCTAAATAATGAACATCTTGAATAGCCATATCATACCTTTTCTCAAATATTTTTAATTCATCACTTTCAGTACTAAACTCGTTTATAAAAAAATCTTTGAGATCAATCCACATTTCAACCACATCTGCTATTGTACAATTATCTTTTTGTGATACATCTAAAGCCCAAGACAATTTTTTTAACTTGACTATAAATGCTTCTGTATTGGTTTTCAAATTCATATCTATTACCATAGAAGTTATCTTAGAATCAATTGCTGCTCTATGATCAACACATACTTTGTATAAAATTGGCCAATTATCGATGTAGGATTGCAGACAGTCAAACATTGTATTCCAACGAACATCAAAAGGAAGTACCAAAGATGAACCACCAAGTTCTTTATATTTAGCAGCAGGAAAATGGTGAAACTTGAAATATTTAATAATTTGTTTTACCTTATTTTTAATAACTGTATCTTCTAAATCATGAGCTAGCAAATTTAAAATGTGTGATGAACAACCATAAGTTATTATGTCTAAATGTGAATATTCATTAGAGCTCAAATCTGATGTACTAAGTTCTAATCGCATTTTCTTCATATTAGCAGCATTATCTGTAACCATACTGCGAACATCACAACCATATGACTTACATTTTTTTATCGATTCAACAGCTAATTTTAATAAATACTCTGCATTATGACTTTCAGCTTTTGTCTCAATTGTATCAATTAAACATACTATTTCATCTTCTAAATTGTACACCGATATGCATATTATTGGTTCATTGTGTATGTTGCTCCACCCGTCCATTGCCATACATACAATTTTACCTTTAAGAATTTTTTTAATGTCTTCATCCACCTCGTTAAACACTTGATCTAACAACTTATTGCCAATTTGATCACGATTGGGAGGTTTGTAGCCAGGACGAATTAACTGAATCATTTTTTTAAACTCCTTATGTTCAACAAAAGCAAATGACGAATTTGTCGCATATATATATTTGGCAATTTGTACATCAAATGATTTTTTATCTTTATCACTAGTTCGTATAACAAACTTACTGATTGATGTAGATATTTGTGATCATGTAGATGGTGTATCGGCACAAAAACGCTTTACGCGAGTTTCAACATTCATTGAACTATCATTGGTATGAGTAGTAGTTTGCAATCTTAAACTTCTAGAATCTATATTAATATTAGTAAAACATTAGATATTAATAACAAGTTAATACAATTTTGGTGACTTACTGTCTACTGATAATGTTGATAGTGCTAATAAGTACTAACATTAAACAGAGTGCAATACAATAATCAATGTGGCTAAACAGTCGATTGTAACAAAAGTTATAGCCCGTAGGCCATAACCCATAAGTGACAATAATATTATAATTGCAAGTGAAAAGTACATGACTTGCGAAAAAAAATTGGTTGTACGAAAATATCAACATTATCAATTGTCATTTGTCATTTATGCCAAAAGAGTCATGTATTAAATTTACATACCATCATTATCAAAACATCTTAGTTCTTCATCGATTTGAACTTCATTTGATATTGAAGCTACATTACATTTATTTAGATGTGTTTTCATTCGATCTACTAGCCCAGACATTTCAAAATTGCATTTTATACACTTCGCTCGAGTACCTTTAGTAGTACCATTTGGTTTTATTTCTAGAAAATAATTCCAAACAGGATCTTTTCTTCTACCCGTTGAAGCCATTATGTATAAAAGTATAAAACGAATGTAAATGTAAAATGTAGATTGTAGACTATACCATATGGTTCATGAGACATGAGTGCATGACTAAATAAACTTAATAGTTATTAGTTAATAATAGTTATAAATTATAATGGTTAATGATAATATTTTTATAGATTATAATAAACACGAACATGGATTTAACAAAAAAATTGAATCATTGACATCGTTAACCGTAATTTAGTTATCATTTTATCAATAATTATCATTAAGAATTACATTATCATTATGAAAATTTCTATGACAGTGTGACCAACATCCAAGATTAATTTTTGAAAATAAGATAAATAATTTTGTTTTAAAAGACTATAAAAAAAACATGTTTTAAACGTTATGTTTTAAACGTTGATGTATTAAATGTTTAAAACAAGGAGTCATGTTTAAAACGTTTAAAACACACGTTTAAAACCAATTGTTTTAAACACTTCGCAACCCTGGTCATAACTAAGAAACGAAATTTTCACCACATATAAAGGAGAACTTTGACTGTGCAATATCGTTTTTAATGTTTTTATTTTATTAATATCAATTATACGAAAAAAGTTCTTATTGTTTCAAAATCCATTATTATTTGTGTTTTTCAAACTTTAATAACTTTTTTTGAAGTTCCGATAACGAAAAAATAAAAACGATATTGCACAGCCAAAGTTCTCCTTTTTATGTGGTGAAAATTTCGTTTCTTAGTTATGGCTGTAGCGTTCTCGGTTCTTTCTAGGGCAAAACAGTTTTTGCTATGTTGTACATTTTTTGTAAGACGGGTGCAACGTTTTAACATTAAAATTTAAAGTAAAAACACATAATATTGGTTCTGGAAAACAAACATTTTAAATTAGCAATACAGTACGTTTGTAGTGCTTTAAGACGAAGACAATAATTATTAGGGACAACACATTTACGCATATAGTTCTCGTATCTCTTGATATGTTCATTGTGAGTATTCATAGAAATATTTTGTATTTCGTTTCAATTTGATTTAATCCGAAT
Organism: Macrosiphum euphorbiae; assembly: GCA_949089665.1. Lineage (NCBI taxonomy): Eukaryota > Metazoa > Arthropoda > Insecta > Hemiptera > Aphididae > Macrosiphum > Macrosiphum euphorbiae. The sequence continues at coordinate 43,969,772 of CARXXK010000002.1, read as the reverse complement.
GACTTATAAGCTGCTAATTATTATACATATACCTACCTAGTACCTACCACCTACCTCTACTAGATTGATATTTCATAACAATCGTCACGTAATCCGGCGTCCATCCGTCATCTTACTACCTTATCTCTCATACCTGAACTAGGTAACTAAATAATATAAGCTGTTTCAGAATTTTATATCCGTTCGCGTCCATTCGTCTCGTAAGTTATAATATTATAATATTATATCGAATAGGTATACCCTATAGTCTAACCCTAACCCTAACCCTATAGTCTATACCAATACGGCAATACTCAATAGTCAATAGGCGATATTGGGTGCCAGTTGAGCAACCAAGCTACAGAGTAAAACTAGGTGGGTTGCAATACATTTTATATTGTGGTCTGTAATGAGGCCAGAGCTCGGAAGTTTATGATTAGAGTACTATTTACAATATTATTATATAAGCCACTGCTATAGAACTATGACAAATTATCTTGATAACTTAACCTAACCAAGTTATGGACTTAATTAAATTTGGTGATGAGTAACAACATTTAAATTATCATATAGTACCTAGCTATAAGTTTATTTAAATGCATGTGCTGTATTTGTAAGTGAATCATTGAATCATATATTATATTATGGATAGGCATATGGGATGAAATCAGCAGACAGCAATTTTCAACCTATAGATAAATATCCTAATGATTTTTCGGTTTTGTATCGGAAATAGAACACATTTCTCGGAAATGGTTTAATGTCAACACTTTGTTAACACATAAAAATAATGATATTTAAGAAACAATTTTAACCATATGAGCAAAGATTTATAAAAAGAAAAGCTTATAATAATAATTTAAATATTATTGCCCTGTAGGTTGTTTTAATTTTAATGCAATAACAATTTACACACTGGCTTGAACAAATTAATTTTTTGCATACACATTTACATCATCATACATTACAAGGTTCACAAGTACCTAAATTGTGAAAATATATTCTCCAAACTTAATATAACTTTAAATAGATTTGGTACAAAACTATTCATTTCAAGAAGAGTTAAAATCTTTTTTATGTCTGAAGAAAATTAGGTAAATTTTAAAACAAATTTACAATACAGAACTCATATAGATTCAACGAAAGTAACAAAAGCGGTGTCACAAAATCTAAAATGTTGTCGTAATAAAAACGGTGGGCAAGTGAGTGTCACTCTGCTGTACAGTAGGTTACAAGTGGATCACTGAAATGGATAATAATTAATAAACCATGTCAAATAAAAAAAAAATTATTACTATTCTAACGTTGGCGCCAAACCACCCAAACCTTATGTTAATAGGTCATCTGGTCGAGGGCCGACCACTTTTCTCAAAATATGACGTGACAACTGACAAGTGACTAATCCAAAAAACTAAAACTGATTTACTACACTACAACAACTATACAAATTATGAGATGGTCGAAATAATCTCAACTAACAAATTGGTTAGTCCAAACTCCAAGTACCTACCTACTTAGTTAGCTAAAATTAACTGAATAAGACTATATATATATATATATATATATATATATTAAATTTGTTTTAATAGTTTAGTATTATGTTATAATAATGTCGTCTCGTATGGGCTACATCGCGTAAGCTAATTCATTATCAGAAGTCGATTTAATGGATTTGCAATATTTTTGGCTTCTTTTTAGTTGGTCGGATTAATTGAAATGTTAATAATATTCTATTTTCCGAATATTTTCCCTACGTTTACATGTTACTGCAGTTAGTGTGCCGTGTGCGCGGTGCGTGTACCTCAGTAATTTATTGATTTTTCAACAATTACTTATTAAAGGACAGGGCTTCAAATAATCAAAACCCTAAAAAACATAAAAAAAATAATAAAACAATGAACTTTACCGCCAAATCGCTCGGAAACAAAGTGTATGTTTTGGAACCACTGAATCTCGACCGTTATCGGTTACCCTGTTGCCTGTTCGCGGCCTATCATTGGTGATAAGCAGAGCAGTCATTTTTGGGGATTAGTCTGCTCGAGTATGTGATAAGTACATCGCGTTGTCGCGTTTAAATAATAACATTTTCTTTTTTAGTTTTAACGTAATTGGTTTTTTTTTTTATCCTTTTGACGATTTTATTCTTGAGGCACTCACTATGTTTGTGTGAATTATATTGAACGTTTTTAACGACAGTATAATTATTACTGTCTCATAACTTCTCCGCAACCACCAAATGATATTGTATTGCTTCTTGACTCTCGGCCGACTTAACTAATGGTAAGGATGCTGGTAGCCGGTAAGGTTACTGTAGGTGATTCACATGCTCAAAATCTCCCAAAAAAATGTGTAGCTGTTACCTAACATCGTCCACTTAGTTGGTAATCAGCGTTACTTGTTTCTGTAGTGTGTCTCTTGAGGTTTTGTAGATTTTCATCTTTGAGATTCTTTTAACTTGATTTGTAAATTTCAAAAATATTTTTTAAGTATAGTTTTTTATTATACAACTCATCATAATGTAGGTACAGATGTATACTAGTATAATAATTACAACTTATAAACATTAAAATTTTCAGATGATAGGTATCTGTGCATTTCTAATGCTGAGATGCTGAGTTATATAAACATTTAACAAATCATTAGTGAGCTAATGTCCTCATAAACATAATTTAGTGACCCAAGATTCTTGAATCATTTAATAAATCAACTTTTTATGTAACCCAGCTTAAGACTCTAATAATACTAAAGTAATTATTCATTTATTCCAGGAAAATCAAATTAAAGTAAAACCCACAACAAGTGCTCTAATAGCTGCAAGAAAAAAGGAATTTCTGGAAACAAATAATATGAAAGGTCGTCAAATGTATGACCATGTGCAAGATGATTTTAAAAATGTGAGTTGACCTAGTACTATTAAGTTACAGAGTAATAATACAATATATTATAATACAATTTCAACCATATTTACTTATATATACACTCAAGTGTATACCTTATGGCTATAATGATGACCCACAGGCAGCATATCGCCCGTGAACAAACTTCATCTAGTTGCAGACAAAACATTTATTTTTATTATTATCTTTGATCGAAAATTAAATAAGAATTTCATTATTTTTCATTTGATTTTTAGATTTTGTCTTTTGCTTTCTTGGTTTAACATTTTGATGGCCCCCCAAAACCTTCCTGAATTCCAAAGTGGCCCTCCAAAAGTATTAATTAGCGAATCAAACGTTTTTTTTTATAAACACAACAAGAAACATATTTGGTTAAATTCTAATTAATTATAAAATAATTATAACATACCTAGTTGTCAATTTTCATAAATTATAATTTTTAGATAATGAAGTGATCAATGTATCACTGCATTACATAAAGTATTCGATTTGTTTAAATTTTATATTAATGTTGTCAATTATTTTGATAATTAATAATGTAGTTTTGAAAAGTATACAACTATATACTGTAAGTGATGGTATTGTGTTAACTGATTGTATAATAAAATACTTGACAATTGCTAGCACAAAAGCAGTTTAATACAATAGGTAGAAGAAGTCAGTGTAGTTTTAAATATTTTAACTACCCTAACTAGTTACAAAAAAAAAAAAAAACTTTTTTCAATAATTTTAATAATATAAAAATATTGATTTAAATTTAAAAAAGTGAGCAAGTCAGTGTCACTCTGCTGTACAGTAGGTTACAAATGGATCACTGTAATGGATGGTGTTAAATTTGAATTCAATGATATAATATCATTCTATAAGAAAAACGATTCTGATCGAAGTCGGTCAGTCAGCCTATGATATTACTAAGTATATATTTGTCATAAAAGGTGATGACACTTAGAAGACAAACACAAAAATAAGATAAAAAAATAAAACATCATTACATCAAAACATTAAAAAAATCAATACATTCATCGTACACCACAGATTCTAAAAGTATTATAATGATAGTTTTTTCAAACATTAAAATCTGAAGAAATGTATCATTTTCTAGAATTTAAAAATAATTTAATACCAACTGTTGACATTTTCAAAAAAAGTTAAAAGGGTTCAAGAAATACCACGTTTATTTATATTAAAACATTTTTTCTAAGACTGTATTTGGTATTAATGACTAGGGTTTTTTAATACAAATTTTTTTTTAGACTAAGTGGAGCGAATTTTACAGTGAAGTGTGTGTTTTTTTCTGTCAGCAACATAATGTTAGGATAACATAAGGATAGTAAAAATGCTCTGATTTTTAAGGTCAGCATCTTTTCTGATAGAAAAGCGAATTTAGTTGGTACTTTACAGTGGTTAAAAATGAAAATTCCAAGTAGTTTTATGAAGCATCAAGAAAAACTAAAAAAAAAGTGAAAAAAGTGGTAGTTTTTACGCAAAACCAATTCAATTTTATTTTTTTATAGGTATAACTTAAAAATTAATAAATGTAGACTAAAGAAGAATTTTTAATGAATGATCACAATATTGAAATATTTTGACTCTTTGAGCTAGATATGCCTAGAGACATTTTTTAAATATTCTACAGATTATCTCTAATTTATAGGTACTATTAAAATTTTTTCTATTAAAAGTTTTTCATATTCATTTAAAAATGATCTATTGGTTGATCACACTTGATATTTAGTGTACCTATCAAACTTAAAATGTTACACACAATTTTATCAAGATTTCTGGGTATTATTGTATACAATTATTTTACAAGTTACAACCTATGGATTTTTGATACATTTTTACAATACAAAAAGTAGTTCCAGAATATTGATTATTGCTGTAAAGTGTGCTCAGACATTTCTGGCAGAGTTGTCATACATATTTATTGAATATATCACACTAACACACACACATAGGTATATATAATATTCCTATTCACAGTTAAAAAAACTAATTTGTATGGAGCAACCTCCCTAAACTACATTTACCATAGTAAAAAAATATTTTATAAATAAAAATAAAACGATTGATTATCATAATAATATTGAATATTGTGGAGGGAGAAATGTTCGCTGAGAAGTGCCCACCATGACTATCCCATGCGCATGCTTATGCTGTAAAGCATTTGTTAAACATTATTTTCACATGTAATTATTACTTGAATTATTTTAATAATCTGTTTATAAATATTATTTTATTAATACTTTTGATTTTTTTTTAACAATTTTTCTAGATTATTGTTAAAGTGGTTAAGTATAAATATTTATATTAAAAGAAAAACATAATTTTTACTCAGTAATTATTTAATTATTATTATTTATTTTCAGTGAAGTTACTACTAAATTCTAGTTTAAGATATATCACTCAAACATTTATAATACTTAAATATATTATTTATATTTACAGTATTTACACCAAATATATTAAGTTAAAATTAATTTCTAAGGTAAATAATAAACCATTTTTTTTTCTACAGGCCAGAAGTTTTATTGACAAGTCAATGAAAGGTACTGGAATTATTTATGATGATCAGTTTGCTAACCATTTGTGTGCTTGGGATATTAACTATCCAGAAAATCCTCAACGATATGAATCGATCATTAAAAGGTAAGCTCAACGGAAGAATATTTGTAAAATTTGTTTTTATCTACTATATTTCAAAATTTCAACAGATGTAATGAACTAGGATTGATTGAAAGATGTATTAAAATACAATGCCGGAATGCTACTAATGATGAGTTATTAATGAAACATTCACAAAGCATAATAGACATATTAAAATCTACTGATGACACACAATCGGTTGATCTTTTACAAACGTTGTCTTCTAAATTTGACGCAATTTACTTTCACCCGGTAAGCTAAATTTTATTTTAGTATATATCAAAAAAGAACATAATTAATAATTATATTTAATACTATATACCTAATAAAATATTTTGTGATATTATTTTTCATAGAAATATTAATATTGTAAAATTTTTCTTTTAGTCAACGTATAAGCAGTCTTTGTTGGCTACAGGTAGTTCAATAGAACTTGTTAAAGCAATTTGTGAAAACAAAATACAAAATGGAATGGCTTTTATCAGGTAAGAAATATTATATTAAATGTATTCATTATAAGTTGTTAGTAGTCTAATTTGTTTTTAAGACCTCCCGGACATCATGCTATGAAATCAGAATTTTGTGGCTATTGTTTTTTCAACAATATAGCTATAACTGCAGAATATGTTCTTCGCCACTATTCGGTTTCTAAAATTTTAATTGTTGATTGGGATGTTCATCACGGACAATCTACACAACAAATGTTTTATGATGATCCAAGGTAAGATTTAAATTTTTATTATTATTTAAGTTATTTCTACTGAGATGTATTAATTTTTGCAGAGTATTGTATTTTTCTATTCATCGTTATGAACATGGACAGTTTTGGCCAAATTTGCGTGAAAGTGATTGGGACTATACTGGTAATGGTGATGGCCAAGGTTTCAATATAAATGTACCTCTTAATGCTACTGGCATGAGAGACACCGATTACCTTGCCATTTTTCATCAAATTTTATTACCAGTGGCTTCCGAAGTAAGTTACATTGATATTTTTGTTTGTTCTTTAATATCTGATTACAATATTGCTTATTTTAGTTTCAACCAGATCTTATATTAATATCATCTGGTTATGATGCTGCTCTAGGATGCCCAGAGGTAACTATCATAATATTATGTACTACGTTAAACACTTTTAAGTGTATCATTGTCTGTATTTAGGGAGAAATGGAAGTTACACCTGCATGTTATGCTCATTTAGTTCATTCTCTTATGGGTTTTGCGTGTGGTAGAGTTGCTGTTTTACTTGAGGTATATTTTACTTTTGCTTCAAGCAATTACAAAATACGTTTACTAACATAGATATTTTAAGGGGGGTTATTGTTTGAAATCGTTAGCGGAAGGTGCAGCATTAACATTAAAATCATTACTCGGAGATCCATGTCCATCACTCGATATGACTAGTAATCCATGTACTAGGTAAAGTTTTTAAATATTTTGTTTGCAGACGCGCGATTGAAAAACAAAATAATACCTTTTTTTAATGTTATTTTTATTTTAGTATTATGCAAACAATACAAAATGTAATATTTGCACATCAGAAGTACTGGAAGTGTTTTCAAGTTGACTTTTTGTTAAGTCAATCGTTCAAGGCGGTATCTATGTATTCATACGATGAGGAACCATTGAGTGTGTTTCCAACTGTTGATTGTTATCCTACTCAAGATATCTCAAAAATAGATGAATTTTCAGTTCTTCAACATTTAATTTCTGGTGAGGATATAAGTGCTTTTAATATTTTCATCCAATATTTAAAATTAAAAATTTATATTTATAGAGACTCAATTATTAAACATAAATAATAAAGTTTGTGTTTCGTTTGATCTGATTATGGACCAAAAACATGAAAGCAGTGAAAGGTATAACTTGTTGCTTATTTAGTATAGCTTACCTAGTTAAAATTATCATATTATTATCATTGATCTTATAATTAACATAAAATAATAAAACTAACGATATTTTATAATGTTTGACACTCAAAAACTAAATAAACCAATGTTGGCAATTTGTTTTTATGTAAACTCATTTTAATGTTTCTTATAACTTGTTATTAGTAATATTACTATACAGAATATAAGTACATTACTTGTAAATTACAAACAAATTTCAAACCAAAATTTTGTTTTGAATTAAAAACATTTATACATTTAGTTTACGTAAATGTAACAAGTTTATATAAAAAAAAAAAATGCTCAAAGAAAATCTATACATCTAATAACTGTAAGTACTTATTGTGATTATTTTATTTTATTGTTTTAGTGGACATCCAGAATGCCCTGGTAGAATAAGTGCAATTTTGAATATGTACAATGAGTTTCAATTGACACATCGGCTTTTAATTTTACCAGTATGAGCATATTGATTATTATTTTTAATAATTTAATGTAATTTTTTAAAAAATAATCTATTTTATTTTATTTAGTCAAGGGAAGCTGAAGAAAGTGAATTACTCCTTGCTCATTCTAGAGAACATGTAGATGAGATGTCAAACTTACACAAATTGTCGCCATCAGAATTGAGTGAAAAAGAAAAATGTTATGATTCTGTGTATTTGACTACAGATACATATAAAGTCTCGACTCTAGCGTCTGGGTGTTTGTTGCAAGTATTAACATAAATTAATTATTGTTATTACAAAATATACTGTCTTAGTAATGAAACAATTAACCAAACCAAATTGTTTTACTCACAGGTTGTTGATTCTGTAATGAATAATGAAAGTGCATCGGGCGTAGCTGTAATTCGTCCTCCTGGTCATCATGCGGAACTTGATATAGCTTGTGGTTTCTGTATCTTTAATTCTGTTGCTATTGCTGCAAGCTATGCTTTGAATAAGTATGGTCTCAAAAGGTATGTGTCAACAAATGTGTTACATATTAGTCATATTATTTACCTACCACTATATCTGGATGTTTAATTAGAATTATGATTTTGGACTGGGACATACATTTTGGTAATGGCACAATGAGAGCGTTTAGTTCAGATCCAAGAGTTTTGTATATATCAATACATCGTTACCAGAACGCAAAATTTTTCCCATGCTCTGAAGAAGGCTCACATAAAGTGACAGGTTCAGGGAGTGGGGAAGGATATACCATTAATATACCATGGAATAAAGTAAGCATCGCTCTAGTTGAAAAGTCGGATAATATATTATTATTTTGATAAAAAATGTTTTGATTATTTATTTTTTATTGTTTAGAATGGCATGGGTGATGCTGAATACATCTCAGTCATGCAAAATATAATTTTACCAGTAGCCTATGAGTTTTGTCCTGAACTCGTCTTGGTGTCAGCTGGATTTGACGCTGCAGTTGGGGATCCACTCGGAGGTTAATAAATCATATTTTTATTGCTTAGCATAGAATATTTAAGTTTATTTATGTAGTTGACACACACTCATCTGACGATAGATTTAGTTGAAATCTATAGACGTGTTAAACATTTAATTCATATCAATATGATTTTGTTGCTAATTCGTTTAGTAAATTTTTAATCCCATGTAATAACCAATGGGTCCTCAAGTTAGAATCTTAATATCTAATTAATCTTAATATAAATTTTATGTCAGTATTTATATTTCTCTATTTTCTCCTATTGGTTATTGACATTTATTGGATTTAGATAAATAATATTGTATTCAATTTACTTATGGCTGAAATTAAATACATAATTATTCATGTCTGTAATTTTTCTAGGTTGTAAAGTGACACCCGAGTGTTATGGACATCTCACACATTTTCTGTCATCTTTAGCCAATGGTAAAGTCATACTTGCCTTAGAAGGAGGCTACAATATAGATGCGGTTTCATATTGTATGACCATGTGCACGAAAGCTTTACTTGGAGATCCTCTACCACCTTTAGACCTGGAATTCCCCATTTGCAAAAACGCTCAGAAGACAATAAAAAGAGTAGTTAATGTACAAAAAAATTATTGGTCGTGTTTTAAGTATTTCAATTATGAGAGATCAAGTAAACACTCATTTAGTATTAACGATTAAATGTCTTTGATAGTTATAGTTATATTGTTGATCAATTTATTTATAAAACTTTAGATAATTTTTGTAATTTAAGTGTCATGGTTTTTAAGTATTTATGTGTTGTTTAAGTATATTATCTATTAGTATTGTATTTTTTCACATATGTTGTTTAATTTTCAATATGCTTACTGATTTCACTGTTAAATAAAACATTAATTTCTAAATACTATTATTATACATTTATAAGCGGTTGAAAAAGCACTGTTCTATCAAAAACTATTCACTTAAAATACGTTGTTATACAATGCAAAAATTTTGAGGATTAGAATACAAATTTTATTTTGTCTTACAAATATGAAAAATATACTTAAAATAATTATTTGATTTTTAGTTGTAAAAGATGTTAACAGAATTCCCACTATCAATTATTTTTTGTAATTCAATAGGTAAATAATTAATGGAAGATTTATTCAGTACCTGTAAAAATAATATCCATTATTTTATACTTATTCACATTATTAATGATAACTATTTATAGTTGATGAACCTTAAAATCAATTTTAATCAATTATTTTTGTTTATGTCAAAAGTTAAAAACAGTGGTGTAATTATTTTTTAAATATAATATTAAAATAAAAATATTTCATTTTTATAATCACCTTTTTTAGAATGTTGAATTTTATGCAATTGTATATTTTTGGATATTTGTTACTAATCTTTACGAATTGTTAGAGCTTCAAGTTAATGATAAAACATTTTTTAGCATATTTTGCATATTTTGACAAGCTTCAATGTGCAAGTGATAAATTATAGACTGTTTTCCAAACCTAATACAGATGTAAAATAATATTTTGTTAAGTAGAAAATTCCAATAATACATTTTGGAGTATAATAATATTGTGAAATTATATAAAGAATAACTGTGAACATATCAGTAAATTAATTTCAATTTTATCATTTTTAACGGGAAGTGAACTTGTTCATCATCTTGCAATTTCACTAAAATAATTATTTGTTTTCCAATGAATTCCTAATTACATTATTAAATTTACTTTAAATTATTTTTGTACTAAATTTATTTATAAGTATCTAATAAATGATTTAATTGTGTAGATTTTTTTTATATATTTGTTGCATATTTTCAAAATTTGTACTGCATATTATGATACTTTTTAGTGCATAAAATCCATGTTAACTATTTATATACTTTTTAAAATAATATTAGGATGACACAACACAATATTTAATACACATTTTCTTCCTGCAATTTTTTAAATTACAATATATTTGTAAATAAGTATTTTTGTATTCATTATTCAAAACTTACCTAAATGAAGATAATATATCAATATACCTATTGAGTAATAAATTGGACTGAGATTCTATCTAATGTTATTGGCGATTGAAAGTGGTAATATGTAACGGGGACGCTGTGTATCATTTATATGTTATTTTACATGTTCCCCGTTACAGATCCACCCCCTGCCAGCCTGATCATTTATGAGCTTTCAATCGCCAATAGGATACATTGTATGCAATCTAACACAGATTGTGAGCCACCAGTAATTTATTTACTTGACAACTTCTGATATCCATGCTTCCAAGGCATTAGGTAATAATTTATACATATAATGTACCTATATATTTATAAATATAATAAATTATTTAAGCCTACATGTTTCTTATTGAAACAGAGTGGAGAGGAATCAATAAGACATACATTTAAGACGTATTTAACTCTTTTTTTTTAAGGGATGTTGCACGAATATTTTTTTATTTTTTTACTAATTAATTATATTTAAAAAAAATAAAATTTTAAAGCATATTAGTAGGGTACAACTGATAATTTCAACTGTTTGGCAACTGATAATTATTAATTGGAACACAGATTAGTATAGAAATCAATAATCATTAAGATTCATAATCAGTTGTGTAATCATGAACAATTTTAACAGAAACAAATATCGTTATCGTACCATACCTATCCACTAAAACATGAAATCTAGAAATAACCAGTAACCTCTATATAAGCTATATGCAAAACATGTTTCCAGATTTATATGCTTCTTTATATAAAATCATGTTAAATAAAAACTTACTACTTATTCTTGAGAAAGTACTGACCAAAATGTTTGGCAAACACCGGAGATGACATCTGTTTGTATAACATATTTATAGGTAAGTGACAATTATACCTATCTACTGCATATGCAAAATAAGATGATAACTAGTAACAAAATATATATTACCTACTTAGTATAACTTATTAAATGTAAATTATAATATTATGTAGATACCAAGTTTATGTAAAAAAAATATCAGTAAATGGCTCATACATCAATTAAATTGCTTTGTTAATGAAAACTTTTTATTAATTTGATTTATTCTAACAATTTATACACATGTGTACAATATACATGCATCATATTATAGCATTATTATTGTTCTCTAATTATTATAAAATATAGTTTATTTATTTAACATAGGTAGGTATATATATTATATCACTGTTATAATATAAAACCCACTTATGTTTAAAAACAATTGGTTATTATATTTCAATAGGTAAGTAGAACTCGTAGAAGAAAATAAATGCGCTTGTACCCATACAATATTTGATATTTCTAGCTTAATATTTTTCATTATGATATAAATATACTTTGTATGTATCGATCAAATATGATGTAGTAGGTATTGGTGTGATACTAGGCGATTTGTTTAGAATTTCGTAGTATATCTTCAGCACTATTTATATGAAATTAAGATTTCTGATGATATGAACTATGAAGTGAACATAAAATTAAAAAAGGTGCTCTGCTGTACACTAGGTTACAAGTGGGTCACTGTATGATGGATGGTATTAAATTTGAATTCAATTGGAGTAGTAGTGTTCACACAGATCCTCCTCTGCTGTCGGTTCAAACGGAAAAAAAAAATTTGAATTCAATGATATAATATCATTATATAAGAAAAAACGATTCTGAGCGAAAACGGTTTGTCAGCCTATGATATTACGAAGTATATTTTATGATACTAAGGTGAATGAAGTAATTTATATTTAACCTATTTACGTGGAATCTTGTATTAAATTTTCAATCCTTAGCTATAAAAGTTCAACATTTTATAAAATTTTTAACTACATAATTATTATTAAATTTTAAATGTGATAAATTTTGTCAAAATTTGAACTAACTTTAAATGCTTATAAAAAAATTTGTACCTATGTATTTTTAATATTTTTCAACTGCGATTGTAACAATATATCTGGAATTTTGCATTAAATTTTCATGCTTTTTTACCCAACAAATAAAATTTTATTGATATTTATAAAACCAAAATTTGACCTATAATAGGTACCTATAATAAATTCCAAATTAATCATGTCACAATATCCATTAGGTACTTATAATACATCAACAAAAACCGTGATACTATCATAGATATATAAATATAATAGTACACTTTAGAAGTTTCAAGTAGGTATCCACGAATAATATTATTCAATCACAACAAAATAACTAAAATAGTTATTCTAGGTTTTTTTTTATGTAATTTCGTCCAAATTTGAATTTAAAATGTCTGTAAAAAATAACTGTGTTCATATATTTTTTAGATTTTTGGTTACAGTATGAACTATTTATGAGAACCTTTGTTTTAAATTTGCAATGCTTAGCTATAAAAACTGAATATTTTATAATTTATTAATTACAATGATTGATAATTTTCGAGATTTTGATAAACTTTGTCAAAATGCGATCTTTAAATGCTTATAAAAAAAATTGTGCCTATGTATTTTTAATATTTTTCAATTAATATTGTAACAATATATCAGGAGCCTTGTGTTAATTTTTCACACTTTTTGGCCCAACAGATAAAACTTTATAAATATTTATAGAAAAAAAAACTAAAAAAATTGAAAACTGAAAATGTCCGTAAACGGCTCAAAAAGAGTCAAGATATTTTCAAAATTGTATGGTGTATAGGAAATGCTAATATAAACATTCAGTGAAATTTTCATGTATCTACAGTAATTCGTTTTTGAATTACAACAAAATAAGGAAATCGCCACATGAGAAATCGAGTGAATATCCAATGTTGTAAAAATTTGAATTTCAAACGCTCATAAAAATTTAATTTGACTTTCTTATAGAATTTTTATTTTTGATAAATGTAGGAAATCTCATAAGGAATCTTGTATTACATTTTCATATCTTAGATTTAAAAAGAAAAATTTTTATGAATTTCTAACTAGAAATAATTTGCAAATTTTCGTGATTTTTCCATATTTTGTCATTTTTTGAACTTTAAATGCTTAAAAAAAAAAACTGTGACTAACGATTTTTAATATTTTTCATCTGTCTTTGAAACAATATAGTAGGAGCCTTGTATTACATTTTCAAGTATTTTTACTCAACAAATAAATTTTTATTGATATTCATAAAAAAAAAAAGTGGATGTCGCTCTGCTGTACTGTAGGTTACAAGTGGGGTCACTGTATAATGGATGCTATTAAATTTGAATTCAATGATACAATATATCATTGTATAAGAAAAACGATTCTGAGCGAAGACGGTATGTCAGTCTAGGTTTAAGACAAATTATATACATATCTATGGTATTAAAAAAAATTGACGTATAATAAATTCCAAATTAATCATATCACATTATCACAATATCCATTAGGTACTTATAACACGTTATACATCAACATCAATAACAACCCTTATAGTCGGGCTTATACTATCATAGATATATAATAGTACACTTTAGAAGTTTCAAGTAGGTACCCACGAATAATATTATATAATAACAACAAAATAACTAGGTTTTTTAATATGTAATTTCGTCCAAATTTGAACATAAAATGACTATAAAAATAAACTGTGATTGTATATTTTTTAGATTTTTTTGGTAAGAGAATTAACTACTTACGTGGAATCTTGTTTTAAATTTTCAATCCTTAGCTATAAAAACTGAACATTTTATAATTTATTAATTACGATGATTAATAATTTTCGAGATTTTGAAAAATTCTGTCAAAATTCGATGTTTAAATGCTTATAAAAAAACTGTGCCTATGTATTTTTAATATTTTTCAACTGATATTGTAACAATATATCAGGAGCCTTGTATTACATTTTTACACTTTTTGGCCCAACAGATAAAACTTTATTGATATTCATAGAAAAAAAAAACTAAAAAAATTGAAAAATTAAAATATCCGTAAACAGCTCAAAAAGAGTCAAAATATTTTCAAAATTTTATGGTGTATAGGATATGCTAATCTGAACATTCAGTGAATTTTTCATGTATCTACAGTTATTCATTTTTGAATAACAACAAAATAAGGAAATCGCTACATGAGAAATTGAGTGAATATCCAATGTTGTAAAAATTTGAATTTCAAACTCTCATAAAAATTTAATTTGACTGTCCGGTAGAGATTTTTTATTGATAAAGGTAGACAAACTTATGAGTAATCTTGTATTACATTTTCAAATCTTAGATTTAAAAAGAAAAATTTTTGCGAATTCTTAACTCAAAATAATTTGCTAATTTTCGTGATTTTTCCATATTTTGTCAATTTTTGAACTTTAAATGCTTATAAAAAAAAAACTGTGACTAACGATTTTTAATATTTTTCATCTGCCTTTGAAACAATATACTAGGAGTCTTCTATTAAATTTTCAAGCTTTCGCAACCAACAAATAAAATTTTATTGATATTTCTAGAAAAAAAAACTAAAAAAAAATGAAAAATGAAAATGTCCCTAAACAGTTTAAAATAAATCAAAATATTTTGAAAATGTTATCGTGTATAGTAAATGCAAATATAAACAACCACTAAAAATTTCATGTATCTACGGTCATTTGTTTTAAAGTTACACCAAAAACCAAAATCGATTTTTTGGAAAACCGATTTTGCGTAAAAATTCCCGTTTTTCCTTAATTTTTATTTTGTTTTTCCCGGCGCTTTTGAAAACTACTGGGAAATTTAAATTTTGACCTCCCCAATGCACCAACGATATTCACTTTCCAATCGAACAAGATACTGAAGTTGAAAATCGAAGCATTATTTCGACTACTTATCGTGTACACAGACACAAAAATAAAAATATAAAAATAAAAAAAAATATAAAAAAAAATATAAAAACACACATCATTGTAAAATCAATACATTCATCGTTTCACTCAGAATCTAAAACTGAAAATGTCCGTAAACATCTCAAAAAGAGTCAAAATATTTTCAAAATTGTATGGTATAAAGGAAATGCTAATATAAACATTCAGTGAAATTTTATAGTATCTACAGTCATTTGTTTTTTAATTACAACAAATTAAGAAGATCGTTACACGAGAAATCGAGTGAATATCAAATGTTGTAAAAATATGAATTTCAAACGCTCATAATAATTTAATTTGAGTTTCTTGTAGACATATTTTTTTTGTTAAAGATAGACAAACTTATGAGGAATCTTGTATTACATTTTCATATCTTAGATTTAAAAAGAAAAAGTTTTATGAATTTCTAACCCGAAATAATTTGTAAATTTTAGTAATTTTTACGTATTTTGTCAATATTTGAACTTTAAATGCTTATAATGAAAAACTGTGACTAAAGATTTTTAATATATTTCAAATTTCAGTGTAATAATATAGTAGGAGCCTTGTATTAAATGTTCAAGTATTTTTACTCAACAAATAAAGTTTTATTGACATTCATAGAAAAAAAAACTAAGAAAATTGGAAACTAAAAATGTCTCTAAGCAGTTTATAATAAATCAAAATATTTTGAAAATTTTAATGTGTATAGAAAATGCAAAAATAAACAACCAGTAAAAATTTCATGTACCTACGTTCCTTTGTTTAAAGTTACACCAAAAGCCAAAATCGATTTTGTCAAAAACCAATTTTGAGTACAAATTCCCGTTTTTCCTAAATTTTTATTTCGTTTTTCCGGGCGCTTTTGAAAACTAATGGGTATTTTAAATTTTGACCTCCCAAAAGTAACAATTAGATTCACTTTCCCATCGAACAAGATACTGAAGTTGAAAATCGAAGCATTATTTCGACTACAAATCGTGTACACAGACACAAAAAAAAAACACACATCATTGTAAAATCAAATACATTCATCGTTCCACTCAGAATCTATAAGTAACTTATTTCATAAATTTACTTTAGCTATCCGGCATTATTTAAATTTTTTTTTTTTGAAACATACATAGATATTTCAGTTATGAATGGTTGTGCATAACGATGGTGAATTAGAATTTGGCGGTCGGACTTAGTTTTGAAGTTTTAGCTATTTTAAGTCTTAGACCCATCCAAGGTGGTTTTACATAACAAGGTGAGAGATGTTTTTGATTATAATTATCCGAGCGATCACAGTGATCGAGTGGCCACGCCGGATGTCGGGATGTATATAATAATACTTTAAATTTATTTATCTAACTTTTAAATTAAGTCTGACCTCCAATTTCCGACTTTACCACTGTCTTCGTAAGTTAAAACATGATAGTCATAACCATGAATCACGATTACAGTATATCTTTAATCGTGGTACCTACTCATTATGATGGGTAATTAAATAATATTTTGATTAAGTCAGAAATGTGTTTATTTTTTTGTTAATATCCTAATTTAATATATTAATGTGTAATAGAAATAAGATGACTCGCAAAATTTGCGAGTCGCAAATGATTGGGCAAATTGTGATTTACTGACTTCACCATCATTCTTAACTTGTTAAAATGATTAGAAAAAATTAAATTATACTCGCATAAACGTATAATATAACACACACTATGTTCATTTACGACATAGCCCGAATGTTAAAGTCATGTGAATTGCCTATATAATACTCCTTAAAACATGATACCCCCTTAATTTAATAATGCATTATTCGAGAACCGTGGGTAGGTACTTGGAACTTTTAAATTTAAAGTATATTGTTGAACTATTTACAGGTACGCCACTGAATAAACCTGCTTTGTTTAGTTCTATACCCAAGCGGCCCGAAGATTTTCAGAACTTTATCTTTAATAGTTTATTCACTACAGAATATTAAAAGAAATTTTATTGGGCGTTTTTTGTATGTTTTTCGGCTTTACAACTTTGTAGTGAATTATCGATTGGAGATATAGTTCTGAAAATCTTCAATGTGAATCTATAAAGACCCCAAACAATAAAATCCGTTCTCCAGTTTCGGAAATCTATTTCGCTAAATGAAAATCTAGCGAAAAATAACTCTTTTTGTTATCTGTTAAAAATTAAATTATTTATTTAAAAAATCTTAATACCACATATTTTAGTATCTACTTGATAATCCCTTTTTATTGAGTTATCAACCAACTTTATAGCCATAGTTTAGGATAAAAGTTAAAAAAATAGAAGTTTTGACACTATTCACACCGACGTTTTATGGATTGCTTGGGTGTGATATCAAATCTCTCTCATTAATATTTTATATTAAAGCTAGCTAAATTACCCACCAACTCATCATCACTGAGTTACATTTTTGGTATATTCCTATAGTAAGTTTTCAAAATTCAGACTTTCTTAATTTCAATCACCTACCATACTCTTGATTAAAAATCAAGAAAGTAAAAAATATGAATATATTACATTAATTTGACTTTTTTATATGGTTGAAAATGTATTTTGTATTTATAGCATCTATGCTAGTTTGTTTTTTTTTATACGGTTAAAAATATATTCTCATAGATAACGTAAACTCCGAACAAAATAAACTCGTAACAATCACTGACTGTGCCCCCACATACCCGCCCGCCAATCAGTGTCCAGTCCTGTATATCTTAGTTCATGATATTATATTGACAATCAGCTTATCGATCTGCTATAAGTAGTGATATCTAGTAGTGGTGAAGTCCAGATCGGAAAAGGCGGCAGTTTAAACAACCAGAGAAAAATAATTTATATACCTATTATACTGATGTTTTTCTATTAGAAATATAATATTTTATTATTTCAAAAATATAAATTGGGATTTGATATCCAGTCACTGGCTAAATTATTTTTCTATTAGTTTATATAAAACATACTTAATACATATAATAGGTACATATTTTTAAAATTTAAGTAGGTAGGATGTACAGGAGCATATCTAAAATAATGTTAACAGAATTATAGTACATATTATTATTATAGTTTGCTAAAGAATAAATATTATGATTGCCATTTGCCATACTGGGCTAGCAGTGATAGCCAAACTTTATGTTAATTGATATATCTAAGTCCGTAATATCATAGAAAAATATATCAACTAATGATATAGGTATATTTTTTTGGGGGGATCAACTGACATAAATACAATTTTTTTTTTATAAATCATTTATCATTGATAGTATAAATAATAATAAACAACAAACATACTTAAATAAATAATAAAATTCAAATTATCTAAAAATCGGTGTTTCACAAATAAGTGTTTCATTAGGTATATATAATTTTAAAATAAATTAACATTAGGTAGGTATAATAATACTGTTAGCAGAGAAGTGAGTCTTGCATTTCGTCGGTCAGTTGACTATTATCAGGGAAATACTTCGCTTACTGCTATTATAAAACTACTACTTTTTGATATTTGGTCCTACGGCATACAGCTTTGGGGCTCAGCCAAAATGTCTAACACTACTCCAGAAAATCCCCAAAAAGATTAAAAAGTCAGTGCTTATCTAATATATAAAAAAAGTAAAGCGTTATTGGCGATTGAAAGTGGTAATATGTAACGGGGACGCTGTGTATCATTTATATGTTATTTTACATGTTCCCCGTTACAGATCCACCCCCTGCCAGCCTGATCATTTATGAGCTTTCAATCGCCAATAGGATACATTGTATGCAATCTAACACAGATTGTGAGCCACCAGTAATTTATTTACTTGACAACTTCTGATATCCATGCTTCCAAGGCATTAGGTAATAATTTATACATATAATGTACCTATATATTTATAAATATAATAAATTATTTAAGCCTACATGTTTCTTATTGAAACAGAGTGGAGAGGAATCAATAAGACATACATTTAAGACGTATTTAACTCTTTTTTTTTAAGGGATGTTGCACGAATATTTTTTTATTTTTTTACTAATTAATTATATTTAAAAAAAATAAAATTTTAAAGCATATTAGTAGGGTACAACTGATAATTTCAACTGTTTGGCAACTGATAATTATTAATTGGAACACAGATTAGTATAGAAATCAATAATCATTAAGATTCATAATCAGTTGTGTAATCATGAACAATTTTAACAGAAACAAATATCGTTATCGTACCATACCTATCCACTAAAACATGAAATCTAGAAATAACCAGTAACCTCTATATAAGCTATATGCAAAACATGTTTCCAGATTTATATGCTTCTTTATATAAAATCATGTTAAATAAAAACTTACTACTTATTCTTGAGAAAGTACTGACCAAAATGTTTGGCAAACACCGGAGATGACATCTGTTTGTATAACATATTTATAGGTAAGTGACAATTATACCTATCTACTGCATATGCAAAATAAGATGATAACTAGTAACAAAATATATATTACCTACTTAGTATAACTTATTAAATGTAAATTATAATATTATGTAGATACCAAGTTTATGTAAAAAAAATATCAGTAAATGGCTCATACATCAATTAAATTGCTTTGTTAATGAAAACTTTTTATTAATTTGATTTATTCTAACAATTTATACACATGTGTACAATATACATGCATCATATTATAGCATTATTATTGTTCTCTAATTATTATAAAATATAGTTTATTTATTTAACATAGGTAGGTATATATATTATATCACTGTTATAATATAAAACCCACTTATGTTTAAAAACAATTGGTTATTATATTTCAATAGGTAAGTAGAACTCGTAGAAGAAAATAAATGCGCTTGTACCCATACAATATTTGATATTTCTAGCTTAATATTTTTCATTATGATATAAATATACTTTGTATGTATCGATCAAATATGATGTAGTAGGTATTGGTGTGATACTAGGCGATTTGTTTAGAATTTCGTAGTATATCTTCAGCACTATTTATATGAAATTAAGATTTCTGATGATATGAACTATGAAGTGAACATAAAATTAAAAAAGGTGCTCTGCTGTACACTAGGTTACAAGTGGGTCACTGTATGATGGATGGTATTAAATTTGAATTCAATTGGAGTAGTAGTGTTCACACAGATCCTCCTCTGCTGTCGGTTCAAACGGAAAAAAAAAATTTGAATTCAATGATATAATATCATTATATAAGAAAAGACGATTCTGAGCGAAAACGGTTTGTCAGCCTATGATATTACGAAGTATATTTTATGATACTAAGGTGAATACACTGGCTAAATTATTTTTCTATTAGTTTATATAAAACATACTTAATACATATAATAGGTACATATTTTTAAAATTTAAGTAGGTAGGATGTACAGGAGCATATCTAAAATAATGTTAACAGAATTATAGTACATATTATTATTATAGTTTGCTAAAGAATAAATATTATGATTGCCATTTGCCATACTGGGCTAGCAGTGATAGCCAAACTTTATGTTAATTGATATATCTAAGTCCGTAATATCATAGAAAAATATATCAACTAATGATATAGGTATATTTTTTTGGGGGGATCAACTGACATAAATACAATTTTTTTTTTATAAATCATTTATCATTGATAGTATAAATAATAATAAACAACAAACATACTTAAATAAATAATAAAATTCAAATTATCTAAAAATCGGTGTTTCACAAATAAGTGTTTCATTAGGTATATATAATTTTAAAATAAATTAACATTAGGTAGGTATAATAATACTGTTAGCAGAGAAGTGAGTCTTGCATTTCGTCGGTCAGTTGACTATTATCAGGGAAATACTTCGCTTACTGCTATTATAAAACTACTACTTTTTGATATTTGGTCCTACGGCATACAGCTTTGGGGCTCAGCCAAAATGTCTAACACTACTCCAGAAAATCCCCAAAAAGATTAAAAAGTCAGTGCTTATCTAATATATAAAAAAAGTAAAGCGTTATTGGCGATTGAAAGTGGTAATATGTAACGGGGACGCTGTGTATCATTTATATGTTATTTTACATGTTCCCCGTTACAGATCCACCCCCTGCCAGCCTGATCATTTATGAGCTTTCAATCGCCAATAGGATACATTGTATGCAATCTAACACAGATTGTGAGCCACCAGTAATTTATTTACTTGACAACTTCTGATATCCATGCTTCCAAGGCATTAGGTAATAATTTATACATATAATGTACCTATATATTTATAAATATAATAAATTATTTAAGCCTACATGTTTCTTATTGAAACAGAGTGGAGAGGAATCAATAAGACATACATTTAAGACGTATTTAACTCTTTTTTTTTAAGGGATGTTGCACGAATATTTTTTTATTTTTTTACTAATTAATTATATTTAAAAAAAATAAAATTTTAAAGCATATTAGTAGGGTACAACTGATAATTTCAACTGTTTGGCAACTGATAATTATTAATTGGAACACAGATTAGTATAGAAATCAATAATCATTAAGATTCATAATCAGTTGTGTAATCATGAACAATTTTAACAGAAACAAATATCGTTATCGTACCATACCTATCCACTAAAACATGAAATCTAGAAATAACCAGTAACCTCTATATAAGCTATATGCAAAACATGTTTCCAGATTTATATGCTTCTTTATATAAAATCATGTTAAATAAAAACTTACTACTTATTCTTGAGAAAGTACTGACCAAAATGTTTGGCAAACACCGGAGATGACATCTGTTTGTATAACATATTTATAGGTAAGTGACAATTATACCTATCTACTGCATATGCAAAATAAGATGATAACTAGTAACAAAATATATATTACCTACTTAGTATAACTTATTAAATGTAAATTATAATATTATGTAGATACCAAGTTTATGTAAAAAAAATATCAGTAAATGGCTCATACATCAATTAAATTGCTTTGTTAATGAAAACTTTTTATTAATTTGATTTATTCTAACAATTTATACACATGTGTACAATATACATGCATCATATTATAGCATTATTATTGTTCTCTAATTATTATAAAATATAGTTTATTTATTTAACATAGGTAGGTATATATATTATATCACTGTTATAATATAAAACCCACTTATGTTTAAAAACAATTGGTTATTATATTTCAATAGGTAAGTAGAACTCGTAGAAGAAAATAAATGCGCTTGTACCCATACAATATTTGATATTTCTAGCTTAATATTTTTCATTATGATATAAATATACTTTGTATGTATCGATCAAATATGATGTAGTAGGTATTGGTGTGATACTAGGCGATTTGTTTAGAATTTCGTAGTATATCTTCAGCACTATTTATATGAAATTAAGATTTCTGATGATATGAACTATGAAGTGAACATAAAATTAAAAAAGGTGCTCTGCTGTACACTAGGTTACAAGTGGGTCACTGTATGATGGATGGTATTAAATTTGAATTCAATTGGAGTAGTAGTGTTCACACAGATCCTCCTCTGCTGTCGGTTCAAACGGAAAAAAAAAATTTGAATTCAATGATATAATATCATTATATAAGAAAAGACGATTCTGAGCGAAAACGGTTTGTCAGCCTATGATATTACGAAGTATATTTTATGATACTAAGGTGAATACACTGGCTAAATTATTTTTCTATTAGTTTATATAAAACATACTTAATACATATAATAGGTACATATTTTTAAAATTTAAGTAGGTAGGATGTACAGGAGCATATCTAAAATAATGTTAACAGAATTATAGTACATATTATTATTATAGTTTGCTAAAGAATAAATATTATGATTGCCATTTGCCATACTGGGCTAGCAGTGATAGCCAAACTTTATGTTAATTGATATATCTAAGTCCGTAATATCATAGAAAAATATATCAACTAATGATATAGGTATATTTTTTTGGGGGGATCAACTGACATAAATACAATTTTTTTTTTATAAATCATTTATCATTGATAGTATAAATAATAATAAACAACAAACATACTTAAATAAATAATAAAATTCAAATTATCTAAAAATCGGTGTTTCACAAATAAGTGTTTCATTAGGTATATATAATTTTAAAATAAATTAACATTAGGTAGGTATAATAATACTGTTAGCAGAGAAGTGAGTCTTGCATTTCGTCGGTCAGTTGACTATTATCAGGGAAATACTTCGCTTACTGCTATTATAAAACTACTACTTTTTGATATTTGGTCCTACGGCATACAGCTTTGGGGCTCAGCCAAAATGTCTAACACTACTCCAGAAAATCCCCAAAAAGATTAAAAAGTCAGTGCTTATCTAATATATAAAAAAAGTAAAGCGTTATTGGCGATTGAAAGTGGTAATATGTAACGGGGACGCTGTGTATCATTTATATGTTATTTTACATGTTCCCCGTTACAGATCCACCCCCTGCCAGCCTGATCATTTATGAGCTTTCAATCGCCAATAGGATACATTGTATGCAATCTAACACAGATTGTGAGCCACCAGTAATTTATTTACTTGACAACTTCTGATATCCATGCTTCCAAGGCATTAGGTAATAATTTATACATATAATGTACCTATATATTTATAAATATAATAAATTATTTAAGCCTACATGTTTCTTATTGAAACAGAGTGGAGAGGAATCAATAAGACATACATTTAAGACGTATTTAACTCTTTTTTTTTAAGGGATGTTGCACGAATATTTTTTTATTTTTTTACTAATTAATTATATTTAAAAAAAATAAAATTTTAAAGCATATTAGTAGGGTACAACTGATAATTTCAACTGTTTGGCAACTGATAATTATTAATTGGAACACAGATTAGTATAGAAATCAATAATCATTAAGATTCATAATCAGTTGTGTAATCATGAACAATTTTAACAGAAACAAATATCGTTATCGTACCATACCTATCCACTAAAACATGAAATCTAGAAATAACCAGTAACCTCTATATAAGCTATATGCAAAACATGTTTCCAGATTTATATGCTTCTTTATATAAAATCATGTTAAATAAAAACTTACTACTTATTCTTGAGAAAGTACTGACCAAAATGTTTGGCAAACACCGGAGATGACATCTGTTTGTATAACATATTTATAGGTAAGTGACAATTATACCTATCTACTGCATATGCAAAATAAGATGATAACTAGTAACAAAATATATATTACCTACTTAGTATAACTTATTAAATGTAAATTATAATATTATGTAGATACCAAGTTTATGTAAAAAAAATATCAGTAAATGGCTCATACATCAATTAAATTGCTTTGTTAATGAAAACTTTTTATTAATTTGATTTATTCTAACAATTTATACACATGTGTACAATATACATGCATCATATTATAGCATTATTATTGTTCTCTAATTATTATAAAATATAGTTTATTTATTTAACATAGGTAGGTATATATATTATATCACTGTTATAATATAAAACCCACTTATGTTTAAAAACAATTGGTTATTATATTTCAATAGGTAAGTAGAACTCGTAGAAGAAAATAAATGCGCTTGTACCCATACAATATTTGATATTTCTAGCTTAATATTTTTCATTATGATATAAATATACTTTGTATGTATCGATCAAATATGATGTAGTAGGTATTGGTGTGATACTAGGCGATTTGTTTAGAATTTCGTAGTATATCTTCAGCACTATTTATATGAAATTAAGATTTCTGATGATATGAACTATGAAGTGAACATAAAATTAAAAAAGGTGCTCTGCTGTACACTAGGTTACAAGTGGGTCACTGTATGATGGATGGTATTAAATTTGAATTCAATTGGAGTAGTAGTGTTCACACAGATCCTCTTCTGCTGTCGGTTCAAACGGAAAAAAAAAATTTGAATTCAATGATATAATATCATTATATAAGAAAAGACGATTCTGAGCGAAAACGGTTTGTCAGCCTATGATATTACGAAGTATATTTTATGATACTAAGGTGAATACACTGGCTAAATTATTTTTCTATTAGTTTATATAAAACATACTTAATACATATAATAGGTACATATTTTTAAAATTTAAGTAGGTAGGACGTACAGGAGCATATCTAAAATAATGTTAACAGAATTATAGTACATATTATTATTATAGTTTGCTAAAGAATAAATATTATGATTGCCATTTGCCATACTGGGCTAGCAGTGATAGCCAAACTTTATGTTAATTGATATATCTAAGTCCGTAATATCATAGAAAAATATATCAACTAATGATATAGGTATATTTTTTTGGGGGGATCAACTGACATAAATACAATTTTTTTTTTATAAATCATTTATCATTGATAGTATAAATAATAATAAACAACAAACATACTTAAATAAATAATAAAATTCAAATTATCTAAAAATCGGTGTTTCACAAATAAGTGTTTCATTAGGTATATATAATTTTAAAATAAATTAACATTAGGTAGGTATAATAATACTGTTAGCAGAGAAGTGAGTCTTGCATTTCGTCGGTCAGTTGACTATTATCAGGGAAATACTTCGCTTACTGCTATTATAAAACTACTACTTTTTGATATTTGGTCCTACGGCATACAGCTTTGGGGCTCAGCCAAAATGTCTAACACTACTCCAGAAAATCCCCAAAAAGATTAAAAAGTCAGTGCTTATCTAATATATAAAAAAAGTAAAGTACACGACACACATCATTGTAAAATCAACACATTTATCACTCCGTTCAGACTCTAAAAATATAATAAATTATTAGTTAACTTAAATAGTAAATTAAATCCTAAATATATTCAAAAACTGGTGTTATGTTCTCCAAGACTTCAATATATCTTTTACCATTGTATTATAAGCGTTTCAGCTCAGAAATCACACTGGAAGCATTAATAACTGATTAATTCAACATGTTGTCTACTAAAATGGTATTTGAATAATTTGTAATAAGAAATTATTATTCTTAAAATTCCTAAAAACTGCCTATACTAAATCCCTTTAAAAACAGGCCTCTACCACGTCTTTTTTTTGTCAAAAAATACTGTTTCTAATTCCAACGATTCGTGTCGACAATTATCACGATTTTCATTCTGAAAAAATATTCTGATCGTCCGTAATATATACAAGGGAACGATCGAGCCACATTTTTAATTTTTGTAATTTAAATTGCAATAAAAATTGTGAAAAATTCAAAAAAAAAATACAGAATTTCCAACTTAAATATTTAATTAAATACAATTTTAAAAATGTGCCTTGATGAATCCCTTGTACATGTTATGGAAAATAGGAATATTTTGTCAGAATGAAAATCGAGGTTATCGTTGCAACGTACTGTTGGAATTAGAATCGTATGTTTGAGTGAAAAATAAACATTTTTTCACGATCACAATATTATTTACTGACATGTTCGTGCGAGTGCGTGCGAGAGCGCTCCGTTCCGCTACAATTGACCCGCATTTACGCCACACACACTAATAATTATTTACGACCAACACATAGATCTCGGATGGCGACAACGAGTTTAGAAATTGCCTAAATGATTCTCCTTAAATCAATGCAATAGCGAGGCCCCTTAAAGAGTGAAATGTTTTCTTAATATAATAGATATAGCATTATAGCAATATAGGTAACTTGTTAATATTTAATGGGAATATCTATCTATACATTAAAATTAGTATGATCAATAAAATTAACTTGAATTTTAAGTTCTGTAAAACAATAAATCTTCACTTTATGTATCTATCTGAATGATTTATATTTGTGAATAAAAAATAAAAAATGTTCTGATATAATATGTGTGCATTAATTTATTTATCTGTGGGTGCTACATAATATACATTAAACCATAGATTTTATAATAAAATTAATATATTCGTAGGTGAATGTAGACATAGCGACGGTAAATTATGGTGGTACCACACAAAGCATCACTAAGGCAACATTTTACACTTATTAGAGATACGTACTTGGATATACTTAATATAATTAATATAATATAATATCGATTGTCAAATATTTAAATAACAAAAGTTATAATGTCATATTAATATAATATTATATATTTATATGCTACATAATATTCAATATTGTGATGTATATTTTTATATGTATACAGTACACTCTACCTATAACAATAACATATAGGTATATAAGTACCTATACCCACTTTTATCATTATTAGCTCATGGCTATAATTTATTATATTATCGTATTATAAGTTATTTTCGTCGAATTTGTATTACTTATGTCCAAATATCCAACACAGCAATATTGAGTAGGTACTTCATAAATTAAAATAAGTCACGTTTCACATATTAGGTATACAGTTTACTTTCGATTATCCGCTGTCTTCCACGGAATCGTCTACACACCTATATGTATACAAAAAAATATATACGTATTGTATCTTTCCATTATAAATCATTATAGGTTTAATTGAGTTGTGAATTTGTCATAGCCGATAACTCGATAACGACGTAAACGACTTGGAGAAAAATTTTACCGAGTGTGGAAAATACTTTGATAGGGGAGGAAAAATAAGAAGTCTCTGCTTTTGATTTGGCTAATTTTTCTAAATCTCTTACTGGAGAAGAGAATGTTGACGAAGAAAACAGTAATGAGTGGATAAATATAGGCGGGATCATTAAATATCTAGAAGAACAAGACGATACAACTCTGTGTGACAAAATGTTATTAAAAAACTTCAATCACAAGTTAAAAAGAAGAGTTTTCAAACAAAGAAACAACAACTTGTGACTGATTTTTTTGCACATAAATAATTTTTAATTTTTATTAATTTTTCATTATACATGTACATACATGTGTATCTTTTTTAATAATACATATGTAATAATAATTTTCAATTTCAATTTCCAATTTAGTTTTTATTATAAAATTTAATTTTTCGGATTATCAGCGGAATTCGTTTATCCGTGGACGTCCGGCCACCCTATTCCACGGATAATCGGGAGTAAACTGTATTAGATAAGTATTAGTAAGTATAGTATAGCCACAAATATGTAAAAATATTAATATTTCTAAGTTAATATAATAATATCTGTGAGTATAGTAGATTTACCCATTATAAGGTATTAGCCATTAAGTATAGGAAATCAGGACACAGTATATAACAGTGGCGTATCTATATACGGAGAGGCCCCCTAGGCCAGAGCCCATACTGAAATAGCAGGTACAATTAAACCATTTTATGTATATATACACTGTTTACAGTTTTTCACCATGATTAATTTAGCCGGTTGATTAAAATCGTTTTGAGGAATCAACAAGGAAATGTTAGATTGTCATTACTTGCTTTGATGACTTTTATGTGTTAAATTCACAATAAGATAACATTAAAATATATATGTATATACGAAATTATCTATATTTTTTTAAAAAGAATTAAAAATTAATTTCACATAATAATTATAAAATTTAATTTTTATTAGTATTTACAACCACCCTGCTCCTTAAAAAATGTATAGTTATGGCTATGTTAGTCCGTTTGACGCGCTATGCTGACTAGTGATAAATTGGCCCATAGTGAAAATAATTTGTATATACACCACTGCCCACTGGTATATAATATTATTATATTATTTATACTGTCAACTGTGATTATGAGAACGCCTCACCCTTAGTAATATGTTTTATTGTCTCCACATCATATTAGTGCGAACCTAACAGCCTTACGTTAAAAACATTTACGCTCAGTAGTTCACGTTTAGCACTTTACAGATTTGTTAATTTCAATATTATGGTGAATTTACTCATTGTCAAACTTAAAGGTAAACATCCTATACTGTTTTTTTTAAGTCTGTTTTGTACGATACATCAATACAATTATTTTAAGAAAGTTATGGGTAAGTAAAATATTGAAATAGCCAATAGGTACTACAAGTATAAGTCGCCAAACATTGCAATATTGAAAAAAAAACGTACAAAGTACACACACGTTGACGTGTACCGCTATGTATGATAAAACTATCTATAATATATTATATAGACCAATTAACTAATGAAGCTAAACGTGAACTTACTGCTGATAGTACATTAGCTATGTACTATAAATTATAATAGTATTATTTTAGGCACTTTAAACGTGGTGATAACAAATGCTGGTGTAGTGGTGTGGCCTTGGTGTTCTAGCTATTCATCAATTTAAATAATTTAATATTTTATTACTTACTATGTAGTTTTTTTCAACAAGTAATAGTATTACTATTTACTTATTTGTTATTTTCTTATTAGTATAATGTTGTATGTTAGTAATTAGTCAGATTTTATTATTTCAATATTTTGGTACCTGTATATAATACTTCTATATTATATTTAAACTGTTTAACATTAATGTAATGTAAGAACCTAAAATAAATATACATACCTAATTGAAAGTTATACTGTTCCCTGATTAGTGTTGTGTGAACTGTGGTCTCAACGAATTGATTTTATGATATATCTATTATAAAACATAATTATAACATTATATACAACATTTGTATTTAAATAGTCGTTGAATTTTAAAGGTGTACCTAATGTCCTAATATAGGAATATCATCGCTATGAATGCTATGCTTTACCTAATGCCTACTAGTTACTATAGTCAAATATGGCCATTGGCCAAGTTAATCACTTTCTTCAACCATTTGTCTAAAATTAAGTTACTTTAATATAAAAATTTAAAAAGTAACAAAGTTAGAATAAGATAGTTTCTGAAATTTATCAAATTTCTAACTTAATTAGTTAGAACTTAGAACTTAGTTTGGTGAAAATAGTAACTTAAGTTAGAGTAGAAGTTAAAAGTTAGTTTTTTTTTTTAGTTTAAAATATAAATTTAATAAACTGTTTTTCAAATGTGATGTATTACATAAATTAATTATTAAGTAGGCAGGTAGGTAACAAACTTGAATTATTGGTGATCTACTATAGTAGAATGCTTTGAGTTTCAATGATTACCTTTGGAATTACAAAAATAAATAAAAAATAAATCTTTAAATGTATACTTTAATTATTCACTTTATTAGTAATGCATATGGTTTCCCAACAATATAATCCTGAAACAAATAAAATTTATTAAATATTGAATAGTTTCGAAGTTTTAACACATAATTTATGAAAATATACATAAATAACAATATAACGATACTTCATCCCACGAGAAAACTGGTAGCACATTAACCAAAACCAGTTAATGCCGCCCATCCTCTGTTTGGTAATGTAGAGGAGGAAAAACCATACAATATGTGGAAAAAAATGAACAGTTCTCTCGTGGGAGTGTGTCACAGAGTAATATTAAATATAAAACATAACTGTTAAAATGTAATAATAACATTACAAAACAAAGCGTTGCTTTTGCATGCAAAACATTCTGCAGTATATTGGGTGTCTAGTCATTGTAGTGGATGTGTTTAATATGAATTCAATAATCATTGTATATGAAAAACGATTCTGAGCGAAGACGGTCGGTTAGCTTATAATATAATTAGGTAAATTTTATAATATTATTGTGATTAAAGTAATTTATTTTGTTATTAGACATAAGTAACAAAGCCAGTTAAATTAATTTTTGCCAAAAAAATTGCATTTGAAAAAGCCAATGTGTGTATACAAAATTATCATAATTTACGTTACAACATTCAAATACCCACAAAAAATATTTTTAAATTACAACAAAATAACTAAAATCATCCAAAATTTGAACTTAAAATGTCTATAAAGATAACCGTGTTATATATTTTTTAGATTTTTTTTGAGTACAGTATGATTTATTTATGAAAATCCTTGTTTTAAATTTTTAATCCTGAGCTACAAAAATTGGTTATTTTATAATTTTTTAACAAAATAATTATTTACAAATATTTGTAACGTGTTAAAATTAAAAATTTCAGAAGCCCATAAAAAATTATTGTGGGCTTACGCTCAACTTTTTATCTTATTTTCACCAATAAAATCTTACGAGGAACTATCTATTAAATTTTCAAATTTTTTATCCAAACAAAAATTGTTTTATCGACATAAGTTTTAAAAAAAACTAATAACAATAGAAACGTTCATATGTCCGCTCATAAATGGTACATAGAAATATTGCTAATATAAACAATTAGTGATAAAATCATATATCTAGTATCTACGATTAACTTTTTTTAGAGTTACTCTAAAATATTTATTTTTACCAAAGGCTGGATTTGCGTTAAAACCTCAAACATTATTTAACACGTTTGCTGCGTAAGACGCCAATTGGGGTCATTGTACATAGTTCGCATGTGCTGAATGACGCCAATTGGCGTCATGTATCTTGTTATTTAATGGACTATAATTTGGTCAGCGTTATGATTAAAACTTTTGGTTTTTTGTCAGCGTCTTCTACAAGCATTGTTTCATAATCAAGTGCAAACTGTACACTGATATTTTAATTTTTCAATTTTTAGGAAATTTTTTTTTAAAACTAGAATTTTATCAGCGTCACGACATGTATACAAAAATATTATACGCAGTGAACGTGTTAAAATAATTATCATATAGTTATTATAAATATAAATAACAATACCTGCATTGTGAGTTTACCGCTATTCAAATCATGTAGTCTAATGTGACTGTCTAAACTTATGCTAATTACATGCATTTGGTTTAAATAATTAATACAGGATACTGATTTTACAGAACCAGTACTTCCTCTAAATGTTTTCACTGGTAATGTAGATCTACCACGGAAGTCGTAATGGTAAATGCAGCCTTTTGAACTTCCTACGATTACTTCACTGCAATTCATAAAATAATATAGTTATAAACATGTTTTAATAAATAGCTATTTGTGGTTTGACTGTATTTCTAAATGTATACATATTTATTGAATATTTATTGTATATTTATTGTATACTGCAATTCAAAAAATAATTTAGTTTTAAACATAATTTAATTTATGGTTTAAATGTATTTATAATTTTTTTAATATTATCACAATAAATGGCATGTAAATAATAAACATGAAGAATAAAATTTACATATAAGAAATGTATATTTAATTATTGTCAATTGTAATTAAAGTTAAACAAGTTAAAATCCAAAAATATTTTTGAATACTTTTCAATCAATTATAAAATAATATCAATAAATAATTAGAAAAAAATGATTTAACATCACAATTAAACATTAGTTTTTTTTATATTTAATAATCCAGATAAATTACTAGAAAAACTCATATTAGAAGTAACAATAAACGTTCAGAAATGTTTTTAATTCTTAATCTAGATAATTGAAAACTAAAATGGTAGTTCTTATATCTTATTTTATATTTGACTATGTATGTCTTTTTGCAGTTTTTACCCACTGTGTATGATAAAAGTAAAAACAAGTCTTTATAATAAAAAATAAAGAAACTGCTCTTAATGACGTATGTATACATATTTAAAAACATGCGTTTATTCCACGGTAAATAATAATAAAATAACATTCAGCCACTCATAGGGAATAATAAACAATTTAAAAATTAAATTTTAATTAATGAAATTATATATTCAGTTTAATAAAATAGTACGTAAAATTGTTATAAAATACTAAAAATATGTAATCAAAATATGTAGTAAAAATAAAAAATATGTTATAGAAAAATTTAAAAAAATGTCAGTGTTAAATTAAAATACAATTCAAAATCATTTTTGAATAATACAATTCATTGTTTTTTATTTCTAATCAATCTAATTTAAAAAATATGTGGTTAAAAATAAAACATAAGTAATTAACTTAACTAATAAACAAAATTCAAAAATATGGTGTTAAATTAAAATATAATTAATGTTTAATCAATTTAAAGCAAAACAATGACAAACCATATATTGTTTTAAATTTTCAAAATTAAAAGAATGGTGAATTGGTCTTAACACTAACTTATAGCTACCAAAAGAGCGTTCTACATCACAAAATGTTAATGGTGCATATTTCATGGCTGTTATTTCATTTGGTGCATTATACACTTACAGTTTTTACGAGTACTATTATCGAAGTTTAAATGTGTAATACTAGTAAACCATTGAAATTGTCAAAATTTACGAAATATGTGAAAAAAAGCAGATTTTTGACAAATTATGTAAAAATATGTCTTATTTTCTTGCAAATAAATAAAAGAATTTATCATTTGCAATAATTAATTTATCATGTTTTAGTAAAAATATGTATTTACATACAAATCCCAGCCCTAGTCATTATATTATATTTATTTTAATTAATTGAAACGAATATTATTACAAATAAACAAAGGTTTGTGCAAAAACTAAAAAAAAAAATACCAATATTTTCATCATATGAAACATAATTTTAAATAAAGAACCGTGAACTTCCTTTTAAGCTAAAATTGTTCTATGTTAATTGGTACTCGGTGTCATGCCAATAAACAATACTTAATAATAAACTTACTAATCACTGTAATCTGGCATAGTTCTTAAGCTAACAAAACCTGTGTTTTCTGCTTTACAAGATGCTACTGGTCTTCTTTGACTAGACAATGGATCATGTAAATCAACCTAGAATTTAGAAACAAATTTAAAAATGTATTACAAATTAGTAATTGATAATCTATATTAATAAAAGTCAAAAGCTGACCGATAGTATCGAGCGAGAACGGTTTAGTTAATTTGGTTAATTTTATTATTTTTTTTAATGTTCGTAATATTCCAAATGGGGTTTTTACAGAAAAAAAATAGGAAAAGTTGCCGGAAAATTGGAAACTTTGGGAAAACCGACATAACTAACATACCAATTGTTATTCTCCGTTAGTTTAAAAATTAGAGTGAATTGACCCCTTACAAAATTTTAAGGTAAAATTATTATCTAGAGCATCAAGTTATGAGTATTTTAAGATTTACAAAAAATTTTAAAATACTCATAACCCGCTTTAAAATTAAAATATAAAACCTACAAGACGCCCTAGATAATAATGTAACAATTCACTCTAATTTTTAAACTAACAGAGCTAAACGTGATCTGATGAGTGTAAAATGTGCTATGATGCGCACTTGTAATACGGAGACAACAAATGTCTGTGTAGTATCCTATAAACTTTATTTATCCATATTAAATATCAAATATTAAGATGTATTTTATACTTAATACAAAATTGTTCGAGTGTTAAATTTGGTGAAGTTTAACATGGACTACATCGAAATTGTACTAATCGGATAAGTTACAATTGGAGAGCATTTTGTACTTGGAAATTGTGTAATATAACAAAAAAGATATACAGCCAAATACACAGAAAATAAAAGATAATCTTGGTTAAAATTATTATTATACTATGATCTATTGTGGTATTATTATTTGTATAATTTGTGAACATACATTTATTTGTAGGAGTTTTTTATTGTATACTTTGGAAGAAAGACCATTACAATATAAAAGTTTTGTGTCAGTAAATAAAAAGTATTAATTCCTCTGATCCCTACCAGAGGTAAGACTAAAATTTCTAGTTTTATTTCCTGTCCAAAGTTAGTTTTACACTAACTAAACTTTGATTAATTATTTATATATTTGTTTAGACACTTAACAGTGGAAACAACGTAGTAAATTTATTTATTAATCACTAACAATGTTTAAATATTTTGAAGTAAAAAGTATAAAGTAATTAAAACATTACAAATAAGATCAACATTTTTAAATATTATTTTCATTAATTGATTCATAACTTAAACATTATGGGGTTTTTCAAGGATTTTCTCAAGGTTTCAGTCATTATTATCTTCAAAATATAACAGCTTAATATGAAAATAAATTCTTGTAATTGTAATTTTGATTTTAATATTTACCAAATTGTATAATTTAACCATCACATTTATTAATTTGTATTTATATGTATGAGGTGTTAAGACGTAATATAATTTTATTGATAGAAAATACAAAAAATATATTTTTTAATGGATTTCTTCAATTAAGTTACAAGATTTAATTTATTTTTAGTGTTTAATTTCTAAAAATGTTTATACTTAAAAAAATTATGAATTAATATTTACCACTCCATGTCTGTGTGCAACTACTGCTTTATTGTTATTAAAAAATTGAATATCAGACACATAACAAGGCAATTTGAGTTGAAGCATATCTGGTTTAGGCTGAAAAGAATAAAACAAAATAAATAGAAACCTTTAAAACTATTGGTCTAATATTAAGCAGGTACATGTTATTAACAAAATTAATACTATAACTCAAAAAAAATAAATACATTTACAATATTTAAAAGAAACAGAAATATAAAATGAAGACTTACACTTTTAGCAGTAAATTCAACCTTTTTTGTTTCCAAGTCCCATATTTTTAACGGATTTTCATTTCCACCTGTTGCAAATTTATCTAATGTAAGAACTTCTCTAATACATGATAAATGTGATCCAGTGCTTATTTTTTCCGAAGCAATTTTAGTTTGTTTGATAGGTTTAATCACCACCATTCCATTGTCCACTCCAGCAATTAAAACACTTATTATAAAACATAAATTATTAATAGTAAAATACAAAATATTTATGATAAATTACTTACTTATCTTTTTTAAATACACCAATAATATTTCCTGATTCCCGAATGATATATTTCTTACACATTTTCTTTTTTTGTAAATCATATAATAACATTTTTTTGCTGGTGGTTATTATTACTTTGTTTTCATCATATATGCTAAGGTTATTTTGCGCTAAAGATGCATCTAATAAATTTAAGTATTTAAACTTATTTTTTTTAAGTTCGACACCTGTTGAGAAAAACAATTTTAAAATGTTTTAAATAACAATTTTAACAATCTCCTAAGCTACTCTAAGATTATTGTTAGAAAATAAATCTAACTCTTTACTTTTTGAACTAAGTAACTTATCAACTTGATTAGTCATCCGAAATGCAATAGAATATTAATAAAATTTCCAGTTGTAGAACCTATCTCAATAACAACAAAATTTCATTTTTATTTATTGATTTTTTTTTGCAACAAATTGTCCAAATTGTCCAAGCAATTGTCCATAACCAATAAGAATTATAATTTATTACTTTAAATGTTATAAATTCTTACTAATATAAATAATTATTGTATGTATGCAGTAAAATAATTCTTTGTCAATTTTATTTCCATTAAGTTAACTTAAAATAATAAAACTAATCTTAAATTGATGGAGAATCCTCAATAATAAATATTAATTATTTAGGTACTTATTTAAAGATACAAATAAACAAAGGTATATAATTGATAAAAACACAATATCTAAAAAATATTTGATTCATTTAGCTAATACTTACTATAAATTAAAGTAACAATGAATATTAATATTAATAAACATGTACCTACAATGTTAATCATCAATCATTGTTGTGTCAAGGACTAGATGCATACTTAATGACTTATTATGAGAAGTAAATTTAAAATGAATCAAAGATGATTAATTAGGTACATACAACTTGTAAATTGAATAGAAATTAATTTTGCATATGGTCAACATTAAATATATATTACTAAAACAACCAATGGTCTGCTGTTTGGTGATAAAACATAACTTTTTATAATATAAAAAAAAAAAAATATATTGTGAAATTATTATCATAATAATAATGAAAATGTGTAGGTTTTAAGTTTGAATATATAGAAGCAGGGCTTATATATGATATGCGATGTAACATTAAGTGGTGTGTAAAGGAAGATGATAAATATTATATAGACATAATTAGGTAGTATATGACATATTATGAATACAATAATATTATATCTGCCTATATTATGTATACATGATTATGTACAACGACAAAAGTATTATAATCCCATATAATTATATTTCTAAAATTCCAATGTGGGAGGAAGGGCTGGGAAGACGTTGTCAGTAATTTCTAAAAATCTCTATTAGTATTTAATATTTATAGATTTTTCAGTTACGGCAGTCAGATTTAGTATTGTAATTTGAGTTGTTCGACACAAATAAAAATCTTAAACGACACTATTGACAATACTGTATATTATTTTTATACCTAGCTTAATAAGATGGGAATTGTATTGAGATAAAAATGGAAATGGAAATTAATTTACGATCGACGAGAGTAATTTTTTGTTCAGTTATATGAGCTCGTCAATACTTTTACCCCATGCTACTAATTATTGAAATGACGCCACTGCCCACTGATACGTTGATGGTGCAATCGTACATCCCTAACACTAACATTATTTGTATAGGTATATAATATTTATTAAATGTCAGTATGACAGTCATGATATTTATCTATAAGACACTTATCGAGATAATCCACTAATTCATTAATATAGTTAGTTACTGACGTTACTGTTGATCTTTTGTGCTGCCTGTGATATTATTTTATCATAAAAAGTTTTAATTATGATTACATTTTAAATAAATTATGCCGTGTCAATTTCTTTGACTGAACAATGAATATTTAAATACTATCACATCCTAAAGGTATGGTTTATACTTGTCGCTTGTATGATCTATAACAGATCAGGTTAGTTTTATTTATTAACTATTTAGTATCAATGCATTAATTTAATTAAATAATGTATACAATCCTAAACGACAAATTACTTATTTCCTCGCACTCATATGAGTTTAGAAATTAAGAAATTATTTTAAATTACCGGTACACTTGTTGGTCACGATCAAAATCGGCATTACACAAATTTCTTAGCATAACAAATAACTTTCAATATTACCTTTTAACATCCCATTGCTGAACCCAATTATCGCATCGTAAGTCCAAGCCATTTTGATCAAATGTATAAAAAAACCACGGTTAAAAAAAATTCGCTCCACAAAAGTGGCGAGTCGTGTTTTCACTATTCTGTTTTCTCTTATCAGTTATTACCCGTCATTTTCGTTATCGAAAACCACGTGCTTGTAGTTGTTTTGAAAAGACGTAATTTTATCATTTACTCTGTACCACAGCTGATATAAAATATTTTATATC
Source organism: Macrosiphum euphorbiae (assembly GCA_949089665.1). NCBI lineage: Eukaryota > Metazoa > Arthropoda > Insecta > Hemiptera > Aphididae > Macrosiphum > Macrosiphum euphorbiae. The sequence goes on along the minus strand of CARXXK010000002.1, from coordinate 43,931,251 downwards.
TGTGCTTCGTGGTGGACTGATTGATGTTGTAAGCTTGGCGGTAAGGCATGATGTTAAGAACGCTTTTATTGCCGAAACGGACCACTCGAGACCTGCCCGCCAATGTTTAAAAAAAAATTAGGCCACTGCATAGGTACTACCTTAGAATAAATAACTATAAAATAATAATATAAATATATAATAATTATGTACCCATATTATTTTATAATACTACAATACATACATACATATAAAAGCTATTATAAACACGTTTGTGTTATTTGCAAAAAGAAGGAAGGACAAAACCAGGTAACTTTTCATCATTTTCCTAAAGATGAAAACCTGTAATTATATTTAAATTAGTATAACCATTAGTCGTCATAACTGCAGGTAAACTCCAGTGCTCATTTTTTTTTTTTTCAAAACATGTGTAATAAGGCACTGAATTAACACAGACACTTGAATTTAGAAATTGTTGGTTGGAAATCGAGGTATTCCTTATTCCTAAATACTAATAGCAAAAACTTTTTTTTACGGCGCATGTGTCATCAAAGTTTTTTTACCAACATAAATATTTTTTTGTTTATAAAACTGATAACCAATTGATTTTTGAAAACCTGACTACCAATTTAAAAACAAAATACGTTTTTTAGAATAATAAAAAATTCCAGTTTTTTTTGTGTTTGCTTCAATATTGAATTTTTTTTTTTTTAAACCATTTTTAATTCAGTGTGTTAAACATATTATGGAGAAAAACAATCGAACAACAAGCATGAGAACATGCAAATGTCTCTAGTTATACTTATTGTCTTATTGTAAAATATTTTATGTTATATAATATTTATATTATTATGTTATTTTATTTCTAATAATTAAAATGTTTGTTTAAAATTTAGGAGTAATATTTGGATTCAAAATATTGTTTTAATGATATATCTAGACTTTCATTGATAATTTTGATTCTGTTTGTTATTTACTTAATACAAATTGATTAAAATTAAATGCAGCTCCAAAAATATCCAATTCTGTTGAAATGAACAGCTGAATGAGGAACCAAAATGAGCTATTCCTCAGCCTTTTAAACATATTATACCTGATGTTACAAACAATAAGAGTAAATGTTAAGTTATTAAAATTTTCAATTGTGATTAATTGAGTTTTTGAAAATGGAAAATTGCAAATTTTATGTAATTTATAAATATTGTTTTGTATATATTTTGATATTTTGTTATTTGACACCTAATGTAGTTAGTCATTTTGTATAAGAACATGGTCTGTAAATAAAATAATGTAAAATTACTGTTATTATCCAACTGGTTATTGTATGTTAAAATGTGTTGTTGTATCATATCATTTTCATTGTTTGTATATTTTGTATTTAAGTAAATTATAATTCTCTACCTTCAATCATAGAACATTAATGTTTTATGCTTTAGCACAAGCTTATCTTATACCCTTGTAGAAGGTAGATAATTCATTGTATATGTTAAATAATAAGTATCTATACACAAATAAATTAATATCTGAAAAAACTATTTACTTTATTATTAAATAAATATCTTAAAAAAAATATACTATCTGTGATCGGTCTATCCTAAAACATTAATAAAATTAAAAATTAAAAAAAATGACATAGTATCATTATAATTCTTAATACTCTTATGGCACAATTATTAAAAAGAATGATGTTGTAAGCTTGGCTGTAAGATAAGAAGTTACGAACAATTTCAAGGATCAAACATTCTAGACTCATTAACGTTGGCCGCAAGAGATTGTCGCTTCTATAATATTTTATGTTCTGCGTCGAATGGAAAACATTATTTTTACCTCCATGATTTCACAACATTCCTTAGAGCCTCCACGACTTCACAAACTAATTTTTATTATTTTATAAATAGGACCAGTAAAAACTGTAGGCTGGACAGGCGGTATTTGTTTGTGTTTGTATTCGATTATAGGTAGGTAGGTACTTATTATATATGAAATAAGATAAAATTCGTCGAAATCACGAAAATTTGCAAATTATTTTGAGTTAGAAATTTTAAACGATGAATAACAATATTTAAGTTATGTTATTTTAAGGGGATCGCAGCTTATGTATGTTTCTTACGTTTTAGACCAATAAGCGGTGTTAAATTACACACTTCGGAATGTCCAATATTCCTAAAATTTTAAAGGACTTTAAAATTAAGATTGTTTTTCAAAAATCCTATGAAATAATTACATGACATCTGTATTGATTTTTGGCACATCTGATTATAAATCAAAAAAGTGATTCCTAAAAAGCGTAGTCTAGCTAATAAATTCAACAATTTTTTCGAAATTACAATCGAACTTCAAGAAGTATGTTTTATTTACTACCAATTTTAGAACTTTTCATAGTTATATTGTAATATTCTGGTAGTCTTTGTACTAACGATACAGGTAGTAAGACCGTGATGTTGTTGAGGATAAGGTGTATGTTAAATTAATTGTAGACAGTTGTAATTTAATTTCGTTTATAAAATGTTCTTCAGTAAATTGTACCAAGTTCAAATGTCAATGTAATTACACGGTGTAAGGTGAAGGTAGTTTCAGTGGATCTGAGTGAACACGTCTGAATACAGGCCGTTTTGGGGTCCCTCTTATAGTCCGATAGCCACTCCCCTGGCCTAGTGATACTGTATCTCGGCTCTCACGGATGTTGTCCTGGCATTCGCAAAATGCCTAATCTATTCTGAGTATTACAATATAACACATATTGATGGTTAATTTATATGTCGCAATTATAATATCGCATTATATTTTTTATATTAACATCCGTTATATAATACGGCAATATCGCATCCACCTATTCTATGCGATTCTTGCGATTATTTTGGAATATTGTTTCCCACTAAGCCCATACTAGTTATAAATTTAGTTATCCTTCAGGTTTTTTTCACTTTACCTCCCATATTTTGGTTGTGTGATTATTATTTATTAGAATGAATTTTAGAAGTAATTAACTAATTTATATTCTCTATTATTACGTACTTGATTATTACCTATCTATACTCTATACTCTATAGTATACTATACTGGGCGTATAGCACCTTTTGAGATGACTTTTAATGTTGCGTAGGAACCTGGCGGTTACTGCAATATAAACAAGAATATAATATTTCCTTTTTCACGAAGTATTGACATTATTGTGCGTGTGTGAGAGTTGTATCCGGCGCGGCATTACAGCGGTTCTCGGAAACACACACTATGTTCATTTACGACTCACACATATACATGGCCCAAATGTTAAACTGTTAAAGTCATGTGAATTGCCTATATATTACTCCTTGAAACCGGAGCCCCCTTAATTTAGTAATGTATATCAGTATTTACGTATTTACGGGGGGGGGGGGGGGTCGAGGGGTACTGGACCCCCCCAAACCACTCAAATAAAAAAAAAATATTAAAATTCTTACATATTTTTGCAGAACCTACTTATGTAGGCACGCGCGGTCGTGCGGATATAATTTTTTCCCGAGAATAAATTATGATATAAAATATTGTTTAAAACTAGTTACAACAACTAAGACAGATACATGTTCCTGCAGTATGGTTTTAAGTAATAAGTATAGAAACTATACATTTATAGTAATGTTATTCTGACGACGGTTTCCAAGTTACGAATTAATACGAAGTGCGATAAAAGTAATAGAATAGGTATTAAGTACCCCTATCTTTGAAATATAAAATTTATCGCACAGAAAAACTGATTATTGATGGATTTGAGTGTATAGCAATTAGCAATAGTTATGTAGCCAATAGCCATATATGGATAGGTAAAATAATATATAAATTAGTGGTTTTTATCTTTGATATAAGATTTAGATTTGGATTTGGACTCCCACTATCAAAACAGTTTCAACAAATTAATATTGATTTAAAATTGGCCATGGATTTAGCTCATAATACTTTGATCGAGTTAGGGAATTATCGAAAACACGCTCAGAAAAATTTTGAAGACATTTTTTTAGCTGCCAAAAAAATTGCTGACAAGTTCAATGGGATAATGACAATTCCGAGAATTAATAAAAGACAAGTACATAGAATAAACGTACAAACTAATAATCCTGAAGAATATTTTCACATATCGGTTTTTATTCCATACTTGGACTCCTTTATAAGTCAATTAAAATCTAGATTTCTTAATCATACTGATATAAAGTCAAGTTTTCACTCTTTTTTCGACGAGAATTCTACAAAAGAAGAATTAAAAAAATTAGCTGAATTTTATGAAAAAGATTTGAATGGTAATAATTCAATAATAGAAGAGTTCCAGCTGTGGCAAAGGAAACTTAAAAACTTGGAAATAAAACCAAAAAATTCAATTGATGCACTGAATTTGTATAATGTAGACATATAACCAGAAGTTAACAAGTTATTTCAAATTTTTTCTACATTTCCTATATCTAAGGCTTCAAACGAACGGATTTTTTCATCAATAAAACGAATTAAAAAATATGTACGAAATACAATATCTGAGGTAATAAAATATTATTAAGAAATTTTAATTTTAAAACTAATATTTGTGGTTATTTTGTTTTAGAAAAAACTAAATGGATTGGCCATATTAAACATGCACAGGGAAGTTGAAATTACTGTTGACGAAGTGATAGAGGAGTTGACAAAAAAATTGAGACGACTTGAATTTATTTTATAACAATATTTCATATGTAAAAATACAATATATATATAATATTACATAATACCATACGATTATATATTTAATTTAACTTCCTCCAAAAACTGCAAACTTAACTATTACAAGATATTATAACAGTTTATATTAATCATGTATAAACTGAGGACCCCCCTCCCTCCAGAAAAATTTCAAAATACCCCACTGTCAGTCACTATATAGTCACTTCCACAGTTTTACACAGCACTCACGATTGTTATAGAATATTGCCTAAATCCGACCCCTTAAAAATGGAACCTAACTATCTATATCTGAATAAATAAAGTAAAATAATACTATATATCTATCAAATAATGATGTATATATCTATAATGATATACCTAGCATTTATTATCATTTTGTCACAAGAAAAAGATCCAAAAAAACAGAAATGACCAATAATGTGCATAATATTTTGTAGCCTTGTATATTATAAATTATAATTAAAAGCACGATGCCACAATAAAACATAGGAAAAACAAATTGTTATAAATAATTATGATGTAAATACTGTCCTTATATTGTAGATAATCGAGTTAATATAATTAGCTATTGATGTACACGATTCCGCATAATGTTAAATGAAACGTTGCCATACAATTGTTTGCTCTTGTTATTATAGATTGTAATTTTTGAGAAATTAATTTTTTTATTTAATTTTAGTTAGTTGGTTATTAAAAAATTAAGTGCTTAGGTATAATGGGCTACTTAATTAATTGGTGAATATAAAGTTTAATGACATGATAAAAATGTAATATGAAGTAGGTATATACAAAATATCGTCTATATAGTATTAGTATATTGTAAACAGTTATATTAAATAGTTAATAGATAGTTATAAAAATGCATTAACTATAAAAAAAATTATCAGCTATTAATCAATACTATACAATTATTATATACCTACCTAACTCATAAAAATATTAATGTTGTCAAAATATAAAATAATATATGATGTATATGAAAATTATAATATTTAAGTTATCAAAATTAAAATAATAATTTTAAAAATATTTTGACTATTGGTATTTGTTAATTTTGATATCATACCAAAAAATATTAGTTTTTATATCAAATAATTAATGCTTATGATTCTCCACCGGTTATAATAAATATATTTTTTGGAGACTGGTTTTGTTATATGAGTAATATACGGTTCATTAATTATATTTTGTACTTTATAATATTGTAATGAAATTGTTGAGTTATATTAGTTGTATACTAGTGGTTTTCAAAATTAAAAAAAAATTAATAATTACCTATAATTTATTGACGAATTGCAATTGATGTAGGTACTTATATAATATTAATTATTATTAGATATACAAACCATTTCAAATTTTAATTTTATAATTACAATTTTGTCATAGACAACTACAATTCAAATATTTATCAATTAGCTTAATAAGTAACAACAAAGAACTTAAATCAAAATGGTTTCTAACGATCTAAGGTCATATTATATTATTAAGGCATATTATGATACAATGCTACTATTACACTATGTCACAATGTTACGTCATGTACATTGTTCTGTGGTCCAATGTATCTACACTCACATCACAGTGCCACATCTGTAGTCTATAGTCACTCCTAGAAGGAGTTACTTATTATTTGTTACTTGTTTCATTGTTTAGAGCTTAGACGGACCAGTCAAACGGGCGCCTGAGCATAATTTAAGAAATGTTTACTATGTGGCATACTGGCATTATCACTATAAGCTATAAGGACTGGACCAAATACCTACCTCGGGTACTTTTTATGTTTTCTACTTATAAAACACATATTTTGCGGTCTCATAACCCCCCCCCCCCCCCACCGAAATACTAATCATAACTAAAAAAAAGGTGGGCAAGTGGGTGTCGCTCTGCTGTACAGTAGGTTACAAGTGGGTCACTGTATAATGGATGATATTAAATTTGAATTCAACGATATAATATCATTGTATAAGAAAAACGATTCTGAGCGGAGACGGTATGTCAGTCTAGGTATACGACATATTATATACATATCTATGGTACTAAACCAAAACTTGACCTATAATAGGTAGGGGAGAGTGGGGCAGATTTTAATGAAATTTACATTTTATTTTTTTAATTTTTAATTTTTTGACAAATTTTATATTTGATAATTACAATCTGTAGTCTAGATAGTTGTGAATACTATTTGACTTATAACAACCTTATATATTAAATAACCAATTTAATTTCTAATTATGAAGTGAAGTATATTTTTATTCAAATGTACCCCACCCATGGGGTACATTTGAACGTGCAGGGGGTAGATTTGAATATGTGTCTTAAAAGCCACATTTGAATGTTAAATATTAAATTAAATTAAACTTTTTTTTTATTTTAATAATAAAAATAGCTCAATATATAATATAATAACAATTTTTTACAATTATGTTTAGATGTTTTCTTGTCAATTTTTTTTTATTGTGAAAATGTAGTATTTTTGGGTTTTCTTATAGATAAATCCACATCTTGTGACATAAATCCAGTTAACTAGTATATTCCATCCATAAGATAGATATTTCAAAAAGGAAGAACCTTTATTACACCCTATTATCTACCCTATTGATGAAGATTCAAATCTACCCCATGCCAAAATAATCAATAATAATCATAATATAAATTTTAATAATTATAAATAATGTATGTACATTAAATGTATTACTAGGCAACAATATTTTGAATAGGTATATTTAATTCTAAACTTATTATTTTGAATTTTAGTTTCCAAAATGTTCTTATGGAAACACCTATTTTTTTTTTTAAAAAGCCGGAAAATCACATTATCATTTTTATTTATCACAAAATTATTCAAAAATGCTTGATAATCACATATGGTATACAAAATATTGTCACCAACTTAGATTATTATTTTTATGAATGTAAATAATCTGTAACAAATTATATTAGACAAATTCAAATGTACCCCGCATTCAAATCTGCCCCACTCTCCCCTACCTATAATAAATTCCAAATTAATCATATCACAATATTCATTAGGTACTTATAACGCGTTATACATCAATAAAAACCGTGATACTATCATAGATATATAATAGTACACTTTAGAAGTTTCAAGTATCCACGAATAATATTATTCAATCACAACAAAATAACTAAAATAATTATTCTAGGTTTTAGATTCTAAGTGGAACGATGAATGTATTGATTTTACAATGATGTGTGTTTTTATATTTTTTTAATTTTTTTTATTTTTGTGTCTGTGTACACGATAAGTAGTCGAAATAATGCTTCGATTTTCGACTTCAGTATCTTGTTCGATTGGAAAGTGAATATCATTGGTGCATTGGGGAGGTATAAATTCAACATTCCTAGTAATTTTCAAAAGCGCCAAGAAAAACAAAAGAAAAATTAAGGAAAAACGGGAATTTTTACGCAAAATCGATTTTTTAGAAAATTGAATTTGGTTTTTGGTGTAACTTTAAAACAAATGACCGTAGATACATGAAATTTTCACTGGTTGTTTATATTTGCATTTTCTATACACGATAACATTTTCAAAATATTTTGATTTATTTTGAACTGTTTAGGGACATTTTCATTTTTCATTTTTTTTAGTTTTATTTCTAGAAATATCCATTAAATTTTATTTGTTGGTTAAAAAAACTTGAAAATTTAATAGAAGGCTCCTAGTATATTGTTTCAAAGGCAGATGTAAAATATTAAAAATCGTTAGTCACAGTTTTTTTTTATAAGCATTTAAAGTTCAAAAATAGACAAAATATGGAAAAATCACGATAATTAGCAAATTATTTTGAGTTAAGAATTCGTAAAAATTCTTCGTTTTAAATCTAAGATTTGAAAATGTAATACAAGATTACTCATAAGTTTGTCTACCTTTATCAATAAAAAAATCTCTACCGGACAGTCAAATTAAATTTTTATGAGCGTTTGAAATTCAAATTTTTACAACATTGGATGTTCACTCGATTTCTCATGTAGCGATTTCCTTATTTTGTTGTTATTCATAAACGAATAACTATAGATACATGAAAATTTCACTGAATGTTTATATTAGCATTTCCTATACACCACACAATTTAGAAAATATTTTGACTCTTTTTGAGCTGTTTACGGATATTTTCATTTTTCAATTTTTTAGTTTTTTTTTCTATGAATGTCAATAAAGTTTTATCTGTTGGGCCAAAAAGTGTAAAAATTTAATACAAGGCTCCTGATATATTGTTACAATATCAGTTGAAAAATATTAAAAATACATAGGCACAATTTTTTTTTATAAGCATTTAAACATCGAATTTTGACAGAATTTTTCAAAATCTTGAAAATTATTAATCATCGTAATTAATAAATTATAAAATGTTCAGTTTTTATAGCTAAGGATTGAAAATTTAAAACAATATTCCACGTAAGTAATTAATTCTCTTACCGAAAAATCTAAAAATATACAATCACAGTTTATTTTTATAGTCATTTTATGTTTGAATTTGGACGAAATTACATATTAAAAAACCTAGTTATTTTGTTCTGATTATATAATATTATTCGTGGGTACCTACTTGAAACTTCTAAAGTGTACTATTATATATCTATGATAGTATCAGGGTTTGTTATTGATGTTGATGTATAACGTGTTATAAGTACCTAATGGATATTGTGATAATGTGATATGATTAATTTGGAATATATTATAGGTCAATTTTTTTTTTAATAACATCGATATGTATATAATTTGCCTTAAACCTAGACTTCTTATACAATGATATTGTATCATTGAATTCAAATTTAATAGCATCCATTATACAGCGACCCACTTGTAACCTACTGTACAGCAGAGCGACATCCACTTACCCACCTTTTTTTTTATGTAATTTCGTCCAAATTTGAATTTAAAATGTCTGTAAAAATAACTGTGTTCATATATTTTTTAGATTTTTTGGTTACAGTATGAACTATTTATGATAACCTTTGTTTTAAATTTGCAATCCTTAGCTATGAAAACTGAACATTTTATAATTTATTAATTACAATGATTCATAATTTTCGAGATTTTGATAAATGTTGTCAAAATTCGATCTTCAAATGCTTATAGAAAAAAATTGTGCCTATGTATTTTTAAAATTTTTCAATTGCTATTGTAACAATATATCAGGAGCCTTGTATTAAATTTTTACACTTTTTGGCCCAACAGATAAAACTTTATTGATATTTATAGAAAAAAAACTAAAAAAAATTGAAAGCGGTAAATGTCCGTAAATAGCTCAAAAAGAGTCAAAATATTTTCAAAATTGTATGGTGTATAGGAAATGCTAATTTAAATATTTAGTGAAATTTTCATGTATCTACAGTTATTCGTTTTTGAATTACAACAAAATAAGGAAATCGCTACATGAGAAATCGAGTGAATATCCAATGTTGTAAAAATTTGAATTTCAAACGCTCATAAAAATTTAATTTGTCCTTCTTATAGACATTTTTTTTTTGATAAAGGTAGATAATCTCATAAGGAATCTTGTATTACATTTTCATATCTTAGATTTAAAAAGAAAAATTTTTACGAATTCTTAACTCAAAATAATTTGCTAATTTTCGTGATTTTTCCATATTTTGTCAATTTTTGAACTTTAAATGCTTATAAAAAAAAATTGTGACTAACGATTTTTAATATTTTTCATCTGCCTTTGAAACAATATACTAGGAGCCTTTTATTACATTTTCAAGTATTTTTACTCAACAAATAAATTTTTATTGATATTCATAAAAAAAAAAAACTAATAAAATTGGAAACTGAAAATGTCCCTAAACAGTTCAAAATAAATCAAAATATTTTGAAAATGTTATCGTGTATAGAAAATGCAAATATAAACAACCAGTGAAAATGTCATGTATCTACGGTCATTTGTTTTAAAGTTACACCAAAAACCAAATTCAATTTTCTAAAAAATCGATTTTGCGTAAAAATTCCCGTTTTTCCTTAATTTTTCTTTTGTTTTTCTTGGCGCTTTTGAAAAGTACTAGGAATGTTGAATTTATACCTCCCCAATGCACCAACGATATTCACTTTCCAATCGAACAAGGTACTGAAGTCGAAAATCGAAGCATTATTTCGACTACTTATCGTGTACACAGACACAAAAATAAAAAAATAAAAAAAAAATATAAAAACACACATCATTGTAAAATGAATACATTCATCGTTTCACTCAGAATCTAAAAAGTATAAAACAAAAAAAAGGTGAACATTTTTAGCTATTATATATTATAATATAGTATAATTACATACAATATAATTGATAATTTTTGGTGGTGCAGACGTGCGTTACGATGAGGTAGGGATTACCGATTAACGAAGACAATAATATGACACAACACACAAGCATCTATTTTTGACAATTTATACATTTTTTCATATCTGTTTTGAATAATTTCTTTAACTCTAAATAGTTTTCTAATACAAACGCATTAGAAAATGCGTCTATATCTGTCGTCAGGATGAGCCTTAAACGATAAACCTAAAAAAAAACGTCCCTACGAGTAGAAACGGACCAATCCAAACAAGCGGCCCATCGGAAACTCCCGGTATCCCTCCTGCCCAATCCGGCCCTGAAATCTGGATATATCATAGAATATACTCAGTAATATTAATTATTATAGGCTAACCTTCTTTGCTCAATATCGTTTTTCCGTTTTCGTATAAGTAGGTACAATAATTTTATATCATCGTGATAGGTATATTATAGCTCAATAGAATGCCGGATGTCCATTGTGTGAATAGACAACTACTATATTAGGGAAAGGTCAAATTTAATCAGTTTTTTTAAAATAAATGTTTTAATATTTGCTATATAATATGTACCTACTTCTTGGAACCAAACAAATTTAAAGTAAATATCGTATTAGAGATATTATTAACATATTTAGCGTTTTATTGCACACTGACGATCAGCTTACCTAAAAATTTTAAGTATTATCTGAATAAAAAGTGCATTGTACCATTGATTATAAATACTAGTAGGTATTTTAGTATTTATAATAATTATAATCAATGATTGAACGTATAGGTCAAAAAATAACAGACCATAGGTACCTATATACCTATAATAAAATATTTAGGTACTATGTAGTATGTATATTGTAATAAAATGTATTTATATAATTAAAATATGGATGTGTCATGTGTGTGAAAATAATTAACAATTGACTTATGTAAGTACTTACCCAATAATTAATAACTGTGTATTTTCAACTTAAAATTTAAGTGGGAAGTTAATATCAAAGTTCTCAAAGTTTTAAATCTTAAGAGGACGTGATATCCTCATGTGTTATCTCCGTCTTACAAGTGCATAACATATTAACATAGCAAATTTTACACTCATCAAAACACTGGTAGCTCCGTTAATTTAAAAATGAGAGTAAATTAACCTCTTATAAAATCTAAAGGTAAGATTATTATCTAGACAACCTCTTGGGATTTTTATAATATTTAAATTGTTAAGCTAGTTATGAGTACTTTAAGATCTATAAACAATTTACAATTTTAAAATACTCATAGCTCGCTTAAAAATTAAAATATAATAAAAAGCCCATAAGGTTGTCTAGATAATAATCTTACATTTAGATTTTATAAGAGGTCAATTCACTCTAATTTTCAAACTAACGGAGCCGTGTACACTTGTTCTGCTTTGTGTAGAATTTGCTATGTTATAAGCACTTGTAAGACGGAGACAACAAATGCGGGTATCACGTCCTCTTACTCGCACATTTAATGGAACTCTTATATTATTTAAATGTTGGATATATTGAATATTATTTAATATTATTAGCAAGATAGGTACTACCTAAAATTATAATTTGTGTTATTTATTAAAACTGCGATGAGTTAAAAAGGATTAAATGCATAGTTTTTGATTTCAAATCATTATTATTAAATGCTGTTTTATAACCTAGCGTATAACCTATAAGATAAAATTGCATAATAATAATCGAACAATTAATCATTATTGTCATGACACGTGTGGATTATGATGTATTTTTTTAAATGATTAGTGTGTGTAGTGTGTTAATCGTTTTATTTTACCATAATATAACACACGATGACGCATCACGCATATAAGTGCATAACACATAGATACATACAATAATTAATAAGTCTAGGGCTGGAATTTTGACGCAAATGCATCTTTTTTTCTGGTGTTTCGAAACGTTGCTTCGTAGATAAGTATAAAATGTGTTTTGAGTGATACTGAATCTTTTAAAGTAATTTTTTTTTTACAATTTTTTGCATTTTCTTAGTTTTTTCATAAAATGAACGAAAATTGTTGCGAATAACAAGAGACTTTCCACAAACTGCTGACGGTACGAATAATAAATTATATAGCAGGACAAGTTATCGTCGATAAAAATGTTATCATAGCTAGGCGTTTCCGCTCAAATTATCGCCGTTTTATATAGGTACCTACCTATTATGTATATTATTATTTTTATTACACCATACATACATACCTACAAGTTATCGTCGATAACAGTTTTATCATAGCTAGGCGCTTACTCCACGATAAGTATTACTGAATTAGAAACCGATTAGAACGTCTATGAAAAAAAAATACACTACTATAGTAGGTAGGTATAATTTTTAATTTTTTTCTCCAATATTCAAGCTATAATGAATACATTTAAATGAATTTTTATAGTGCATTTTTAAAATTTTTAAGTTTATTTTTGCATTTTTTGAAGGGCATTTGTACAGTTTTTTCAGTGCATTAAAATCCCCAGCCCTATAATAATTACCATATACCATTATACATAATATGTTACATGTACCTTATGGCTAGTATAATGTATCTACTCTTGCTAATTATTTTAAATCGTAATCGGATAACCAAGCGATGATATTGCCACTTGGTATAATGTTTACATAAACATAATATTAATATAGTTTTACTTATAAGTTAGGTATAAGTTACAAGTCATAATTATATTAGGGGCTCGTGGCGTGGAGGGTGATGTTTTTATTACAGACAAATCAAAATATTTATTTTATACTTTTATCACATACGATAAACGAGACGTTCATCAAATACTTTTTAAAAACACTATTCAATAGTCATAATTGACAACTTCGGATTACACAATATAGCCATAAAGATAACGGTTTTGCGGCTTTTAATACCAAAAAAATAGTAAAATACATTATTGGCTAACTTATAATAGTTTTTTGCAGATCTGGCCATCAAAAAGTTGTTTTATGTTCAATTGTGATAAAAATAATTGTTTAATGGATGTGTATAAAAAAATACATTATAAATAAGTACAGATACATATTTGAATAAGAACCGGACGTCGATTAATAATTAAAAGTGGCTACTTCAGCTGATATCTATTTACAGTATTGGAGTACAAAATCATAAAAAAGAAAATGCTAAGTTGTCAAGTCTCTTATTCAAATCTTCATATAATCGCTTATATCGGGCTTGGAAGTTACATGAGTAAAAATGTAAAATAAATAAAATTATAATATATTTATAGATGCAAACAATTTATTAAAAATTAAAAAATAAATTCAGTAATACACTTAACATTTAAAAATGTAGAGTTATATATTATAAATTAATTAATACTTATTAGTTACCTCTACCTACTACTTACTTATTATCATAGGCGCAATTTCAACCTTTGACTTGGGGGGGCTGAATATATATTAAAGGCAAGCAGACCATTGCAATAGAGCATATTAAAATTGTATGTCCTAGGTTTTTTTTTTGGGGGGGTGGGGCGCTTAGCACCCCCCCCCCCATTTGCGCCTATGCTTATTATTAGTACCAATTAGGTACCTAGTTAAAAATATTTTATTAAATCTAATGGAAAACTGGCTGGCAATTGTTACCTATTATTGAAATGAAATGAAATAGTAAATAGTATTAATAAAAGTATATATCTATTTAAATATTTTTGAAGTAAATAAATACATGTATTGTTTCTAATGATTCAATAAGAGATTTTTATATCTCAAAAAGCCTCTTTTGACATCAATTGATGTCATTGTATTACGCCATTGAAGCATATTTTAAAAACATTAAGCCGTATTAAAAATCTATATAAATGCATTAAAATTCAATATTAAATATTAAAATGCACTGTATAGACAGACGAAAATTCATCTCAAATATTTTATACATGTTTGTACAATATTATAGTGTATACTGGTATAGACATATTATATTATAAAAAAATAAAATATTTTTTTTATAGAAAAAAAAACCTACACGTGTTAACGAATACACATTTTAACTTCTGAAACAACGTCTATACTTTATAGTCTATAGAACAAAACTCACAACTCATCATGTTTGTACAACAACTGCAGATTATTATTACGATTATACTTACTATTACGATTTATAGGTATTTACACACATTGCATAGAATTAAATTCCTTTGTACTTTTTTGCCACTATTTGTAAATATAGCTATTATTCAGTCGACAGCGACAATGAAAATAAATACCGTCGTTAAATAACTGGATTTAAAAATAAGTAGTTAATTAAAGATAGTATTTAATATGCACGTAAAATGTAAATGTATAAATATGTACATTTTTCTCATATATAGCTATATATGTAGTAACATTTACATTTTTAATTTTCGTTTTTTTAAACTAGTCTTCTAAAAATATAGAATAGATTTTTAGTTTTAGAATTTTAGTGTGCTATAAACCGAGAACATACCTGTAGAAAAATAACTTATCACTTTCCGAGCACTAAATTTCATAATAATAAAGTGTTTTTTCATAGAACCTATAGTGCTATAGACTATAGTGATTAATGAGGCAGTGCGGGGGAAAACTGGGTCGGATAGCAATCACCCTTTTTTAAATTTATGTGTTGTTTCAATGTTCAATCCATACAATGTTGGCGTCTTGGCAGTTGGCGATAATAATTAGGCTACACTAATTGTGTAATCCTAGCTATGTACCTGCCCACTCACCAAATATCAATATTTTTAATAAATACAAGTACTATTAAATTTACTATAGTTATTATTTAGTTTAGGAACTACTTAGGTACCTATACAAATATACATTTAGATTTATTACTTGAATATTGGGAGGCAACTATAAATAGTAATGGACCATTTTTGTTTAGGTACTATAAAATTTAGGATAGGTACCTATGTCGTTTTAGCAATCCGTATAAAAATCATCAACTTTTTTAACTCCGGGAAGCAACAAGTATATTATGCGCCTGATAATGTGCACCTAATAATATGTAATAATTGTACTAATTTATAGTTATTAAACAACAAAATCGTTTCATTGTTTCATTTCCATCACGAAAATACCTACGCAGCTACGCCAACAGACAGCGACAGGGCACAGACACATCGTTACTCGTTATCGCCTTAAGGGGCGTAGGCTATCAGCGCCGCCCGCTATAATTATAATTATAATTAATATTATCTAATTATAATAGCATTTATAACATAAATAATAATTTATTATATGCCATTACTGTATATTGTAATGTTTATCGGTATTACCCTTATCAAAAACAGAACAGCTTTAGTTCAAATATATTTTTATCGGTTTGGCCGTTTGCGTTTATCATTTCGGACTTTTCCCACTCGATTGCATTTCATTAGATTTTCGGTCGTCGGCGAGTCGACAACGACGATAACGCAATAATAATAATAGTAATAATAATAATAATAATATTTTATCATTTTGGGTCTTTGTCGTTGTCATTACGATCGGCAATGATAGGACAGTGTACTTAAGTACAATCGTAGCCACGGTGGTTGTTTTGTTATTGTCGTGACGACTATCGGTATTCACAACATATTTCACAACAACATCAACAACAACACAATAATAATAATAATAATAATAATAATAATAATAATAATAATACGATGACGACGATGGTGATGATAACGAGTGATACGGAATAGCAAGTCGAGCAAGCATTGCAGTCTGCGTACCGGCAGCGATCCGCATTATTACTGATAAGAACCGTCCGTACCTATAATAGGTACCTACTTGGCGACAATTCGAATGAGTCGCTCTGCCGTTGCTGGTGCTTGCCGCTGTGTTGCCGTCGATTGACAGGAATTTCCGTCATTGTGCGTCGTTTCCGCGTCCCGACTAGCCGGAAGTGGTAGCGTCGTCATGTCACCCACCAGACATCATCCACGACCGTCGACGAGCCGTCACCAGTGATCCGCCCCCTTTGCGATCCGTAAGAAACCATGGCCGGGCCCGTCGTTGCCGCTTCTTCGGTCCTGCTGCTGTTATTGAGCACGGCCCATGCGTCCTCTGTCGATTCGCTGCTGGCCGAACCGTCGTGTGTCGATTACTTGAAATTGAGATGTGCCAACGCGGGCACTGCGGCTGTGTCAAAACTTGACATTCTGGAATGCATACAGCTCTATGAGGTAATTGGTTCACCCCCCATGGAGTTTAAAAATAAATTATAATCATTCGCCATGTATCATTGTATAATATCTAAGGTTTATAAGCATTTGATAAATTAAAAAAAAATACATAAATTTAAACTTCCTTTGTGTAAATAACCATAATAGGCACATCATAGGTCAATGGTTGAGTACTATTTTCATAAACTCTTGATACCTACTTAGATTTGTTTACTATATACAATTTTGTTGTTAAAGTAATTACTTCAATAATTAATCAAATATTATTAATGATTTCAAATGTAACTCCAAGTTAAATGTACTTATCAAGTACCCTTTTTGTACATTTAACTTTATAGGTAGGTAGTCTTAAGTATAGTTTTCTCAATATAATAAATACCTACTGTAAAGTAAGTTACTTTTATAAGTTATTACAAATTTGATGTACCTACCTAATGATTTCTTTATAAAGTAATACAACAAAATTATTGATGATTTTTATAAGAATAACCCACAATGAGATTTGTACCCATGGGAAAAATATTTATCCATTGATAATTAATTTTTATATTATTTTAAAAATCAGTATCCTCTAGCAATCTACCTATAATTAATTATTTAATTATTTAACAAAGATGCTAGAACCTTCTTTGTTTAATTTTGTGCTGTCCAAATCATCAGTTATAAAACAAATGATTGTAGGTATACTGTATAATATTATAATTTAGTAGGTACTTAGTAGTAACAAGTTTATTTTTTTAAGGGACTTCAAATAAGATCTTATGACTTACATTTTTTTTATAAATGGAGTTACTGGTACAAGTTTTGTATACACTATACCTATATTGAATCACTTGTATAATTATGAACTATAACTTCAAATGTTACCTATTGATCCAAGTAACTTGTTAACCGAATAATTTAATTAATCATCTAAAATTCAATTGTGTACTTTTTTTACTAGCTTATTTTGTACCTATTGTTTTAATAAATTGTTATTTGATAAAAACCACTAAACAATTGTAAATTGTGTAAAACATTTCATTCATATTTTATGGGTCAATTTTTGAAATGTTTTTAACAATGTAAAAATATTCCATTTACCTTACTCATTACAATTATTGTAATCATTTAATAACTAATTTAATTGTTTTAGGATTCCGATTTTTCGGGAAACTGTCCAAAAGCCATATGGACTCATTTAAAAAAGTTTATGGCAAAAGAAAATCTTCGAGCTGTACTATGGCCAAAATGTAGATATGAAATTGAAAAACTCAACTGCGAACGAGACAAGAATTGGTTTGGTTGCATAGTTGACAAAAAACAGAGCATTAGAAATAATGACTGTCTTCATTTAATAATGAGAATAGAAAATATAGCATTTTCTGATTTTAGACTAATTACAAATTTTTCAAACTCATGCCAAGATGATATAAAAAAATTTCATTGTTACAACACATCTATCACTGATGTAAGTGGACATTTTTCTAATTAATTTGTAAAGTTTTTTAAATACACTACTCATTTTATTTACAGACATTGTATCGAGGACGTGTATTGGAATGCCTTCAATCTAATATAGACAAGCTTTCTCCAAAGCAATGTTTACCTTTAGTTTATAAACTATCCGAGTGGCAAGCAGATAATATAAAATTTGATTATTCCCTTCATATGGCCTGCTTAAAAGACAAAGAGAAATTATGTGCTGACATCCCAACTGGTAGTGGTCTTGTTTACAACTGTCTTGCTGGACATATTGGTAGCGGACAAATGTCACTTCCGGTAATTTTCTCACTTGAGTTCTATTTATTAGAATATATTATTTATAATGACTTGTTCTTAAAATGTTATATGTAGTGCCAAAATCAACTTTGGAGGAGAGAAAAACTGATTTCTGGTAATATTAGAGTCAGTAAAGGATTAACTAGAGCATGTAGAGAAGACATCCGCACATACCGCTGTCGAAGATTAGTATCTGATGATAAGGATGTACGCTTGGCACAACTTTTGCTGTGTTTAGAAAATGCTATACATAATGGTAAAGTTAAAAATGCTAAAAGTATTAATATTTATACTATATAAACATTTAAATATGTTATTTCATACTGAAGATTGGTATTTATTGTTTGAAAATAAAAACATTAATCATAGGTATAATTCATATTTTTAACGAGTAAATACATAACCTAATATTTTCATGTTTTATTGAAATCAACAATTTTAATAATAAAAATATATTAATTTTAATCAGGCCATGTAAGTTCACGTATTTGCATATAAATCTTGCCAAGTTGTATTAAATGCAAAGTAAGATAGAAATTTGCTTAAAGGTTACAGGATTCAATATGTAATATATAATTGAGTATTATTTCTCATATTTTGGCATAATCATGCTTTTAAAATTGCTTATTGTTATTTACAATATTGTTAGTTATTTTAATGTAAGTAAATACCAATTTTTCAATGTCAATTAAAAACAAAATTTGTTCCTTGTTCTTTGATACGTGTAAGAAAACTTTTGGTATTCGTTTGCAATAATTTAAATTATTAACAATACTAATTATATTTAAAACAACAAACATAAAATACATAATATTAATAATATGAGTTTAATTTTAATTTTTAACAACCTAACCTACTAATGGCACATAATGTGTTATCCTTTATTAAGACATGCTTCCATGACATTATGATTTGCATAAAATGTTAGATAATTTACATTTACATCAATTGGTGTCACATTTCCCCTTACATGAACACCTTTTATATCCTTGATCACCACCATCTGACACATGACAAATTCTTGCGTCTCGCCCATTGTAAGGTAACCGGTGCTCCAAAAATACAAAATATATCCAAAATATTACTTATTAATACTTCTTCGGCCAGTTTTTGATCAAGTCAACCTGACGACTATTCATTTCTAAATGAATAATCGGTTTAACAACAAGGCCTTTTCGTTTAGATGACAGTTTTGTTTGACAAGGTCTACAAAATTTTTAAACCTAAATACAACTTCTTGAGTTAAATTTTTGAATTTTTTTTTAATTTCTGCCATAATTTGATGCTTACTACCATGACCAATATTGAGATGTATTTCATTTAGTATGTCACATAATTCATCATTTTTTATGTAATATAGTAAATTAGTACTAGCTTTTCGATGAGTGCTATAAGTTTCTCTTCTCCTCCGCTATTAATAATTTCAAATTTGTTGAAACGACTAGATTTATTGCGCTTTTCAATTCCATTTATTATATTTAAATATAGACAACAGTTTTTCGAATAAATTATAAAATTCTGTTTTTGTTTCCATTTTATTTGAATTCAATTAAAACACTGTAGGTACTGTACAATTACTGTAAATATCACGTGTGAAAACTGAAAACAGACTAACAACATGTCGACGCTCGACGGCGTGTTTTGTACAACATATACAAATATAACAAAAATGTCGTACAATTAAGACAAATTTTAAGCCCATATATATTGTTCACTTTAGCGTACGATAAAATTACTGCTTGCACCATATATAGCAGATATACCTACGATTAGCGTTAAACTCTTAATTCAAATACTGTACAGATAGACGAATCTACATGTGTAATCGCTAAAAATATAAAATTATTACACCCGGTCCCACTTGGTATAAAGAAATACTTTTAACATTATCCGGATAATGTTAATATTTCATTAATATAAGCAAAAAATTACTCATTAACCAAAATGCATGGCTAATGTCAACACTATCCAACTGTTAACATTATCCTTAACATATATATATATTATTTATAATTATAGTATAAATACTACCACCAGTGCTCTCTATATTTGACCAATATAAGTGTAGAAAAGACCAGTCTGTTAGTATAAGTTCTACAATTTTGACCAAAAGAGTTTCGCGTGGTCTTGAAATATTTTTATTTTAATTATTTTTTATAATACAACATATTTAGTACTAAATTACTATAAAATATATATTATAATATATAAAAATAAAATACATATTTTATCTATAAATAAAAGTGTAGCATACAGTAATTTCCTTGTAACTGTTGTACACTGATTTTCAAATTTAGTTTTATCAATAATCCTTATCTGCCACAATTACAACCAGACATGAGAATTGCCACCACGACACTGACACATTAATAATTACTGCAAAGGCAGCAATGAACAATAAAAAAAACCAAAAAAAGGTTGTTAGTATGTGGTGGGTCACCAAAATTTTAAATTACCCAAAATTGATCGTATTGTGAATAGTTTGAGAACCTCTGCATTAGATAATCTTACATTTATATTTTATAAACAAGTCAATTAACTCTAGATTTTTAAATAACAGAATAAAATGAGTTATTGTGAATGTTAAATTTTGTATTTGGATGTCTGTAAGACAAAGATAACACAGAATATGTGGCGTCCTCATAAGAATCCGTTACAGTTACATTTGTTTTCTCTGTCTTACAAGTGCGTAACATAGCAAATTGTACGCTCAGTAAAACATGTTTATCTCCCGCTAGTTTAAAAATTAGAGCAAATTGACCTCTTATAAAATTTAAAGGTAAGATTATTATTTAGACAATGACATAGGCTTTTTATTATATTTTTATTTTAAAGCGAGTTATGAGTATTTTAAGATGTACAAACAGTTTACAATTTTAAAATACACATAACTCGCTTTAAAATAAAAATATAATAAAAAGCCTATGTCTTTGTCTAAATAATAATCTTACCTTTAAATTTTATAAGAGGTCAATTCGCTCTAATTTTTAAACTAGCGGGAGATAAACATGTTTTGCTGAGCGTAAAATTTGCTATGTTACGCACTTGTAAGACGGAGACAACAAATATCACTGTAACGTCCCCTTAAGCTAAATAATATGTCTCTTGTGGACAATATAATATTAAAATGTATTGTAATATTGTTATCATTTTTGTAGTAAAAACTGATTAAATATTTTATTATATTAACTTATGTATGTAATGTATTATTACAACTTTTATCTCAGGCACAGCCTAATGGGTATGGAGATAATTAAGGAATAGAAATAAGTCATGTACAACATTATTTTTATTGTAATTTTATGAAAAAAAATCAACATTATTATTATTTAATAGTAATAATTAATTTTCAGGCAGTAAAGTATCCTCTGATTGTCAATTTGAATTAATGGAACATCGAAAACTGTTACTCCAAAATCACCATTTATCACCAGAGGTTGTTTCAACGTGTTCTAATGATATTGAAAAATATTGTAGAAATAATGAAGTTAGCAGAAGAACAATTCATTGTTTAATGGATCATTCTAAGCCATCACGTCAAAAAAACCGTATAGATAAAGCTTGTCAAAAATCAGTAGGTGTTATTTTTTATACATTTTATGAGGTATTATCTTTTTTATTTCACGTATAGTTACAAAAACTTATGCGCATCACAAATATTGGTGAAGACTGGAGAGTAGATCCTGTACTCCAAGAAATGTGTCAGTCTGAAGTTGATAAATATTGCTCTGATATACCTCCTGGTTACAACAGGTTATTTAATTTAATTTAATTAACATTAAATTAATCAATTTCCAATGTATTAATTTGTTATATTTTCTAAAACTAGGGTGATATCCTGTTTGTTGGAAAAGTTATTTGTGGGATCAGTTCAAGATAAGTGCAAGAACGCATTACTGCCAGTTCAATATTTTATTAATCGCGATTTCACATTAGACCCTGCATTATATCAAGCATGTTATTCGGATGCATCTAGGATATGCAAAGCCACTGGAGATTGGATTAAAGAATCTAAAGAAAATTTGATTTTGCCATGTCTTACTCAGTACTATCGACCCTTTACATCATCTTCAACTGGAGCAAAATATAAAGTATAAATAATAATATATATGGTAGTTTCTAATCATTAATAAAAGTAAAATATTTTGATACATAAATATTTATTTTTTAACAGTTAAAGCCAAAATGTAAAGATCAAGTACGAAAAGTTATGATACAAAGAGCTATTAGTGTAGATCTAAACCCGGAAATTGCTGAAGCATGTATTAAGGATCTTCCAAACTTTTGTCACAAGAAAACTGGTGTCGGAGAGGAAATGCTCTGTCTACAAGACCACTTTAATAAGTAAATACATAATAACAGTTTATAAAGAGGTACTTTTAAAATAAGTTTATTTTAATTAAAACATTATTTCAGCAAAAAGATGACCAAAGAATGTAAGGAATCTATTAGGCTATGGACCGAAGCACAAGCTGAAGATATTCAGCTAAACCCTGTTATTAGATTGCATTGTAAACCATTCATTCAACAATTTTGTTCGGTAAATTTATCAAACATAAATATTTGTTATTAGTTATAACTATTATTCATTTTTCTTTGTCATAGGCTGAACTTTTATCTAAAGATGAAATTGGTAAAAATGATGTAATGGACTGTTTAATTAAAAATAAAAACGACCCAGAGATGAAAACAGAATTAAAATGCCGTGCTGCTGTGGAACATTTTCAATTGATATCTATGAATGATTACCGTTTTACTTTATCATTCAAAGAAGCTTGTCGATCAACTGTTATTAGGTATTGTCCTAAGTCTCGCACCAAACCAGAGGTATGTAGACTTATGTAGCTCGGAATAATAAAATATATGCTACAATAATGGCTGAATTTGTACATAATTTTTTTTTTGATTATAGGTTGTAGCATGTTTAAGTGAAGTAGTACGCAATGATACTATAACAGACTCTAAACATAAAGTTACAAAACCATGCCGACAACAATTACGTGCTCAGTTATTACAGCAACGTGAATTCTTAGATTTAGACCCAGTTTTGAAAAATGCATGTCAAAATGATATTGCGAAACATTGTTCTAATATGGAATCTGGTTCAGCACAGGTAAAATTACTGTAAAAACTCTTTAAAACTTTTTAACATTATTTTAGTTATCGTTCTTATACCCTTTATTCAATATTTTAGGTTTTAGTCTGTCTTGAAATGAACAAAAGCTTATTGTCAGATCAATGTCATAGAGTAATATTTTTAATACAGCGACAAGATTTGACGGACAGTTCATCAGATTATGTTTTGTTAACAAAATGTCATAAAATGTTGCAACTATATTGTAAAGAAGAAAATTCCTCTCGAGCTTTAAGCTGTCTAAAGGTATTATTTGTGGATAAATGCATTAAATATCTTAAACAAATAAAATAGTATGTTGATTATTTAATTATTTTATATGTTTGACAATTAATTGAAAAAATTATAAATAATTAAACTCGGTTATAGAAATTCAAACATGATTTAACGTTTGAAAAACAATGTCAGTCCATTGTAATTCAACGTATGATTGAACAAAGTGATGACTATCGACTGGATCCAGCACTACATCATAGTTGTCAAGCAGACATCAATTTATATTGTAGTCAAATATTGGCTAAATTACGTCCAGAGTCCGAGTATAATGGAAAAGTGTTACAATGTTTAAAAGTTTGTGCTTATTAAATTAATGTATATAGTTTTTGATTTTAAATTTATAATTATATTTTTAGGAAAAGTTTCGGCAAAGAAAGCTTAAGCCAGAATGTGAAAAACAAGTATCTATTACTTTACGTGAATCAGCACTAAATTACAAACTAAATCCATTGTTACGAAGTCTTTGTACAACCGAGGTATTTTTAGACTTATCTATTTCATGTATAAAAAAAAAAAAATTGATTGATTGTTTTGTTTGTATAAATAGATTAAAGAGCTCTGCCGAAAAGAAGAGCACAACGAAGGCAATGGTGATATAGAAGATTCTGGACAAGTGGAAGAATGTTTAAAACAAGCAATGAGTCATGGGTTAATAGAAAGTCGAGCTTGTCGTTTAGAAGTAGCTGGATTGATTGAAGAATCCAAGGCTGATATAAATGTAGATCCATTGTTGCAACGAGCGTGTTTTTTAGATATTACCAAGTACTGTGAAGAAGTACCTCAGGGAGCTGGAAGACGTAAGTTTCTTATTCTATTCATACTAATCTAATTTACTCGAAGTGATAATTTGAATGTAAGATACTAATTTTATCAATTTTAGTTTTTAAGTAGTCTTACATTTCTAAATAGCAAAAATTTCTAAAGTGTTTAAGTATAAACTTAGAATAAAGTACCTTTATTTTTCATTTCTTAAAATGTTTTTACATTTTTGATATATTATACAACCAATTGCACATTATTTCAATATAATTTAAAATTAAACTACAGTGATTCAGAATAGTTAAAATTCTTAAAGTATTCATATTACTCTTCTTATTTCTTATCTTATCTTAAATTTTAATATCTATGAAGAATTAAGTTGACCAATAAGTAATAATCAACATTTGAAAACAAGTTTCTAAAAATAATTTTTTTTAATATGATCTTCGATAAGTAAAATATAATTAATGATTTTTATTTTTTTACAGATTTACAATGTCTACAAACTGTTGTTCAATCCAAAACTAAAACGCTCAGTGCCAAGTGTCATGACATGCTATTGCAGAGGATGGAAATGTTTAAAAACGCTAAGGCATTGGTTAGAAAATATACCTTGTTCATAAAAAATATAACTTTTCCGTTTAATTTCCTTGCAGTAATCCACTAATTCAAACATATATTATAGTATACCTACTTTATTTTTATGTAGTGAAGTCAATTTTTGATTTTCATTACTAGAATACTTTTGAACCTCATGATTCCCTGTGATTTTGTTTTTAAATACAATTGTAAAATTTTAATTCAATTTTGTAGATTTATCCAGAGAGTTTACAACAGTTGTACGGACAAGTCGCCAAATCACCTTCCAAGAAATACCTAATAGTAGTTTTGTTCACTTTCACGGGACTAATATTTATAGTTGGTTTGTTTTGTGGTCGTGTTAGTCGAAGAAGTGCAATTTCTAAAAAAAAATAGATGATATTATTTTGTTATCGGCTAATACTGATAAGTAGCTTAATTAAATACTAATGAAATGATTTTGTGAATCTCTCTTTATAATATATATATATACATTTTAAGTGTATGTGTCCATTATACAATATGCTATTTACTGTTAGATGCATTAATGTTAACTATTATGATAGTGGTGATTTTAGTATTTTAATACAATGAACAAAATTATGATACAATTTGTGTTAATTGTTAATTTTTGTAATTTTTTTTAAACATAATGTGCGTGCTTCAGTTATTATCAATACGGTATATAATGTATGTTTAAAAATCCAAAATTAAACAAATGAAATACTGATAAAAATATCATCTAATATCTATTATTTTTTGAGATTCAGCATTATCAGATATTTTTATTAGAATAAATAAAGTAAAGAAAATATTACAAGCTCAACATTTATATTATAAGTTTTAATTTTATAGTTTATTTCTATTTATTTACTTTCTGTATTTTTTCTATGTTATTTTTAGTATTAGAATCAAATTTAAATTATCCTTGTAAGCCTTAAGAGGATGTCAGCTCACTATTTGTTTTCTCTCTAGCCCACCCGCAACATAGACAAAACGTATTTACGCAAAATCATTTTTTCTATGTTTTTAAGTAATCTTAGAGTAAAATCACATATTACAAAAAAGATAAAAAATAATATTTTTGAGGGAATGTCATATCGATTTGTCTAAATATTGTCTCAAAATTTAATGTACAACATTTCTTTGTTTATTTTGAAAGTCGAATACAAAGTCAAATAACAATAAAATATAGAATCGATATGATTACTTAAAAACAGATAAAAAGTTAATGCGTTTTGTCTATGCTGCTGGTGGGCCAGACAGAGAAAATAAATAATGCGCTAACATCCTCTTAAAGGACATCACAACAATTTTTTTTTCTTTAATTTGAAGTTTATTGGTTTATTATTATAGTCAAAATAATGAAAAATGTTTTGGTAAAAAACGTAAGTTAAAAAAATGATAATTCAACAAGATAAAGATAGTTGATGAATAATTCTTACGTCTTAGAGCTGAAGATTGAGCAGCTGCCCTTGTTTTACATGTAAAAGTAGTTTGATTTATACAATGATTTTAATAATTTACAATAGTATTTCAAAATATTTTTTCCCATAATCCTAATTATATTTATGTGTTATTAAGACGATGGTGTTATTTAAAATTTAATATATCTTGTTATTGTATAAATATTATAAATTATAATTAAGTAAAATTATTGAATTTGCAAATTGCATCGTATTGCAGTATAAATTAAATTTTACTGTAATAGTTTTATTTACTATAAAAAAACTAGAAAGCATATCAATTTTATAATTACACCTGTGTCAAAAACACTTAATAAAATTAAAAAATATTATCTTAAATGATTGAAATTGTTGCATTAATCTAGACCAGTGGTTTTCAAACTGGGCGCCGCGGTACTGGTGTGCCTCGAGAATTCACTGAGTGTGCCGCGGTCTTTCGGAAAGTTCAACTATTCGTCCAAGAATAAAATTATAAAAATAAAATTAATAAAAATTTTTTAGCCCGTCATTCGTCCAGCACTCATTTCTAATTAAATGGACTTATATAATTATAATTCAAAATAATTTTGTTCATCTAATTATTTAGTGCAAAAAAAAAGATCTGTGTGCATTGAAAATTTTTTGTGGAGCACGGTGTGCCGCGTTCAATAAAAGTTTGAAAACTACTGATCTTGACTCTTTTACAGATAAAACATATGCCGCCATTCAGACTTTGGCTCTATGATGTCAAACGCTTATTTTCAAACACTTGTATCTCATTGAATAATTAGTGTTAAAGTATATGATCCCCACCATATTTCTTAGATAATAACATACTTTAAATCTAAGCAAACTTGTTTTTAGTGTTGTGATGTCATTTAACATAACCAAACATTAATTTTAATTGTATTCATAGTAGAATTTGTCCTTTTTATTGGGACCAAAAATATTATATAAAAAGCTGGGTTACCAAGATCGGTGTACTTGCCAAATATTTGTCACTTGTATAAACAGTAAATTTGTATAATTATTGATCACTGCTAAGTCTCCCGAGGATAGTCAGTAAATGTCAAAGGAGCTGAATTTACCAATGAATATACTTGAAAAATTTATCAGTTAGAACTCTTTATACGTAAATTACTAGCCCATTTGATTATTTGAGTGGCAAGTTTACCTATCATGGAAACTCGGCTTAATACTAATGAGGTTTTTACACAATAAACAATAAGAAAATGGTTGAAAAAAAAATTAAAGGTACGCTGTTTCTAATCTTGACAAAAACTACAGTGAATATGCTTCCTTGAATATTTTTAATTATTTTTAATGTACATAATATTATAGAATATAAACCTATTTATACAATATATATTAATAGATATTTGTCCTATTTAAGTGTTTAGTTTAAGCTATATATAAGTATGATAAAGAGCACTTGAGTACTCGGTACATTCAATACAAAAATATACACCCCTTTTAAATAATATTCAAATTATTCTGAACATTTGTTTAACTATCTAGAAATAACTCAAATTACATTTTTATTAAACTTATAATTTATAAAAATTAATTTAACAAATTATAACTTTCTGATTTTTTATGTTGATTTTTAGAAAAATATAATGAATAACCATCTTTTTACCATGTATTACCAAAAAATAATATGAAGGAAATTATTCTTAATTTAAAAAAAATATATTACCAATACTTGAATATAACCCATTTACTCAATACTCATAATATGTATTTTATTAGTTTTTGTGATTAGTGCAATTAATTATGATTCAGCTATCATTTGTGTAACATAGTTTTCCCAAAAATGTATGTGCTATTAATTTTTAATATTATACTTAAATAAAAATTATAATATAAATGAAATGAAATGTAAGTGAATATTTATGTCTACTTTTTATTTATTAGTTATTATTAGTTATTATTATTTAGTTTTATTTTTTCTATTTATATTTATGTATTTTTGTCTTATACTTACTTTTGTTCATAATCCTTCAAACATTTATTTAACCATTAATTCAGTTAGGTGATCTATTATACAATTAAATATGAGTAATAACCAATAACCTGCAGTAGTTGATATGTAATCCGTTTATTGCATTTACTATTTTCTTTAAAATAGAGTTTTCATCCACAATAATAGGAATTCCAATATTTATAATAAGTTGTTGAATAAATGTATTTAATATCTCTGAAACAAAATAATATAGATGTAGACAATTATAGAATTATATGCATATATGCATATTAATATTTTTACTTCAATTATAAATAATCATTTATAATTTTCCTATTTAATAGATTTTGACAGAAACAAACTTTTTGTTTGATTAATACATCTTTTTGATTGAACTAATTACACAATATACATATCTGCTGTTAGTTCTTCACTAGATGAAATTGAACTTAATTACATTTTTATTCTGAAAATTACAACATGATACTTCTGGAATACTCCTCTTAGTAAATCATTTTTTCATAGCATTATAGTTTTTTATTATGCTAGTATAATATTTTTGAAGAATAAAAATAGTTTTCTGTTAAAATGCATTTTATGTAATTTTTTTCGTCGAAGATTGTAAACTCTCATTTTTAATGACTCATAAACCCTCAATACTATTACTATCTGTACTTCTGTTCTGTATAATATATTAATATAATAATTATAAACTCTCACAGTCTCACCTAAAGGACAGATTATGTAACCCCTCCTAACTCAGTAATAACTTTGTAGGTATATTATATTAAAAAGTCAAGTATGTAAATTATATTCTACATCTATAGTTAATAGTAAAAATAAAATATTTCCTTCGGATAATCATAATATGAATCTGGAGAGTTTACCACTTTGCCATTTACAACATCTTATTTCTGATAAATGATACTTGTTTATATAGTATTAGCTCTTAGAAATAACTAAGGTGTATTTTTTAGGAAGGTTTCTTTAATCAAAGAAATAATTTATTAAAATGAGTATGTACATACATATTTTGTCTTATGAAGGTATATAAAGCCTACACTTAATTCAACTAAAGTTATAGGTATTAAGGGGATTGGAAGCGGCGATTTTCTGTCTTTGTCTAACACACGTGCAACATAGGATTATAGACGTGTTCTATTTCCAACTTACCGATTAATCTAGTGATGCGATAAGAATTCTGAAACAGATTTGAATTTGTCGTCAAGTCTACTTGAGATCGACTTTCTCACATTTTTGATATTTTGATTAAAACTTCTCCAAAAATTGAAATATGGCAATTTTTTAATTACTCTTTTTAATATATCATTTTTATGATTTTTGGGGGATAATATCAAAAATGTGGGGAAGTCGATCTCAAGTAGACTTGACGGCAAATTCAAATCTGTTTACAGAGTTCTTATCGCGTCACTAGATTAATCAGTACGTTGGAAATAGAACACGTCTATAATCCTATGTTGCACGTGTGTTAGACAAAGATAGATAATCGCCGCTTCCAATCCCCTTAATATATTATATTCGTTCGTTATTCTTCTCTTTCTTCTTGTGGGTTTCGGCGTTCAACAAATTTGCACCATCTCTCCCTATCCTCTGCAACTTATCTCCATTGTATATTTGGTTCTACTGTCTCAAATTTTTTTTTGATATTATGATCTTCCCATCGTAATCGAGTTCTATCTAACGGTATTTTGCCAAACGGGTTTTCTTTAGGCATGAGCTCTCTTTCCTCCAAGCATGCCCGGTCCATATCTTTTTCTCGTAAATACCGCAATAATTATCTGGTTTTCGAAACAAGTTCTTAATTTCCTCATCGTGGCATGATGATGATCCATAAATTCGTTTTGAAATTGTTCTTTCAAATACTGCAAGTCTTGTTTCTTTGACTTTTCTCTGAGTCCATGTCTCAGAGCGATATAAGACTACAGAGTACAATATTGTATTTTAAATTTTTTTGATAAAACTTTTAAACTAAACATGCTTCCTAGGCCAAAATAACACAAACATTTTCCGTTTGTATCCTAGTGTCTTCACTTGGCACTTCAATCTTAAAGTATTATTATTATTATCTTGTGCTATTATGGATCCTAGGTACCTATTTAAAATGTGACATTCTCCTAAAATTATGGAGCTTCCACTTCTATAAACTCACCTTGTCGGTATTCTCTACTTCTTCGTCGAATTATAACATATTTCGTTTTTTGGTCATTGATCTTGAACCTGAACCAAATTTACCTGCTTAAAAGAACTTAATTTCCCAATAAACCTAGTAAATTTGACACTTTAATTAAAATTAAAATTGTGAATACAGCACCAAAAACAGTGAGAGTATCTACGGGTTTAAGACAATGAGACGCTCTTTCCCCGATTATCTTTAATCTAGTGTTAAAAAAAAAGTCAGAGAATTAAATGTTATTGACTCAATTACGATGGGTAACTCGACTATAGGATTACCAGCATAGATGACTTAGCCTTATTGGAAAATAACTTAGAAACTGTGAAACAGCATTGTAAAAAATTACCTTATAAATATAGCAGTCAAAAGTGGTCTAAATATCAATGACAAAAAAAAAAACGGAATATGTTTATGGTCACTATTTATTGCATGCAATAAAAAACAGTAGCAGGTAAGTAGTCAATAAATAATAGCTAATTTAACACTGTGTTCGCCCGATTTCGACTTTTTAACGTAACATAATATATTTTGTTAACCACTTCGTGAAATCGATATTTTCATAAATATTTTTATTTTACGGATAATGAAAACGGCCTTTTCACACTATGAAATACGAAAATGCTTAATACGACGAAACGGAATGTTTACGACAGTATGCAAATTATATTTGATGTTCAAAATCCATAACATTTTTAATATTCATATACTAAAGATTTAAAAAATGAATAAAAGGTTTCTTAGAAGTTTTAATATTTTTAAATAGCTTTAATAAACGCTTGTGAAAAACCTTATCGTAGGTATTATATTTTCAAGCTTTTCGAACGATCGAACATTTTTTTTTCTAACTAAAAAA
This sequence comes from Macrosiphum euphorbiae, assembly GCA_949089665.1. Taxonomy (NCBI): domain Eukaryota; kingdom Metazoa; phylum Arthropoda; class Insecta; order Hemiptera; family Aphididae; genus Macrosiphum; species Macrosiphum euphorbiae. The sequence continues at coordinate 43,899,184 of CARXXK010000002.1, read as the reverse complement.
AATCAAGGATGACATATTGTGTATAAATTGGTAATATAAACGTTAAGTAAAAATACCCATCGAATATCTACACGAGTGCCAAATTTTAGGGGCTGGAAAATGTTTATATAGTGATCCATTACCAATGAGAACCTTTTTAAAAAAATATTACTTTTTTTTTTTAAACTAACAAAAATAACAGCAGCAGACATCTGTTGAGCTTTTAAAAAATGAATACAAATACAGATTTGGGAAATTAATTTTCCAATGAATGTATTCATTTTTAAAAATTTTTTTGTGTCTGTCACTGGTTTGGGGCAGTCAAACTGCTTAAATATATTGTTACAATGACATTTGAAAATATAAAAAAAAGGTGGGCAAGTGGGTGTCGCTTTGCTGTACAGTAGGTTACAAGTGGGTCACTGTATAATGGATGATATTAAATTTGAATTCAACGATATAATATCATTGTATAAGAAAAACGATTCTGAGAGGAGACGGTATGTCAGTCTAGGTTTAAGACATATTATATATCATATGATATATCATAATTTGATATATCATATTATATATTATATATATATTATATTATATATATTATCTATAGTATTAAAAAAAAAATTGACCTTTAATAGGTACCTATAATAAATTCCAAATTAATCAAATCACAATATCCATTAGGTACCTACTTATAACGCGTTATACGCCAACAACCAACCCTGATACTATCATAGATATATAGTAGTATACTTTAGAAGTTTCAAGTACCCACGAATAATATTAAACAATCACAACAAAATAACTAAAATAGTTATTCTAGGTTTTTTATTATGTAATTTCGTCCAAATTTGAATTTAAAATGTCTGTAAAAAATAACTGTGTTCATATATTTTTTAGATTTTTTGGTTACAGTATGAACTATTTATGAGAACCTTTGTTTTAAATTTGCAATCCTTAGCTATGAAAACTGAACATTTTATAATTTTATTATTTATTTGTAATTAATAATTATTACAATGATTCATAATTTTCGAGATTTTGATAAATGTTGTCAAAATTCGATCTTTAAATGCTTGTAGAAAAAATTTGTGCCTATGTATTTTTAAAATTTTTCAATTGCTATTGTAACAATATATCAGGAGCCTTGCATTAAATTTTTACACTTTTTGGCCCAACAGATAAAATTTTATTGATATTTATAGAAAAAAAAAAACTAAAAAAATTGAAAAATGAAAATAACCGTAAACAGCTCAAAAAGAGTCAAAATATTTTCAAAATTTTATGGTGTATAGGATATGCTAATCTGAACATTCAGTGAAATTTTCATGTATCTACAGTTATTCGTTTTTGAATAACAACAAAATAAGGAAATCGCTACATGAGAAATTGAGTGAATATCCAATGTTGTAAAAATTTGAATTTCAAACGCTCATAAAATTTAATTTGACTGTCCGGTAGAGATTTTTTTATTGATAAAGGTAGACAAACTTATGAGTAATCTTGTATCACATTTTCAAATCTTAGATTTAAAAAGAAAAATTTTTACTAATTCTTAACTCAAAATAATTTGCTAATTTTCGTGATTTTTCGATATTTTGTCAATTTTTGAACTTTAAATGCTTATAAAAAAAAACTGTGACTAACGATTTTTAATATTTTTCATCTGCCTTTGTAACAATATACTAGGAGCCTTCTATTAAATTTTCAAGTTTTTTAACCAACAAATAAAATTTAATTGATATTTCTAGAAAAAAAACTAAAAAAAAATGAAAAATGAAAATGTCCCTAAACAGTTCAAAATAAATCAAAATATTTTGAAAATGTTATCGTGTATAGAAAATGCAAATATAAACAACCAGTGAAAATTTCATGTATCTACGGTAATTTGTTTTAAAGTTACACCAACAACCAAATTCAATTTTGTGAAAAATCGATTTTTCTTAAAAATTCCCGTTTTTCTTTAATTTTTCTTTTGTTTTTCTTGGCGCTTTTGAAAAGTACTGAGAATTTTAAATTTTGACCTCCCAATGCGACAACGATATTCACTTTCCAATCGAACGAGATACTGAAGTTGAAAATCGAAGCATTATTTCGACTACTTATCGTGTACACAGACACAAAAAAATAAAAAAAGCACACATCATTGTAAAATCAATACATTCATCGTTTCACTCAGAATCTAAAATACATAGGCACAATTTTTTTTTATAAGCATTTAAAGATCGAATTTTGACAAAATTTATCAAATTTAAAATTGAATAATTATTTTGTAGTTAAATATTTATAAAAATTTTAACTTTTATATCTAAGGATTGAAAATTTAAAGCAACATGATTTGAAATTTAAATGCTTATAAAAAAAAACTGTGACTAAGGATTTTTAATATTTTTCAAATGTCAATATAACAATATAGTAGGAGCCTTGCATTACATGTTCAAGTATTTTTACTCAACAAATACATTTTTAATGATATTCATAAAAAAAAAACTAATAAAATTGGAAACTGAAAATGTCCCTAAACAGTTCAAAATAAATCAAAATATTTTGAAAATTGTATGTAGTAAGAAAATGCAAATATAAACAACCAGTGAAAATTTCATGTATTTACTTTCATTTGTTTTAAAGTTACACCAAAAACCAAATTCAATTTTCTGAAAAATCGATTTTGCGTAAAATTCCCGTTTTTCCTTAATTTTTCTTTTGTTTTTCTTGGCGCTTTTGAAAAGTACTGGGCATTTTAAATTTTGACCTCTCAATGCACCAACGATATTCACTTTCCAATCGAACAAGATACTGAAGTCGAAAATCGAAGCATTATTTCGACTACTTATCGTGTACACAGACACAAAAAAATAAAAAATAAAAATAAAAACACACATCATTGAAAATCAATACATTCATCGTTCCACTCAGAATCTAAAAAAGCAGGTAAGTGGATGTCGCTCTGCTGTACAGTAGGTCACAAGTGGGCCAATGTATAATTTAAACTTGATTGTATTATACTTGTATTCAATGATATAATATCATTGTATAAGAAAAACGATTCTTAGCGGAGACGGTTTGTCAGTCTGGATATTTTATATTGTTATTATTTATTACATCATGTAAGTTGAATTAATATTATAATATTATTATTTTTTATTCGTTTCTATGGTAATAACTAATTAACAAAGCGTTAGAAATTAAAATCCAATTTTTAGCGGTTTTTCGTAATTTTTCGGTGGTTTTTACCGTGGCATTAAATAACTATTGATAAAATCAAAAAATGACCTCTCTAAAGTACCATCTTGATCCAATTTGCTAAAAGATAAGGTAATATATACTGAAATCGAAGAACTCCTTTTGGTAGAAATTTTGTATACAGGATATAAAAAAAAAAAAATAAACACCATTGTAAAACCACTAGCTTCCTCTCTCCGCTCAGAATCTAAAATCAAACTTTAATCCTATCTGCAAAATGTTGTCTTCTTTTAAATAAAAACAAATGGACGTAATCCACGTGGGGTGAGAGTTTCTACAGCATAGTATATTACTTACTTGTAATTGCATTTAATAAATTGTTAATTTAACTTTTTTTAAGAAAATACAAAATATAGATAAGCGTGTCTAGTGTTTGAAATATTTAAGGGGTAGAGTCACACGAAAATGTTGATACTGATTAATAGACTGTATTTTTGTGGTCCTCTAACATATAATATAAGCTAAAAGCTTAGATCAATAAAGAGTTATAAAAAACATATTTTGATCAACCCCCCCACCCAAACCTTACATAGTTACGCCTATAACGTAGACATAGAAATGTGGCCTGGATAATACATTTTCCCGACCGGAATTATTTTCCCAGGCCGTCCCTGGTACCTATGTACCTATTTATTATGTTTAGTACCTACTTTAGTAGTATACTTGTGTGATCTTATATGTATTATGTTGCAACAAACATGTTGAATTTCATTGAGTTAAGTTATTAAACTAAGTTAGGTTGCTTCTTATTAGCCACAAGTTTGAAATACAGTACCTATAGGTACCTACATATTAAGCTCACAAGAGTACACAACAATAATAGTGACAAAGTGTAATTAATGAAATTATGGGATGGTAAAATTGGAAAAACCCCCACCCTCTCAAAACTTTATACTAAGGTAATAAAAAGCCAATGGGGGGTCTAACTCCTAGCCCCCCCTGTCTACGCCACTGGTGAGATTTAAAAAGTGCGTCTTTGTGGCGCATTTACCTATACATGTGCAATTCAATGCACTTGCATTCAGCAACCAGCGCCCTTGCAGATAAAATGTATTATACCTAGTACTCGGTCAAAGTTTCAACCAATAACAGACTCCTCACTGTGATTCTGCCAGCAGGACACTAAGTCCTAGATAGGCGTAATATAGAGACAGGTACTAAATGGTATAAATAAAACAATCTCTGAACATCTACATTAACGAGTTCTATAATCTATATGATTCCGTTTACATACATAATATTATTATAATAAAATCATCAACCACAGCCCCCCTCACTACTATTACATACACGTTAGACACTTATATAATTGGTACCTACACACATTACATAATATTATTATAATATTACTCTTGACTGCGTAAAACGAAACAATATAACATCACTATACGATTTAAAACACGCTAGGTATATTCCCCTAGAATATGCAATTTTACTTAGCTCGCTACGTCAACACGTTAAAATTTTAAATAATCAATAACTTCCTTAATATAATATATATGTATATATACTGTATAGCCATATAGGTATATATAATATGTAAATACTTTAATCTAATGTACGAATGTATGTATAATAATTACGAGAATCAACATTAAAATATTTGGTTATTACATTATACAACGATAGCTTAAAACATATTACGATTAAATAGGCAAGTACCTATATGCATAATGTTTATTAATATTATTACAAATAATAATAATGAATAAATAAATAATAATATTATATAGGTAATTAGTAATTTTCTCAAATGCGATTATTCCGTTCCATAGTACCTACCTACCCATAATCAGTGTTGGGTAACCTATACCTATAGTACTCACGTAATACACGACACAAATTACGAATTTACCGCAAAAAAATTACTTTTAAAAAGCCATTTACCCAACACTGCTTGTAAATTAATGTGTATCGATGTAGATATATGAGATGAATGGATTGATGAATCTCATCGATTCTAAAATAAAAGTATATATTATAGATATTCATATCATAAATAATAATATATTATGTACCACAAATTATAAAACGTTATTACAATATTATTGTGTCGTCGCGTATTGCTTAAGACTTTTTCAATCGACTACGGGAGGGGAGAAAAAAAAGCATAATATTATTATGTATTTAGTACACTGACACGAAAACATTGAAACGTCTTAAAATGTGACTCGCGAGTTACCTATACCTGAGAGTTTCATAATATTGTCACTTGACCGTGCGAGAGATGAGACGGATGAGAGACGACATCAACAGATAAAATACCTATAGACAAGGAGCCTGGAGGGTTAAGGTACCTACAACTGTCGCGTCATTCTGGGTGGAAGGGGTGGTGGATTTTACCAAGTTAATTTTTTTAAAGGCCTACAGGTCCGATCTTTGGGATTGGCTGGTCTGCACAAGAAAAACATGTTATAGGTATGTAAAATTTAATATTTTTTTTTACCCGTATATAAAAAACGCAATTTTCAATTTAATATTGTTTGATGCTGTGGTTGCGTAGGTATTATATTTTTTATATTGGGCAGTAATTTTATAAATATCCAATGGGTACGATCGAAGTCGATGATAGGAACTACCCCTGTCTATGTAATAAAAATAAAAAAACCACGGGAGGAATAAACGTTTTTCATCATTCAAACATTTTGCCCCAGTCTTATAACACCGGAAATGACGCCACTGGATAGGTATCGTTGTACTGCAGTTAACTTTTTTTATAACCATATCACGTAAATATGATCGTATATACATTTTTTGAACGTGGTGGCCATGGAGAACATCGCTGTGGGGGCTTCCGGGCTCTTAGCCCACCAGAAATCTCAATAGCCCCCCCCTCCAGGCCTCAATGGAACTGAATGTACAAACCATATGTTAATAGTAATAGAGGTGCGAGCCCCTTCACTTTGAAATTTGAGTAGGTAATGCTAGACCCCTAAAAAAAAAAAAAATCCTAATGTCCGCATATGGCGATGGCTACGTTTAAAGTGAAAACTTTATGGAGACTGACGACGGTGTGTGAATAGTATTCAAATTACATCATTAATTATGATTTTTTTATTTACTTAGATGAAAAATCTGGGATTTGTCTCTAATAATATTTACTTTTTATTGGAATATTTTCCTCCATCTTATCATTAGATCGCCTACCTTGCATTGATTATATCCGAATTTGCTTATCAAAACAAGCCGAATGTATTAAACGAGCCACCTATATAACGCACGGTAAAAATACCTATAGGTAAACTTACATATGGGATATGATAAAAAAAAGTTAGGCAGTGATAATCATTGAAGTCGTCAGATGAATACAATATATCGATTAACTGTGAATTTGCACAGCGTTTTTTTAAAGCTTGAATCATATGTATTAACTTTGCTGTGCTCTTATTTTATTTATTAATATTAATATATAATATATAAATGTATTTTAACTTTAAGAAACAATCCTAAGCCAAAAAAAAAATAATACCTAACTTTATTATTATTTATTTTTTTTTTTATAAAAGGAGTAAACGCGTTTTGTTGGGATTTCACTTAAACCGATTAACAATACAACGATATAGTACTAAAAATAAACTGGCTATGTTCTGTGTTTTGTGATGTACCAAAAAACTGAGAACAAAGCGAATGGTTTAGTGGCGTAATTGTCGACTATGAGCCTGCAACTTTAGTCGATCATCAATTCAAAGTGAACGGAGCCTTCGCGGTTTTGCAAGCTGCGTTTGTAAAATATGTTCTTGGCCCAGGCACGGCATTCCACATTGATCAAAGTGTGTCCTGTAACGAATCAAACAAAATATGATGGTTAATTAGTCATAAAATATGATATATTAGGTATTTAGGTACTCTTAGAAATAACAGTAATAATTACAGAGCTCGTAAGTTCTAACGTTTACATTTTTTTTTTAAATGTTATAGAACATATCTTGAGTAAGATCCAAATTTGTTTTCTGACCCTTCCTTGATTTTATATTTACGGTGTTTACGGATATTTTGCTTATTTAGAAAAATAAATTATAAGTATGTTGGTACTATTTATTGTATATTCTTATACTTATAGTATTTGAATGGAATCAAATAAATTTTGTTGATTTCTTTGTTATTTACTCATATAAAATTAGAGTTATTGGACATTTATAGAAAGTATTAAAGTCGATTATTATTATTATTATTATTTTTTTTTTTTTTTTAATGACTGATAGATATTCTTCATTTCTATATAATAAAAAAGTTCCAAAGAATGTATGAAAAATATATAAAAATTGTTCCTAAAGTTCTTAAATAATAATTTAAAAAATAAATAAACAAAACAAAAAAAAGGAAACATGATGTATAGGTGCATATTATAAATACGTTTTAAATTTTATTTTGCATATTTCACATTTTTAGTGCTACTTATAGAGTGTTTTTTTATATTTTTAAATGCATATTATTAGAGTACTAAAATTTAACTTTATTAGTGCTATAACCTCCGAGCTCAAATATATAACAAATAATATATACTTAGGTCTTAGGTATTCTAATATGTACATAAAAAACAGTAGAACTACAAAATTGTAATAAATGCCTAATTACGATATAATTTAGTATCACTTGAAAAATATTTACAGTAAAAATTGTTTATAACAATGCCTGACGTCGGTTGTAACCAAGTATTGTAGGTTCTTAAAAATAATTTTTCATGTCCCACCGTCCCGGGAAAAATTAAACGGGCCTCCAAAATCATCAATGGGGGCCCCTGGATTGTGCCCCCCTTAATCCGGGCTTGCATGTAAGTGATTTTATAAACAATGAAATGGCAAGAAATGCTGTGAAACATAAAGAATAAGAATCCTATCTATTTATGGTAACAACAAATAAACAAAAATTACTAACTAGATATTAACTTAATATGATTGGACATACATTTTAGATTCTGAGCGGAGCGATGAATGTATTGGTTTTACAATGATGTATGTTTTTATATTTTTATATTTTTATATTTTAGATTCTGAGCGGAGCGATGAATGTATTGGTTTTACAATGATGTATGTTTTTATATTTTTATATTTTTATTTATATTTTTATTTATATTTTTATTTATATTTTTATTTATATTTTTGTGTCTGTCATCACGTTTTGGGACAGTAAAAGTGCTTCGATTTTCTTTAATAGTACCTTTTCTGATAGGAAAGTGAATCTAGTTGGTACTTTGGGGGGTCAAAGATAAACATTTTCCAGTAGTTTTCACAAGCGCCGGGAAAAACAACATAAAAATTAAGGAAAAACGGGAATTTTTACGCAAAATCGATTTTCCAAAAAATCGAATTTGGTTATTGGTGTAGCTTTAAAACAAATGACCGTAGATACATGAAATTTTCACTGGTTGTTTATATTTGCATTTTCTATACACGATAACATTTTCAAAATATTTTGATTTATTTTGAACTGTTTACGGACATTTTCATTTTTCATTTTTTTTTAGTTTTTTTTCTAGAAATATCAATAAAATTTTATTTGTTGGTTGCGAAAGCTTGAAAATTTAATAGAAGGCTCCTAATATGTTGTTTCAAAGGCAGATGAAAAATATTAAAAATCCTTAGTCACAATTTTTTTTTATAAGCATTTAAAGTTCAAAAATTGACAAAATATGGAAAAATCACGAAAATTAGCAAATTATTTTGAGTTAAGAATTCGTAAAAATTTTTCTTTTAAATCTAAGATTTGAAAATGAAACACAAGATTCCTTATAAGATTATCTACCTTTATCAATAAAAAAATCTCTACCGGACAGTTAAATTAAATTTTTATCAATAAAGTTTTATCTGTTGGGCCAAAAAGTGTAAAAATTTAATACAAGGCTCCTGATATATTGTTACAATATCAGTTGAAAAATATTAAAAATACATAGGCACGATTTTTTTTTATAAGCATTTAAAGTTGGAATTTTGACAAAATTTATCAAAATCTCGAAAATTATCAATCGTTGGAATTAAAAAATTATAAAATGTTCAGTTTTTATAACTAAGAGTTGAAAATTTAAAACAAAGATTCTCTTAAATAATTCATACTGTAACCAAAAAATCTAAAAAATATATGAACACACTTATTTTTTACAGACATTTTAAATTCAAATTTGGACGAAATTACATATTAAAAATCCTAGAATAACTATTTTAGTTATTTTGTTGTGATTGAATAATATTATTCGTGGGTACTTGAAACTTCTAAAGTGTACTATTATATATCTATGATAGTATCACGGTTTTTGTTGATGTATAACGTGTTATAAGTATCTAATGGATATTGTGATATGATTAATTTGGAATTTATTATAGGTACCTATTATAGGTCAATTTTTTGTTTAATACCATAGATATGTATATAATATGCCTTATACATAGACTGACATACCGTCACCGCTCAGAATCGTTTTTCTTATACAATGATATTATATCATTGAATTCAAATTTAATACCATCCATTATACAGTGACCCACTTGTAACCTACTGTACAGCAGAGCGACACCCACTTGCCCACCTTTTTTACTTATTTATTTCAACTGGAAAGTTATAGCAATAGGTACCTACCACATACCAACAATAGTTTAGTGCTACTCAATAATGAGAATTAGGTATTTTATATTATTCTTTTTATTACAATTTATCAGAAACACTAAATATTAATAAATTAATTATCGCAGGTGAAATAAAATTAAAATTATATGTGCCAATTAATTGTTTCATGTTTGTGATTGTAATAAATTATATCCTCTTTGGGTTTTGCGCTTATTAAAAGTAGTTTTCACATTTCACTATTCACTGTTTAAACAAAGCATCCTTTCAATAGTACAAGTATATACTATATTATAATATATAATAATATATTAAACTATGTATATACATTATACACATTTAAGTAGGTACCCATTTAACTCATCTAAGATGAAATGTTGGAATGACTAAATTATTATTATTTTATTTTTTTGATTAAAAATATATCTACGCTCTTACTTTTTGGATTTAGGAAATGTATGGCGATTAAGGGGCTAAGATAGTCATGCTTGTTTCTGTACGGGTAGTAGTAGCCGGGGAATCCGTCTTGTGGATATAACTTTACTTGTCCAATATTATCTTTGTCTGCAAGCGCGTCTCCGTCACAGGTAACCCATAGTGTGAATAACTATAAATATGAACATGGACAATAATAGTTATTGTATAATATCGATTAAGTTTTCATCGACATTTTTTGAAACAATTTACCTCATGTTTCATTCTTTGTGCAATTGTTTTCTTAAGTTCGTGTGCATGTCAGCTGGAATGTCTGTCTTGTTATTGTAGAATTCTGGTTCCCAGTCAAAAATCTACACAATATTTATACAATCGAATAATGAACTGTGTACAATAATTAAATATAAAGAAAATTTTTGTCTTAACATGCAGGTTGATTTTATATTAAAGTTTTCAATATTTTTTATTGCGATAATGCTGAGATTTTACTTAAAACCACATTTAAAGCGTTATAATATAATATTTGGCACGCATAAATTTTATAGTATTGTTAGTATTAACTTCTATGGATACAAACCTTATTGAGCTTAATGAAAACGCAGGGCTGAGCTTTGATATTGATATTTGTATTCGGATGCGCATTGTCCCATGTTGGCCAGGGCTGACCTCGCAATACCTTGTCCGTTCGGGGTGGCATATTGTATCCACACTTTTGTTGGTTATTACCTTTGTCTGGCAACAAAGTCTTGTTCTTGTACACTGAAAGCATTACAAAACGTAGCTCATTATTTTTACACTACCTAAAGCTATAAAGCAATCTCTATAGAGGATGGGAATGCTATGAGCCTTCATCGCCTCAACGCTATAAATACAAACAATCAATTCAGTATAAAAGTCTTTGAAAATATGCACACATTTGATACAATGAATTTAGTAAAACTGTAAGCACCTTCATAATATTAAATTCTTTTAAAACAATTTGTTTCTATAGTCACATTGCAACATTTTGAAAAAAGATTGCAAAAGGACAGTTTTTAAGGCGTTCAAAATAGGCAATTTTAAAATTATATACACGTGGGTCTTGTAAATGCGTGTGCAAAGAGAGCACGGTTATCTACGTAGATAACCGTGGTAGAGAGTGATCATTAGTGTGAGTGACTGTGTGTAAATAAAATAGCTCCCGCACGAGCACGTACAACTTACTGTACAAGTCACTGCCAGGCGTTGCTCTCGTGAACAATGTATACATCAATGAATTTGTATGTACTTTTTGTCAATCCTACCGATGGACCTGATATAAGGCGATAAGACTTCTGAAAACTGATTTCAATTCGTTAATATGTCTACTTGAGATCGAGGCCGCACATTTTAAAAAATTTAATTTAATTTTCAAATAATCAACATTTTAAATTTCTTACATTTTAAATATTCAAAAAAAATATTTAGGAGCTTAGAAACAAATTTTAAAAAAAGTGGCCTTATCGATCTCAAGTAGACTTATTAACAAATTCAAATCAGTTTTCAGAAAGTTATTTTTGCGTTATTAGGTCCATCGGTATGATTGACAAAAGATTGGTACGTTTTGGTTGGAATAATTATCCGTTGGCAATCCCCTTAAGTACTAATTTAATTTTACCCGGATTATAAATTTTTTGTTTTCAATGCATTCTACAGGATTTGATAACTGACTCCACATATATAATTGCCATATATCATATGATAATTTTTTTTTTTTACTAACCAGCAAGGAATTTGTCTAATTCAGTAGTCCACGCCTCTACATTAGTCGCGTTATCAGCGGCGTAGTAAATTAGTGATCCATCTTCCACGTTCGGGGACATGGGTCGAAATCCTAGCCCTGTAAAAAACACATTAGATCTGTAATCATATAATCATAGATACCTACACGCATTGCACGCTTGTATGTTATATAATTTTCATACGTAATAACTATAATAACTACTAATTGATCAGAGACGAAATTAAAAGTATGGTAGGTAGGTACTTCCCGAAGAAAACTGACTACAAATTTCTACTGCACTCATATATTATTATTTCGTATTTTTTAGAGATTATCACATAAAATAATTATATCATATTGTATATATGTATTATAATGATTAGGTATGATTATGTATACATTATTGAAGAATATTATTGAATATTTGGAACATCATTAAATCTAAGCAAGACCTGCACTTATTGTAGTAAAACCTATTTATAGGTTTAAATGTAATACTATACCAACCTACACTAGGCTATAATCAGATAAATGTATGCTCACGAAATTATGAATAAGCTAACATAATAGTATTCACTAAAATAATTATTAAATCTTTCAAATATAAATGTATAGTGTTTAATGTAACAAAATAATTAAATTTACGTACCAGGGTTTGTGCCAATTAACGAGCTGCTCAATGTGAAGTGAGGCGTATTGTCGTTCAACGTAGATAGAAGCACTTTCATACAGATGCCGAACATACATGCCAAACTTGAATAAAACACTGCATAGAAGAGCAAAATTCCTCCTGAAATATATAAATGATAATAATTATTAATTCTGTTCAATTAAAAATGTAATTTATGTAGAGGGAGTCGGGATACTTGATCAGGGATGAGACATAAACCAACCGCGCATATCATGTTTAAATTTCGCGCTACTGAGACGACAGCTAAATTATAAAGTGCATTATCATTTCATAAGCTCACCTATGTGGCAACACAACATTTCAAAATGCCATTTGATTGTTATAATGAAAACATGTTTTAAATGTATCAAAGTAAACAGATATAGTTGTTTTACTTGTCATTTATTTATATTTTAAGGTATATATAATATACTGAATTCATCAATAATTTCACAATTGTACGTAGTTTTATCAATGGTATTTTACTTTTTATTCACAATTATCACACTTGAGGTAGTGGATGGGAACATTTGAAGTTTGATCCACGGTCTAGAGGACGGGTTGAACTATGGTTATATTATAGATAACAAGAAAACTAAAAAGATTCTTTGTTATGTTTATTTTTAAAAAAGTATTAATTGTTATGTTACAATAAGTATTAAACTATAATTTAGTCTGAAAAATTGTTGTTATTAAATAATCCAAAAATTCATTTTTTTTTTATTGTTAACTATTTACAAAAAGTGTTTATAAAAAGCAGGTAAGTGGATGTCGCTGATTATGAAAGAAATCATATTTAGTTTTCTAAGAAGTGGTTCAGCTGTCCCGGACTCCCTCTACTTATGATGTATGTATTCACGAGTGCTGATACAATATACATACCTACATATTACATATAAGTATGATATAGAATATCTAAAATGAATAAATAAACATTTAGGTTTTCCATGGTGTTTAAGGTAAATTGATTTTTGCAAGCAAAAAGAGCTCGGCTTTGATGTAAAAAAATATTTTAAAATATCAGCCCGTTAAAAATTTTGGTAAATTTCAGCCTATGGTTTAAAGACTGTTTTACGACACCTAATTAACCAAGTTATTTAAAGTAGTGTTAATGGACACTCCCCTCACTCGAGCCGTCTTTGTCCCTTTATTATATCATGTATTAATTTTATATAAAAAAAATTTGAATTGATATTAATATAGAGATTACCTATATTATACCTTTAGTTTTATAACTTCATCATATTATACTCTACAATGATGTGTGTGTGTGTACAGCTTTACACTGTAAGTAGGTACTCGAAATAATACTTCAAATTTCAACTACAGTATCTTTTTTAGTGGGAAAGTGAATCTAGTTAATACTTTAGAAAGGTAAAATGGAAAATTCCAAGGAATTTTCAAAAGAATTTTCAAGAAAACAAAAAATAATAAAGAAAAACGGGGATTTTTACTTAAAACCAATTTTGACAAAATGATTTAGTTTTTTTGGTGTAACTGAGCCTAAGGTGTAATAACCCTAGGTACATGAATTGTTCACCAAATATATTTTATATTAGCATTTTTTTTACACCATATAATTTTCAACTAGTTCGACTATTTTTTTAGCTTTTTATAGGCATGTGAAAATTTTGATTTTTTGATTATTGTTGATAAAAATGTTTGCTTGATCAAAAAACTTGAAAATCGTATACAAGGTTCCTATACTAAGTTGATGTTAATAGAAATAAAAACAAAATTAGATATTATATCCACAATAATTTATTATTCGTCTCAATTCAGAATTTTGATCACTAATATTGTCATTTGTCATCCACGTTAAATACAACAATACGTATCGTTGATATTATTTAAACGTTAATAATTTATAATAATTATATAATATCAAATTATTATGATATTACTTAAAATACTTTATTCTCCGTGAAGTTTGCAGTAATCATTGACGACTGGATATAGTGAGATAAACAACTAGTTGTAGGTATTTTACCTTTTGTATAAGTAAACCACATTGTTATGATAATTTACTTATTATACAATTTACTAATGTATTATAGGTACTTATACAATTTTTGGACACTTTTTATTGAATTCGTATATGCATTGCCAATTATAAAATCATTCAAACTAACATTCATTATTGATTATTGGTTTTTATAATAAATATTAATACATTATTACCATCTATATATGTTGAATAGGTAGCAGTAAGTAAGTAGTGGTAAATGTCTATATATAATTATAAAGAATTTATATGCACGATGTTATTTTCTTTAAGAAACACAGCTACATCGAAGGCATTTTGCCATTAATAAATATAATCATATAGGTTTGTATTTAATAATTTCTAAGTCTCACGACTATTTGTAATTAGTACATATTTTGTATTACTTTTGAAATTAAATATTTGTATTTAATATCTTAATATTTTTGGTATTTTGCCCAACTCTGCACCTTCATATATTTATCATAAGTTTATTATTACATCATATAAATTATAAATATATGTTAGGTATACACTACCTAATACCTATATATATATTATATTATTATTCAATATGAAAGTTTTAGATTGTGAACGGAACGTGGAAGCTTGTGGTTTTACAATGGTTTTTTTGTCACACCTGCACCGAAAGTTTGGTTTTCGATAGAGGTTGAAGTGTTCGAAAGCGTTCTTTTTCCGTCCAGCGGGCGGTAAAGTGAGAATCCCTAATAGTGCCGGGCGGTAAAGTGGAAATCCCAAAAAGTGCCATGCGATAAAGTGGAAATCCCCAAAAGTGCCGGGGACATATCGTTATCGACAAAAAAATAGTATGTGTGGCTCGCGCGGGGCCTACCTTCGCCCGCGACTGAAATGGCTCACTTCCCGCCCTTGTCACACAATATACTGTTATTTTTATTTTTTTTTATCCTGTAAACAAAATTTCTACCAGAAGAAGCGCTTCGATTATATGGTATCTTATATTTTAGCAAAAATATTGGATCAAGATGGTATTTTAGAGAGGTCATTTTTTGATTTATCAATAGTTTTCTTAACGCCACGGGAAAAACATCCAAAATACCCTATGCTAAGCTATATTTTTGTAACGCTTTGTGTATCACCTTAAAAACAAATACAATTTTAAATAACTAAAAAAAGCGAGTAAGTGGATGGTACGCTCTGCTGTACAGTAGGTTACAAGTGGGTCAATGTGTAAAGGATTGTAGTAAATTTGAATTCAATGATATAATATCAATGCATTATATTTGTATACGAAAAAGTTAAAACGGCTCTAAACGGAGACGGTTTGTCAGTCTGGATATTTTATATTGTTATTATTTATTATAGCCTGTAAGTTGAGTTAATACTATAAATTACAACAAAATAACTAAAATCATTATTTTTATTTCTATTCGTTTCTATGGTGATAAACAAAGCGTTAGAAATTACATTTTTATTGGTTTTTTGTAATTTGTCGGTGGTTTCCGTGGCATTATATAGTTATTGAGAAGATCGATAAATTACATTCCTAAAGTACCAGCTTGATAAAATTTGCTAAAATATAAGGTACTATATGTTGAAATCGAAGCAATCCTTCTGGTAAAAAATGTGTATACAAGATAAAAAATAATGAAAAAAAAAACCAACACCATTGTAAAACCACTATTTTCCTCGCTCAGCTAAGAATCTAAAAATTAAAATGTACCAATTAATATTAATATTTATTCAATTTACTATTGAACATAAACGTAATTTATGAATCCAATTTTAATTTATATAATGTTATTTATTAAACATAATTATATAAAATTAAACAATATAAATATATATATTGTTACATGCCTACATATTATTACTGATTGTTACACGGATACCCTCTGCTCAGAATCGTTTTTTTAACGAATGCAAATATGGCATTCAAATCGAATACCTACTGTAGTAAGTAGGTAATAATACACTATCCTTCCAATAACTATATCTAAAACACTATAACTTCCAATACTGCTGACATATGCTCCACCCCATGTTCGTATTTATATTTGCACTACAAAAGTACATTATAATTTATAATAAACACATTTTCAGTTTTTAGACTAATAAAGTATCACTGTTTACAAAAATGTTGTGGCTTTTTATGTATAAGTAATAATTTATAGATGTCTTAAAACGTACAAAATTAAACTTATTTAATGATTTCATCCTTCGTTATCCCCGTTAATTATTTCCTAGCACGGGATACCGTGGCTGTTAACTACCCAAGTATAAATGTATAAAATCATCGAATAGCATTTATTCTTAATTTGTACTTTCAGGTATTTTAGGCATTTGGTAATAAAACCTAACCTATTTTAAGACACGATTATAGTGTATAATCGATAAAAATGTACTGACTTGGCAACATTCATTGAAAGTTTATTTCAACAAAACTAAAAGGTTTTTAGGATTCTGTTAAATGTTCAATATATATACTAAATTCAAAAGCTGCGATATTATATAATGTTTACATTGGCGTGCTTTAGCTTATGTAGATAATTTAATTTCAATACTGCGAAATGACGTAGGAACAGAATTTGTAATGTTTACAAATACAAAATTAATTACAAAATACAATCAACGCTATAATGCGAGGTGTAACTTCTAAGTAATGAATACTAATATAAAACATGACGTATAAAACGGTCCGTAAAGCGAATACTAGCCCAAGTCCTGAACGTCGGTAAAATCAATAAGTTATTATAGCTGCAAGGGGAATTTTGCAAACCAGACGATTCTTGTATTTACGTATAAATGTATAGTATATTATAATATGTAATGTACACTACGTCACTACTTTCGAGGATATCATTAAATTATTATTTTACGTTTTATATTTCATGTGTTTGATTCTAACTTCTAAATATCTATACAATAACCTGACTAATGAAATAACTTTTTTTTTAATCAATATTTAAAAAACATTTTTATATAATGTAGTTCGTAGACGCTTGCGTTCTAAGAACAGCGTATAGAACATATTATATAATTTTTATTTTTTAATACAGAAATTAAAAAAATTGAAATTTTATTTTATTTTAGTTGTATATAGTATTTACTAGAGATGTTCTGGGTAGAAAATCTGATATTAAACAGGGTACCGAGTAAAAGCCGAGTAAAATTTTTTACACTAACCGGGTATCGATAGTATGGGCTGAGTAAAATTTATAGTAGGTACTAACCGGATATAAGACGAGTAAAAATGTAGTAGTTCGCCGGGTTAGAGTAAGAGTAAGAGCCGAGTCTTAAATATGATATCGAGTACCCGGAACATCTCTAATATTTACATTAAAAGTGTTTTATATACAATAAGTTTATGAGATTGGTGGAGTTGAAAAAATTAGAAGTTGCATCCGTGTTGACTTCACCTAGCTATTTTTTAAAATATCAATAATTTTTTGGAGTAAATTAATTCGATACGTAATGGCTTTTTTTCAAAATATCCCTTTTTGGGAATTTTCAGATATAGTTAATACCTACTAAATGTTCATACGTTTAACTAGTATACATTTTTCATTCTCCATTTTTCAGATCTTCTGTTACACACTGTATGCATCATAAGTGCAACATATGAATATATTATATTGTAGTGCTATTAACATCATGCTGCTGTGTGCAGAGGGCAATTGTATTACTTTAGTTTTGTCCTTATTTGTTTATTTTCATTTTATTTCTTTTTCATCTATTACCATGAAAAAAAATAAGTAATAATAAATACACTGTTCAACATTTATTTTTAAAATGTATATTATATGCACTAGACATTATTGTGATTTGATAAAAACTGAAACGATTAATGCTAAAAAACAAAATAGATTACCTATGCAGCCTATGCCTTCAACTGTATTACCTATTTAAAATATTTATTTTAAGATTAAAAACCTATTTTTCTAATAATTTTGTAAGATATAGGAAAGCTCAATACATCATTAGAAAAATACACATTTGTATTATACCAACCAAATTGATCGTCCGGAACAACTTCGTCCCATCACTAACACTTCACGACGTTACAGAATATTAACTAAATGATGGGAGAGGTAGCGCGATAGCTGCTATCGGATAGTGTAGGATACGCAAAATATTGTAAAACAGTATTTAAGGGGAAGGTTATAAAAGTACTCAAACCTTATACATTGTAAATAAATCTATACGTTGGACGTAGGTATATGATATTATAATAATCTTATAATATATCCAACGAAACGAGACTAGCGGAGGTTGTTCTAAACTTAGAAATACTTTTAGTCATAGTTCTTAAAACCATGGGAAGATGCAAGCGCGTGTTGCTAAACACGATTATAATATACACTATATACTTATATACTTAGTGCGTGTGCGTGTTTTTCTTCTATTCTTAGACGGTATTGGCAACGGCGTTTACTCATATAAAATTAACGAACTGCACACAAACCCACACACACACATACGCATACACACACGAACACTTACATTCCGAATTCGCTGGAGACCATATTTTATAGTTCGGAAAATACACATATGTTACAGCGTGTTACACCCACCATTTCGATATTCACCATCTTAAAGGAGAATACCAATTTTAATGGATTAGAAAAGAAATCAAACCCAATGTAGGTATATACATTATAAAAGTACCTATGTACTATATATTCTATATAATTATATTTTTTTTAAGACGGTCTATATATTGTATATACATTTCCCTTTAATACTTCGTGAAATATTGATTATGTTAAGTTTATGAACAAGGGCAGACTGGAAATAAAAATTGGCCACGGGGAAACAGAAAATTCGGCCCAATTTTGGGTTAATAATGAAATATTTATAAGTTATCTCGGTCTAAATTTATTCAAATAGGAGACATTTTCGACAGGCCCAAGTGGAGATCGCTCATCCGCCACCCTAGCCCTCCTGACCCTGAGTATGAAGGTACAATAACAATGGCATAAGTATTACCAGGTTATAACTGTAATAAATACTAATTCATACTATAGGTAGGTGCTTAATAAGCCGTTTAGGTATTTTGTCAAGATAATATTGTAGTCCCCATGTGGCATGAATCTGTATGTACTATGTATGTATATTACATATGTATAGGTAAATAATTTTCATCTTTTTTGTTGGTAGGTCACCGCCGCCACAGCTTTAATAATATGCTATTGATTCGCACGAGCTGGTACACCTTATATGACAAGCATCGTATTACTCGGTCAGACCAGTTAGTGTCACGTAAATAAGTGCGTTCGCTTTATGTCATGGCAGTCTAAACGTCCATTTATACCTACGTTTTTACGACTTTCGGGTAAACAAAACAAAATTAGCAAAAAGGGATAGAAACAATATTTGGAAAAAAAAATGTGGTTAAAATAATGTCATAGGGGATGGAGAGACTTCACAAGTTGTGAATTACAACCACCGTCGCCTATGCACACACATAAATACGTGTGTGCGTGCTTGTCTATATACTAATGTCATATTGCCATGTACAGCCGTACAGGCGACTTTAGGTGGCGCGCAGAAACGAAGAAAAGATAAACCGTCTCTGCGGTATATACAACAGAGCTATAAACAGCTGGCCGGGAGAAAAGGGACGATTCGGCGGTGTCGGTCAGCTTTGCAACTTATATTATCATCAAGAATGATTTTTTCGGAGCATTTATAATATATTTGCAGTGCATCGTCGTCCTCTCTACAGGCACACACACTACCTACGTCCGAAATTTGCTACAGTAATCATATACTAGACACATAGGTAATAAATAATAATGTGGGTGAGTACTAGGCAGTACCTATAGGCTATAATATATAGGGTCCAGCTGTGTACCTGCCGTCCTGAGTCCCTTTTAAACGAAATCCACATCAAAGGTACCTATTTACTCACAAGTCACAAACACACAGTGATGTAAAATAGCAACTATATTGTATAATGTAGGTAAGCTATTGTCTATTGGTAGATTGTATTTGAGAGTGCTACCGGTTTTAATGTGTGTCGAATTCCGTAATAATAATTGTTAAAAATTAAAAGGCGAAATGATACGAAAAAACCATTTTTAGGTTGAGTGAACCACGTGCGTAGATCTATAGTGTGTAAAAAGAAAACGAAAGGAATTCGAACTTTCTTAGCTCCTCTCCTCCCCCCTCTTGAAAGGCCACACATTTCCAAAAGACATTGTAATCCCGGTGACCCAATTACCACAACTCATCACGGGATACATCATCAGCTAAGTACACGTGATGACATGTATATACCTTAAATCGGATCTGAAAAAATCAATTCCCAAACCGTCCGTCCCGCCCTCGACCATCACGATAAAAGTGTATGTTCCGCACAGCACTTACACGTAGACGGGGTAGGTACAAGTGTGATGGCGGGGTGGTAGTGGTGGGCGCGATGGGTGGTCCGGGTGGGGTAGACGAGTGATGCGTTGGTACGCCGGTGATACGCACGCACGACCAGTGATGAAGAAGTGATTTTTTAATGGTGTTCGGGAAAGGGAGGTGGAAATTTAAACCTAGTTAATGACAATATCAAAAATATCTACTTTTAGCTATGCTAATATTTATAATGGGTACCCACGTCAATATTGAAGTATATATTGAGTAGGTAACCAAATTATCGTTTTAAATTACCAATACCTAATTTCGATATGAAATTCAAAATGTGCAGGAGACACTACACACTTGCATACTTCTAAAAGAAATGTGGGGGAGAATCTGACCCTCCGCCCACGTCCATCCTATGAATGTGACTGTCATTTGCAGTCATCATTACATAACATTATATAATATATTATAATGTATCACAGTAACGGCGCGGTCCGTCATGTATATTAGGTACCTATGATGAATAACATAGACATTATATTCACCCCAACTCTTGGCAGACCGGCCGAGAAACTCATGCGAGCTCGGGTTGTATATGCCCATGATGATCTTTTGCCATATCGTCCGGTCATCCTTCACCTTGGCGTATTCCCATTCGTACCCGATGCCGTTCGTGTCAGTGTTGTGCTTGACCATGGTGGCGACCGCGCGGTTCCGGGGTACCTAGGTCGGCGAAACGGAACGCGGTTGTACTGGGGAAGGGGGGCGCGACCCGCCGGAGGATGCGATTGACCCGAAACGGTGGCCGAGAAAAGTGCGAGTCGAGTACGATGCGATTGGTCGGGTGGCGTTCTCGTGTTAATTGGGCGCAGCGATGACTGAGACTGACGTACGCTCGCGACGGTCAGCTTTCGCGGGACCGGTGAAAATGGTATCGGTGGCGGCAGCGGGTCGGCTGCAGCGGCGATCGATGACGACGGGCGGGCGCGCACAATAAAAATACGGTACGCCGACGTATACGGTGGCGCGGCGACGGCGTGCGAATAGCGTCCGCGCCGGCGGTGGTGTACTCGGTCGGCGGCTCGCCGTGCTCGATACCGCAGTGTTGCCCCCTCGACGAGCTTGAAACACCGCTCGCCAAAAAACCATATTATAATACAATATTAAATGTATATAGATATATTATTATACGATTATATTATCGCCGAGCGTTTTCAGCTTGGAATTTTCCTTTTTTCCGTTTCGCACCCCTCACATCCACCCCTCTAGACACTAGTCCATACGTATAAGAGAGCGTTCGTGTGCGTGTGTATATATGCGTTGCACGCGTACACTACAACTGTATTCGTCGTTTATTGATTCGGCCCGGGTTGTGCAAAGTGTCGCTCAAGGGCTGAGTGTAGCACGAAGTTTTTAATCGAGGATAAACAGAATAAAAACGCTTCTAGTCATGTTCTATTCTAAATTAATAGAACTAAAATAAATATTAAGTCAAAGGTAGGTACTCAAAGCCTCGAGTACCTAACCAACGTAACCCCAAATACAATTTTAAACCGTACCTTATTAAATAATATATACCTATAGGCTATAGGTACTTATTTTGCATGACAGATTTCGAGTTCAGTTTACAAATTACTATAATGTGCTATAAGTTATCAACTATCCATACACCTATGATACAACTTTTGTTCGGTTTAATCATTTTATAGGTAAAATAAATCCCCAATCAACTACGCTATTTTAACTGACTCGTATTCCAGTTATAAGTTTTGTACTCCTTTACATAGGCGTGCGCAGACTTAAATTTTTGGTCGAGCCTAGACAATTATAGTGCCCTAATATTTGGACTGTGCCCCTAATTTTTTTTTTAACACACCAACATACATGTTGATAATATTATATTAACCTATTAATGTCTATAGTATAGTTATTGTATTTGTACCTATAAACCCTGTGTACAATTATCAAGAACATAGAGGTTACATAGACTGCCTTTTTAGTGTTGCGAAGTTAGAAAATAATTCTTATTAACTACTCAGGGATGTATTTGATACGCCAAACGCCAGGTTGAGTGATGTTATTAATTTGAACATCGCACACAACTTCTATTTTATGTAACATTTATAATTACGCATGGTAATTGTTTTTTTGGTCATACAACCTCGCATATAAGTTAACTAACGTCTATGCGTTATAATAGGGATAACGCATATAAGTTAACAAACGTCTATGCGTTATAATATAGGGATAACTATATTTATACTATGGTAGTTAATAGTTAGTATATCTACATTGCATAACCTTCCTACGGAAGTGGACATTTTGTGTAGGTATATAAAAAAGTCTACCCCCTCCCTTCAGGAAAAATGACCTATTTTGTAACTATACCTGAGTGAGCCTCTTACATTTTTTAGGCTGAACTAGAATGCAATTTTTAAACGTTTGATCTATATTTTATTGCAAAATAATAATAATTAAATTTATTAATAATAAAGTGATATATATAGCAATAATTAATTAATTATTAATCACTTGTATACACTTCATACCTATTTAAGGATAGAAACCTATATACTCTGTTTCCTCATTAAAAATTGCACATATACATACCTACATATTATATTCTACCTTGTATTTACTATAAATACTTAATACTTATATACACTTTTTGCAAATCAATACATCCATCATATTAGTCTTTCATTAAGGATTTTACATGAGAATAAACAAATAAAAAAAAAATAGCATTTTAATAAAAAAAAATTTAATTTTTAATTATCATTATGTACACAAGTTATTGAAATAGCTTTTATATTTGAGACATTGATAAACAAACATTTATACTTTATATCACACAAATTAATAAAAAAAGAAATGCTTTGACTAGATAAATCTACATAAAAATCACCAATCAAACTAGAATTAAATGGATCATTAAACATTGGCATTGAGTTAAACTTAACAACTTCTAAAATTATATTTCCAATTGCCTTTTTTATAATTTTTTTGATACAAATAACATTTTCATTTTTTAACATAAAATACATATTTTTATTATTCACAGTACTTATAATCCATTTTTCTAAAACTATTGATTCATACAATGTATCAGTGGGATCACTGTACAACAAGGGATCATAAGCAATTTCTTTTTTTAAAATCGGGTAATTCACAAAAGGAGCAATATCAATATTTTTATATTCTATTAATCTATTATACACATCTTGAAGAGGAAATCTACAATTTTTTAAAGTACTTTTAATAATTTGTAAGCAGTTTTCAAATTTAAAAGCGCTAAATTTGTCTAACGAACCATGAATTTTTACAAATTGAGCTAAATGTATTAAGCCATGTACATTATAAGTTATATATTCCTCTCCGTATAGATTTGAATATTGAGTAACAAATTGTCTTAATAAACTATTGGCTAATTCATTGTAGGTGATGCATGTTTCATCCGACATAAGTATTCGGATTGAACAGTGTAGCAACATAAAATGTTTGTATAATGACTTTTTTAGTTTTCCTTTGAGTACAATCGGGCCAGAATAAAGTAGAAATGAGCGAAATTCTGTGGCTTTCCAGAACTCGAGCTCTTCTAATGAACGAGGTAAACGGCTAAATTCTTTTGGAAAAAATGATTTTAAACGTATAAGATCTGTTGATATCTCATTTTCAATATCATCATTAATAAAACGTGTGGTTTTTTTTCCTTTTTTCCAAAATAATAGTAATCGCTTCATCACACCTAGGCACACACAATGCATATATTCTAACACTACAGCATCTGTTATGTTTAAATCAGGAAACATTTCTAAAGGGCTAATGCCTTTATGATAGTCTTCATCCTTTTTACTACGAAATGATTCATTTGTTCGTAATTGGGAATTTATACCTGAATATGACATACGATTATTTAAAAAAGTTCCTTCTTCTATACACGAGTTACAACTGTGATACGCATTGTGCTGTTTAACGTTAAGTATAAAGGCCTTAGCGGGACTATCACAAACTACTTGGCTAATATCAAACCTAAATACTTTATTTTTTATTTTTATTCCATTAGCCTTGATAAATTGCATTTCATTAATAAACGGATTTAAAAATTCAAATATTGATGTGGGTTTTTTATACTGACCATGGTAAATACCAACAGGTAAACATTTTTGTGATAGCTCAAGAATGTCAACAAATGAAATTAAAATAGGCCAGAAACTTGATTTGGAACTTTTTGTCAGTGGTAGTCCATCAATATTTAAACTTAATTTTATTAAAGAAATATCATGAAGTTGATTGTAATATGCTTCTAAAATTGGTCTTATCAAAAACTCAATTCCAATATGAATATAAGATCCAGGATGTATATTAACAATTTCGTGTGCACGAGGAGTTTTTAATAGAGTTCTTACATCTTTAGGTAATTTTAGACCTTCAGATCTTAATACAATTAAGAGTTCATTTATAAAATTATGGGAAACATGGTATTTAGATATTAAATGTCTTAATTTATTTTCAAGTGAATTATTATTATCACATCCAATACTAGTTAAAGGCATACATAAATTAGTATCATCAATACAAGTATCTTCAGAAGGTGAATTAATTGAACTTGAATGGTTACCAACTGATAGCATAATTGAATCATCAACATCATCTGACGCATTAGAATGTATAACATTTTCTGATGAATTTGAAGTCTGTTGTTGAGGTTCATTTTTGTTCTGCAATGTAACAATTTCTGTTGCCAATTTGTTAGCTGGTAAAATTGAATTTGTTTCAATTGTAATCAAACGTTCAAATTGTCTCCTCGACATAGAATAAATGGATTTATTTTTTTTTGGCTGAAACAAACATGTTTAGCATTATTATATTTATCATATTAAATTATCCATTAAATTATGTATTTGAATACAATAATGAGGTACAATATCATAGTCATGGAAAAGTAAATAAATAATGATCAAAGTAATACCAAATAGGGGGGTAGCATATCTGCGCCTCTCTAAGTTGCATATAATTATATATTCTATTTTTATAAGGTAATTTTAATCCATATTTTACATTAATTTTATACAAACACAAATGTTGGTACCTACTTACCTAGTTTTTTGTAGTTTTCAAATGAAATTTTGAATTTTATTTTTTAGTATAATTAGAAATAACAATTCAAGAACAAATAATATAGTATTTCAAAACAGTAATAAAAATGTATCTTATAAAAAAAGTATTAAGTGAATGTTACTTTTTTTTATTAGCTTCTAGCATAAATTATTACAGCTCGGAAATTATGAAAGATAACAATTTCACACCATAGTAATAACAATACTGATAAATAATTTAAGTTACATATTATATCTAAAACTAAATTAATAATTGGGTATATTATAATAGATAGTTATTTATATTGAATGTTACTTATTATGCTATACTACCAACATTTGTTATGGATGAATTAAAAATACAGTTAAAACCATAAATGTTTAGCTTTTTTTTTAATGTATCTATATATCAAATTTTTTTCATATTAATGTTTATAAGCACATACCATATTTGCATTTATACTAAAAGTAAAAGGCAATATAAAAATATAAAATCACGAGACAATGATTCATGAAATTTACTTACTAAGGGAAATTTAATAAAATACTTACAACATAAATGTATATAATAGTAGGCCTATACTATTATATAAATATCGAAAAATGGAATTAAATGTTATGAGTGTTGGTTTTACATTGGTTTTTTTCTCGAGCATACCGCTGGTTACCATGGCGAAACCACTCTTTTACATTTTCTTCAAAAACTACATCGGTAAAATTGAAATTAATCCTTCCAATCTCTACAAAATAGCATCCATAATAAAATATATGGATTTGAAACAGTATTTGATTAAAATAAGTTAACACTTACAAATTATTTGTCTCAATAATATAATAAAAAAATTAACTTTACCTTTTATAATATTTATAGTAACAAGATTTTCTAGGCGGAAGTTATTACGAAAGCCAGTCCAAGAACACTTTGAAGACAGTTCATTAGTGAATAAACGTTGTAAAACGCGTTTCACAAAATTTTTTAGATCTTTACCACCTACTGTTGTAATAAAACTTTTCTGAAAACCAATAAATATCACAAATATTAATATTGTATATTATAAAATTATAAAAATAACTAAAATAAATGATGAATTTATATTATATAACTAACTAAATAATAGTGTTATATTTACCATTTTTTTCACAAATTCCTCATCATTTTTTAATTTAGATTCTATTTGTACTACGGATCCAAAATCATTCATTGGGAATTGAGAATAAAAATCTTCATCTATGGACTCCATGTTTTTTGATACAGAATTTGATGATTGATCTTTCAACATTTTTTCAATTCTGTCCATCCTTCCATCAATTCTCTTAACGTATGCAAATATATTATTTATAACACTTAAGCCTCCTATAAAAAACAATTACAATTAGAATATTTATTTTAATTTTAATTTTCTTCCTACCATAGTCTAATATTATCAACATAAATATGATAAGTACATTAATATGTTCACTTAATACCTATAAACTAATTATTAATTATATAACATTGGAATAATTAATTAAATAATGGCCTCATTAATTACTTAGTTCATTGATACTGTTACTGGACTGATTGATTTTAGTTAATTCCTGGATTTCAGAATCTGGTAAATCAAATATAGTGGAATGAGATGCAATCGTAGCATTGCCTGTTACAGTTTCAAAAAAAAAAAAAGTTAGTGAATAAATTAAATTTTTCTTTTAAAAAATATACTTATAGGTCTTCTACTATAAGAAAAACTAATTATTTACACTTAATTATGATTAATAAAATAAAATATATAGTTATTAATTATATTACATTTTAGGTAATACCTACCTAATTCATTTACACTGTTACTACACTCATTGGTCATGCTGTTTAAAGTTTGAATTTTGGAATTATTGAATAAATTAAAATTTGTAGGTTGAGATGCAGTGGTATCATGATCTGTTACAGAAATACTTTGGTTGAGATCTGTAAGAAAATAATATAACATATTTTATGTAATTTTCTGACGCTTTAATATTATGTACCTAGTGTTTTTATAATTTAATCAATAGCAACTTACCATAATGAACAGTGTTGTAGTTAGATGATGATGCACCACTGTTACTTTCAAACATAACTGCATTCAAAGCCTTTTGTCTTAACTCTTGGCATGTTTGATCCTGAATATTATGCAGTGTGTTAATTGCTACTGAAACATTGCATACTTTAATATATATGTACATATAATTTATTCAGAAATAGAAAACTAGTTAAGCTCAATGAATTATATGTCTTACTAGATATGATATTACTATTATTTTGTTCTTCACTGTGATCAGATATTTTAGTTGATATTATGTTAGAGACTTCATTTTTTTCCATTATTTTAATTGGAGATAAACTACTAGAACTATCTAATAAAATGTATAGAAAATAATATTAGGTACATTATTACTTCTACAAGTTTTTTTTATTAATAAAATAATAGACTAAAATCAATTAGTAAATTTATTGATAATCATTATTATTAAGTACCAGTATCAGTGTCGTTATTTTTCTTGTTTGACTTTTTTACCCTCTTTCCTCGACCAAGGCTTCTCTCAGATTCTGATGATAAAAATATTTGTCTTTCTTTTTGATAAGCTTGTTCATAAGTGTCTATAAGTATTTACGATTAACAATAAAAACTACAATAATATTATATTATATTATAATAATTATCTGATAGAACAACATAGGTACCTATATAATAAATTAATAATATTATTTTATATTTTTTTACAAATAAATAAGTAAGATCAGTTGACTAATAAAAATAAAATAAAGGAGAATTAATATTAGATGTTTGAACAGCATTAGGTAGGTATTTATAAATTTAAATTACAATTCTTAAATAATGTTAATAGAGTACCAATGCCTCACATGCATGTTGTTGTTTTTATCTTACCAAATATGTACAACATAGAAAAAATGCAATCAGCAGAATCCATATTATGTTGTTAGTTTTAATGTAAGTTAATTTACCTACTGTTACCCACTGTTGGTAAGAATATTATCAATAGCATATAATAGGTTTTTATTATTATTGTAATTTTAAAGCGAGTTTTGATAATTTTATAGTTGTGATATTTTACATAGCTAAATAGTTTTAACTCTTGGGTCAAGCAATGTGCAAACAGTACGGCCCTCATGTAGTGGTTATACATGGAAAAAAAATAGTTTTAACTCACTTAAAATTTTTTTTATTTTTTTTATAATTTTTATTAGTAATATACAATCTATGCACAAAGGCATAATAAGAATATGTGCTGAAATAAGTTTTAACAAGAAATAGGGTGGGGGAAGAAACCATCCAGTGATCGCACTTCACTTTGCTTAAAAACTTAAAATTAAAATTAAAAAAATAAAATAAAATCTTATTATAGGTATATTACTATATTAGCTGGACATTATTCTTGCCTTTAAGGTTTATAGTAGGTAAATCATAGACATAATATTATAATGTCTTTAATGTAAATTTACTCTAATATTATAGATAACAACATACATTGAATTCTGCAGAACAATAATGTACTATGTTGTATGTCAGTAAGACAGAGACAACACACACAAAAATGATGCGTCAAACAAATACCTACATTATTAGAATTATTATAGTTAAGTACCAATGATTTATACATACCAAAAGTAGCAATAATGGTAACTGGGTATGATAACCAGTTAGATTCTGGGTTGATAGCTTTCAAAAGCATTATATCCGTGACTCTTTGTTTAGCAGGCCATTTACATAAAAAATTACCATTGTCACCTCTATACACCCAGTTACTTGGTATAACTGAATACATATTCTCTTCTTCGAAAAAACCAACTAACCACTTGAACAATTTTTGAAACATGATTTATATTAATTTATACTAATTTTTCATAATTAATTATTGGTAGGTATCATTGGTAGCTATGCTAGGTACCTATTTTAGGTATATAAATCACGAATTAAGATATACTATAGTCCATTCAGAATAAGAGCACACCAGATTATGTAGCAAAACCGGTTAGGTGTAGTCTTATTCTGAATAGAGTATAATATATCTTAATTTGTGGTATAAATGCAAATATGTTTAACCTGAACTGTTTTATGTGTTGATCAACACTTGTCTTATGATAAAACAAAAATGAACACAATTATTAAAAATTGAAAATGTTATTAACAAAGACCTCCTTATTGCTATTTAGAGGAATTATTAAACCATAATATAATAATAGGTTATAGGTTAGGCTTGTACATATAATAAATAATTACATTATTACTTATGAGTTATTTACTTATGTATATTTAAAGTTAATAGGTAGATACCTACCTGTTTTTTTGAAGTATCCATGTCCATCATCTTAGGGTTTTTAGCCGTGAGCGGTTGATATATGAGATCACTGAACAAGGGTTAAACACAAACAAAGTGTAGGTATACCACTATACCTATAATAGTGATTATATACCTATACCGGACTATAATATTATTATATATTACTGAGGTATCGAACATTCGAACTTGCAGTACTTTTAAAGTTAAAACCGTATTACCGTATGAGTGTATGACAACTTTACTGAGTTAACTAAGACGACTGAGTGTCGAGTGATTGATTGATCAAGATTCAAGACGCATCGTACGCATAAACAATAACATTCAAAAACTATAAACATAAATATGTATAATATATGGGGAAATGATCGAAATTTAATTTTGGGTTATTAATAATCGTAACGAAAATGAGATATCGTAAGGCCATCCTATCAACTGCATTGAGAGGTTCATCGGCCCATATCTATTTATAATGTTATAAATAGATATTATATTATTGGCCATATCATTAGTATAATAAATGTATATATATTATATATATCATATACCTATCATATAATCATAATTTTTTTTCATTTATTTATATATAATATATTATATGTATATATATAGTTTTCATTATTATTTTATTAATACTCGCATAGAAGTTTTATTTGATATTGAAATCAACTTAATATCTCTACAACTTAAAATATACGTTATGTTTTTAACTTCGTTTTATCAACTTCCAATAGGGATTAGAATCAGAACTTCTTTAAGCTGATACAAATTGAATGTCACATGTTCATACAAGGCTGAATGTCTTCATATATAATATCTATTAAATTAATTATAGAAGTTATACAAACGATGTTAGGTTTAAGAGATAAAATTATCCTCTCCGAGATGTTATGTTGATCGATTTGCACACAGGGAAGGTATAATGTTTTTTTTTAGATTAATAAAATGTATGTTATGGTTAGGTTAGGTAGGTACACACAAATATTTTTGATTTTTTTATACTTTCACGACAAACAAAATTTTCATGATCTCCACGAACATATTATTATAATATAAGCATTATAATAAAATATTTAAATATATACGCACATTTTACTATGCCCCTAAAAAGTTTCAGGTCGAGCCTGGGCTTAACCGGCTCGCCCCGTGCGCACGCCTATGCTCCTTTATAACATCGGATTTTGCCAATTTTGGAATTTAAGGGAATTTTATAAGGTTTTGTGCTACATAAGTACATTATATAGTCTCAGGTATATAGTTAAACCCAGTCCTAACTTCTATGTATAGTATAATCATATTACATAGGTATAAGTATATAACATAATATATAGTTCACCATAATATTATAATATACATTTGTGTTTTGTTTGAAAACTGATAATTATTTTATGTTGTGAGTCTTAATTAGTATTTATAGTAGTATGGGTACTGCAGGAATACAGGATATTCTCGACCCTTTAAAACATAAAACGATACGTAAATCAAATAGAAAAAGTGAATATGATCTAATAATTTTAATATACACAATGATTAATGTTCATAAAAGCATAGGTAAACATTATATTATAAACTATAAAGTAGGTACATATGGTCAATTGTCAGGTTCGAGTTACACGCCAAAAAAACATAAACTCTCAATAATAATTAATATGGATTTAAACAAATACCAGCTGGTACTAGGTATTTCAGTATTTGCTTTCCTCGTAAAACATATTTCAGTGTCTGTGTATGCAGCAGTGGCGTGAGGCGTGACAAAGCACTTTATTTGAGGCACGTGCCTCAGTTTAAAGGGTGGTGGGTGTCCTGGAGACTAGAGGCATTTCACATATTATAATAATTTTTTAAGTATGTACTAAGACTAAGCCGATCTTTCTCAGTTACCATTTACGTAAATACATAATTACTTAAATAAGTATTTATAATTTATTAGGTACTTATATAAATTATTTGCCTCATAAGTTGTGCCCCGCCACTGGTCTATGCAGACAAATACTCAATGTTAATAAGACGTATTATTATGTTGTGTATAAATTGCCTCAATACCCACGGGTTCAGACAGCGTGTACTGCAAGCGTCGAGCGCGAACCTATATAATACATTATTACATTTACATAACCTACCTATATCAGCTATATGCCTTCCTATATCGGGCATATCCTGCTATATACAGTGTTCGTGGTCTATAAATTCAGCGGCGGATCCAAGGGTGGCAAAGAGATCATCCCCCCCCACCAAACATTACTACATGTAGTTGTTTAGTATGTTTTTACTTTTCTAGTATTGTTTACCTCTGAAGTTTGTACTTACTATATGTACTGGATGTACCTATATATTTTATATTTCTGTGGAATTTCTATAGGATTATCGTAAACACTGTACAATAACAATATTCAGAATAAAGTATCAGGTAGTTTTTAGAACTTCAGTTATTGCGGTTTCTTTATCACAATAATTCTGGTTACTTCAGAGATGGGCATAAGCACAACTAGGTGGTGCCTAGGGACTTAGCACCCCCAAAACTTGCATTAGCCCCCCACCCATAAAAAAATATTTAATCGTTTCCTAAAATATATTAATAAACCTAAGACAATATAATAATTAAGGAAAAACGGGAACTTTTCTGCAAAATCGGTATACCACAAAATGGATTTTGGTTTTTGTTGTTACTCTAAATCTAAATCAAATGAATAAATGCAATTTTCACTGGTTGTTTATATTTCCATTTTAACACATGATAAAATTTTCAAAATATTTTGATATGTTTTGAACTGTTTAGGGACATTTTCAGCTTCCCATTTTATTAGTTTTTTTTTCTATGAATGTCAATAAAACTTTATTTGTTGAGTAAAAATACTTGAAAATTCAATTCAAGGCTTCTACAACATTGTTATACTGACATTTGACAAATATTAAAAATCCTTAGTCACAGTTTTTTGTTAAAAAAGTTCAAATATTGACAAAATACGTAAAAATGACGAACATTTGAAAATTATTTCGAGTTAGAAATTTATAAAAAATGTTCTTTTTAAATCTAAGATATAAAAATGTAATAAAAGATTCCTAATAAGTTTGTCTGCCTTTATCAAAAAAAAAATGTCTAAAAGAAACTCAAATTAAATTATTATGAGGGTTTGAAATTCATATTTTTACAACATTTGATATTCACTCGATTTCTCGTGTAAAGATCTTCTTATTTTGTATTGTAATTAAAAAACAAATAACTGTAGATACTTGAAAATTTCACTAAATGTTTATATTAGCATTTCCTATGCACCATACAATTTTGAAAATATTTTTACTCTTTTTGAGCTATTTACGGACATTTTCAGTTTTCAATTTTTTTAGTTTTTTTTTCTATAAATATCAATAAAGTTTTATCTGTTGGGCCAAAAAGTGTGAAAATGTAATACAAAGCTCCTGATATATTTTTACAATAGCAGTTGAAAAATATTAAAAATACATAGGCACAATTTTTTTTTATAAGCATTTTAAGTTCAAATTTTGACAAAATTTATCACATTTAAAATTTAATAAAAATTTTGTAGTTAAAAATTTATAAAATGTTCTACTTTTATAGCAAAGGATTGAAAATTTAAAACAAAATTCAACTGAAATAGGTTATATATAAATTACTTTATTCACCTTAGTATCATCAAATATACTTCGTAATATCATAGGCTGACTGACCGTTTTCGCTCAGAATAATAAATTATACTAATTTATAATACAGATAGGTAGGTAACGAATTTTTAGGTTTTCTCATAGCATTTGTATTGGCTTCATGCTGCAGCTTTAACAAAATTGGTCGATTATTGTTGATCACAACGTTTGAAGAAAAAAATGCATTTTCCACATTAGAACAACAAGAACACTTTTTGAAGATTCGAAAATATATTTTAGACTATTTTTCATAATTCAGAATGAACTGTAACGAAAAATTATATTTGTTTTTATTTTTTAAGATTAGTTTTACTTTTTTTTACTCCGAGTCTCCGAGAAAAAATATAAACTAATCGTACCTATACCGTTTTTATTATAATTTGTTGTGGTTGTATTTTCTTGCAGATAACTATTAAGATCGGTACTCGCATAATATTATACCTACCTATATGGTCAAGCTCGGATTAAGGGGTGGGGGGGTCCAGGGGGGCATGGCACCCAGGCCTCGATAGTTAGAATTTAATAAGGGGCCTCAGATTTATCCATTACTTTTTTCGTTGTAGGCTATAACACTGCATAAAGGACCTAAAAAAAAAATCGATGATGATTTAGAGAGGAAAAAAGCTTGTAAAGTATAATTTATAAACAAAATGATATATTATTCATTATTTATTGCTATGTACCTAATATCTATATATATTTACTATAACAGGTACTTAATATTAAATAATATGTACATTATTTTTTTTTTCGTAGAGGGGCCTCATTTCAAACTTTGGCCCCTGGGCCTCAAAATGTCTTAATCTGGACATGTATATAGTATCTACCTGGCTACCTATACCAGAAATTCGTTGGTCCAAATCAGTGTAAAATTATCATACACCGGTTTGAGCGACAAATTGCTTGATAGTTTGGTTGTAACCTGTAGGTATATATAACTGTGTTTTGAACTATAAATGTGATGCTATAAATTATAATTGACTTATTACTGTTTTATTAAAATCCAAGACCGCGTTGTTTACCATAGACCATAACTCATAAGGTACTAACATATACTAGCATCATAGATAATTATCAATAATGTATAGATAGCGTATTAAGATACAGATAATTATAATTTCCTTTCTTTAACGGTTTGTTTATACTTTATAATTACATTAAAACATTATTTTATATAAAAATAATTTATACCTACGAATGTATGTATACGTTGAGGGATACGGAATGTTTTCAAACCAAGCATTTTCTGAACATAGTTTACTGGTTTTAATGATATAAAAAAAATATTTTAAGTTTTCATTAGTGCATAAGTATTATCATAATATTTAAGCTTTTAAGAACCCTAAAAATCCGCTTCTCGTCGTTATATACTTGACAGGGCTGATGATTATTGCTTACAGTATACCTATACCTACATTCAGTGGTCGGATGTAGACATGTAGTGCTCTAATTGTAGCACTGTACTTTATTTGTAGGGATTAATAGTACCGTATACAATACAATACACATTCAAATTCAAATATACAATATACAATATACATACAATATACAATACACCAAATATAACGAAATATTATAGCGCACTAGAAATTTACGGTTAGCGTAGCGAAATTTATTATTATTTTGTAGCTACATTCAACCTTTTTGATAACAGTTTAAATAGTATGATAACTATTATATTTATTTATTTATATTACAATAACACGATGAGTTCATTAGGTAGTGAATTTTTCGGGTTTAATCCTCGATTAAGGGGGCTGGAGCATTGGAGCGTATACCATATTTTAAGGAGTATGTTTAGGCATTTAATATTACATGCATATTTGGTCAATGTGAGGGAAGTAAATGAACATTAGTGTCGCACTTTTCACTACGAAATTTGAATTCCCTGATTTACGATTTATTTTTGTATTGTCGTAATATTTATTGTATTATTTCATTTCCGTAGTCATTAGCTGTAATTGATTTATAAACGTTCGGAATGCAGATAATATTTAATATTTAAATATTTTATATTATAGCTACTAATAAATGTTCTAACAACCATACGCGTATGCACAAGTCAATGAACACGAAGAAAATACTTTTGCTCCGTCTGTTGTAGGGCAGAAATTTGATGTAAACAGTAGGTACCAAAATAGGAATAAAAATTCACCTTGTTTCGATCGAATTATATAAATTTTTAAAAAATTAGCGTATTTGTTAGTCTATTTTCTAGGTTTGCTCCGAAATATATTTACGACTTTATTTTTAGTTAATATAATATGATGCATAGTAAGTTTATATTTTTATCAAAATAAATTTAGACTTGGCTTAGTAGTAGATAGTGACGAAATTAAAAATATAAGAATCCACTTCCGAGCAAACTTAGAAAAGAGGAATACAAACTAAATTTACTTTTCAAAATTGAAATCGTGCTACTGAAAGTATGTTTAATTTTCTTTCGATTATGAAGCTAAATTTATGGCAAAAATGATTGCTCCAGCCCCCTTGACTCACCTAGTCAAATCCGGTCCAGTGACCAAATATCAAATCAGTATACAAACTATAAAAGTATAAGCTACCAATTTTCAATAGGAACTTTTTTTTAAAATGTAGTTTAAAAGTAGCGTGCTATATTTAAACAATAGAGTTAGAAGTACTTTTGGGGGGGGGGCTGTAGCTATAGCGTAAGTGCGCTACAAAAACCCAGTAGCATGCCGACCACTTCCTAGATGATACGTGCAGTACATATAGTAATTAAAATATTAAATATGCATCATATTATCATCAATTTTGCACCTTTCATAGTTTTTACTTGTTAGGTATAAAATATCAATACAATTATTACAGTCTTACAGGCAATTAGGCAAATAGAATAAATAATTTACACTATTTAAATAGGGCACTCATTCACAACACATAATCCCTCTTGGCCAGAAATAATCCCCCTATATAATATATTATGTGAATCAAGTTGAGTGGCAATCAAAAATATTAGCTGAATGCCTAAAGTTCGAAGACCAAGGAACAAACACCACATATGAGTACCTACCCGTATACAGGGCCGGATTGGTTTGGTGAGCTACCGAGAAAATCTTGGTGGGTCGCTTAAAGTTTGGGCCGGTATAGTGTGAGTGTGAATGAAAAAAATTCATTTCTAAAATACTATTGACTACCTATACAAGCTTGTAATAATTATAGACGTAATTTTGGGCCACTGAATATGTAAATAGGCCGCTTATAGAATTGAAAATCTCAATGGGCCTATACATACCAATCCGGCCCTGCCGGTATACTATACATCTACAAGGAGAAGTCCCTGACATCATCAATATTTAATTTCTTAAAGCAAATCGAGTTATACAACTTAATATAAGCATAAAATAAATAATGTAAAATATATGTAAGTACAATGTAAATTAGAATGTCCTAGTAGTCGAATAGCCAATGTAACTATGATCAATAAAAAAATAATAATAACAATTT
The DNA here is from genome assembly GCA_949089665.1 of Macrosiphum euphorbiae. Taxonomy (NCBI): domain Eukaryota; kingdom Metazoa; phylum Arthropoda; class Insecta; order Hemiptera; family Aphididae; genus Macrosiphum; species Macrosiphum euphorbiae. Next base: position 43,861,700 of record CARXXK010000002.1, on the reverse strand, counting down.
AGTATTGAAAAACAAACATACCTATTGTAAAATTAATAAGTACATAAGGACATTATATTAGGTACATAAGTATATCGTAAACTATAACAATAATATACAATATTACCAACTACTATTAGAGTGGTATACCGTACTACCGTGTAATGTGTACCTTCAGCACTCGTCTGGCTTCGATACACAAGAGTAGCAGACAATGTTGTATTATTATTTTAATCTAAAAATCAATAGTATAATTATTTTCATTTAAAAAACGATTTTTGGTGAAAACTTAGATTTACCAAACAATAATGGTCGAGACTCTAGAAATCTTATAAATTGAATTGTTATAGCCTATAGGCTATAGGTACTGACGGTACTGCTATTATAGGTTAGGTTACCAACCTATAGATTTTTAATTTCCATAGGTACCTACTTACTTTATATGTCTTAATATGGGAGAAATTATATATATATCAAAGGGGTAGGTAAGTAAATTAAAAAAAAAAATCATTCATTAAGCTAACAAATTACTGCTTTACTTTGATTCCGAATGTTAAGTTTAATTAAAAAAATAAATAATCATTATAGATTCTTAACATTTTCAAACAATATACTTAAATTTACTTAACATGATATAGTTTTCAAAATATGTTTGTGATATATATGGATACTTGAAATATTTTACTTTTTTTAATTCTATAAAGATTTACCTTTGTATAATCAAATTTAAGTTTATAAGTTGAAAATTTGAAAATTTAATGCAAGGTTATTCGTAACTTTTTCATACAGAAAACGTAAATCATATATATGTTGTGGTTAAAATTGCATACATTTGTTTATTATTGATGACTAAGCTATAAACATTTAATACAAGATGCTTATACAATTTTCTGTATAAAAATTCTTTAAAAAAAGTACACAATTCCACAATTTTTTTGAACTTTTGAAGTTAAAATGATCACGACACTGGATATTCAAAACGTAAAATAATATAACGGTTTCCCATCAAACGATATTTGATATTTTATTACAGTTAAAAAAATATTAATCTCCAGAAACTAGAAATAGGCTCCAACTATTACTTAAATAATCATTTCTTATCGAATTAATTTTTTAAAAATACCTATTTCTATTAATTTTAAGCTATTTTTATAATAAGTTAAAATTTGTTTTAGATTTTTTTTTATAATTATTGATATCAAATGTTATACTCTGTCAAACGCTTGAAAATATAATATAAAATCCCAGATATAAGTTGTTTTTGCAGAAGTCTAAAAATATCAAAAATACATAGGCACAATTTTGTGCGAGTGTTCGACGTTCGATCGTAAAAATATTATCTTAAAAGCTACTACTTTTCATAAACATTTAAATTTTGAATTTTAACAAGATTTATCAAATTTAAAATTTAAAAAATAATTTTTTAGTTAAAAATGTATATAATATTCAACTTTTATATCTAAAGATTGCAATTTTAGAACAAGGTTCCACATAAGTAGGTTAATCTGTAACTAACAATTCTAAAAATTCAAAACACAGTTTTTTTTTTTTAGTTTTTTTTAGTTCAAATTTTGACAAAATTAGATATTTAAACGAAGAAGAACGATTTTAGTTTTGTTCCATAATTTAAAAATATTATTCGTGGATGCTTGAAAGATCAAAAGTATATTATTATTTATTACATACAAATTTTGAAATATGATAATAGTAAATAATATTAATTCAACTTAACGTCTACCGTATTAATAATAACAATATAAATATACTATAAAATATTAAAATAATATCCTAAGCTGACAAATCACGGTCTCCGCTCATAGTGGTTTTTTATATACAATACCTGATATATTATGTCATTGAATTCAAATTTAACACCATCCGTTACAGAGACCCAATTGTAACCTACTGTACAGACATCTAGTTACCCGCTTCTTTTTTACACATTTCAAGTTCGAAATTGGACAAAATTCAAACGAAAATATTATGAAACTTGAGACTTTTGGTTAGTGCCTATAATATTATTTTTAATCGTATTTTATTATAATTCAAAAATATTGATCATAGAAACTTGAAATAGGTATTTCAAAATTAGGTACTTAAATTTTCATTTCCTATACATAATGAATTTTTTTTAATATTTATCCTAATTTTAAGCTACTATTATAAGTATTAGAAATTTGTATTAATTTTAGATTCTAAGTAAACAAATGTATTGATTTTAAAATTATGTGTTTTTTTTTGTGTCTTTAACTGCACATTAAAATGCTTGGATTTTTCAACGGTTTTTTTTGATAGGAAGTGAATCTTGTTGGTACTTTGGGAGATCAAAAGTAAATCCAAATAGTTTTAAAAAGCACGGTGAAAAATAAAAGAAAAATTAGGGAAAAACGGGAATTTTTACGCTAAATCGGTTTTCTACAAAATCAAATGATTTGGGTTTTTAGTGTAACTCTAAAACAAATGAACGTAGATACGTAAAATGTTCAAAACATTTTAATTTGTTTTGAAATTTTCTCTGACATTTTCAGTTTCAAATTTTTTTCTATGAATGTCAATAAAATTTTATTTGTTGGATAAAAAAAGCTTGAGAATTTAATACAAGGATCCTAATATGTTGTTAGAATGATATTGGAAAAATATTAAAAATCCATACTCACAATTTTTTTTTATATTCATTTTGAGTTCAAAAATACGTAGAAATCACGAAAATGAGCAAATTATTATGAGTTAGAAATTCATAAAAATGTTTTTTTATTTTAAATCTAAGATTTTAAAATGTAATACAAGATTCTTCATAAGTTTGACTATCTATATCAAAAAAAAAAAAAAATGTCTACAAGAAAGTCAAATAAAATTTTTATGAGAGTTTGAAGTATTTTACAACATTGGATATTCACTCCATTTCTTCTAGAACATTTTTGTTCTTTTGTTGTAATTCAAAAACTTATAACTGTAGATACATAAAAATTACATTGAATGTTTATGTTTTCATTTCCTATACACCATAACATTTTGAACATATTTTGACTTTTTTTGAGCTGTTTACGGACATTGTCAGTTTTCTATTTTTTAATTTTTTTTTCTATAATTGTCAATAAAATTTTATTTGTTCGTTAAAAATGGGTGAAAATTTAATACAAGGCTCCTGATATACTGTTACAATTGCAGTTGAAAAATATTAAAAATACATAGACATAATTTTTTTTTGTAAGTATTTAAAGTTCAAATTTTGACAAAATCAATCAAATTTTAATAATTATTTTGTAGTTAAAAATGTATAAAATGTTCAATTTTTATATCTAAGGATTGAAAATTTTAAATAAGGTTCCACATATCAATAGGTTATAGATATATAAATTACTTTAATCACAATAATATCATCAAATTTATGCTTAGTAAGATCATAGGCTGACTGACCGACTTCGCTCAGAATCGTTTTTCTTATACAATGATATTATATCATTGAATTCAAATTTAACCCCATCCATTACAGTGACCCATTTGTAACCTACTGTACAACAGAGCGACATCCACTTACCCATTTTTTTTAAATTTAAATTTAAATCAATATTTTTATTTTACTAAAAAATTATTGACACTAGAGATTTTTTTTTTGTAACTAGTTAGAGTAATTAAAACATTTCAAATTACACTGACTTCTTCTACCTATTTTATTAAACTGATTTTGTGCTAGCAATTGTCAAGTAAATTATTATGCTGTCAATTAACACAATACCATCACTTACAGTATACAATTGTGTACTTTTCAAAACTACATTATTAATTATAATTCAAAAACGAATAACTGTAGACTGTAGTTACAAGAAAATTTCACTGAATGTTTATATTTTCATTTTCTATACACCACACAATTTTGAAAATAGTTTGACTCGTTTTGAGATGTTTAATATGATAAAATATGTAGAAACTTTATTCGTTGAATCAAAAATATAAATTAAATATAAATTACTTTATACACAATAATATCATTAATTATAGATACTTAGTAATTAATAATAAATATCATATGATAACTGACCGGCTTTACTCAGAATCGTTTTTCTTATACAATGATATTATATCATTGAATTCAAATTTAACAATCCATTACAGTGAACCACTACTGTACAGTAGAGCGACACCCACTTGTCCAACTTTTTTTATCTGTCCTTCCCTTTTTGGATTCAAATATTCAGTTTTGGTTAGGACAGTCAGGTATAAATTACAGTAAGCAATTGGTAATATTCAATATATTATGTGTTAGGTACGTGGTTAGAAATGTTTGTGTTTTTGTATTGGATTATTTTTATTTTATACTGATATAGTAATATTTATGTATAATCAAAATGTTTTTAACTTGATGGATTTTTTTTAAATTAACTGAGAAAAGCTAAGGGTTTTCAACTGTAAATTAAACTAGTTAAGTTCATAAGTTGATTAGAAAATAAACTAACTAGTTAAGTTAAAAAGTTTAAAAAAAAATAACTTTTTAACTAGTTAACCTTTGCATATATATGTAGTAGGGCAAGACCGTTTTCGACCAAAAACGTACACTTCCCTTTTCGGCCAAAACATAAAGTTCAATAATAATTAATATTATATATTTAAGGTATTTAATTAATACTTATAGAATATTATTAAATATATATTATACCCAAGTTGTACAAGCAAATATATAATTAAATAATATAAAATTATTGTCATCAACTAATAGGTATAATATAATATTAAATAATTAAATAACAATTTTTAATTATTTTTTTTAATAAAAAAATAGGTTAATTATAATATTTTTTAAATTATTGCAAATATAATTTTGAAAATTATATAAAATGCATAAAATTTGTAAATCTATATTATGTATATTGTATATAAATGAATGTATGCTGTCTGTTCATATTACCATGGAAACCATTTATATATTATTTTGAGAATTTTGTATGTGTGTGTGTCCTTTATTATTATAATATTTTGTAGTGGAAAAAATTGAATTGCTGTACATATATTCATAATTCTATGCTCAACATTTTTTTTTCATTTACAAACATTAATTTTTTTTCTTCATAAAACAAAATAGCCATTGTAAATGTGTAATATTATAAAATTAAAAACAATTTTATTCCTTTTGGTATTTTATACATTTATTTATTGAAACACTAGGACAATTTAGGCCATAGACATCGTTCGTCAAATGATAGAACATTCAAAACATTGGGCATCTGAAAATATACTAAAAGAGTAGCAGTAAATCCGTGTATTTGTGGATCACTTCCAAACTCCACTTCACCTGCACATAGTACTTGATACATTGATACTCTTTCTGGCAGTTGCATGTTGATACTATTAATGTCAATACTGAAGAGTTGATGAGTTGTTGTAGCCATTGTTAACATAGCTTGTTGAATTGATGAGTGGCCTACCATGTAGTTGCCAAGCACAACAAATGTACCATCTTCTAGGAACAATGTGTGGAGTATATGACGGTTTTTATCATAGCTATTAAAAACATCTTGGACAAATTTCAATACAGCAGATTCTTCATTTTCCAAAATGTCATTCATACTATAATAGACAAAACAAAATAGTAAAATACAATGTAACGCTTGTAAAACTAAAATGTTTTTAAATCATATATTTGTGATTGCTCTTTTGATAAATTTTAGTTGGTAGGTTGTTGGATATGTATAAAACAAGTTATAACAAATTTACAACTAAAATTCACAAATAAATTAACAGTTGAGATGAAAAATAATAAAAATGTAATATTAACAAGCTACATTGATAACTTTTTAACTACAAGTATTGGTACCATAAATATTGACCTTAGATTATAATTTAAAATAGATTTCAGAAGACTAGAATTATATTGAGTGTATTGATAGCCGTTTAAAAATTGTACATAAGTACTGTTAAAAATTTACTGTACATAAATAATAAAAGCCATGAAATACAAAAAACCACGTCTTGTTTAATTATATAGGTAATCATTTTGACAAGTCCACAAGATACAAGCAATCGGATATTATTGTTACCAGTTTTAACAGTTTTGTAGCAGCTTATACAAGAGTACAAGACTACTTATGTGATTTCAACAGCAAAGTAGCCATAAGTACCTGGTTGTGACTGAGCGAATCAAAATAAACAAATAATGTTCAGAAATTATTTGGTCAAATCAATCTTTAGATCTTTTGACGATTTTGAATAAAACTGTTCTTTGTTGTAGACATGGATTAGTATCACTGACTGAAACCAAATTGAAATTTGGATCTTTAGCATAGAATTCTGTGTCTTCTGTATGGTATAGGTAACACTATAGATACCTACATTTATCATTTTAACAACCAAAAAATTCCCACCTCTCTTGCAACAAGTGACCAAGTGATAATTCACAATTTTGGTTGTCCAAGGATTCTAATAATATAAATTCTATTTTCAACTATAAATTAAGGTACCTACCTAATTTATTGTTACAGGTACAAATAAATGATTTTTGATCATGAATTAAGATCTTACCTCGTAAGTGAGAAGTTAAAATTATATTTGAATAAACTAAATGTATACTTCCAAGTGTCAAAGTCGCACTGGATTATGCAAAATAAAAACTGAATTTTCAATTTATATTCATGCGAAACAAAAAGGAGTAGAAAATACAACTGACAACTTTACATTTCTTTAAATTTACTATTTATATTTTAATTTTGAAAATTGTTTTTAATCATTGTGATAAAATAATCTATTATTGCTATTATCGATTATTTAAGTTATCTACTGCCCACGGTTAATGATATCCACTGATATACCCACAGATATATATAATATATGTATATATATTATATATATTATACACAGTGCTCGAATTGGGAAAAATTAAGTAGAGGAGCTGAATTCAACGATTTAATAACTGCGTTCCATGGGCGCAATTACTCAACACAGACCTACATAGCATTCTTACATTGTTACAGTTGAAAAAAAAATAATAATAATCTACCAATTTATTCAATAAACTATATAGATACCTAAATTAATAATTATTGTTTTTGATTCAAAAGAGACCACATATTTTGATCAGTATAAAAAATTTAAAAATTATAAAACATTGATAAATGATACCATAATAACTGAAACTGATAGCAATTCATTCAGAACACGATTTAAGATATTACTATCTAATCACAGTATCACACATTCACACACAAGTGTCTGTGGATACATCACAGATTTCTATATATTAGTAGTATAGAAGTCTGTGGGATACATTCAGCACGAGCGTCTCACGCCAGCATGTCATTTTGGCATCCATTGCGCGCACATCACGGCGGCCTCTGGCATTGTTATCATGTTATCATGGTTTGAAAACTTTGAAAGGCCATAACTTCGAAACTAAGCGAGAGCGACAAATTCTGATTGCACCATCGTTCTTAACTCGATGAGTTACATGGAAAAAAAACTGCAATTGTTCCAAAATCATAGTATATGGGTAAGGTGCACCGAATGAGAAACTAAATTGAACATGAACATTTATTCTAGTAGGTATAATATAATATCACGAGGTTCATGATTTTATATTTATATAATACACTATCCATATACATATTATTTACATTTTTCTATTTCTACTTTCTTTTCAATATTCACATCATACATATAGCACAAAATGATCAAATGCACCATGGCTAAATATATATGCTAGCTATGTGCTGCCTCTGGGGTCTGGGCTGCTGTTTGAATATTGTACGGCCGATGATACCGTGTGTTATGATGTGTTATTTATAGATAGTGTTTATTGCATAAAATATAAATTATATAACGTAGGTAAGTACAAAAAGTGTTGCGAATTTGTCTATGTTAATGTAAGTGGATTAAAGTGTTAATTTGGTATGGAATCCGAAATCAAATGCCCATCTTGTGGCATTAAATTTACACAAAAAAAAAGTTTGTATTGTCATGTGCGAAAATTCCATGATGAAAAACTTGTGTCGGATCTTCTACCCGCTAAAGACTGTTTTTGTCAATTTTGTGACAAGAAATTCTTGAATAAGAAGTCATTAGATACTCACATCACGAAGTATCATCCAGGCAGTGAAAATCCTAACAAATTAAAAACCACCAGGATAATATGCACATACGAAGCGTGTAGAAAAGAATTATTTACGTTCCCAAATCTGAGACATCATTTGTTAGAAGAACATAAAGTGAAAGTAGAGTCCGAAATCATTGAATTTTGTGGCATTGCAGGTAAATACATCACACTAATCTAAATAGGTACCTAGTTAAATAAGTTTAGAATTGTTTTACATCATTGTTTTACACGCATTCATTCATTTTTATTTTATTCACTATTTATTTGATTGACAATATTATATACACAGTAAGAAATTTAGTTATAAAAAACAATTATGTGTTAACACATCCTATTATTTTAGTTAGAATTTAGGAAGAATTCAGAAACCTAATTTTTTTTTATTCAGATTAGGGCAACAGCACCAGTAAATTAAGTCCAGTCTTGTTAAGAATACTTTTCAAATGTATTCAGAATACATATTTAAATACTTGGTGTAATTTGTATTTAAAATACGTATTCAAATACTTTCTTTTAAAAGTATTATATATTTAAATATAAATACAAATACCTTTTAAAAGTATTCAAAATACTTACAAAAATACTTTATTTTAAAATCAATAAATGAATAATTAATAATCAATAATTCAATCAATTCAATGGCTATAGTCGACTATAACCACTACTACCCATTGATTATTTTCTTTAACCAAGCCAACCAAACCATTTTATGTATCCCTCCATAAGGACAATCTTATTGTAAAAATATTTTATACAGATTTTAGTATTTTACATATTAAAATAAATATGACAAGAAAAAAAGTTCAACAACATTATTACCAATATCTTATATTCAAATTATAAACTACTACCACTGTACCGCCTATTAAATAAGAAGAAAGACTATTTAAAGATTCAAGATAAATGCCAATCCAACCAGTGGTGGTCAGTGTCTTGTATGCCATGGTATAATATGGGAGTGAGAAGCCGATAGGGGTTCCAGTGTTCAGTCACTCTGTTATCTGCTTGTAATTTGGCGAAACCTTATTTATAAATTATCAGATGTTCGAACGATTTTAAAATAATATTTAAAATATTATAAACAAAATTTAAAATAGTACATTCCGAATTGTTAGTAATTGGAATTTGGAGTAGACCACGAAAAGGAAAAAAAGTATTTAGTATTCTATAGAATAAAAATATAAATAAAAAGTATTTTTGAAGTATTTAAAATACATTAGTCAAAAAGTATTTGAAAAGTATTTGAAATACAAAAAAAGTATTTAAATACAAGTATTCGAATATTTAACAAGACTGAAATTAACACTTAAGGGGTTTTCAACATTACATGGTTTATATATACTTATAATTTAGTGTTAGGGCCTTACTTGCTATATGAAGTTTCTACTAAAGAATGTCTGTAAAATAAAAATTTAAATTATGTAAAGTAAATTTAACTTAAGCATGAATTTTAATTAATTATTTGTTTATAAAAACCAGTTTTCCTAGTAAATGAACACATTTTTTCAGTGAATTAACCATCATGTACCTGTTAATGAACACTTAATTTATTTTTCATTTGGCTATTTCATTGAGCTTATTTTTATAATAATATTTTTTTTTAATTTTATTTTATTGCGATTGTAATATAATAATAATAAAAGTTAAAACTTTAACATAAATCAAATAATTTTAAACAAACTGAACACAACTCATTTAAAGTTAATAAAATAGTGATTATTTGATGGGCAAGTATAATTTTACATAATATTATATTTTAATGATTTTTATTTAAATTAAAAATAGTAATGTGTTAAAACATTAACATAAATTAAATAGGTACCTACTTTTAAATAATCTAATGTTTATAATTTCAATGTACCTAAATAAATTCCATCTTAAAAAAAAATTAAAACAAATAAAACAATAACTTTCAAAAGTAGAAAACCATAATAGGTACTTATTTGCTACTTAAGAATGTTATTCATTTTTTTTTGTCCCAATACTTTACCTGATGTTGGACACAATTTTTAACCGGGTTCATTACAGTTAATTACCCAAATATGTATTACGTTCCTATTCTAAATAAGATAGAACTCCACTAAACAATTGTCTAATTTAATGAGTTTTTTTTCTCACCATATCATCCTCAGTCTGTGTTTCAGAGTTTTCATGTTTCAATTACCAACAAATGAATAAATTTAACTTGAATTAAATTTTTTTCTTCTTATAAAATAATATATTTAATCATATTGTACTAAATTGTTTCATGTTAATTCCAGAATTTGAATCATGGAAACTCAATGAGGAACAAGCAACATTCTCAAAGTTTGTCGCAGATAGAGCCATGGCCAGAATAAATGATTCAAAGTCAAAACAATTTTATTATTGCCATCGATCATATAGTTATCGAAAGAAAGGGTCCGATATAAGGGAAATCAAATCAATGGGGACAAATAAAATTGGTGGAGTTTGTCCATCCATGCTCGAGGTGACAATTCTTAAATATGATAGAACAGAAAAAGTTCAGGTTAATTATTGGAAGACACATTGCGGACATCAACAGGAAATCGGACGAATCGGATTAGATCAAGAATCAAAAATAAAGATTGCAGTTATTATAATTGATCTTAAAATATAATTAATTATATGATATAAAAATATGACTTTCAGGATGTTAGCGTTCTGTAGTTAATGCTGTATTAGTTTGCATTGTGTTTATGTACTTAACACATCTATGTGTATAGTAATATGTATATATATAAATTAATAGGAGTTAGTTAGTAAATGTAGTTCAATATAGGTACCTCAAGAGTAATATTGATTAACTGATAGAAAAACCCTGACTAAAACAGTGGTTTAGATACTTAGAAGTAGCTCCATGGGCACACCAGGATTAAATAATATTGATAGATTGTTACTATATTTTATTAATAATGGCCATTCCATCATTATGAGTATATATAAAACAATATTATGTACAGAAATGCATGTAAATGTAGGGAGAGTTTAATATGACAATCTAATTAGTAATTAGTAATATATTCTTTTGTCAAAATATATGCAATGAATCACAATTTTTGTTTTTTCAGCTAAGTTGAAGGAAGGAGTGACGTTCCAGCATGTCATAGATACGATTCGTGACCCTACAGCCGATAATGAAAACTACCAACGATTGTTACTCCTTGAACGAAAAGATTTACATAATGTCACACGGGATTTTAATATTGATTATGCGACAAAACGTCATAAAAATGATGCAATCAGTGTAAAGTTGTGGGTTGATGAAATGAAATCATTAACAGAATCTCCAATTTTGTACTTCAAAGGTCAGGATGAAGATGTTGGAGTCGAGGAGCAAGGGATGTTGAAGAAAGAAGATTTTGCTCTGATAATAATGACAGACTTCCAAGGTGAGCAGTTAAAAAAATATGGTATGGAGAAAATTTGTATTGATGGCACTCACGGTACAAATGCGTATGATATACAATTGTTCACAATTATGACAGTTGACGAGTTTGGATCAGGTTGTCCAGTTGCTTTCTGCTTCTCTAATCGATCGGACGAGGTTATTTTCAGGCTGTTTTTTGAAAAAATTAAAGCGAAAGTGGGAATTATCAACGCAAAAGTTTTTATGTCTGATGATGCACCAGCATTTTATAATGCTTGGCATGGGGTTATGGGATCTGTTAAGCATCAACTTCTCTGTTCTTGGCATGTTAATAAAAACTGGCAAGAAAATTTGAATAAAGTTAGTGGAGGTCCTGAAAAAAGGAAACTTGTTTCCCAAACATTGCGAGTCTTGATGCACCAAACGTCCGTGCAAGATTTCCAAAATCATCTATCAAAATTTTTTGAAGATTTGATGAGTGACGATGATACTAAAGCATTTGGAATTTATTTTGAAAAATATTATGCACGACGACCGAAATTGTGGGCTTACTGTTTTAGATTATTGCTTGGAATCAATACAAATATGTACTTAGAATCTTTTCATAAAATACTAAAACATATATATCTAGAAGGAAGAAAAGTAAAACGTTTAGATAAAACAATTAATGCGCTGATGAAAATTTGTCGAGATAGTGTGTATAAACGTTTGATCCACCTCGCTAAAAATGTCCCTACTGAAAAAATGCAGAAAGTTCGACAAAGTCATAAAGCAAGCAAGTCAATAAAATTAGATCAAATTAAAGTTCTTGAAGATGAAACAGGATATTTGATGACATCATCATCAGATCCTTCTCGGCAATATCACATTCTTAAGGCCGGAGAAACATGTGAGCATGCATCATGTTTGAAATGCAGGAAGTGCAATATCTGCATCCATTCGTATCATTGTGATTGTTTAGATAATGTCATCAGAGCGAATATTTGCAAGCACATCCATGCTTGTGCTCGAGAATTCAATGAATCTGTTAATGATTGCGGGATTAACTTCTATCACGAACCGAACATAGTAGAGCAGAAAATGCTATTAGAAATGAATGCAACACCTATCATTGTCAACGAAAACCGAAAAATTCAGAGTCAAGCCGAACTTATTCTGGGCCTGACCCAGAATAAATTTGAAGAACAGGATCTGGAAAAAATAGAAAAGAAAATGGCAGAAGTGATAGCTCTCATGAATGATGCTGGTAAAAAAATAATTTGAAAACCTGTCGCCAATGTTAACACCCAACAGAAAATTGAACCACAAATGCGCTTCTATTCGACTAAAAAGAAGAGAAAATGTCGCGACCCTTCTATTCCTAAACCTACAGCCAGTGAAGTTAATGCTATTGTATCTGGGCTTGAAAACGACATTAGTGAAAGTATCAATGTACATAGTGCTTTCGATCATTCATATGTATGATGTAAATATAGATAAATATAAATATAATTTATATTATACAAGAATAATTTGCAATGATGCAAGAATATATTACTAATTACTAATTAGCTTGTCATATTATACTCTCCCCACATTTACATGCATTTATGTACATAATATTGTTTTATATACACTCATAATGATGGAATAGCCATTATTAATAAAATATAGTAACAATCTATCAATATTATTTACTCCTGGTGTGCCCATGGAGCTACTTCTAAGTATCTAACTACCTTAACTTACTAACTTCCCTAAGTTCTACATAATTACATTCTACATAATATAATCTCTTTAGAAGTTATAATATTACTATTATAGGTGGATACATTAAATTCATTACTGGACATAATACTAAAAATAACTAGCCACATATTACGCATAATACATATAATTATAATAATCTTACACACTAATAGTTAATGGTAATAATAATATGTATAAATGTATAATAAATATTTTAATTTATGTTGTATCTATACATTTAAACCAATATAATATTTCACACTATTTACATTTACTAGGTATATAGTAGGACAGTATGTACATTTAGATTGTCACTTGCATTGACGTTACCTAATATTGCAATTTGCATTGTCATAATAATATGTTTTGTGTGTACAGATAAAAAATATTATATTCTAATAACAATTCACTGTTTTAGTTAGTGTTTTTCTATCAATTAATTAATATTACTCTTAAGTTACCTATATTGAACTACATTTACTAACTAACTCCTATTAATTCATATATATACATATTACTATACACATAGATGTGTTTAAATCAGGTAAAGTATTGGGACGAAAAAAAATTAAAAACATTTTTAAGTAGCAAATAAGTACCTATTTCCTATGTATAATATTACCTATTATGGTTTTCTACTTTTAAAAGTTATTGTTTTATTTGTTTTAATTTTTTTTTAAGATGGAATTGATTTAGGTACATTGAAATTATAAACATTAGATTATTTAAAAGTAGGTACCTATTTAATTTATGTTAATGTTTTAACACATTACTATTTTTAATTTAAATAAAAATCATTAAAATATAATATTATGTAAAATTATACTTGCCCATCAAATAATCACTATTTTATTAACTTTAAATGAGTTGTGTTCAGTTTGTTTAAAATTATTTGATTTATGTTAAAGTTTTAACTTTTATTATTATTATATTACAATCGCAATAAAATTAAATTAAAAAAAAATATTATTATAAAAATAAGCTCAATGAAATAGCTAAATGAAAAATAAATTAAGTGTTCATTAACAGGTACATGATGGTTAATTCACTGAAAAAATGTGTTCATTTACTAGGAAAACTGGTTTTTATAAACAAATAATTAATTAAAATTCATGCTAAAATGACATGCTGGCGTGAGACGCTCGTCATTCAGCGGCCCATTTACTTATTCAGTGGCCCAAAATTACGTCTAATGTCTATAATTATTACGAGCTTATAGGTGGCCCAATCGTATTTTAAACATGAATTTATTTTCACTCACACTCACACGACCGGCCCACCGAGACTTTCTCGGTAGGTACCTAGCTCGCCTAACCAATCCGGCTCTGGATAGGTATGTTTAGGCTGTTTTGTACTTTTTTGCTGTCTCAATAACAATACCTATCTCGTCAATTTTAAAATAAAATTCAAATGTTTGTATATAATTTTTGTATGATACAAATTGTATTTACGAGGGTCGAGGGCCACACTCCGGGGCAGGGGCGGATTGGCCTATCGGGAAATCGGGAATCTTCCCGATGGGCCGGTTCTTGTGAGGGCCTGCAGGGCCGCTATAATTATTACAATATAATTACAAAAAAAATTAAATTTTTATAAACTAAGCATAAAATATATTAAAAATCAAATACCTACGAAGGTACGAGTATTATTTTTAATATCTTAAACTATTGCAATTCATAGTAGGAATTTTGGTATTTACATCACTATTATCCCTCCAATTCATGCTAATGTATTATTTAGAAATCTGTGGTATTGGTATTTTATTATTTATATTTTATACTCTATGGTAGAATTTAGTTACGTGATAACATTGATAACCTTATCTTATCATTATTTGTATTTTTTTTTGATTTTGAACTTTTTACACAAACGAGTTACTGTACTTACAGAAGTGTGTTTAGTGTACAAATTCAATTGAACTGTGCAATTTAAATTATGTGTGATGCTGGTGAAAAACGAAAGAAGGGTGGAGCTGAAAAGGTACGAGAAAAAAAGAAAAAACGGTTAATGGAATCTATTTACTTGGAAAATTGTTTTACATTTTCAATCCTTATAGCTAACATGTATAGCTACATGTTAAAAATTTTATAAATTTTTAACAACAAAATAATTATTAAATTTTGATAAATCTTGTCAAAATTCGAGCTTTAATTGCTTATAAAAAAAATGTATGGCTATGTATATTTAATATTTTTCAACTGATATTGTAACAATATATCAGGGGCCTTGTATTCAATTTTCAGACTTTTTGGCCCAACAAATACAATTTTATTGGTATTTATAGAAAAAAACTAAAAAAATTAAAATTTGAAATGGTCCGTTAAAACATCAAAAAGAGATAATTATTTTCAAAATTGTATGGTGTATACAAAATGCTAATATAAATATTCAGTGAAATTTTCAAGTATCTACATTTTACAGTCATTCGTTTTTTAATCACAACAAAATAAGAAAATCATTACATGAGAAATCGAGTGAATATCAAATGTTGTAAAAATTTGAATTTCAGAAAGTCATAAAAATGTAATTTGACTTTCTTGTTGACAGTTTTTTTTTTGATAAAAGTAGACAAACTTATGAGAAATTTTGTATTAAAAATGTGTTTTAAAATTTGTTTACGAATTTATAACTCAAAATATTTTGCAAACTTTCGTTATTTTTAAGTATTTTGTCAATATTTGAACTTTAAATGCTTATAGAAAAAAATTGTGACTGGATTTTTAATTTTTTTCATCTGCCTTTGAAACAATATACTAGAAGATTTTTATTACATTTTCAAGCTTTTTAACCAACAAATAAAATTTTATTGATATTTATAGAAAAAAAAAACTGAAAATGTCCTTAAATAGCTCAAAGTAAGTCAAAATGTTATGGTGTATAGAAAATACTAATATAAACATTCGGTCAAAATTTCGTGTACCTATATAGTCATATTTATTATGGAGTTGCTTCAAAAACCAAAATCGATTTTCTCGAAAACAGATTTTGCGTAAAAATTCCCCGATTTACTTAATTTTTCTTTTGTTTTTCAAGACAATTTTGAAAGCCACCAGGACATTTTTATTTTTGACCCCCCAAAGTACCAACTACATTAACTTTCCTATCAGAAAAGTGAATCTAGTTGAAGAAAATCTAAGTATTTACTATTTTTACTGTCCTAAAATTTGATGACAGACCCAAAAATAAAAAATTAAATTAAAATTAAAAAATTAAAAAAAACACATCATTGTAAAATCAATACATTCATCACTTCGCTCAGAATCTAAAATGTAAAAAGATTAAACTTCAAGTTCGAGTTAGAACAGGTTAACCTTATCTGACTAACCCTAAACTGTTATAACTTTAATTATAGGTACCTATTATATATTTTACTAATTTATGGGTGAAACTAAACAAATTTTGAAATGTGAGTAAAATGATGAAAATTTTTTTTTTGGTGCGGGGTTACATTTGCGGTGCAGGGCCGGTTTGATCCATATTTCCCGGGCCGAAAAAATTCGCCAATCCGCCCCTGCTCCGGGGTCCTCCAAGTCCAGGGCCCCGGAGCATTGCCATGCCTTGCCATCCCGTAGTTACGCAATTGCCTTACGAGCGCTTCCCCGCAGTAAGGCATTTGGCTGGCTTATCAAATAATAACGTTAACATAGAATTAAAAAAAATATAAATATATGTAAAATTCAGAATTTTCTAATTTTGATACATAGAAATGTATTATTTGTAATAGTTTGTATTGTATAATTTTTAGTTTCATTAAGCCCCGTTCACACGATCAAATAATTTATCAAATATTTGACAAATTATTTGATCGTGTGAACAGGGCTTTAGACCAGCGGTTCTCAAACTTTTTAAATTTGCGTGCCACCAGCTACACCATTTCCCAGTTACAAAAATTTCCGGAAACTCACTGTTCTCACAAGTTATGGCATATCAAAGTTGCAGCGATTACGCGTGTATCGGCACTCGTCGCTACGCTCCTCGGCGCCGTCGCTCCGCTCCGCAAATCGAAAATATCCCCCTATTTGCTTTGTCAACTACCTCAAGTAAACCTCGGTTTTCCTCAATATTGTTTCTAAGTATATTTAGTCCCAGCGTGACCACTCGCTCGTCCATTCAAAAGTACCTATATTTTTTAATATTGACAACTTTGAATTGCCATAACTTTTGAAGTTCCGGAAATTTTTTCAAATACTTGAATTAAGCGTAAAAAACCAATTTTATTATAATTATTATTTTTAGATATGATCAGAAAAAATTTAACTGTTGTCGCAGATTAACTCTATGATAACGTTATTATATTATGACAAGCCAGCCAAATGCCTTACTGCGGGGAAGCGCTCGTATTGCCTTAAGCATTACCATAGATTATAGAACAATACACCATTACGCCATAGATTTTAACTAATAAACCGCCTAATTTTAATCATTAAAAATGTATGTAGCTTTCGCTAAATTCAATTTTTTGATTTTCAGTAAAAAATACTTATATAGATGAATCTTGTACCTATAGTATTCAATTTTCAAACTATTTAATTTACTAACAAAAATACCAGCATACATAAATTTGTCGACAATTTTAAATGTCTATACAAATAGCACTAAAAAAAGCCAAAATGAAATAGAGTCTAGTACTTATATAAATAAAATAGAATAATAATTATGATATATTAATATATTATATAATTATTGACTAATTCTAACTTATACTTTTAATAATTTTCAAAATTATATTTTATTTTCAATATGTTATACAGTATACACATATTACTATTATATTTAATAATATTATTGACAACAATTTCATATTATTTGTTATAATAATTATGATTTATTTATATAATTTTTCATACAACTTATTACTTAGGTATGATAAATAATATTTAATAATTTTCTTTAAGTATAACATATAGATCTAAAGTATTTAGTATTAATTATTATTGAACTTTTTGTTTTGGCCGAAAAGGGAAGGGTACGATTTTGGTTGAAAAGGGAATCGGCTGAAAACGGCGATGCCCATGTAGTAGGCCATAAGACTCTGTGATGACACAGAACAAATGTAAATTATGTATATTATAATAATGATGTATCATAATTGTATTATTGTATACAAAATACCAACTCAAATGTTAATAAATTACTCTACTTCTTCTAAAGTTATGTTAATAAGAATATGAAAAAATAATTGTTTATGTAATTTAGAGTATGCTATACCCGCATGTGTTGTCTCAGTCCTATAAATGTACAACATACCAAAAACTGTTTTGGGCGGTATAGAACCACTCAGGCTGTAGTGATAGTTAAGATTCCAAATTGATATACAATATATTTGAGAACATTATTTGTGAGATATTGTTTTTAATTTTATATATCACTTTTACGTAAAAAGTTCTTATTGTTTCAAAATCCATTATTTTTGTGTTTTTCAACCTTGAATAACTTTTGTTGTAGTTCCAATATCGAAAAATAAAATAAAAATGTTGACATCATGATTTAAATCATTTAAATATCAAACTATATTTATAATTGAATAAAATGTAAATTTTGATTAAGGTAATTTAAGAAAATGGTAACTGGTAAAAATTATTGTAAATTTCCCACAATAAAATCTAGGAAAAAAGATTTTTAAATATAGAATAATATCATTTTTTTTTTCAAGTAACCATAACATTATAAACTACTTTGATTAAAATATTGTAAGCCTATTATTATTATAAAATGTAGACACTTCAACAACATTGATACATACAAGCATTATACAAAACACTTTATGTATTGCATTTCCAAAAATGTCTCATTGATGCATTAAGTATTATCATAATTAAAGATATATAATACACATTTTATTTTGAAAATAATAAAAACATAAACATTTTTAAATAAGTTGTATTGAATATTAATTTTTTAAAAACTTATTTTTGAGACTATTAATATTACTATGACTGATGGACAATATTGATCTTATAAATTAAATATCAACATTCAATCCATACAAAATACTTTTGAATAAACTTCAGTGATTACAAATATTCATTCATTCATTTAAATTGTAATTTTTATATTAATATTTGTCATTAATAAGTTTAAAACACAATTAAATATTATAAGACGTATAAAATAATATCACATACAAAATTTTAAATTTTAATAGACCTTTTATTTTATATGTATTTATTTGATTATAGATTGACTGCTCACACAAATTTAAATATTGAAGTAACATAATTATTACTTATTTGTATATATTGTAAACATAATTTATCTCATATTTAATGTGATTCAATGAACTTAAACATAGTACCAAAATATTATAATTAACATTAAATAAACAAGTTACACTATTATAAGAATGTGCATCTACAAAATCCAACATGTATTTCTGTATAAGTTCAGTTACATTATTTATGTATACCACATTACACTAATTTGAATTTTTAAATTCATCATAATTGTAATGTTTGATTGGAAGATCAAATTTAATAAATCCCCAGTCTTTGGCTTTTTTTACAGCAACTATCAAATTTTCATGCTGTTTTTGGCAAATTCCAGTTAATCTGTAAAACAAAATATTATATTACATAAATTGGTAAAATGTTAGCCATTATTATTTAGAAAACAGATATTGCCCATCATAAATAATTATAATGATTAAATATACTTTATCTGTACTTGTATAACATAAACACAAAATAGTTTTAAACATAGAGGTGTTACAGACCAAGTAATCTACTCTATACTTCTAAATATCATATAATAGTGTTTAATACTTTATTTTCTCATATCTATAAAATGTTAATGAAGTATACCACAAATGTAATATACAACTGTCAGTGGCGGCGGGATACAGGATCATTAATTGAAGCAATTGCTTCATGTCTGAAATGGGTGGGTGAGTGTATAAACACATATATATATAGCCGTAAGACCTCAACACAAATATCATGGCAAATATTATAATTAATAATTATTAATCGCCCCTACTGCTAATTTGGTTCAATGAAGGGTGCGGTGGTAAAAATGTTTAAAACATACAATATGCTTCAAAGCCTCCAGGATTTCACGCCGCCACTGACAACTGTACATTTTAAACTTTTATAACATAAGTTTCTATATTCAGATATGATGATTTGTTTTAATAACTTAAACTATACTCTGTTCCACAAGAGAGGATGACCGCTGCATGTTCTCTCATGGAACAGAGTATAATATTTTATTTTAATCCTGAAGGATATTAATCAGCAAAACAAATATTAATAATGTATAATAATTTTTTAAACTTTTATTATTAAAAATATAAAATTGTAAAAATAATATCAAATGGCTTTTTTTTTTAAATCTAAATACAAATCATTATACATACTTATAGGATAACAGCTTTCCAGAATAAGGAGATATGAATTGTTTGAGCAAATCCACATTTCTGTAGTCGAGTATGAGGTATTCGTCACGACATACTGGACATGGATTACCAGTTGCAATCATATCAGATCTCTAGAAATAAATATATGATATATATAATACACATGTATTAAAAATAACATTAGTGTTAATTTTAATTTACAACTCACAATACACATTTTCCTAGTTTTTCTTGGTGGAATACTTCCTTTGTGATTACGGCGATATTCTTTCCATACAGGATTATTTCCATAAGTGGATTTGTATGCTATAAATAAATAAAAACAATATACTATATTTATAATTATTTTCAATTAAAATTTAACACTATTTTAGTACTAGATGTTACTGTTCAGTTATAGAATATGTAAATAATATTAAAATATACTCTAAAATATACTAATCTATTTTTAATTGTAATTTCTTTGCTAATATGAAATAAGTATATTAAAAATGAAATAATTAAGTTAACAAGTATACAAACCATTGAACCAAAACAACTAAAATGAGTAAAATAATTATCTATTAATTATAATTTTGATTGGGTTAAGTAGTTCCATAGATTACCCTGAACCAACAGACAATTTTTCTTTTTTATATATTATTATAGATTAAGTCAATAATATGAAGAATATTTTAAACTGTTATTAGAACTTTTCACGCAAATACATGATTGATTTATGATGATTTCATTAAATATAACAGTTTTCTACGGAACTGCATATAAACCAGAAAAATAATTATCACAGGAATCAGTATTTTTGGAAAATATTTGTTTGGAATGATATGATTCACAATCTTTCTAAACAATTTAGAAAGGGTACAGGAAAAGTATTTTCTTGGATTAGTATTTATAGGAATCGTTAAACTAGGATGAAATAAATCAGTAAAATAAATTTCCAGAACACTATCAGATAGGAACAGTATTAATTAGGATAATACTATGGAATACAAAAATTTGGACCGATATTAAATAATAATCTTGTTTTAACTATGTTGTTAATTATTAATATTCCTATTGAAAAATGAGGACTAATGAGGAAAATTAAAATTAATATTATTTTTATATTATCCTACTTTGTACGGTTCTAATAAATATCAGTTTAAGAAAATACTATTCCTAAATTATTATATTCATTCCTAAATTATTTTATCATCCTATGGACATTACATTCCGTACAAAAAGCAGTTCCAAATATTTTATTCTTGTTAAATAGGTTCCTGATTTATATAGCCCTCCGTAATTCACTAAGTACAAATAATTAGAAAAAATCTTTTAATAGCAATCTGCGAAAATGTACTAGGTAATATCTAAATAAGGTGGTTTTATTGTTGTAACGAACATGTCGTCATCGACATCGTACATTACTCCTAGTATGCCGAGTAAGGAAAAATATGAAATATATATTATGCTGACGCGATGTTTAGCTGACATCACGTCAATAACCGACCAGAACTCCTGGCGGAAAGTAGTCAAGAGTGAAGAGTGATAGTGAATGGTCGACAGTGGAAGTCGAGAGCGGACAACGACCAAAAGAGGACCTGTAGACGGCCAGCTCACCCACCTCGGATAGCAGCACCCACGACAAGTCGACACCACATATCTCCACCAGTGACCCTTAGTGAAGCTAATCTATAAGTATACCTATCTAATAATTATATTTTAATGTTCTTATATTGTAAGATTTGATTCTAATAACAGTTACAAAATTATGTATATACTTGAGTACTTGCTTTACATAAGGTAACCCTGATCCCTAGCAATAATGTCACACACCGAGGTCGAGTTTCCGAGACCTCGTTAATATAAACAGAACTACACCGAGGGGTGCGACCCCCAGGTGAAGAGGAGACGTTACATTGTTATGATATATTTAAAGTTTAAGCCAGTATTTAGTTTTTCTAGTAAAACTAAATCGACATTTAATACATTTATAGACTTACCAATTAGGGAAATTATATTCTTAAATCATTGGAAAATAAATAATATCATAAGAAATATTAGAGCATTGATTTTGATTAATGATTGATTGATATAAATTATTATATGATAGAATTAGAATTAGAAACAATAATGGCAATAAATGTCCTTATTTAGGAAAATTGTTAGTCAACTGTATAAATCTTGAAAATGTATATCAAAAGTAAATTAATATAAATAAAAATACATGTTTGATAACTTTTTTGTATAGAAAAAACTAATAGTGTTTATCGTAGACTGCATTAGACTTTGGGGCAGTAATGATAAGCAATTTTCTGTTATTCTTGGTTCAAATTATGAAAAACATAAACATAGAATTCTGAGCTGTAATTATTAGTAAATAACCCAATAGAGATATTGATTTATTCTAGAAAAACAATAATAATTTCATACCATCACTTTTTAGATATTCAATACTAGTTTCGGCAGGAATCACAGTTGACCTATCTTTCGGCGAATCTCGTTGCATTTCATCTTTAGTTGACAATTCATTATATTTGACCATGTTTGTGTAGACATTTCTTCCGTTTTTCTAAGTAGAGTAGTCCATAGAAACAAAGCTCAATTTATTTACACGTATATAGTTTATTGAAAAATAATTAATATAATGTATTGATGTAAACTTACAGGGACAATGTGGTTGCCAATTGATAGACCACTTGATGCTTTGAAAATTGTAGACGACAATGTACGAATAGTGTTCAGAAACATTGTTATAGTCTACTTAAAACCTAGCTACTCAAATGATAAATTATATTGAAAATATGTATCAAAAAATATTGTAAAATGTGTTTCTGGCTCACTCGTTGTCTCTTATCTGTGTAAGTTCTAAATAGATAAGAATTTGTTATGAACAACATTTTGTTTGATACGACATTTTCTCTAAGCCCATACTTCCCCAAAACCTTAATTTACCGCCACACAATTAGTGTCCGTTTACAGTTTAAAATTTGACCGATACGTTCACGTTCATTTTTATTACTTTATTATGTCTCTGAACAGTACTTTTAGCATTGATTAAAAACATATATTGTAACCATAGATATTTACAACAACTAGCCGTCTTTATACTACAGTCGTGACCAATATGTTGAAATCGACTACCATTTATAAAGCAGGCAATGTTTACATTTATTTTACATTTATTGATATACATAT
Source organism: Macrosiphum euphorbiae (assembly GCA_949089665.1). NCBI lineage: Eukaryota > Metazoa > Arthropoda > Insecta > Hemiptera > Aphididae > Macrosiphum > Macrosiphum euphorbiae. The sequence continues at coordinate 43,838,012 of CARXXK010000002.1, read as the reverse complement.
TTATTAAATAAAACTTAAAAGTTAAAAGCAATGAGATCTATAATATGGAATCTATACGAGTATATGACTATAATAGGTATGTAGTATTAGGTAATAATGTAACGCAAGTTACAAATTATTGTAACGAAATTACTTTTTCAGTAACGTTGAAGTAATGTTATTACATTTTATTTAAATTAACGCTATTGCAACGAAATAGATTTTTAATATCAGTAATAAATGTCAATAATATTAGATTTATTTTAAACTATGGTTTACTCATAACCTCACCAATCGGGAATAGCCAATTACCAAATATGGTGAATAATACTTAAACATTTTACAGTAGGTACCTATATAAGATCAGGGGCGTCATTTCAACTTTTTTTTTGTTGGTGCGAAAATGTTTGCAGGCCATTCAAATTGTTACCAGGCCACATAGAAAACTTTTTTTTTCTTTAGTGGGGGGGGGGTCTATTATATTTTTGAAGAACTATGTGTAGGTACTTTTAATAAGTTTATATTATATTGTGGATGCCAGTTGTATTTGGTAAGCAAATTTATGGATATAAAGCACCTTAATAGTATTTAATCGAACTTAACCTATACATTTTTTCTCCCTGCACACTCAAAATAAATAATATAGCTAAACCCCTAAACCTGAAATTTGTTTTATGGGTTACCTTTTTCAAAATGGCACAATATACTTAATTCATATTTCCAATTTTTTCCACATCTAATTTTAATTTAACAACTTAAATTCAATTTAATAACAAATCATTTAGTTACACAAATAAAAACATTTATTATCATAAGGCAATAATATTACTTAATACATTACATATTATATTACATTAGTGGATATCTTCGATTTTTCAACTTAGTAAATGAATCTACAGCATAATTTAGATTGATTTTATTGGCCTCTTCTTTCTCCACACTAACCACTAATAAGTCACTTATGCGCTCATCTCCCATGGTTGATCTAATATAAGACTTGACTATTTTAAGTGAGGAAAAAAATCTTTCATTAGAAGCCGTACTTATAGGTAAAGTTAAAACTAAAGATATTATTTTTAATGTTTCTGAAAAAGCAACTGGAAAATCTTTTAAACAGGAAATAATGTCATTTAAATTCAAATCGGTTATATTTTTTTTAAGAATCAAGGATTTTGCAGAAGGAAATTCGGATAACATTTTAGACTCATTAAATTGAAAATAACTATAATGGTTTGTAAAGAATATTAAATGAGGGCAGTTAGGATTAAAAAAATTATTGCTGGATACATCAAAAATTTCAAACAGGATATTTAATATTGGTGGTAGAATTTCTACCATAGAATATCATTTCTACCGTAGAAAGTAAGTGACAAGGGTAAAAATGTAAACAAATAATATTCTGTGGTTAGGTTAGGTTAGGATAGACAATTTTTTCTCTTTTGATGGGAATTATATATCATGTTGTTTTCTTATTATAACGAGTAGGGAGATACTGGAGCGTGATAAGAAATCTATATCAGCATAATATTATACCCACAGATATTTATATATTCGATGGTAATAATATCATTCTAGAGAATAAAAAATATATATAACCCATAGACATAATTATTAATTATATTATTATTATTTTATATTCTGTCTATGATATAACCACACAACCACATCGATCATTTTTGGAAATAAAACCTATTAGTACCTATAATATTTATTATTTTTTTTTAAATACTGAAAAAATATAAAATATATATAATATATAATTAATATATAACACTTAGGTATATCGGCGCTTATATTTATTGTTGGCAGGCCAAAGAAGGCGTTTATAAAAAATGTTGGTGCAAATGTACACCCTGCACCCCCCCAAATGACGCCCCTGTATAAGATCAATGTTATATCTATACAATTAATATAGGTAGGTATAACATTATACCATTACTTATTTACTTATTAGCTAAGTATATTACTTCTTATTATTCCTTAACCGTAATGCACTGATTTTGTAATTCCAAGTATCGTTATTTGTAATACCCTACTTTTTAAATGAAAAAGTAATGTACCTAGCGTGGAAAAATTAATGTTGAGTAACTCAAATGTTATTTAAATAAAAATATTTAATGTAACGACTAATGAGTAGGTAGGTACCTAAAGTAATTTTATTATTATTTTCAAAAGTAATTTACCCAAAACTAAGTCTATATTAGCAAATAGGTATGTACCGTTATGACTTTATGGACATTTATACCAACGATAACACCTAACATACCGATAGTAGATGAAACTCAATGAAAACACTTCAGTGGAGCAGTCACAGAGAAGATAAAAAGAAAGAAACCTGAACAATTTTGTTTTAGACTTTAAACGGGGGAATAACACTTAATTAGTAAATTAATTTTTCTAGAATTTCGATTAAAATTGTTATTTATTTGCTAATCCAAACATAATAAATTTTGATTAATTTCGTCAAACTACTTATATAAAACTTTTTCTGAAAGAAATTGGTTTTCTTTTATTTTTTGAACTATCCGTATCCTTTTCATTAAACATTTTTACAATTAGTTCTGCTTGTCTTTTCATATCATCTCTAGTTAAGATGTATTCTGATTTTTTTGGCATATCATCGGCTTTATTTTTTTTTATTAAAAGGGACAATTTAATTTTTTTCTTTATTAATTCTGCCTGTACGAATTCTTGAACTTTATACACATACATTGCACGAGCAAAATTCAATTGTTTGGAATCGAATTCATCCGGAATTATCAAATTACACCATTTAAATTTTCCATTAATTATAACAATCATAGATTTTATGTCTTCTATTGATTTCATTAATTCCTCAGTGCCAGTATCTATTGTATTTTCTTGTGGAGTAAGAGTTTTTATAAATTCGAATTCATTAGAATCGTCAATTGAAACCTAAAATATCGATAGCATTAAATATGATATTTTAAATATTTAAATACAATGGAACACTTACATCGAGTTTTTTAAGTATAATTTTAATATTATCCACGTAAAAATACAAATCATTAAACAATTTCAAATAATGAGTTTTAATTTTATCAAGATTAGACATTTTTTCGTTTTGGCCATCAATGAATGTTTTGAAACTCTCCACTTGTTTAGCGAATTCAATATCTTTGATCGTCAAAAGTTTTAATTTATCAATAATCTCTTTATTTAACAACCTTTCCTTCAATAATAAACTCCGTATACTTGTTCTTAAAGTTGAAAACTTGCTTAAGTTTATTAAATCAGTTTTTGTACACTCAATATATTTTACCAAATCTTCTATATTATTATACTCTGATTGATTTAGTATGTAATCAGCGGCTAACTCATCGTTTGTTGGTTGAATATCACTAAGAGTTACATAATTAAAGATATTTTCAGGAAACTTATAGTCTATAGATGAAACGTTTATATCATTTTTTAAATTGTTCAAAAATTTAGTTTTGTCATCTGGATGGACGTAGTACGTTATTCCAAATTGTGAAATATTACTACACCAATTATTGTTATTATTTTTTGTTTCTTTATTTTTATCATTTTCAGCAATAGAAGTATCATCTTCGTCAGTTGTATCAATTATCCACGGAAGTTCTGAATAAAATTTTTCTTCAGTTTTTGTAGCCGGTTTTTCTTGCATAAATGACTTTCTAAATTAAATAACAAATTTAGTGACTTTATTTATTTGATAGCAATAAATAACTAAATTGTATTCAATTGTAGGCATATGAATACTGTATACATATTTACATTCGTATAAATATCGATTGCAGTTTGTTTTAAAATCTTTTGTACATTATTTTATAAACTTTAAATAAAAATGTTATATAATTTACCTACTGCGTTCCATTGAATCCATTATTGCATTTATTTTGTCTATGTAAGACGTGTTTGTATTGATAGATTTTTCTTCTGCATCCTTCTCGGCAAAATAACTTTTAACATAGTTCACTGAGTCTTGGTTAAAGTTTGTACCAGTTTCAATTTCTTTCATAATAATCACGGCCATTGATTTAGCGTCGTTTTGTAATTGTTCTATTACTGTATCATACTTGATTAAATTTTGCTTAACGTCATCCACCATATTTTTGGTCGTTCTTTTGGTCAAGTCGACCAGTACAATTCTCTTAACTTTGTTTACAATTTTTCCCATTGTTGCTTCCATTTTGCTTCTTTTGATATGTTGCTGTTTACCTTTCTTTGGATTCGAATATCTTTGTAAATCCTCCAATTTTTTTAATGCTATTTTAAACCGTCTAACTCGTGCATTTGATGCATTAGTTATAATGTGTATAGAATTATTCATGCTCAATTTTATTTTATCTGGATGTAAATGTCTGTATCTTTCCAAAAAACTCTTACTTCCAGCACCTGATAAAATTAAATCTTTAAAGTCTCCATTTACCACTTTAAATTGTTCATAATATTTTCCAATATTTTTTTTCAGGTCTTGAAGATTAATATTTTCATCTACCAAATTGACATCCATTTCTGCAAAACGATCATGTTGCTCTGCATCTCCTAATTTTGTAATATTTTCCATAATGTCACATTTCAAAATATTTGTCCATCGTTTATCTTCCATCATTTCCACTCGTTGGTATTCATTCATATTGTTTTTCTTCAGAGAATTTTTTTTTATTAATTTAAAATATGAGCGCTTTTAAAAATAGTTATTACCTAAATTATTGAAAAAGTGTTGATAAAAGGTTTGTTGTGTAACTATAAAATATTATAATCAGATATAATATCTCGTATCCGTGATATAAGTAAATATCTATTTTAAACAGCTGAAACTAGTTTGGTTAAACCTCATTAAAATGTATTAACTAAACATTATAATAGGTAATATTTATAGATCTCGACAATAATAATTAATAAATAATAGGTAAGTTACTATTGTACTAAAAGTTATCAGTGTTATAATATTATACTAATTTGTAGTTATTAAAGAAGTTTTTGAAAACGTTAAATATAACAGAAAACAAAACGAAATATTATACTACAATAAAAACCATATGAAATAAAATAAAATGGAAAATTAAAAAAGGTGAACAAGTGAGTACCTACCTCTGTCATACAATAGTGGTCGAGCATGTTGTTGTAATGGATGCGTTATATTATTGAGTTCAATGATAAATCATTGTAGGTATAAAAAATATATATAAAAAATATTTAGGAATTTCTAACTGAAAAATAGTTTGAAAATTTTGATGAATTTTGTCAAAATTTGAATCTCAAATCATATAAAAATAATCGTGCCTACGTATATTAAAAGTATAACGTAGTATCTCCAAATCTAAGGGGGCCTCTTAAAACCAAAAGCTAAAATTAATAATCACCGGTTTCAAATAATCAAATGTTAAGATTCATAATAATTTAATTTTTATATCTAAAATTTGAAAATTGAATGCAAGATTTTCTCAATAGTTATTTAATGCCAAGGGAAGAACCACCGACTAATCACGAAAAACAGCTAAAACAGGATTTTAATATCTAACGCTTTGTTTATCACCAATCAGCATAGAAATGAATAAAAAATTATAATATTAATTCAACTTACATGCTGTATAAAATATTCAGACTGACAAACCGTCTCCGCTCAGAATCGTCTTTCTTATACAATGTTAGGTGTATTATATTATCATTGAATTCAAGTTTGATACATTCCATTATACATTGACCCAATTGTAACTTACTGTACAGCAGAGCGACATCCACTTACCGCTTTTATTTAAGTTAACTTAAACTTAAACTATTATGTTTATCGTTTATTCGTTTATGTATAGATAACACAAATTATTAGAACACGTTTATCCCCGTTGTGTCCATCAGTACGTTAATTACAAGTACATAGTTACGATTGTTGATATTAGATAAGATATTAATTTATTCATTATTGTTCGTAGACCGTAGTCACTACTTACTTTACTAACCAAAATATACTACCAAAATATTAAGATCACCAATATCTTTTTAAATTGTAGGTTTTCAGAAATTTAGAATTATAGTTAGTTGATTTGTATTGAAATACGTTTGGACATCGGAAATTTGAACAAGCTCAAAAATGAGCTTTTCTAACTTGTTTAAATAATAAATGTATTATTAAAAGTTTTAAAAAACTTGCAATATTATCAATATTATACAATGTTTTTAATAGTTAAATAAATTACTCTATTGACAATGGACATTTGAGTATTGGACACATTCTTTTAATTTGTTTTCATGCAAATATTACAGCACGTATAGTTGTAGATATAATATTTACTGTTTTAGGGCTATATCTACTATTGTACTGAATAATACCTAGAATAAGTTAAAAGTTTGGGTTTAGTATCTTCCATGATTGCAGAATTATACGCTGTCGTTACAATCTTGATTTTCTTAAATCGAATATCTGTCGTTAATTGGTAGTTAATCGTTTAATATTATTTTCTTCTGTACATTTTTGTTGTAGTGTTGTCAATTTACAGAATAATACAATAAGGAAAAAACCTATAGTAAATACTACATTTTTTGGAGTTATACGTGATTTACTTTTAAAAATATTAATTTTTGATAAAAATAATAACTTTTTCAATTTAATAAAAATAATTTGCACATTTCCGGTTTAATTGTGTACGTTGGTTGATAGAACACTTAAATAGATTTAAGAAAAAAAAAATAAGTCAAAATGTTGATTAGTTTTGAAGATACATAAAAAAATGTATGATAGGTTTGGTTTTAATAAAAAAAAAGTTAACTGCCCATAACTTAAAAAATAAAAAAGTTAGACCCACTCTTTAAAGGTTATTTCTTCATCATTTTGGGTATACTTTTATATGACGTCGGCCGGTTACTTCACCCCGGGGCACATTGTATAAACAAAGCTCGAGACTTAAAGCATTTGCTTATTTTTATATAATTTTATTATCGAGATAATATTATACTGTATATTTATAGGTACACAATATACTGCAGTGCCACCGCTAATCGCTATATTATATATTTTTTGCCTTTTTGATAATCAGTAAAACGACCAACGAAATAAAGACGAACAAAAAAGAACAATTCAAAAAATATTAATAAATTTAAAATCTTAACTGTAATTTCAAATTTATATTATGAGTAAGTTATTTTCAAATAACATTTACCACTGTGGCATTGTGCTTAACTTTGTAAGTGTAAAACTCTAATTTTCAACACTTTTATATGATTAAAACATTTCTATTCCTAAAAATTAACAATAGGGTCCAGGATAAAAGATACCTAATTAGTTTGTAACACTAACAAATAACAATTAACAGATTTGTGAGTAGTGACTGTTAACAGACTACTTTTTTTTCAATCAAATAATAACACAAAATAGTTCAACATCAAAAGTGAAGAGGTTACCTAGGTACATAGGAAATTTCCACTACCTAATAAAGTTATTTTGCTCTATGCCTCTATATATTATACCACAAGTTATACTTTATTAAAACATAATACAATTATTACAATTTAAAATTTATAGATTTATTCCATTAGGTACTTTTCTATTTACAAATTTGAAATTTCATTCTACAAATAGACACTATTACTTATTTCCATAAGCGGAAATTCGGTGAAATTACTGTAGGAGGAGGGGGGGGGTAGTGCATTATATGCTCTTACACTTATATAGGTACCACCGTACTAGTATTGCTCTCAATTATTTATTTCAACAAGACAATTTACAATATTTAACATACCTAGACAATTTTACTGCATAATTAAGTACAAAAAAAACTATGTGTTATATACCTATTACCTTTAACATTTTAGAATTATAACCAATATAGCGGATTTCAGGGTTTAAATAAAGTCGGTAAATCCATACCTTCATAGCATATTAATACGTAATTTCATCGAAACCGTGATGACGCGGACGATTGCTGATATTAAGGTAACGGTCAGACTATATCCGATTTCGGCCGAACTATATGGCTAACTATATGCTAACTATATGGCTTCTTTTTCTACCAAAATATACATCTACCATCTGCCAATTCAATATTGTACCGAGTACCTAATCGGATAAAACCACAGATATATACTATAATATTATTGTAGTATAATATGTATATGTGTGGATAAAACTACCGGAAACATATTTTAATCAGTCATGAAGTTTACTTGAAAACTACTTGCAGATTCCCCCCCCTGCCACAAATCCACAATAGTTGAAGACTTAACCGTTCTTGCTACAGTGTTACGAACAGTAAGATATATTGCTTCAATAGGAATACAAATGTATAAAAATATAAATAGTAATATAGGCTGACAGTCGACACTCGATAGAGTGACAGACCATCAAGGTACGATCACAATCATTTTTTGTAGGTATGCAATGATTTACTATTGAAATATTGAATTCAAATTTCACGCATACGTAATAGTCACTTGATCAATGACGAGGACACTCGACATCTATCGTACATCAAAGCTGAAGTGGTCACCCACTTTTGCCCTCTTTAAACTAAAAAATTTTTTTACCGGACTTTATTTTACCGTGGATTTTTTTCTAAAGAAATGCTTGCGATCACGTGAACATTTTGCGCGGGCTACTGGCCGGTGGTGACGTAGTGACGTTTGGCACCAACCGCGACTGCCGGCCGAATTGCCACACCTCCGAATATCATAATAATTAGTTGTTGTTGTTGTTGTTGTTGTTATTATTATCATTTATCGGTAATTGGTGCGGTATTTGCGGACAATACGATTTTGGGCGGGTCAGCAGGTGTGTTTCCGCTGAAGTCTGAACGAGTATTCGTTTGCAAGCGAATAATACAAATTCAAATTATTATCATTATTTTTGTTATTTAGTGTTCACTTGTATCCTGCCGTTATCGCCGAGGCAGTGGCTGTTCGACGTTCGTTGATTGAAATTTATTTCCGCGAGTAGTTATTAGTCTTTTTTCAGTTAGTTAGGTATTTTGGTCTGTTCAACGACGGAACGAAAATGAACTACGGCAGCAAGACGACGTTTATCGGTTTAGACACAGACAAACGCAAATTGACGCTGTCCAAGAAGTTCGTGATGTACGCCTACGACAAAGACACCGGAGAAATATTTGGCCGCACGCCGTCCAGTTGGGGTAAGAGCAGTCTCTTTTTCCCTTTTACATCTTTTGATTGCGAAAATACGTTAGATTGTGTGTTGCTTGATGGGACGGCATTGATATGTTCGATGGCTTAAAATGGTGCGTATAATGTTCAATCGGTTCAAATTTATCATCGTCCTACGATGTGTTAAGCTTGCATGAATAATTGAAAGCCTGGTATAGAGTGATGAAGGTTCGATAGGCATTTTATTAAGTTGAATGGAAAAATGGTAGCTGGTAGGTAGGTAATATGAAACTTAAAAGTGGCATTAATATTATTGATATTAATAATTTTGTTTTAATATCATTAATATTTAACCTAAGGTATTGTCAATACAGGAATGAATGGATCATTCATTTTAATTGGAATAGATAAAATACACAAATTTATGTGAATCAAAACCTTCCATGTTTAAAATAAATAAGCAAACATAGTTTTATAACCAGTGCTTTGTCAATATTTCATTTAGTATTCAAAAAAATGTAGTACGAAAATTAAATTATAATATTCAATGATACAGTGGTCCGATTTGCAATCTCCTGTATCAGCGTTTCCCAAACTGTGGTCCATGGACCCATAGGAGTACGCGTATATAATATTATAGTAAAGTGTTTTAAATTATCTACAAATAGGTACAACAAAAAAAAAAATTCTATTTAGTTCTGAAATAAATAATATGAATCAAACATTTGTTTATTGAATTTTAAAAACAAGATTTGTTCAAAAATTAAATTGCTATTCAGTCATGTTAGTCTTTTTTTTAGTGAAAGTTGTACCACCACACAACCAACACTGAACAATCTACAGTGAGCTTCATGTATTTGGATGACCCATACCGGCATCTCTCGTTACAATGATAATGATAATTTATAACTAGGATTTGGAAGTTATAGGAGCTAAAAAAGGAAAAATATGCACTAAAAAATTGTAAAATATGAATGAAAAATTTCAAATTTACAAACCATTTTATGTTGTTATTAACGTGCAATAAAAGAAATATAAAATATGGAAAAATAAATATATAATATTTAAAATATGGCAGAAAACTGTTTGCTATTTTGACATTTAAACTGATAAAAAAATATATTCTAAAAGGTAGTAAATAGGACTAGTAGAGTGATTGAGGTTAAATGCGTATCGCACTGTTTTCATTAATTTAATAGACAACTACAGCCTGTGTCAATAACAAAAAATACCTACATTAAATAATATTGCGTTTTATATTCAATATTAATATTAAAATACATAGCTTATGAAAGAAAAAGTCCAATTATTTAAAAAAATATATTTAATATGCATAATATGTATGTGTATGAAAATTAAGAAATATCGCTAAAACTGACAAAGTAGGTACTATACAAAATATGCATTTAAAATTTTTGATTTTCAAACACCATTGTAGATCTCAGATTTCAAGATTGGTCTGTTAATAAAAAATATATCGAGAGCGTAGGTATAGAATAATATTATGCAACCCCTATTAATAACCATTTTCTTGGTAAATAGGTTGTACTAATGAGTAATTATATTTTTGTATAGTAAAATTATAAAGTATTTTACAGTCAGTAACAAAAGACATAAAGCAATATTAATGTCTCCAGTTAGAATCGTTTTTTCGTATACATTGATTTATCATTGAATTCAAATATATTACATTAGTACATCAATTACTACAACATGCTTTACAACTACTGAATATCAAAGTCCACCTTCTTTTTTTTTGATTTTGTATTAAAAACCAGAAAAAAGTCAAAATATGAACTTTTATACTGAATATAATTTTGATATTTGAACCTAGACATCATGAAACAAATTTCTATCTAAGAATACATGAAATAAGAGAACTTTAAAAATACACAATCTAAACTTACTGATAATTAAATATTAATTTCATAAAATATCAAAAAATATTATTAAATTCTTAATTCATGTTAAGAAAGAACCTTGGCCGCAACCAGATTCAGGCAACACCTGTTTGTTGCCTCAACCAAGTAAACTATCTGAATACCTGCCAAATATTAAAGCCACACCATTGTACACAAGTTGGCAGCCAAGGTTCCTTCTAATAAGAATAGAGTTTACTAAAATGTAATTTTAATTGTTGTCTTTTTACATTTCAGCCAAAATTGGATTATTTTATACAGCATTTTATTTAACACTTGTCGCTATGTTTGGAGTAGTTTTATGGTTTTTCTTCCAAACTCTTGATCCACGTACTCCGACTAGACAACTTGAACATTCACTAATTGGAACAAACCCAGGTACTTTCATAAAACCTAAATTCTTTCCAAGTACTTAAATATTAATATTATGTTGTGTATGATTTCTATAGGTTTGGGATTTAGACCTATGTCCAATGAAACTCATAGCACTTTAATTCATATAAATAGTAAATCAGTTCAAGATTATTCAGTGTGGACAGAAAGACTAGTCAAATTTTTAGATGGTAAAATTATTTTAACTAAATGTCATGTTAATTTATTGATTTTATTTTATTTTCAAATCGTTTAGTATACAAAAAACCGGGTTTAACACCCGGAAGAGGTCAAAATATTGCAACTTGCAATTACGATAAACCTCCTGGAAAAGGAAAGGTCTGTGATATTGATGTGAAAGCATTCAATTCTTGCACAGAAGAAAATCGGTTCAATTTTCATCGTCAAGGACCTTGTATTTTTCTTAAACTAAATAAAGTAAGATATCCAAAAGTTATAAGAGAAATTATTTTGTTCAAATAATGTTTAGAACTTATTATTAATCTAAAGCTGGTTTATAGTAAAAATCTTTTATCTCATATTTTAATTATCTTTGGTTAAATATCTCAAATACTCAATATTTTCTCATTAATCATTATCAATTTTCCCAGTCAGAATTTTATGTTGATAATATTATAATAATATTTTTCGACTTCAAATTGCTGTTTGGGAGGTATTCAAATTAAAATATTTAAATAAAATAATAGTTGAGTTATGATTTTAATAACTAAAAAAAACTTATTCATAATTGTGAATTTTGTTTCTACTTTTTTGTGCATTTTATTTATTTTTATTTAGCTATTAAGGGATTGGATACCGTGATTTTCTGCCTTTGTCTAACACACGAGCGACATACAATTTTCTACTAATTTTACTTCAATCAGTCCAATCGTTGTATTGATCCAATATAAATTCTGAAAATGTATTTGAATTCAGTGTGAAGACTACTTGAGATCGGTCGGATTACATTTTAGAATTTTGGTCTCAAAATTCCACAAATTTGATTGAAGGTTTTTGAAAAATATTTAATCTTGTAGTAATGTTAAAAAAATATTATTAAATAAAACTGAAAAAGTGGCCCGACTGATCTCAAGTAGATTTCACGCTGAATTCAAATTAATTTTCAGAATTGTTATCACTTAAATACAACAATTGGACTAATTGAAGTAAAATTATTAGAAAATCGTATGTGGCGCATGTGTTAGACAAAGACAGAAAATCACGGTATCCAATTCTCTTAGTGAAAAAACCTTGATATTATTTTTTAATTTGAATCAATGATTGTTAGCTTAATAATAGGATCTAACAGAGTTGATAAATTATATTTATCATGATATGGTTACCAAGATTATTTGGGAATATGACTTTTATAATTATATTAGCTAAATTTCTCAGCTTCCCCGTGTGCAGTTTTTTTTTTTTTGTGGCAAATCCTATATAGTATATATGCTATATAGGTGTATCTTGGTTTGAGTGTACCTCAGTTCACAGACAAATTGGCGTCTGTGTACCTAGCTTTGTGAATTAATTTGACGTAGATGGGCAACCACAAGTCGCTGATTTAGAACTTGGTATATTTTTGAATGCGGTTTTAACTACTTCTCTAAAGTTAGTCTTTATTTTTTACAGACCCCCCTACATATATTTTTTTTTACACATAGAATATAGCTTTTTATTAATAATCAATAGTAAAAGTACTGTACTTTGTACCCAACATAAAATACATATAATATTATAATTATTTTTAATTAAAAAAAATTTATTAAATGTTAAATTTTAATTCACACGCGGCCCTAAATAATATGGCGATCCCCAGGTTGAGAAACAGTGCTCTAAACTTTTCTGACATTTCTTAAAACAATCTCTGGGATTTTTGTCAAATTCAATTGAATAGATTTTGTGTAAACTATACACAAACATTTGGTTTTAAGACATAGTTTCTTTATTCGAAGCCATAAGCGCGACAATTTAATGCATATTTGTACCTGATATACAAAAAAAAATGTTCAATTTACACCGCGAATCTCAAAGATATACATATATATCAAAGATACTTGTTTGACCACCTCTTTAAAATGTGTAGATCATAAAATCATTTCCTATAGCATATCTAGATCATTAGAGGAACAACAAGTTTTAAATTTCAAGTTCGTACATTTTGTAGTTTTCGAGTTGTAGCCAAGCCCGGATTAAGGATCAATTGGGCCCCGGGACACCATACACTTAGTGGGCCCCCTTTCAACTTTAACTTCAAAATAATTGTAATATTACATATTAACGACTTTATATTATTGTATAATTTTTTACCATACAAAAAATATACAGAGTGTATCTTATGTCATAGTACGCTGGGTTTTTTTTAACAATTATGGATCAATGATATGGAATTTTGTTAAAACAAAAAAGACGTGTTTTATTTTTAACAGGCATTTTTTTTTATAACATTTTCAAAATTTTTAATCACGCAATTGTGCCAATAATAAAATCGACTTTATTTTTTTCAAATGATACGTCCTAACCACTATATTTTTTCATGGATTCTGGTAAAGGTTTTTGTCTGAACATTTTGACAGTCAAATGATCAATTTTAGTTTGCTAAGTTATTACTTATTAACTATAGTCCTCGAAAGTTTAGTATAATATGCATTAATACTTTTAACTGAAATACCTAATTTACAAGAGCTAAATATTTTTTTCTTATAACTACCTATATACTTAAATAGTTAAATCAGTAATCAAAAATGCTCAGAAAAAAAAAACATAATCAAAATTGTGTTTGCAGTTCATTATTTATAGTAATTTTTAATTACTGATATAAAATTGAGAACAATTTTATTTTATAATTATTATTTATTAAGTAATAATAATTTACCTACTATCTATACCTACCTACTTTAATATACTAATTTTTTTTTAAACTATTTAACGCGTTAAAAAAATATATTTTGGGGATAAAGATGGGCCCCCAAAATCAATGGGCCCCGGGACCGTGCCACCCTTGGCCCACCCTTAATCCAGGCTTGGTTGTATCGATGAATGAGTGAGTAAATGGTATTTGGCTAATATAAATAAATATATAGATAATTTTCTTATTACTAGAAGTTATACAACGATTGGTTATAATTTTTCTTCAAATGAAAAAGTTATTCTGTTTTACACTAATAGAATTTAATAATTTAAGTTAAATAATCAAAAAAAATTTTTAATCTTATTTTTTAGATTTATGGTTGGAATCCTATATTTTATGATAATCCAAATGACCTACCACATGATATGCCAAAAGGTTTGAAAGACCACATCAAAAAAATAACCAATCCAGAGGAGGTTAGTATTTTTAATGTATACTTAAAATATCCGTGGATAACAAAAATCTCGCCTTATTACAAAGCATATTTAGTATGGGTTTTTTTTATAATAAAATAAATAAAAATGAAAATTGTTACATAAATATCCCTTCTGATTTGTTTTCAGTTAAGAACTGTGTGGGTATCATGTGAAGGAGAAACTGTGTCTGACAAAGAACTCATTGGGCCAATGGCATATTGGCCCATTCCTGGATTTCCTGGCTACTTCTTCCCATTTGAAAACTCTGAAGGATACCTAAGCCCATTGGTTGCAATTCATTTCAAAAGTCCAGCAAGTGAGTGTATTTATTTTGTATTTGTTTATATTACAAGGCAATATTACTAATTTTAATATTTTTTTATTTATTTGAATTTAGAAAGTATTGTAATCAACATTTTGTGTAAAGCCTGGGCAAAAAATATTGTTCATAAAAAAAATGGCATCAACAGAGGATCTGTGCATTTTGAATTGATGATGGATTAACATAGCTTCTACATCTTTTATAATTTTTAGGTACAAAATTTACAATGTTATAAGTTTTTTTTTTGCGTTAATTGAAAATTAGACATATTGTTTATTCTCTACAACAATGGTGTAACAAAAATTGTTTGTTTAGAATTATTGAATATTTACAAAGTTTTGATGAATAACAATTATAAAATTACAACTTTTTTTTACAACATTGTTGCATCAACAAAGTATAAATTATTTGTTTTTACATTTCAAACTATGCACATATCGATTGGTTTTAATTATATTATTACAATAGTTTTATTTTATAACTTTTATTATGACGTGTTTAAACCATAATTTCGTTTTTTAATCATGTTATATTTTATTATTCGTCTAATTTATACCAATATTAAATATCATTCATTATTTTGTATTTCGTCATAACTCAAAAACCAATGCATATTGAAGACTGATTTTTTAACAGGACATTTTTCGAACTAATAATAATTTTCATCCAATTTTCATAATATGTAATGATAAGTGATTTTTTTTTACGATTACATATGTGTTGTCAAATTATAAATATTCTAATGTGTGCTAACATAATAATGTACAATTTGTGTTCAATATGTCTACAAGTTAGACAATTATTATGATCTGTTTCTATTAAATTATGTTTTTCTTAACAGTTTTAGAATTAAAATTGTTCAATGCATGGAAATAGTATAAATAATTTAAATGCAGCAAAGATTTTTTACAGTGGTAGTTATTAACCAATCTGAAACAATACATTTTATTGCATCTAAATATGTTATAGATAAATTAATGAAAAATACTTGATAATAAAAAATAATTGTATTGTGTTGATACATAATAGCATAGAATATAATATTAATTAGTTCAATATTCTGATTCACATTAACATGTTAATTTTACGATTTAATATTCACTTTTATTGAGGTTTATGATTAAACTATTATTGTATTACTCATTGAAAAAACAATAATTATGTTAAAACTATTCAGTATTAAATATTTAAATATTATTATATTTTTAAAATACATATAATAATTAATTATTCCATATTATTATGTTAAATTTACATGTGAACCACTTTTTAATGTATTATTAATTTTTAAGATCACTACATTTTATTAGTATTACCCAGTTATATTTTTTTACGTACATTTATACTATACTATACTCAATAAATGATAATTGATTTTAAACATTTTATTAATATTTTATCAATTGTACCATCATCCATCATTGTTTTACATTAAAAGGATGTCCGCACACTGTTTTTTTTACTCTAGCCGACAAGCAACATAAAAAAAAAACACATTCAAGTGATAATAATTTTTTTTTTATGTTTTCGATTAATCTCATAGTAAAACCCTTCATAATAAAAATTATAGAGAATTATATTTTTGAGGGTATATGTCATATCAATTTGTCCAAATATTGCCCTAAAACAATTTAATATCCATTCAAATTTACAACAATGTATTTTACTTTTAAACTTCAATATAAAGTCAAATAATAACAAAATATAAAACTGATATGTCACTCTCAAAAATATTATCTTCTATAATTTTTATAAAAGCTAATATTGCTCAAGATTACTAAAAAATTATAAAACTCAATTTTTATTTGAATGGTTGTTATGTATATTGTGTAAATATGTGTCTGAGGGAGAAAACAAATATTTACACCAAGTTAAAAACAATTTTTTACAACAAATTATACTAAAAAATTGTTACCCATAAGGCCATAAACATCTGGCAGAATAAGTCAGTGCAACACTAATGATTCTACATTTATTGTTTAGTTTTATTAAAATTTAGCTAACTGCAGTGGCATATTTATGGGGGAGATTAGAAAGTCTCTTTTTTTTTCAATTTGTAAATTATGTTCTTTTTTTTAATAATATATAAGTACACATTATATTAAGCATAATATGTATAAAAAGAAAGAATTGTATTATTTATATATTTTATAGTAAATCTTAATTGACGGAAAAATTCTATTTACAAAATAATCTCCATATGAATAAAATGTGTAGTATAAAAATTCACAATAAAAACTATAGCTAGTACAAATTATATTAAAATTCATTTTCCACAAAATATAACAAAATAAACATCATCACATAATTATATAACCATAATTAATAAGAGATGCTTAATATTCTAAATGAGATTTGACAAATGCAAAGTATAAAATTTTTTAGAGCATTGTAATTATTAAATTTTGAACTACTACGCATAATGAAACCTAGATTTAAAAAAGCTTTGTTTGTATTTTATTCAATATGAGTATATGACTCAAACATATTACATAGTTCACAATCAAAAGTAATACCTAAGTAAATAAATGATTTTGCTGGCTTTATAAAAATATTATTACATATAAAGCTTATAATCACATCAATACTAGATTTTTAAATATAATAGAACATTGTAAAATGTTAAGAGAACGCGTTATCTCTGTCTTGTAAACATATAACATTATTACAATTGTAGTAGAATATTATCTAGTCAATGACATTGGTTTTTTTTAAATATTTTAATTTAAAGCTAGTTATGAGCATTTTAAATGAATATGCTCATAACTTGCTTTAGAATTAAAATATAAAAAAAACCAATGCTATTGACTAGATTAGTAGTTCTCAAGCTGTGTGTCGCCAAATAAAGTGTTAATTTATATCGTACACACGTATTTTAACACTCAAAGTATAAATATTATGACATTATTATGGCGTTTTGACGATATGGCAAAAACCACAGATAAAAAAAAATATGGGGAAGATAGTCTCATTCTCAATTTACGTACAAATTTATAATTTTTGTTTTTTAAAAAATCCATTAGTTATTTTAAATGTGTCGCCATTTTTATGGATCTAAATTGGGGTGTCGTCGTAAAAAAGATCTAGAAGCATTGAAACTAGATATGATCTAATATATCTAATATTCTTACTTCCAAATTTAGTAATAGGTCAATTTACTCTAAAATTAAACATAACAGTGTTTAATGAATTAATCAAAATGTACTATTATGCAATGCTATGCGTTTGCAAGATAGAGATTACGCATGTGGTTATATGTGGTCTTAATATTTTGCATTTGTTAACACAATCCATTTGAATAACACCAATTATAAAAACTATTTGAATCTTCTGATAAAGGAATCCAATCATGGATAAATCTTTTTTTTTATTAAATGATTTGGCAATATCATCTTACAATAGAATATTAGAGAGTGTTTTATAACTTATTGAATATAATTTATAAATAATAAAAACGATGTTAGTGAAAGATGGTTGACCTACGGACATCTGAGAGAACAAAGGATTTGGTTAAAAAATAAATAAGCCAAAATAATAATGGGTTGCAAAACCCAAACGTTTTTAATAATTTATTTATTAGTAACAAATGGTCAACACTATACAGTGCTTTATAGAAATCGGTAAAAATTGTATCCATTTGGAATCCAGCTGAATAATTTAGTAATTATTGAAAATAGGCAGAGTTTTTATAGTTGAACATCCCTTACGGAAACTATGCTGTACAGTAGATAAACCAATTGTTTATGATAATGAATATTTTTTTATTTATTTTAAAAGTAGTTATTACAAAGGGAGTTTCCGTTTCTGCCAAAATGAAAAAAAAAGGTTTGATTCATGTTAAATCTAGTTCTTTTAAATTTAAAATTATATGCCACTAGAAGGTGGTTCTCGTTAACCCTTTACAATTTTTTCAGTTTTTTTATCAATTGATTAAATTTAGTTTTATGCATCTATTATACTTGTCTATCTTATAATAATTTTATTATTATAATTATAACTTACAATAATTTTTTCACGAGTACTGTTTTTAAGAATTTCAGGAACCTCTCTTATTATATGATAAATAATAATGATGATTTCTTAAGACTTAATTGTATTATATTTTATTATTTTTTTCAAATATAAATACATATTTTAATGTTTAGTTGATAGAAATAGTTATTAAAAATACATTTAATATGTTTGAACAAAGCTGATAAAAAATTTAAAAAAAAAAAAAGAATATTTATTAGGTACTAATAGTCCACTCGACTACTTAAACTAAGTAAGTATATATCTTATAACTTATGAATGTAAAAAATAGCAAAAATGATCAATGTAGATGAATAATTTTTTGTAACTTAATATAATAAAAATATTTTGTTTTTATAAGCATTCTAATGACTAAAAAGAAAAGAAATACATAACTTAATATAAAACTATTCTTATCATATTTTGAACACTTTTTCCTTTACTTATCCTTCAAACCTTCTACATCACTGTCAATAACGTTTACCTGAAGTGGTTGCAAATCATCTTGGTCAAGTGAGCTAGTGGTAGTAGGAGAGGCGTACATTGCACTATTTCCTTGTTGTTGATTATTAGCAGTTTGGGTTTTAGCATTCTTCGAGTTCATTGCTCGGATTTCAGCCATAAGCTATTTAAACACAATTATTAGTCTTGTACTTATATTAAAATATTTTGCGTATTTAATTCATATCAAATTGTCAACAATAGTAAATTTAAGTTCGAGTTTGTAGTCATACATCTTATATAATAAAACACTAATAACGCGTATAAGATCCGCGCAGGGCGCTGACGGCACTCCTCGTAATATGAATAAATCAATAATATATAAGGTAGTTACCCGATCATACATATTTTGAAAATCTTGAAGCTGGTCTCTCAAAGATTTGTTTTCCTCTACTAATGAGTAAATTCGGACTTTCAATTTTAACATTAATTTAGGATCATTCTAAAAATGGACATAGATTATTAATATAAAGATTTAAATAGTGTAAATATTGTGATAATGGTTAACTTGCTTCATCAAAAACGAAGTCGTCCATGAATGCTGTTTGATTTTCCTTTAGTTGTTTTTCAAGATCGGCAAGTTTCTTGTAAATTGATTTACGGTATCTGTTTGTAATATCTTCTGAAAATGTAGATAAAATTTCATAATATTAATAACAAATTTAGTATTTATGAGAAAAAAACGTACCATTGATTAATTCTTTTCTTTTAACATAATATTATATTGATATATACTTATATTTATATTTAAATTAATTAATATAACTGGTTGTTGCACATTTTTAAATCTATTAATGAAACAGTCTTTTAGCTATACATTTTCTTAAAATAAAATTAATTGGTAATTAAATTAAATTAATAATATTAAAATTTGGTAGAAATAGCTTGTTTGTATTCTACACATGCAAATTAGATTTTCTAAATTTATAATTATTGCGTTTTGCAAAAAGTTCAGAAAATTTTTAATTGGTATATAGGTACTTAAATAACTTCTGAACTGTTTATAAGACGTTTCTAATTAATCGTTGGATATAATCCTAATAATAAATAATCATAAAATACTAGCTGATCCCGTGCATTTCGTTTCCCGTTAAATATACCAACTCTATATGACTCAAACTTTGTTCAATTCGTTATTTAATATTCGGTGTATATGGTGTTCAAAATTTATCTTAACTTTTCTGTTGCCTGGAATAAAAATTCCGATTCGCAGCAGTATATTATCAGGTAGGCAAAGGCAAGGTAGATCACGGACCCCTTGCTGTTTGTACGTAACTTTATAATTTAACTCTGAAGTATCAAAGTTATACCAAGTATGTCACTGAACTCCTAAACGGCTGGACTAATTGTGAATGCAGAGTCTGTCGACCAATATTTCCTCCTCGTCCACCAAGACGTATCATTGTTATATGTACGCAACTTATAATTTATGTGGGTATATTACTCTCAATATTTACGCAATTGCGATACATATAGGTAATATCAAAACACAGCGTACAAAAAAATTAAAAGCATTGAATGAATACACTGATTTCACAGCAACCAATAATTATTAATATAATAGTTTTAAAACCCATTGGAAACCATTTATAAACATCCCCTGGTTGGACCTAGGGGGATGATTTGTGAACCTAAACAATCCCGGGAGTCACCCAAACACATACAAAAAAATTCATTCAAATCGGTTCAACCGTTTAGGAGGAGTTCAGTCACAATACACGTACAGTAGAATTACATATATAAATATATAGTGTACAATACCACAGTTTATCTACAGGGTGTCCCGTGAGGATTTACTCATTGCGATATCTCCTGAAATAATGGAGATATCTTAATTATGTTTTTTTATTAAGACTCACAGAGGTAAGCACTACAAATATTTTATTTTTTAATTAAATTAAATTTTTTAGTAAAAAAGTTAAAAAAATTATTTTTTTATTTTTTAATTTTTGAAAATTTGAAGATAGCCATTCTATAGAGTATATTTTTGTGAACATTTTGAGCTTTTAACATTTTATTTTCATTAATCTCATGATTTTTAATAATTTTTTTAGTTTATTAGTAAAACGTCCATAAACTGGTTTTTGTCCGGGCGGCGAGTCCCCCTCTACGGATAATGAGTAAATCCTCACGGGACACTCTGTATATACATCTATATACATTTATACAGGTATAGTATCTATGGAAACCAACAAAACTGTTAATTTTAATTGTACTGAAAACTACTGTATTATAAATATCAAAACATACAATGCCGATTTGATTGCATACAACTGAACAACTTTTATCGGAGTATTTTCTTATTGAGCTTTGAGCGATAATATTATATCATTTTTTTATATTTATAAACGTACCTATACAATTTTACATTATAATTTGAATTTATTTAATATATTAATTTATACCTAGTGTATTTTTTGTGCAATTATTAGAGTTTTTAGGTAAAAAATGTATTTTTTAATGGGACAATTTTCGGTATTATGTAGGGAATTTATAGGTATATTCGAGCTATAATAATAAATAATAATAAGTAAATATGCCTTATGCAGGGACGTATTTATTAGGGTGTAATAGAGTCCCCCTCCCCACAAGTTAAAATGTAGGGAAATTATTTTTAAATTAAATGTTTTATATTCATTTGTGACAAGTAGGTACATAACATATTATTCATAATTTTGATCTCCCCCCATACCTACGAAATAAACTTTGGATACGACCAATATAATATATACCTAGTGTATTAGTATGCAATATGCATATTGCCTATATAGCAGTTTGTACTGCAACTCTTCGAAACTCAAAAACATTTGTTGTTGTAGGTACTCGTTTAAGACATCTCTTACCTCTTGATTCTTTCGACGAGCCTACCATCAATCGCTGTTTCTTGGTAATTTCAAGCAACATATCGTTGGTTTCGTTGAGCCTCTTATTGTCCTTTTCCAATTTGGACTGCTGCTGTTCGAGTTCTTCAATCGCTTTGCTCATGGTGGCGGACAGCTATAAAAATAATAGTATGATATTTTAAATATCAGTTAGTTAGTCACGTAATTAATTAAGCATACGATTATACAGGTAATATTTAATGCTGGTAGTCAAGTATACAAAGTTGGTTAAAATATAAAAAACATGTAGGTATTTAACGGTTGAAATAATACACTCGACTCACATCCTTGAGTGTCTCAAAATTTTCCTCTATTTCATTAGAGTTGGACATGATGTTGTCGCCGCCAACCCGAATATTTTACTCGTATGATTTCTAACGTTACAAACGTGTACAATATTTTTTCACGCTAGCTATTATTAAATAATAATGGTAAATCGAATGAAACACTCGGCTGACTATAATATATTTTATTAGGAAGAAAATAATAATAGTAGGCGGATGGGATACCTATATGAAATAAAATACTGTTGCAACTGCACTGCCAGTTAGATATATACTAAAGGTACCTACAATATGCCTATGCACCGCGCACGTCTACCCGAAACAGTCGTACGAGCGATAATAACGAAAATTATAATATATACAATGTTCGAGGCGGCCGTAGTAGATACGTTACATAGGCCTAAGCATATATTATTATTATTTGAAAACATTTCATGGTTTTTTTCCCCTCCGTGCGCCTACCACCTCTCAGTTCAAATATTCGTCCGTTACCGAGCTGTAGGTACCGCTATTATAACGCAGTATACCTATATAGACGTCTAGAATCTAGATATCTATACTCCTCTCGCCGCACGCCGAATACCGTGTCCCCTCACCGCACTCCACCACACAGGTCCCCAAAACAACATGCACATGCCCCGCCGTGCAATGACCGTTCTATAATATTATTTTGAATTAAACAATAGTTGGTGCATAAAAACTCACTGCTGTATACCCATGCATAATATTACATAGTATATACACGCGCGCGTTTTAAGTTATAACCGTGTAGCTATATAGGCATATAGCAATAGACGGGATATAGATATATAGACGAAACTGTATACGAACGCGCGAGTACATATTATAATATACATGCTGCACGTAGCGATCCAGTGACGGATGTAGTCCCCGCCCCTCATACTCTCCAACTATGTTAGCATCGTGTATAATTCTTCGATTTCGAACCCGCCAGATGAGCCCGCAGGAGGTGTAAAAATTTGTTTTTTAAATTATATAATATATTCATTTTAAAAAGCGATTACATCATAACATAATGTTATATACATGTACCTACAGCAATAGTATGCTTTATAGTATGCTATAAAACAGTTCAACTGTAACTGATAATTATTATTGGTTGGTAAATAGGTACTATGGAATCGGTTATTCATATTCTTAAACAATATAATATTATAATAGTATCACAATATTGGTAGGTACGCATTGAGCATTTAACGTCGAAGTAGTCGTGTTATTTGACTTTGGGTCCTGGGTGCCATTTAAAAGTTGACAATTCAATGTATTGCAACATTGCATTATTTGTTATTACTATATTATACTATACCTTATAAGTTCGGACAAAAGCTGATTATTAACAAGTTAAAAAGTTCAAGTTAAGTAATTTTTAACTAAGTTACATAAAGAGTTACTTTTTTTTTTGAAGTAAATTGGCGAGTTATATTTTTATCCGTGATATGAAGTAGGTAGTTTATGAGTTAGTTAATTTTAATGTCAAATTAAGTAAATGTTTTTTCTTATATAAGCCCCATATACATATTTAAAACATTTGTTTTGTAAATTGAAAAAAAGAATAGGTACAGCGAAAGATCGCCTGAATTAGCTACAAATTCAAATCAAACCTAACGAGTTCAAAATTAAAATTATAATAATTAAAAATAAAACTTTATTTTACTGCATAGTTATGATTTTTTTTTTAAATAACAGATCAAAAAAAACGTATATAAATATGTGAAATGAATAAATAAGGTATAATATTTGAATAATTGAATGTATACAGTCTTGTAATAATAAGTTATAAGCAATAACTAAATTCAGTCGTATAATTAATATGATTATTATTATCATCGTCCGTGAAATATATTGCAACGCGGTGCTCCCGTCGTTCATCGGGTCATGACAAGTATTACTTGTCTGTGGGTAGCGTTAGTGCGTTACGCATAATATTGCATATAATATTGTACATAGCCACATAGGTACCTGTTTATCGTTCACAATTCACATCGATTGTCTCGATGTATTATATGTATATCGTACATGGTATAGTCGATATCGTTATTATGTATTGTTGAAATATTAAAACGAGGTACAATACCTACGGGTTGCGCCGCACTATACGTATAAATGTACAATTTTATATTTGTATGTAAAGGTATGTAACGCCTGTCGACATGCAGTGTCGAGAGTACTCGAGACGCGACCGTAGCTGAAAATCAGTTCAGTTGGTACCAAATAATTATAATCTGAACTTGTATTATGCTAACACGCTCTCCTCTGAAATTACCAATAACTCCTTGTCTCCTTCGTGGACAACACAATTATTATAATAATTAATAATATCAACAATATTTATTATTTACATTTATTAATTATTACTATTTTGAATACCTATACTAGCTATACTTGGACGAAATATAAGAAAAATTATTAAAATTATTTATAAACTTTACAGTTTTATTACGAAAAAGAATCTTCAAAAATATGTAAGAGGGTAAGTTTATGTCACTCTGTTGTACAGTAGACTACAAATGGATCATTGTTAAGGATGGCATTAAATTTGAATTCAATGATACAATATCATTGTATACCTACGAAAAACGATTCAGAGCGGAGACGGTTTGTTAATAAAAGGATATTATATTATATTATTATTATTAAGTTGAATTAATATTATTTGTATTTAATAATATACTTCAGAAGTTTCAAGTACGCACGAATAATATTTTTAAAATATCAAACAAAACTAAAATATTCTTCTTCGTTTAAATATCTAATTTTGTAGAAATTTGAAAATGAAATAACAATAAAAAAATGTGTTTACTATACTAATATATTATATTCCCACACATAATTTGGGAAATGATAATATTAAGGGAATATTTTAAAGTGCTTGAATAATGAATATTTGACTAATAATATTTTGTAAATATTTTCTTCTCTTTATAACAAAATATTATGATTGCATAAAATTGTTGACTTAATAATTTTATAAAGTTTCTATAAAAATATTTTTCGAAAATATACAGGGTGTCCCGTGAGGATTTACTCATTAGCCGTAGAGGGGGACTCGCCGCCCAGACAAAAACCAGTTTATTGACGTTTTACTAATAAACTAAAAAAATTATTAAAAATCATGAGATTAATGAAAATAAAATGTTAAAAGCTCAAAATGTTCACAAAAATATACTCTATAGAATGGCTATCTTCAATTTTTTCAAAAATAAAAAAATAAAATATTTGTAGTGCTTACCTCTGCGAGTCTTAATAAAAAAACATAATTACGATATCTCCATTATTTCAGGAGATATCGCAATGAGTAAATCCTCACGGGACACCCTATATGATTAAAATGTCTTATAAAATATTTTCAAAAATATGAACTTCTTGGCCAAAGAATATAACTAAAATATTTCCTAATTATTTACGCAACTTTTTAAAACATTTTTACATCTATTATTTTCCCGAAAATATTTTTACCATAGTTAGCAAATATTTTTATACTGTGTATAATAGTTATTAATTACTAAGTATAATAATTGATAATATTATTGTAAATAAAGTAATTTATTTACCTGTTTATGCGGAACCTTATTTTTAATTTTTGATTTTTAGCTATAATTACAAAAGTTAAACATTTTATAAATTTTTAACTACAAAATAATTTGAACATTTTTGTGGTATTTTGTCAAAATTCGAACTTTTGATGCTTATAAAAAAATGTGCTTATCTATTTTAATATTTTACAACTGCCATTGTAGCAATTTATTAGGAGATTTGTATTACATTTTCAATCTTTTTGACCCAACAAATAAAATTTAGTTGATATTTATATAAAAAAAAACTAAAAACATTGGAAATTGAAAACATGAAATGTTTGTAAACATGCTCCACTCAGAATCTAAAATTATGAAAATTTTATAATTACTCATATTAATTTTTTGTCAAATAAATTCCTTGATATAATATAGTTACAGTTTATTTAACCTACATAATTATATTTAAAACTGTGTACTTGTACCACCACTTACCCATTTTAATATTAGCTATAGGTATACTATTAAGAGGACGCTATTTGTTGTCTCCGTCTTAAGCACGTACAACCTGTTGTCTGCAGTAGCAGATTTAGGACTCAAATTTCATATGGGCATAAATATAATATATTTATAAGTAAGCTATAGCCACTAGGCCAACCTAAACTCCCTAACCCCAATATTCTTTCTGCCTTACAGTTCAAATATGAATACCAAAAAAGTATAGTTTATTATTATTATACTTATTTACTAGAGTGAATTGACCTATTATTAAACTTTTAGGTAAGAACATTATCTGTGTTCTTTAATTTTTAAGTGATTTATTAATATTAATATTTGAAAATGCTCATAACTCACTTAAAAATTAAAATATTGTAAGAAAAACAACGAGCGAACACAGATAATGTTCTTATCTAGAAATTTAATAATAGGTCAATTCACTTTAATATCAAAACTAACAGCACACTATTGAAACGGGTGAACATAAATTTGGTATGTCGTACGTGTGTAAGAAGGAGACAAAATATGCGGAGACGTCTTTTGAAAAATTACATATAAAATTAAATTTTCCAAGAAAAATGAAAATGTCAAGCTTATTACATCCCTTATCACATGCCCATATATTATTACCAAAATGTTGGTAAATGGAATCTGTTCGTTGAAATTAAAATATTTAAAACCTGTTTGTAATTCATAAATATAGTTTAATGTTAAAATTATAATACTCACATCCTATAGCATGAGATGACGATCCTATGATACGCGCACGCTATTTTATAGTTTCACACTCAACTTGTTTTTTTATCGTTCAAACTATGGATGAAGGAATTTTTAAGTTTAAAAAAAGGGTCATCAAATTAGTTGACACGCCAGGTAAATAAAATCCAACCAACATTTTTATTTGACACACGGGTACAGAAAGGTTCGCCATCCCTGTCTTATAGGCTATATAAATATATATAATATAAACCTTACTATTTCAATATCGAAAAGGGTAACAATGATGAGTGGCCTACTGCAGAGTATAATAATATATTAATATGTATATCAACATTAAACAATGAGTTTAACACATTTGAAAAAGGCAGTTTTCTTTCCTCTCTAGGTAGTAGGTACTTAAGAGGATGCCAAACCCACATATTGTGTTGTATCAGTCTTCAAGTGTGTAACAAAGCAAATTTAAGCTCAGCACATCACGTTTAGCTTCGTTAGTTTAAAAATTAAAGTTAATCGACCTATAAAGGAACTTATCTATGTTCGTATGTTGGTTTTTTACAATATTTCAATTTTTAGCAAGTAATGCGTACATAACATAGTGTAATGATCATAACTCACTTAAAAACTTAATAATCGTAAAAAACCAACATACGAACACAGATATTGTTCTTAAATAGGTTGATCCACTCATTAGAATGTTTAAACTAACAGAGCTAAACATAATCTGCTGAGTGTAAATATGCCATGTTACGCACTTGTAAGACGGAGACAACACAGCGGATGTAGAGTCCTTATAATAAAATGTCTGAATTCTGCTTTTTGTATATTATCAACTTTTGATTTATAAACGGTGATTTGGAATTTTCACAAAATATTCATAAAATTAGTAGACATTGTTTTTGTGTTATTTCTATAAAATAAATATATTAATATATTAGGTAGGTATATCTCTATAGTGTATATTTGAAATTGTCAAAGTTTTTAGTTTTCTATCAATCTATACAATTTTTATTTGAGGTTTTATTGTAAGCTCAGTTAAAATGTTTACAAAATTCAAAAAAAATTAGGATAAGTTGCAAACTATTGTGTAGTTTGATATTCATACAATTTGTATTGTATCATCTAACAGGTTACTAAGTTTGATTTGATATGATTGATATCATTATAGATAATTGAAGTAATTTTAATGACATTGGAACTTTAAATTTTAAACATAATATTATAATGGCAATTTATTTATTTATTACCAACTCCTACTTACCCGTTTTTACTATTAGTAACACATTTTAAAGAGTTCATTTCAACTCTCAATTCTCATTCCAACAGTTAATTTTATTAAGTATACTAACAACATTGAAAAATATGTATCAACAAAATCTATTGTACTTATTATTTTAAGCCAGATTGTCATTGCCAGCATAGGTGTGCACAGGGGGGATGCTGGGTATGCCATGGCATTCCCTGCAGAGTTATCTTAACCATAAAGTTTTTAGTTGTAAGTGTTTTGATTATAAATTAGAATCATGAACTAAGATAGTTCATAGTATCTTAGTTCAAGAATTTAAATATTTTGATTAATTTTTTATATTATTTTCTTATAATAAAATATTGGCAGTTGAGACGAAATCAAATATTGATTAGATTTCATAATCACCACAGGTACCTATAAATAATAAAATAAATTGCTAACTCTTGATAATATAGTTGAAATCAAAATCCACAATTTTTGTGAGAATTGAGGGTTTTGTCACCAGAAAATGTTGCAGGCCAATGCAGTATTTCTTATTTTCATACTACCTACAACTATCAAAATTAAAAGAATTTTTATTAATTAGATTATCATTTTTTGTCATTATTATATTATTCTAATATGATCAAATGTCTGTAGATTTCTATACTGTTACTTCATTGAAATGAAATCACAGTAGTACCTACAAACTTTTGAAATTAAAATATCTAAAACCAATAAGTAAGCTAAATAAAGCACATATTAATTTCTTTTCGCAATATTTGGCAAGTTATTAATTGTACCTATTAAGAGTTTTTGGGGAGTTTAAATTTTGTTTTGAGCTAGGTATGTTTAAAAATAGTGGCATACCCTGCGAAAAAAGTCTGCGCACGCCTGATTGCCAGCAATATCAAAAAAATTAATTGCTAAATAAGAATTGTTTTGTTAATACTAATTTAGGTATGATAGGAATGACAATTTTTAAAGTATTCTTCATAACTTAATTTAATTAATATAATGTAAGAATAAATGGTACTTGTGTAGTATGCTACCTACCAGTGGCGCAACTAGGGCTGAAATGTCGGGGAGGGGGCTGTAGCGCCCAACTGACATTACATGAAAAGTAACCCACACATATATGTTTACTTAAAAATATAAAAAAATCATACAAACAAAATCAATTATTTATTTACTCGAGTATTTAATTATACTGACAAGTTTAGAACCAACATTTATTTCAATGAAAAAAATAAAAATACTAGAATTTTCAGATTATTCTATTTTTAAGTAGGTACAGCTACAGAAACAATATGTTTTTCAGCAATGCTTAGAATCAAAACATACTTTTTAGTTGATATAGTTGAGAGTTTTCATTAAACCTACAGCAATATTATCAATTGAAAGTTAAACGAGTGTCCATTTATAAAATTCTAAATAATATGAGACTAGTTCGCAAAAATAAATAAAGATAAATATAGGTATTTCACTTAGTAAAAAGTTTGAATACTGTATTTTATGTTTTTTAAATTACAACAATATTTATTTTACGAGGTATTTTGGTATTTATTCAATATTGTTTTAACCCATTCAGTTTATCTTGGTACTCGGCAACCTTTAAAGTTTGAGAAAAAAAAAGTGGACAAAAACTACCTATATTATATTGAATAAAATATAGTTTGCGGACCACAGTTTTTTTAAATTGTGTGCCAAGAGGATTAGACGGGTTATACTAATTAGTAATTAGGAGAAAACATAACATTTTTGAAATTTTTATTTGATTTTGAGTAATTGAGCATGAGCAACGTGTATTCTTAAAAACAATGAGTATCTTATGGAAAGTAGACACACCACAAGATAATAAACTACTCTGTGTCATAACATGCTACTGTCAATACCACAATGAGGCCACCCAAATATTTTTGAACCGGACACCTGAGATAACACTGTGCGTCTGTGCAATGAGTTGCAAAAAAATTATAGAAATCGTTAAACTCCTTCAAAATGAAACAGCCGTGATAATAATGATTTGCTCACATACAAATCAACCATTTAGTTTGACGTTTCAATGATCACTCAAAAAATAAGAGTTTTTACTAAATACTAGGTACCTACATGGCTACATAAAAACTGAACAAAAATTTGGAAATAAGTAAAAGGTACCAACGGTACCAATCATTCTCTATCACATATAATATTATTTTCTTCACAATCTTTTTGAAAGGTATTAACATATTATTATATAATATCTGAGTCCTAGTTGTAATGAAATGCATGAAATAGGTAGGTGCATAACAATAATTTTGAAAAATTAAAATAAAATTACGTACATTTTGGCAATTACTGAATCCAAAAATCTAAATCTCGTTTTCCTTGTCTTGTGCAGTCGTGCGTCAATGCGAAGTACCTATTTGATTGCTATGTTATCCGTTATTACTGTAATAGACAATAGTGTAATAATTAACGATTTAACTATAAAAGTTCAAGACGCTCAAGTGACTCAAGAATCAGCTTATAAATTATAATAGTAAATAAGTCCGTGACATAAACATAATATAATATTATTATGATTAATTTTGTTTGGGTAGTGACGACTTGTCCCACAATATTGTTATCGACCATAGGCATATTTATAAGTTATCGACATTTTTAGGTGACATACTGTCGCCGACAACCGACCGACTGTCTACACTTTACAATAATAATATACCTCAGTGGCGCAGCGTGGCGAACGATTTTCACACAAGGAGCAAAGATTTTATTCTAACCCACCCAATATTTTATAAGACATAAAAAAAATACTTAAAAAAAAAATTACAGTAGATTTCTTAAAACGCTTGAAGTTAATAACACATATTATTCATTAGTAGCTTCTAGATTATTTTCTTATTTAAGTAATTTTTTAAGATTCTGAGAGTAGCAAAACAATGTTGGTATTCAAATTTTCTACTTGAGCATATTTTGGTATAAATGCAGTTTAGTTCCCACGCGATTTTTTTGATTTTTGTATCTCCAAAATATGTGTTTTAAAGCACTGAATACAAAAGTCTAATTCCAAAATTCTGGCAAATCATTATTTTGGAAGTTATAACTTACCAAAGTTTAGGATTTTACGCATTTACGTATGAATGCGCGCGAAACGCCGCGCTGTACACTTTGCTTTCCTACGTTTTCGTTTAAAATTGCTCAACATACTGCTGTTGACTGGTCATCGTTTCATAGAGAAGTCGTCTTCGAGGCTATGATTACAAATCATAATAAGATAGGTAAGTTTAAAATAATATATCTTAGAAGTTAGAATTACAAGTTAAATAATTTTTTTTGCACTATTAAATTAATTAGTTCATGTGATAGGTGGAGTCGGCCAAGTTGTCGAAATTGACGAGTCCAAATTTAGTCGAAGAAAATATAAACGCGGGCATCGTGTAGATGGACAATGGATTTTTGGTGGTGTTCAGAGAGAAACTGGAGCTTGTTTTTGAATACCCGTAGAAAAGCGGGATAAAGATACCCTTTTAACAGCAATCAATGATTGGATCTTACCAGGGACTACAATTATTAGCGATTGTTGGAAGGTATAAATACCTTAATACATTTAGTTTTTACCCTGTGACCTACATGAGGTGGTTTTGCACAGCAAGTCGGGGGATATTTTCGAGTAGCGACGAGTGGCGCTAGCATGGCATAACGGACACACTTTCTCAAAGAATTGATATTTTAAATTGTATGTCTGAGCATTTCCCTCCTAAAGCGAATTATTGCTAGTTATTATAACAGTTTTTTTTTATAATTTTTACTGTAGTCGCGATAACCGACAAGTACCGCCGAGGGATATTGTGATACCGAGTTGTAATATTGTATCGTATACTAAATATCGAACCCCTGACGGAATTTTTTTAACTTGCTGGTGAGCTGTATGACCCAAAAGCGATACAAGAAAATAGTTTACTGGTAAGTGATGATGAAGCGTCTTCTAAAACGGATGGAAGTGACGAAGATATATAATGTAATATTGACAAAATTAAAAAAAATTAAAAAAATTATTTTTATTTTGTTTTCTATTTTTTGAATTTTTAAACAGCAAGTACGATAATTAAAATCTTTATGTATATTTCCATCCATCATAAAACATACAATTAAAAAGAAAATTCAAAATGTAGTTTTTTGATGTTTTTATCGTAGGTATCACGTATTTTTGAAAAAACTACTATTTTATAGTTTTTTTGGTATAACTTCCAAAATAATGATTTGCGAGAATTTTGGAATTAGATTTATGTATTCAGTGCTTTAAACACACATTTTGGGGGGGGGGGAAATCGAAAAAAACGAGTGGGAACTAAACTGCATTTGTTAACAAAATAACTAAAATCGTTATTCTTGGTTATTTAACCCTTTCAGTCCCCAACGCCATTAGAATGGCATAATGATATAAAAGTCGTTATAAAATTGAATTTAAATTATTTCGTTGTGTAATACATGAATATATATGTAAAAACATGTGTAGAATACATTAAAAATGATAACAATACAATTCGGACCTTATATAAAACGATAATGACAATTTATTGATAACAAAAATGTTTACTGTAATATTTGATTAATTTTTTCACATTTCATTGTATTATCAAAAGAAAAACAAGTTCTAAAAATCCCATATTTTTTTTCTTGTGTACACACTGATATTGTAATCATATTATGAAGTGATATAGTTATTAACTTTAATCGTTATCATTTTATCGTACCTTAAATATTGTGCCATTATAATGGCAATTGGGCGTAATGTCGAAATTCTTATCAATTAATATTTACATTTTACACCACTGATAAACGGTTAAAACGATTATAGTGTGTAAGTGGTAAAAAAAGTTTTTATTTTACTTTCTATATTGTCTATTTTATTTTAACAGTAAGGCAAAAGATTTATAAAAAAATAAAGAATTGAACAGACTTTATTTATAATGTTTAGTATTTCATTAATTAACGCCCAATTGCCATCCTGATAGCATAACCTATTATGACCGTTAATGCCCAATTGCAATTACAATGGCATTATTCAATAACTCATGACTTGGTGATCAAAAAATTTTGAAATCAAAAATATTTCTTAGTTAGGCATAATATAAAACTAATTAGAAAGCAAACATTTTTTTTTTTTATCAGAACTTAATTTGGGACTGAAAGGGTTAATATGTAATTTCCTCAAAATTTGAAAATAAAATAACTATAGTTTTATATTTCTGAAATTTTTTATTACAGAATAACTTACGTGGAACCTTGTTGTAAGTTTTCAATCCTTACTATTCCTTAGATATAAAAAGTTGAACATTTTATACATTTTCAACTATATACAAAATGATTTTAAAATTTAAATTTTGTTAATGTTGTCTAAAATCGAACTTAAAATGCTTATATAAAAAAAAATTGTGCCAATGTATTTTTACACTGCTATTTGAGAAATATATGAAGCGCCTTATTGTAATACATTTTAGATTCTGAGTGAAACGATGAATGTATTGTTTTTACAATGATGTGTGTTTTTTTTTTATTTTTTATTTTTTTTTGTGTCTGTCATCACGTTTTAGGACAGTAAAAGTGCTTGGATTTTCTTCAACAGTAGCTTTTCTGATAGGAAAGTGAATCTAGTTGGTACTTTGAAGGAGTCAAAAGTAAAAATTTCCTAGTAGTTTTCACAAGCGCCGGGAAAAACAACATAAAAATTAAGGAAAACGGGAATTTTTACACTAAAATCTGTTTTCGAAAAATCGATTTTGGTTTTTGGTGTAACTCTAAAACAAATGAACATACGTTGAAATATACATGAAATTTTTACTGGTTGTTTATATTTGCATTTCCTATACACGATAACATTTTCAAAATATTTTGATTTATTTTGAACTGTTTAGGGACATTTTCATTTTCCATTTTTTTTTTTCTAAAAATATCAATAAAATTTTATTTGTTGGTTGCGAAAGCTTGAAAATTTAATAGAAGGCTCCAAGTATATTGTTTCAAAGTCAGATGAAAAATATTAAAAATCCTTAGACACAATTTTTTTTTATAAGCATTTAAAGTTCAAAAATTGACAAAATATGGAAAAATCACGAAAATTATCAAATTATTTTGAGTTAGGAATTCGTGAAAATTTTTCTTTTTAAATTTAAGATTTGAAAATGTAATACAAGATTCCTTATAACATTATCTACCTTTATCAAAAAAAAAAAAATGTCTATAAAAAAGTCAAATTAAATTTTTATGAGAGTTTGAAATTCAAATTTTTACAACATTGGATATTCACTCGATTTCTCATGTAGCGATTTTCTTATTTTGTTGTAATTCAAAAACGAATAACTGTAGATACATGAAAATTTCACTGAATGTTTATATTAGCATTTCCTATACACCATACATTTTTGAAAATATTTTGACTTTTTTTGAGCTGTTTACGGACATTTTTAGTTTCCAATTTTTTTTAGTTTTTTTTCTATAAATATCAATAAAGTTTTGTTTGTTGGGCCAAAAAGTGTAAAAATTTAATACAAGGCCCCTGATATATTGTTACAATATCAGTTGAAAAATATTAAAAATACATAGGCACAGTTTTTTTTTTATAAACATTTAAAGATCGAATTTTGACAAAATTTATCAAAATTAATCGAAAATTATCAATCATTGTAATTAACAAATTATAAAATGTTCAGTTTTTAAAGCTAAGGATCACAAATTTAAAACAAAGGTTCTCATAAATAGTTCATACTGTAACCAAAAAATCTAAAAAATATATGAACACAGTTATTTTTTACAGACATTTTAAATTCAAATTTGGACGAAATTACATAATAAAAAACCTAGATTACTATTTTAGTTATTTTGTTGTGATTGTATAATATTATTCGTGGGTACTTGAAACTTTTAAAGTATACTACTATATATCTATGATAGTATCAGGGTTTGTTATTGATGTATAACGCGTTATAAGTACCTAATGGATATTATGATATGATTAATTTGGAATTTATTATAGCTTAGGTTAGGTTAGGTTCTTATACAATGACATTATAATATTATATCATTTAATTAAAATGTAATACCATCCATTATACAGTGACCCACTTGTAACCTACTGTACAACAGAGCGACACCCACTTGCCCACCTTTTTTGTAATGCGTTTTTTTTTTTGTTCATTTTTAAGACGTAGTTCACATAATATTTAATAACAGAAATATTAAATTTAAATCATTTTAAAATTTAAACTGTACACGCATAGTTTATTAAATATTGTACTTGGTAATTGTTTTGTATAAAATTAACATCATATGGTAAACAATTAACAACTGTTCTGTTTTGCTCTGTAAAATTCGGAAGTTCATTAAAAAATAATCATCTTTCGAGCGCCGAAAAATAGTGACATATCCGAACTGTGGTGAAAAATTGGGTCGAAGGTTGGAAACTGAAAACGTACTAAAGTGAAGTTTTTGTGTGTACTCCATTTCACCAATGACGATATAATCAGGAATTATTCGGGCCGCTCTGATATGGAAGCTAAACAAAGCAGTTTGGTTCAGTGGCGTACCTGTGAATAGTTCAACAATATACTTTAAATCTAAAAGTTCCAAGTACCTACTCACGATTCTCCAATAATACATTATACATTATTAAATTAAGAGGGCTCCGGCGTATCATACTTTAAGGAGTAATATATAGGCAATTCACATGACCGACATTTGGGCTGTCTATGTGTGAGTTGTAAATGAACATAGTTTGTGTTTCCGAGAACCGCTGTAATAAATGCCTCGCCGGATGCAACTCTCACACACGCACAATAATGTCAATACTTCGTGAAAAAGGAAATATTATATTCTTGTTTATATAACTATATAAACTTTTAAAATTGGTAGTAAATTAAACATACTTCCTGAAGTTGTATTTTATTTTCGAAGAAATTGTTGAATTTATTAGCTAGACTACGCTTTTTAGGAATCACTTTTTTGATTTATTATCAGATATGCCAAAAATCAATACAGATGTCATGCAATTATTTCATAGGATTTTTGAAAAACAATCTTAATTTTAAAGTCTTTTAAAATTGGAATATTGGACATTCCGAAGTGCGTAATTTACCACCGCTTATTGGTCTAAAATCTAAGAAACATACATAAGCTTCGATCCCCTTCAAATAAAATAACTTAAATATATTCATCGTTTAAATATCTAATTTCGTCAAAATTAGAATTTGAAATATATTGATATGAAAAAACTGTATTTTTATATTTTGTAAGATTTTTTTTTTATGAAGGTAGAAAAACTAATGAAAACTCGTATTTAATTTTCAACTGTTGGATATAAAAAGAACAATTTTTATAATTTTCTAACTCAAAATAATTTGCAAATTTTCGTGATTTCGACGAATTTCATTTTATTCATCTACAATATGTACCTATAAACGAATATAAACACAAGCAAATACCAGCCTGTCCAGCCTACAGTTTTTACTGGTCCTATTTACAAAATAATAAAAATTACTTTGTGAAGTCGTGGATGCTCTAAGGATTGTTGTGAAATTATGGAGGTAAAAATTATGTTTTCCAATCGACGTAGAGTAATCAATAAAATTACGTCTTTTCAAAACAACTACAAGCATGTAGTTTTCAACACAGATATATAAAAATTCTAAAATATTTTTATATAGGTATCTGTGGTTTTCGATAACGAAAGTGTTCGCAATCGCGACGTGTGATAAGAGACCACATAGTAAAAGCACGACCAACCAATTTTATGGAGCGAATTTTTTTAATCGGGGTTTTTTTTATTAATTTATTCAAAATGGCTTGGACTTACGATGCGATAATTGGGTTCAGCAATGGGATGTTAAAAGGTAATTTTGAAAGTTATTTGTTATGCTAAGAAACTTGTGTAATGCCGATTTTGATCGTGACCAACAAGTGTACCGGTAATTTAAAATAATTTCTTAATTCCCAAACTCAAAAGAGAGCGAGGAAATTAGTAATTTGTCGTTTAGAATTGTATACATTATTTACTTAAGTTAATGTATTGATATTAAATAGTTAATACATATAACTAACCTGTTCTGTTATTGTTAATACAGACGTCAAGTATAAACCATACCTTTAGGATGTGATAGTATTTAAATATTCATTGTTCAGTCAAAGAAATTGACATGGCATAATTAATTTAAAATGTAATCATAATTAAAACTTTTTACTATATAATAATATCACAGACAGTACAAAAGATCAACAGTAACGTCAGTAACTAACTATATTAATGAATTAGGTGGATTATCTCGATAAAGTGTCTTATAATTATCATGACTGCCATACTGACATTTAATAAATATTATACCTATACAAATATTGTTAGTCTTAGGGATGTAGGATTGTACCATCAGTGTATCAGTGGGCAGTGACGTCATTTCAATAATTAATAGCATGGGGTAAAAGTTTTGACGAGCTCATATAACTGAAGAAAAAATTACTCTCATCGATCGCAAATTTATTTCCATTTCCATTAATACTACATCACATACAATATATAAACCCTGCTTCTATATATTCAAACTTAAAAACAATACATTTTCATTATTATTGTAATAATAATTTCCTAGTGCTTCACAATATTTTTTTTTTTTAAATTTCCTCAAAATTATAAAAAAGTTATGTTTTATCTCAAAAATCCAGACCATTGGTTGTTTTAGTAATATATATGTTGAAAGTATGCAAAATTAATTTCTATTCAATTTGCAAGTTATATGTACCTGATTAATCATCTTTGATTCATTTAAAATTTTCTTCTCATATTTAGTAATTAAGTATGTATCAACTCCTTGATACAACATTACAACAATGATTGTTTAGGTACATGTATATTATTATTAATATTCATTGTTACTTTAATTTATAGTTAGTATTTGCTAAATGAATCAAATATTTTTTAGATTTTGTTTTTTTTATCAATTATATACTTTTGTTTATTAATATCTTTAAATAAGTACCGAGTAAATATGGATCATTGAGGATTCACCATAAATTTAAGATCAGTTTTATTATTGTAACTTGTAAGTTAACTTAATGGAAATAAAATTGACATAGAATTATTTTACTGCATACATACTATAATTATTTATATTAGTAAGAATTGTCTACTAAGTAAATTGGTAAATTTAAGTATATAATACATTTATAACATGTAAAGTAATAAATTATAATTCTTACTGGTTATGGACAATTGCTTGGACAATTTGGACAATTTGTCCCAAAAAAAATCAATAAATAAAAATGAACTTTAGTTGTTATTGAGATAAGTTCTACAACTGGAAATTTTATTAATATTCTATTGCTATTCGGATGTCTAATCAAGTTGATAAGTTACTTAGTTTACAAAATAAAGAGTTAAATTTATTTACTAACAATAATCTTAGAGTAGCTTAGGAGATTGTTAAAATTGTTAGTTAACACGTTTTAAAATTGTTTTTCTCAACAGGTGTTGAACTTAAAAAAAATAAGTTTAAATACTTAAATTTATTAGATGCATCTTTAGCGCAAAATAACCTAAGCATATATGATGAAAACAAAGTAATTATAACCACTAGCAAAAAAATGTTATTATATGATTTACAAAAAAAGAAAATGTGTAAGAAATATATCATTCGGGAATAAGGAAATATTATTGGTGTATTTAAAAAAGATAAGTAAGTAATTTATCATAAATATTTTGTATTTTATTATTAATAATTTATGTTTTATAATAAGTGTTTTAATTGCTGGAGTGGACAATGGAATGGTGGTGGTTAAACCTATCAAACAAACTAAAATGGATCACATTTATCATGTATTAGAGAAGTTCTTACATTAGATAAATTTGCAACAGGAGGAAATGAAAATCGGTTAAAAATATGGGACTTGGAAATGAGAAAGGTTGAATTTACTGCTAAAAATGTAAGTTTTAATTTTATATTTTTCTGTTTCTTTTAAATATTGTGAATGTATTTACTTTTTTCGAGTTATAGTACTAATTTTGTTAATAACTAGGGCTCGGATTTAAATGCCCTAAAAATATCAAAAAATGCATTATTTATTAAATAAATTCAAATTTAATTATTATTAAAAAATGAGGAACAAATAAAATTATAATAAAAATTATAAATTAATAAATTATATTACAATGTACAAAAAAAATTAAAAATTAAATTATATTTGCATTGAATTGTACAATAAGAATTTCTTTAATGTTTTGGAATTTAAATGATCGACGGTTGTCTGTCAATAAGTCATAATACGACAAATAGGTCAAAAATGTGCTAAAAAATTAAAAAATGCCCCAAAAAATTATTATGGTTAGATAGCGAAGTACTTGAAACATATTTGTAGCTTGGAAAGCATCGCGTAAGATATCCCAAAAAAAAGATGCAAATGCATTGAAATCCGAGCCCTATTAATAACATATACCTGCTTAATATTAGACCAATAGTTTTAAAGGTTTCTATTTATTTTGTTTTATATTTTTCAGCCTAAACCAGATATGCTTCAACTCAAATTGCCTTGTTATGTGTCTGATATTCAATTTTTTTAATAACAATAAAGCAGTAGTTGCACACAGACATGGAGTGGTAAATATTAATTCATAATTTGTTTAAGTATAAACATTTTTAGAAATTTAAGACTAAAAATAAATTAAATCTTGTAACTTAATTGAAGAAATCCATTAAAAAAAATATTTTTTGTATTTTCTATCAATAGAATTATATTACGCCTTGACACCTCATACATATAAATACAAATTAATAAATGTGATGGTTAAATTATACAATTTGGTAAATATTAAAATTAAAATTACAATTACAAGAAATTATTTTCATATTAAGCTGTTATATTATGTAGATAATAATGACTAAAACCTTGAGAAAATCCTTGCAAAAACCCATAAGCTTTAAGTTATGAATCAATTAATGATAATAATATTTAAAAATGTTGATCTTATTTGTAATGTTTTAATTACTTTATACTTTTTACTTCAAAATATTTAAACATTGTTAGTGATTAATAAATAAATTTACTACGTTGTTTCCACTGTTAAGTGTCTAAACAAATATATAAAGAATTAATCAAAGTTTAGTTAGTGTAAAACTAATTTTGGACAGGAAATAAAACTAGAAATTTTAGTCTTACCTCTGGTAGGGATCAGAGGAATTAATACTTTTTATTTACTGACACAAAACTTTTATATTGTAATGGTCTTTCTTCCAAAGTAAACAATAAAAAAA
Organism: Macrosiphum euphorbiae; assembly: GCA_949089665.1. Lineage (NCBI taxonomy): Eukaryota > Metazoa > Arthropoda > Insecta > Hemiptera > Aphididae > Macrosiphum > Macrosiphum euphorbiae. The sequence goes on along the minus strand of CARXXK010000002.1, from coordinate 43,797,089 downwards.
CTCCTACAAATAAATGTATGTTCACAAATTATACAAATAATAATACGACAATAGATCATAGTATAATAATAATTTTAACCAAGATTATCTTTCATTTTCTGTGTATTTGGCTATATATCTTTTTTGTTATATTACACAATTTCCAAGTACGAAATGCCCTCCAATTGTAACATATCCGATTAGTACAATTTTGATGTAGTCCATGTTAAACTTCACCAAATTGAACACTCGAACAATTTTGTATTAATTACATAGTACATCTTAATATTTGATATTTAATATGGATAAATAAAGTTTATAGGATGCTACACAGACATTTGTTATCTCCGTCTTAGAAGTGCGTACTATAGCACATTTTACACTCATCAGATCACGTTTGGCTCTGTTAGTTTAAAAATTAGAGTGAACTGTTACATTATTATCTAGGGCGTCTTGTAGGTTTTATATTTTAATTTTAAAGCGGGTTATGAGTATTTTAAAACTGTTTTTAAATCTGAAAATACTCATAACTTGATGCCCTAGATAATAATTTTACCTTTAAATTTTATAAGAGGTCAATTCACTCTAATTTTTAAACTAATGGAGCTAAACATTTGGTATGTTAGTTAAGTCGGTTTCCCAAATTTTCCATTTTTCAGGCAACTTTTCCTATTTTTCTTTCTGTTTGGAATATTACGAACGTTCAAAAATAAAAATTACTCATATCGGTCTAACAGCTCTCACTTGATACCAACTGTCAACTTTTGATTGTTATTAATATAGATTATCGATTATTTATTAGTAATGACATGGCAATACATTTTTAAATTTGCTTCTAAATTGTAGGTTGATTTACATGATCCATTGTCTAGTCAAAGAAGACCAGTAGCATCTTGTAAAGCAGAAAACAAAGGTTTTGTTAGCTTAAGAACTATGCCAGATTACAGTGATTAGTAAGTATATTATTAAAAGGTTAGGTTATTATTATAAGTATTATTTATTGGTATGACACCGAGTACCAATTAACATGGAATAATTTTAGCTTATACGGAAGTTTATGGTTCTTTATTTATATTATAGTACTCTGAGGCTTTGCTTTAGTTTAATATTATGGTTAACTGACAGTTAATATACATTTTAAAAATAATGTTTCATATAATGAAAATGTTGGTATTTTTTTTTAGTTTTTGCAAAACCCTATCTTTATTTGGTTTATTTGTAATGTTATTTGTTTTATTTAATTAAAATAAATATAATCTAATGACTAGGGCTGGGATTTGTATGTAAATACATATTTTTACTAAAACATGATAAATTAATTATTGCAAATGATAAATTTTTTTATTTATTTGCAAGAAAATGAGATATTTTTACATAATTTGTCAAATTTCAGATTTTTTTTTACATATTTTGTAAATTTTGACAATTTCAGTGGTTTATTAGTATTATACATTTAAACTTTGATGGAGAACGCTCTTTTAGTAGGTAAAATTCAGTGTTAAGACCAAATCACCGTTCTTTTAATTTTTAAAATTTAAAACAATATATGGTTTGTCATTGTTTTGCTTTAAATTGATTGAGTATTAGTTGTATTTTAATTTAACACCATATTTTTGAATTTTGTTTATTTGTTAATTACCTATGTTTTATTTTTAACCACATATTATTATATTTTTTTAAATTAGATTGATTAGAAATAAAAAACAATGAATTGTATTTTAATTTAACACGTTGACATTTTTTTAAATTTTTCTTATAAATTTTTTTTATTTATACTACATATTTTGATTACATATTTTTGGTTTTTTATTACACACAAACCCACCCCTATTAATGACATATTTAATGTTTGTGTGATAGATTTAAATGTAGACTGAGTAGTGCCAAGTCCTATTGTCTTCAATTAAATTTAACTAAAATAATAAATTTATAGTAGATTGAGTTAGAATAACCTTATTTTTAAAATTATATGGATAATATTATATTTTTAAAAAGAGTTAAACTGAATATGTAATTTCATTAATTAAAATTTAATTTTAAATATTAAATGCTCAAAAATTTGAGATAATGTTATTTATATATTTATATATATAATATGTCAAAAATGTAGTCTTTTAAATAGTATTGAACTTTTTTCATTATTATTAAATACTCTTATTCTTTATTTCTATTTCAATAAAAGTTTGTATTGTTTTTTTTTTATTTGATCCACTATTACTATTGTGTTAAAATAAGTTAAAATTACAAGTTATTAACACGTTAATCACGTACTGATGCCATATGGCGTCATGAGGATCAATCAGGCGATCAATATATATTTAAAATAAATTGTTTTTATTCCCCATGCGTGGCTGAATGTTATTTTATTATTATTTAGCGTGGAATAAACGCATGTTTTTAAATATGTATACATTTAGAAATACAGTCAAACCACAAATAGCTATTTATTAAAACATGTTTATAACTATATTATTTTATGAATTGCAGTGAAGTAATCGTAGGAAGTTCAAAAGGCTGCATTTACCATTACGACTTCCGTGGTAGATCTACATTACCAGTGAAAACATTTAGAGGAAGTACTGGTTCTGTAAAATCAGTATCCTGTATTAATTATTTAAACCAAATGCATGTAATGAGCATATAAGTTTAGACAGTCACATTAGACTACATGATTTGAACAGCGGTAACCTCACAATGCAAGTATTGTTATTTATATTTATAATAACTATATGATAATTATTTTAAATAATGTTTGAGGTTTTAACACAAATCCAGCCTTTGGTAAAAATAAATATTTTAGATTAACTCTAAAAAAAATTAATCGTAGATACTAGATACATGATTTTATCACTAAATGTTTATATTAGCAATATTTCTATGTACCATTTATGAGCGGGCATATGAACATTTCTATTGTTATTAGTTTTTTATTAAAATTAATGTCAATAAAACAATTTTTGTTTGATCAAGAAATTTGAAAATTTAATAGATAGTTCCTCGTAAGATTTTATTGGTGAAAATAAGATAAAAAGTTGAGCGTTAACTCACAATAATTTTATACGAGCGTCTGAAGTTTTAATTTTAACGAGTCACAAATATTTGCAAATAATTATTTTGTTAAAAAATTATAAATTAACCAATTTTTGTAGCTAAGGATTACAAATTTAAAATAAGGCTTTTCATAAATAAATCATACTGTATTCAAAAAAATCTAAAGATAGACTTTTTATTATTGTAAGTTCAAATTTTGGATGATTTTAGTTATTTTGTTGTAATTTAAAAATATTATTTGTGGGTATTTGAATGTTATAAGTTATAACGTAAATTATTATAATATTGCATACACACTATGGATTTTTCAAATGCAATGTTTTTGACAAAAAGTAATTTAATTTACTGTAATACTAATATCTAATAGTAAAATAAATTACTTTAATCACAAAAATATCATAAAATTCACCTAGTTATATTGTAAGCTTACAGACCGTCTTTGCTCAGAATCGTTTTTCATATACAATGATCATTGAATTCATAATGAACACATCCATTACAATGACTAGACACCTAATATACTGCAGAATGTTTTCCACGTGCCCGCTTTTTTTTGTAATGTTATTATAATATTTTAACAGTTATGTTTTATATTTGATATTACTCTGTGACACACTCCCACGAGAGAACGGTTCATTTTTGTCCATAATATATTGTATAGTTTTTCCTCCTCCACATAACCAAACAGATTCGGCGTGAGGATGGCTGGCATCAACTGGTTTTGGTTAATGTGCGGCCAGTTTTCTTGTGGGATGAAGTATCATTATATTGTTATTTATGTATATTTTCATAAATTATGTGTTAAAACTTCGAAACTATTCAATATTTAATAAATGTTATTTGTTACAGGATTATATTTTAGGGAAGCTGTTACAATTATTGATCAAGCCAGATAAATTATATAATTAAATTGTGAATAAATTATTTTCTATTTTATACAATTGAGTAATTTTAAGATTTTGTTATTATAACATACTACTGAGGTTTAAACTATTTGTTTTTACTCCATTAATATAAAGTGTAATGTTACATTTTTTTTATTGTTTTAAGAGGGCGCTACACCCGTTTGCGTTCTCTCTATCGTATGAACGCATGACATAGCAAGTTGTACTCTCAGCATCATAATATTTGGTTTAGTTCTTGCTTGAACTTGCTTCAAAATTAAAAACGTATAATGTTCACTAGATCTGTTCTTTAAATTATATGAGAGTTACCTCTTATTCACTTTTCTTTTAAACTAATAGCGAAACGTGATCTGCTGAGCGTACAGTTTTGTGGTATGTTATGCGTTTGTAAGACAGAGAGATTTGCAGTGTAAATGAAACTTAAAATTATTCATAACAATTAGATTTTTAATTTTTATTATTTTTTTTATATATTTCTAACTGTTGAATATTCCATGTTGACAACCTGACTGAACTGAGATTTGATATTAAACTATCTTCTTACAATATGCATATTATAGATTGCTACTGCAACATGTTACTACAGAATTATGGCGGTAAAACTATTATTTTTACACTCGTTGACTAATCGTTATTGTTATCTTTGAAGTAGTTTACCGGACCAATTACTAAAATAATTAATACGTGTAATATTTTGGAAAACTAACTTTTGTAGGAAAGAAACACACCTGTCTACAAAAATACTTTCCACGGTAATAATGATCCTGTTCTTTAGAATCGACCAAATTTGACAAATTTTGGTTGAACTAATAGAGTTTAATATTCTACAGGACACATTAAACTCCATTTTTCAATATTTTAATTTCAAATTTTACTATGTCTTCAAAATTAATAAAATGTTAAGCTTATTTTTATAAATTATACTATACAATTATTTGAAAAAAATGGGAGTTCAATGGGGCCTGAAGTAAGTCCTCTTTTAGATAAAAAAAATAGTTGTCAAAATCTGACAGTTCTACAAGACCTGAAAATTATTCCAAGGAAGTCATTTTTGTTGATTTCATACAACTATCAACCCTTTAAAAATGTATTGGGCAGTAGATTAGTGGAAAAAGTATTATAATTAAGGTACCAACTGAAATATAAAATATAATTTTCAAATTTTATAGAAATGGATAATTTAAAAACCGGCACCTGGCCTCTTAACATAATATGCCTAAACTTAACTGGACTTATAAAATTACCACACATTTTATTGATTGTATTGGAAAGAGTTAATCAAATGGTTTATCACAGAATAGATGACCTACCAGTCAATCCTGTGTGATTAAAAGCACATTTTCACTGATATAATTAGGGTTTTCAAATTACATTTTAATGAAAAATAAAAATAAAATTTTAATTTAAAACTACAGTAGATAGTTCAGTAAATACCTCTACTTAGTTAAATGTTAAGTGGAAAATGTTATAGAAATATTGCTTACATTGTGCAATGTACATTATATGTATTATATAGTAATCATCTATCTTATACCCACATTATATTATTATATTCTTTACATTGTGATCGGAAATTAAATATTATTGATAAATCACTAATCGCGTATGAAATCAGTCTAATCATCAAGTGATGATTTTATGAAACAGTTCAAAAAACACAAATTTCAAAAAATTTATTTTCAATATTTCAAACTAATAACTGTAGATAATATACTATAAAATAACACCATTAGAATATTAGATACATCAATACATCAAATTATAGATATTTTTTCGAAAAATGATAAGTGATAGATCTTCTGACTTCCAAATTCAAAGTTTGGAGTCATTCTAAAATAAAATTGTTTAAATAACTTTGTTAACTTTGGTTTTCAACTATAAATATCATTATACATTTTATTTTTAAAACTAAGCTCATTGTTTCATTTAATAAGAAACTGAATCAATTCGATTTATTTTTTTTAATTAAAATATAAATAGTAAAATGTTAATTATTATTTATTAGAAATAAATAATTTTTAAATTTAATGTACCTATTCCACTTGAATTAAAACTATTATCAGTAATTATAATGGGATAAGAGGGATTTATAAATTATCAAATTATAATATAAACATGTTTAACATGTCAAGTGGTGGAATGGGCCACCAAGTATCATGATATTGGCTGTTGGCTTGGATTGAATAAAACATTGTGGTAAAACCGTTTGTAATTGGAGAGCTAGCTACACATTTATAAACACTAATAGAGCTTCCAAAAGAAAAAAAAATTATAATAGTATATTATTTTATATTTTATAACAAACATATTATAATATAATACACAAGTTATCACATTATAGATGCGTCATCTCCCAAAGCCTTAGATTTTTTTTTAATTCACCATATATAAACTATAACATTATTAAATATAATATGTACTACATAATTTTGTCTTCGAAGCAAGGTAGAAAAAAAGTCCACCCTGGCTTCAATAAAGAGTTGCCTGTCGTTTTGTTCCAATTTCATTTGAAATTGGTATGTTTAGTTTGGTGATTGATTTAAACTATAAATAATTTATTATAATGTACTTTGAATAGTATAAATGAAGAATAGTGGGAGTGATTGTTTTATTCAAAAGTACTGCTAGAATCGAATCCCCTTATGGCTTATGAGGCCTGGAGCGTAGCATATTTTAAGGAGTAATAATTAGGCAATTCATATGACAAGTACATTTGAGCTGTGTGAGTAATAATTAATAAATGAGCATAAGCCATAAGTGTGTGTAATTATTTATCATTTTCAACTCTCACACGCGCACGCATAAGTCAATGACTCACGGAAAGTCAAATATATTTTTGTTTGCATAATATGTAAGTATGTAACTATAATAATTGATAACTACTAAAAGCAGTTGTAAATTAATCATATTTCCCGAAATTCAATTCTAATTTGTAAAAAAAAGTTAGAACTCATAAGTTTCTAGATTAGGCCATTTAGAAATTACTTTTTATATTTAAAATCCGAAGTTCAAGAAGTCAAATTTCAAAATTTAAAGAACTTTAAAATTAAGATATTTTATTTTAAATTTCGTGAATAATTGTAATAACATTACATTTGTATTTATTTTGACTACATTAGATTTTAAATAAAAAGATTGATTTCTAAATAACCTATTCTAGAAACTTATGAATTTAATTTTTTTTTGGAATTCAAATTTAACTTCAGAAAGTATATTTAATTATTATTATGTACGCAAACTTAAGTTTATTTACAACTCACACATTGACTCATTCAAAATATACATGTATGAATTGCTTACATATTACTCCTTAAAATATGATACGCTCGAGGCCTTTTAAAGGAATTAATCCCGTCTGTGTTTTCTACCAAAATAGGTCATTTCCAACAGTTTACCCAAGGTATGGTTTTGATGTGGGATATGGGAATATCATAGTAATGTTAATTTCATGTTTTAAACTAAAATTAAATTATCAAAATATTTAATGTTTAAATCAATGTCATGTTTTAATCAAGTAAGTATGGTGATTGAAATGAAAAAAGTATGAATTTTGAAAACTTCAAGAATTTGGGTTAAATAGGAAAATAATAAAAATTAAAAAATGTAACTCAGTAATGATGAGTAGGTGGTAATTAAGCTGGCTTTAATATAAAATATTAATGAGAGAGATTTGATATCACACCCAAGCAATACATAAAACGTCGGTGTGAATAGTCTCAAAACTTCTATTTTTTAACTTTTATCCTAAATTATAGCTATAAACTTGGTTGACAACTCAATAAAAAGGGTTTATCAAGTAGATACTAAATGTGGTATAAAAATTTTTTAAAATAAATTATTTCATTTTACACAGATAAAAAAAAGATTTATTTTTTGATAAATTTTTATTTACTCCCCTCGTGAATACGCCACTGGTGACTGATGTGAGTTCCCCGAACGCTTTATGTCTAATATATCGTAAAAACGCATTATCATTTACTCTACATTTATATTTGTAAACATACATAGGTACTATAGGTAGGGAAAAAATTAAACTCGGATAGCCGGATGTTTGTGACTTTGCATAATTTTTTAGTGCAACCATGAATTAGGTACCTATAGGTAAACCATTATATTAAAGTAGGTAGCTGGTAGGTGTGAAATACATTTGATTCATGAAGTCTATTAGCTATAATCCAAATCTGAAATCGTATTTTGCATACTTATATTAGTAAATAGCTTATATAGAGGTTAATGGTTATTTCTAGATTTCATGTTTTTAGTAGATACCTAGGTATGGTACGATAACGATATTGTTAAGTTTAAGTAGGTAGGTATGTAAAAATTGTTGTATGTATTAATTTATGTTTGATAAACAATTGCGGCGTCCTTGAAAGTAGGTACTCGTCCATTTTGCAGTTTATGAGAACTTATTTTTCAAATTATTGTTTATTAATATTCATAATACATAATAATATGCAATAGGTAATATATATTTTATTATTATTAATAATTATTTATCATCTTATTTTATATAGGCAGTAGCCAGTAGCTAGATAGGAATAATTGTTACTTACCTATAAATGTTGAAAAATATTCAACAAAAATATGAGTTTTACTATGAAAATGTGTATTAATTAATAAATAAATAGGTATTGTATTTGATTAGTCTACCTAAGTACTAAGTAGTAAGTCCTAATAGCTAATACAACAAGTTCGAATTTTTAATTATATTATAATCATGGTCATTACGCATTAGGCATAATAATTAATAACATAAATAATAAATATTAGGAATTGTACTATAGTTGCAGCCAAAATCCGAAAATTTGTGATTGATGACTATCTATGAAAATGCGTAATCGGAAAAAAAATCCCCCTGAAAAAAAATCCCCGGAAAAAAAATCCCCCGACGAACAACCCCGGAAAAAAAATCCCCGATCATAGGAGAAAAAATCCCCAGCTACAATATTACTGACAATCACATGCAAATGGTTGAACAATTATATTTTGAACGTTAATTAGTATCTATAATTAATATTTAATGACAAATACATATATTATATTCTATTATAATATAATATATTATATTAAATTGTTCAAAAAATTATAAAAATATTTATAATGATCGATACGTCAATTAATAATACAGTTAAAAATATAATATACAAAATATAGGTACCTATATATTTTATGTAGGTATAATTCTGTAAAAATTGAATTCCTGAAATAAAATATTGCGTTTTCTGTGACATTTTGACGATAAGCGGTTTAGTATTTACCTTTGATAATATATAATATAAGGTAAAGTTATTATTTAATTTGAATTACACATAATATATTATCGTAATTTAAAACAAAATATTATTTATAATATATAATTTTTTTAACAATATAATATAATATGTGTTCATATATTTTCAATTTGCAATTCTTAGCTATAAAAACTGAAAATGTTATAATTAATTAATTACAATGATTGATAATTTTCGAGATTTTGATAAATTTTGTGAAAATTCGATCTTTGAATGCTTATAAAAAAAAATTGTGCCTATGTATTTTAAATATTTTTCAACTGATATTGTAACAATATATCAGGAGCCTTGTATTAAATTTTTACACTTTTTGGCCCAACAGATAAAACTTAATTGATATTCATAGAAAAAAAAAACAAAAAAAAATTGAAAACTGACAATGTCCATTAACAGCTCAAAAAGAGTCAAAATATTTTCAAAATTGTATGGTGTATAGGAAATGCTAATATAAACATTCAGTGAAATTTTCATGTATCTACAGTTATTCGTTTTTGAATTACAACAAAATAAGGAAATCGCTACATGATAAATCGAGTGAATATCCAATGTTGTAAAAATTTGAATTCAAAACGCTCATAAAAATTTAATTTGAATTTCTTATAGAAATTTTTTTTTTGATAAAGGTAGACAAACTTATGAGGAATCTTGTATTACATTTTAAAACCTTAGATTTAAAAAGAAAAATTTTTGCGAATTTTTAACTCAAAATAATTTGATAATTTTCGTGATTTTTCCATATTTTGTCAATTTGTGAACTTTAAATGCTTATAAAAAAAAATTGTGACTAAGGATTTTTAATATTTTTCATCTGGCTTTGAAACAATATATTAGGAGCCTTCTATTAAATTTTCAACCAACAAATAAAATTTTATTGATATTTCTAGAAAAAAAACTAAAAAAAAACTAAAAATGAAAATGTCCCTAAACTGTTCAAAATAAATCAAAATATTTTGAAAATGTTATCGTGTATAGAAGATGCAAATATAAACAACCAGTGAAAATTGCATGTACCTACGGTCATTTGTTTTAAAGTTACACCAAAAACCAAATTCAATTTTCTGAAAAATCGATTTTGCGTAAAAATTCCCGTTTTTCCTTAGTTTTTTTTTTGTTAATCTTGTCGCTCGTGAAAACTATTGGGAGTTTTAAATTTTGACCTCCCAAAAGTACTAACTAGATTCACTTTCCCATCGAATAAGTTACTAAAGTTGGAAATCGAAGCATTATTTCGACTACTAATCGTGTACACAGACACAAAAAAAAAAAAAAAATAAAAAAAAAAAACACACATCATTGTAAAATCAATACATTCATCGTTCACTCAGAATCTAAAATATAAGGTAGGTATGTAAAAGAAATAATGAATTCTTATATAGAGTCAATTATTAGGTACATCTACTTCGCAGACAGTACTTTCTTACATATATATTTTTTTAAATAAATATATTAATAATTAATAATATATTCAATATTTAAAAATATATACATTTTTAAGTTATTATTAAATGTACGGTTTTAACCTACTAAAAGCGTGCAGTTCTGTCATGTGTTTTTTTCTAAATTGTGCGGTTTTTGGATTCAATTAAATCATAAACTAAACAAAATAGTAAAAATAGTAACTAACCATAATAGTTTAATTAATAGCCTATTATGTCTATTAAAATTATTATTACATTATAATAATATTATATGGGTGATGAGTGATTATGAAGCTATGGAGGTAATTTACATTTTTGTCATTGTAATTTATGTCGCATTTGTTATCATAAGTTATTTTGTGTTGTCGTTTCCCGCCAAATGTAACAAAACAAAACTCTAGCCTAATAAAATTGATGATAACATTGGAATAGGAATACATTTCGGATTCTGTCAATCTGTTCGTACTTCGTAGTTCGTACAGACTTTCGACTCCTTCATATTCCATTCAGACACTGAAGTCGGTCAAATACATTGTTTGCACGCTAATCGATTTGTAAGTATAATTTGGTTTATTATAATTTATAATGATAAGTGTTCATGTAGGTAGGTAGTTATGTGTGTAACTTCATGTAATATTTGTTCACATATTCATTATCAGTGTTTTTAAGATTTCACTTGCACCTTTCGATCTTTACGTCCTTTTACATAGGTACTTTCAAGATACCTACTTAGAAGATTTATTCTGTAAGTTATCACTTAATTGGGTGATCCCTCCAACGTTGCTCATTACATGCCTATTTCCATCCTAACCCATTTATCAAAGATTTTTGATCATATGACCATTAAAGAAATTAAGAGAAGTCTAAATCACATAATAATTTATCAACAACACAGCTTTTAACCAAGAAAGTCCACTGTTACAGTTAGCATCGTATTCTCAACTAACATATTATTAGAAAACTTTGATATTTATGCTATTTCATATGTGCACGTAATGTTTACTGATTTTAGAAAAGTATTTGATACACCTGATACAATTGATCATTGTCATCTACTGAATGAGTTCAAAGCCCTTGGTTTAAATCCTCTATTATCTTGGAATTTGGATACACTTCTACACAAACTGTGTTTTTAGAGCATTACCAAATCGTTTTTTTTTTTTTTTTTTGGGGGGAAATTGAGATGATTTTTTTTATAGATTTTACTTCACTATCGTTATTTTAGAATATATTTTAAATAAATTAAATCATTATATTTGGTTTCATAATTGGAGGTATTCAAGAAAGTTATCAGTTTAAAATTGTGAGGGTGAGTTTAACTTAAGATATATATTTGTAATAAAATTAGTTTAGTTTTATTCGTGAGTTAAGTTAAATTGTCTTTTATCTCTGAACGTGTGCTGATGATGCATAGATGTCTGTAAATCTTTAATCTTGTAATTAATAAAATAAATTTTAAATAATTGTATTCTTTTTAGCATGTTAATACAATATTTAGTAAAATGTATAGGTGCCAAGTAGTAATTTCATAACCCAAAAGGTTGATCAACTTTATGTGTATTTTGATATTACGTAAAGTTTTGTTTAAAAAAAAAATGAAGACTAAAATAACATTATATATATATTACCCAGAACTACACCATTTTTATCACATTCTATATGAAGTGTTTGAATTAACCAAAATAAGTGTAGGTAGAACAAATAATATTTTGGAAGGGACTAAGTAAGTTTTAAATATACAACACAAGAAAGTATAAAATATCTAAGTATATGGCTTTTCATCTGTAGATAGTTTGCTGACATCCTCAACCTGATAATAGAACTTTCCTTAGTCGTGTACCACCTATGAGATTTCTGCGTACAACCAGTTGAGAACCGTTAATTCACACCTTAATAACTGTAAAAGCTTATGATTTTAATAATTATTCATATTAATGTATTTTTTTTTTTTTTTTGAAAGGTAAATCTGACTGATAATGAATTTTACGCCAAGTAGAAAAAATGTAACTTTAGAAAAACTCATAAGACCCTCTTACAATCACGATTTACAACTGTATCGTGAAATTCCTGATATCAGTATTAATTTGGATGAGTTTGAAGAATGGGCCATTGAAAGACTAAAGGGTAAGAACAAAAAATTAGATATATAGGTAATATTGTTTTGTTCTGGATTTTAAAATACTCATTTATACTTCATTAACTGTTTATAATTCTGTTTAGTTTTACAAATATTGGAACAATTGAGTTTGAAAGGAAACACAAGTAATTATGAGGATTTTACTAAATCTGTGGTTCACGAAATAAAGAAAGAAGGATTAAAACACATGCATAAATTGGTATGTGTTTCATATTTAAAATATAATGAGTAAAACACAATGTTTAAAATATTATTTCTGAATAAAATGTGTAGGTATTTATTTTTTTATTTTCAAAGCATAATATTATATTATATTACTATTCTATATTACTATATTACTATATTACTATACTATATTATATTATATTATATTATATTATTAGCATTATATTAGAATTATGGAAATATGAGGATTTAAAATTTTACCTACTTTATATTTGTGACTTAAAGATTATCACTATCTAATATCTTTAATTTAGTTAGCATTTACATTCTTCAACTGTTTATTTTTAAAATATGAATTTATTGATATAGTGTCTTATTTAATTTAATATATTCTTAAATTGTTTTACTTAGATAAACGGTGGCATTTATAAGGATTACAATGAAAACTGTGATGTGAGAAAAAGAGATTTATGTTCACATTTCATTCTTCGATTAGTTTATTGTAAAAGTGACGAGTTACGAAAATGGTTCATCAACAGGGAAATCGAATTATTCAAATTACGTTGGTCACTACTTTCAAAAAGTGATAAACTAAAATTTTTATCATTGAACAACACTAATTATTCAGCTGTAAGTAATGCAATTGTAAAAAAAAATTTTATTAAGAAAACAAAACCATGTGCATTATAAGAAAATAAATAAAATAACATTGTATACCCATTGAATAGACCAAGAACAATAATTATTTTTGTTGAAATACCAATATGTATTGCATTTTTATATGAATGCACCAAATGAAATTAGTTGATTATGGGTCCCTATTTTATATCCACAAAACTGATATTTAAGCATATGTTAAATTATTTAATATGTTTGTGGAACTCAACTTATGTGAATTTAATATAACACAATATATTATATTGAATAAAAAAAATAAATTCCCAATTAAATATTACATTATATTATGCGAACAATCATCTAGATTTATTTTTATTCATTTATTTTATTTTATATTGCTTAAAAATCATCTGCAGGTTAGTGAAGAAGAATATCAAACAATGGCTGATAGTATGGGATCCTTGGCTACAACTGGAAATAATAATGAGTATTTTAAAGTCCGCTGGACACAAGTTTTGGATTTAGTTCGTAATAGAAAAGTTTACCTCCGTGATGGATTTGCTTATGTTATACAAACAGATGTTTTCTCCGGTGTTTGCCAAACATTTCGGTCAGAACTTTCTCAAGAATTAGTAGTAAGTTTTTATTTAAAATTTAACATGATTTTACATAAAGAAGCATATTATATTGAAATCTCTGTATAATAAGCTTATTATAAATTGCATAAATTATCTTTAATATCTTCTTCTTAACAGCTTAGCGGGCTATGTAGACCCATCGCTGCCACCACTATATCATTCCATAGGTCCCTATCATTCCCATCGTCAATTTGCATATTTTCATGGGTCATTGCTAGATCTTTCTCTAACACATCCTTCCATCTTGTTTGGGGCTTTCCCAGAGGTCTGTTCTCCACAATTCTTCCTTCTGTGACTCATTTTATAGTTTTTTTATCCAGCCCATTCTATCCTCTTGCTTCTGCTATACGTTAGTATATTTGGTTAACCATACATATATTTTGTAAATCATTATTATATCTTCTTCGTACATTCTCATTTCCATATTATAAATTGGGCCAAATATTTTTCTGAGCACTTTTCTTTCCGTTGTACTTAATTTACAGTAGTCTCTTTTGTAGTATCCCACAACTCTTCGATGTCTTTAATATACATACTTATATCACATTCTTATTTACTATAGTTTTTTGGTATTAACATTAATTACTTATGTATTTTTTACAATAAATTATAGGTACTAAAACGTTATGTTTAATTAAATATTGTCAATTTAACTATAGTTAAATGTTAAACTGTTTAATATATTTTTAGAAATGTTTTCAAAAATTCAGTATTATTAGTGAAGATGAACGGTTTGGTGCTTTTATAAAATATTTGCATCAGTCCTATATGGGAAAAAATTACTCCGTTACAGAAAACATGTCTACTTTATCTATTAATACTATTGATCATGTAAGTATTTTGTCAAGTTAGCCTTTATATCATACAACTTCTGTATTGTTATTGTATTGAAGTGTAGGTTAGTTTTCTTTTTGTTACTACATTACTGGAATATAATTTTCATATTTGTTATACTGTCATGTTTTATTGAAAGATTATTTTCATTTTTATGTGCTACATAAATTATGAAGTTTAATTTACATAAATTTACATATTACTCATAAGATTCAATTTATTTATATTCTAAGTTAAAGGGATCCAAATTGGGTGATTTCATTAACCTATGAATACTGAATATAGTCTATTCGAAGAGAGAATAATCACTTTTCACACATCATAAATGATTCGATTGGTGCTTCGAGAACCACTTTATCACGTTAACACATTGGAGTTGGTGGGGGATGCGCGGCCCTGATGAGAATCGATCGGCAGACTGATTATTCTCTCGTAGAATAGACTATAGGTTTGTCTAGCATTATATGTAATTTATTATAGATAAAAGTTTATATGCGTAGTCATATGATTAGACATTGACATAAAATATTTTGTGTCATCAATATGATTATTTAATTGCAATAAATTGTGCCAAAAAAAAATATGGAAGAACAGGAATTTTGTTAACCAGTTTTTGACAAAATGGGTTTGTTTTTTTTTATTGTAACACAAAATAAAAAAAACTAGATACATTTTTACAGAATATTTTCTATACACCATAAAATGTTTAAAATATTTTCTCTCTTTTTGGGCTATTCATTAGAATAAGAATTGCTCAGTTATAAAACTTGAAATTTTAAAACAAGGTTCCTCATAACTCATAAGTCATAAGTTATTAAAAATCAAACCTAAATTTACAAAAATGAGTGCCGAAGTTAGTAAAGTAATCAAACATTTTTATCCCTATGTTGTAATATAGAACAAATGTAAGATAACATACGCATCTGAGATATATATATATAAATAATGTATTATGTACGTTATAATAATAAAATATCATCATGGTAGTGAAACACTTTTACTTAAGATGTATAATATCTATTAATTAAAAATAAATAACCTTTTTTATTTTTAAATGTTAAAAATTAGTCTTCAAAGTCATTTCCTCTATGTATGAAACGGTTGCATGTAATTTTGAGGAGTGAACATCATTTGAAACATCAAGCTCGTCAACAGTATGGTTTATTTTTAAAAGGAGCCGGATTACCGCTTGAACAAGCGTTGGTATTATGGAGATCAGAATTTACTAAGAAAATGGATGCAGATAAAGTAATGATGACTTGATTTGTATCTCTAATTTATGACTATTAATGTTTTTTTTTTTATTTTCTCAATTTAGTTTGATAAACAATATAGCTATAATATAAGACATAATTATGGCAAAGAAGGAAAGAAAGTAAACTATACACCGTACAGCTGTATTAAAATAATTATGGGTGCAGTGGGTTTGGATGAATGTCACGGGTGTCCATATAAACATACTAATAGTCAAGCATTAAAGCAATTACTTGAGACTTCTAACATTTCAACTCAAAGTATGAGTATTTGTAATTATATATTATTACTGTATATTAAAATAATAAAAAAAAAAATGAATAACTAAACTACAATGTTGTATTAAGGTATTCAAGAAATTTTAAATCTGTCTCAAAATGGACATTATCAAATTGCTTGTACAAAATATTTTGAAGCACATAATGGTGTATCACCTTCTTGCACAGCTATCAACCATCCAAATCAATTCTTTGAAGAAAGTCAAAAGTTGAAAGGATTCAATATCGAATCTAATATCAATAATTGTAAGTTCTTAAATTTATTTAAATATAATTAAAGTCAGACCCTAATATACTGCTCTATTAACAGCTCAAGTAAATGAATCGTCGGTGATAGACGATATTGAAAATATTGAATTTGATCAAACAATGGGCGATTTTGTTGACAAAATGGATGAATGAATAATAATAGTTTTTTTTACTTACTATTAGCAAATACAAATAAGTATTTGTCCAACATTTTGTCTTTTATTTTTAATAAAGAATATTATTTAAAATATTAATAGCAAGTCATAGCAGAGGCTTGTCCAGCATAAAAGTTCAGGACATGCACGGTTTTAAGAAATGTGTGTACAATAAATACATATTTTTAAAGGAATTTTTAATATATTTTTAAATTGTACAGTCAATCATAGTATTAACTAATAACGAATATATATATTTAACTTTTATTATATAATATGGTTGTCAACGGTTTGTGGATGCATGTTTTTCCTAAAAGCGCTTGAAAATCGCCAATTAATTTTATATATAGATAGATTATTGTACACTGCACAAAATATAATTGATACACGGCCATACAGGTATCACCGCATATGCCATTGTATTCACATTTCACATTCAGCTTTCACTGTATGGTGTGTTAATACAAAAAACAAATATACAATTTCTTGTTTTTAATTTAAAAATATTTGTCTAAAAATGGTATGGACAATTCTTGGTAAGCAATACACACGGATAGTAGAAATTATATTTATAAAAAAAGTACTCTGCATAAATGATAAGTGATCACATTTTACTTTTATTACTGTTAATATGTTTTTTAACGTTTTAAACTCCTAGTGGCTAGTGTTGTTAATTGTAATTTATATTTAATTAAGAGGACGTCACATCAGCATTGTTGTCTCCGTCTTACAATGTACAACATAGCAAAATATTTTTTGGGCGGGACAACTTTTATCTTTCTATGTTTGTAGTAGTGGCTCCAAAATTTCTGAAAATATATTGTAGAAAATTATCTATGCAACAACTAGATTTTAGATACCATAAATACAATAAAAGTTATTTGCTTATAAACATTTTGTTTTTTTATTTTTTTTTCATTTGCTTATAAAAAATGATTGGGTAGTGCTATTACAAAAAAACCACGGTGTTGCACAGATAAAGTTCTTCTTTATGTGTTGTAAAAATTTGGTAGATATACAACAAATAAATTGCGAGAAAAGTTGTCCCGGGCAAAATAGTTTTTGCTATGTTGTACATTTGTAAGACTGAGACAACACATGCGGGTGTGACATCACTGACATCCTCTTAAGTAATACAAAATACATTACTACATTGAACTGTGTATAATCAAATACAATTAGTAGCTCTAATTGTTGTGATAATGACTGTTTGGCAAGACCTGATTGAGATAAGGCTAAATCATTTCATTTCATTCCAAAATCAGGTTTAAGAACTGTGAAAATTGTTAATAAGCTTGGTATTGAAGAAGCTGTGGTTATGAGCAAGGCTTGGGATAAAATATTAAGAGGACGCCACACCCGCATGTGTTGTCTCCGTCTTACTAATGTACAACATAGCAAAAACTCTTTTGCGAGGGACAACTTTTCTCGCACCATATTTGTTGTAGAACTACCAAATTTTCACAGCACTTAAAGAAGAACTTTATCTGTGCAACAGCGTGCTCTTTTTTTTCAATAGCACCATCCAATCATTTTTTATAAGCAAATTAAAAAACCAAATGTTTAGAAGCAAATAACTTGTATTGTATATATGTTATTGAAAAAAAAGCACGCTGATGCACAGATAAAGTTCTTCTTTAAGTGCTGTGAAAATTTGGTAGTTCTACAACAAATATGGTGCGAGAAAAGTTGTCCCTCGCAAAAGAGTTTTTGCTATGTTGTACATTTGTAAGACGGAGACAACACATGTGGGTGTGGCGTCCTCTTAAATGCTCTAAACATTTTTGAAAGAAGATTACATACTGCCATAATTACACTTTATAATTTATAATTACTTATGTTGTGTCCACCTGTGTTTTACTGAAGCACTGTTTGGAATAACGTCTATTTAAGTTTTTAAAATATCTATTTCAGATAATGTTGATGGAAAATTTAAGTTATGAGCTTTAATGCAATCGGTTTCTATTAAAGACTTATGTTTGTTAATTTTGGAATGCCATTTCTTTCCTTGATGACCAAACGACGCATTTTATATTTGTAGATTCTATTTTCTCAAATTTTAACACATTTTCCCTAATTAATTAATTAATTAATTAAATAAATATATAAACACTAGTTAATAAATTATAAGTACTAGTAAGATTTTTCAAAATATCTAAATTAAATATAAAATATTTTTCACTTGATTATTTTTGGTTATTAATGTGTTTAATGAATATCTAGTACATTGAATAAGAATTGCTGATATATGCTTACAGCAGCCACTTGCTTCGGCCTTGAGCAAATAAATTCAACCAATATAATTTTAACTAGATCTGGCAATTCAATAGAAACATTCATTTTGTGGGGATTACTTGTTAAAGAACTTGTTTCCAAACATAATGGATATAAACAGATCCTATTTCCTATAGTACTTTTTATTCGATATAGAATAATATGACCTGAACGAAAAAATATACAATAATAAATAATATATATAATTAACTAGCTGATACCGTGCACTTTGTTGTCCGTTAAATGTACCAACTCTATTTGACTCAAACTTTGTTCAATTTGTTGTTTAATATTCGGTGTATGTTGTTCAAAACTTTTCTTAACTTTTCTGTTCTTAAAAATTCTGATTCACAGCAGAATATTAACAAATGACAATACGCGGACCCCGTGCTGTTTGTAGGTAAGTGTATGATTTAACTCAAAGTTATACTCAAAGTATCAAAGTTATACCAAGTTGTCGTTTTTACTTAATTCCACCTACGATGGATTGATATAATCAATTAATACAAAATCCTAACCCAACATAACCGTACTAAAATCCAATGAGGAAAAAAAATGTAACCCTTTTTTTAATTAGCCTATCTTCTTCCCAAAGGTCTAATCTACACACAAACTTTCATTTTCATATATATATTATATAACCAAAAAATAATAATACAAATAAACAAATATGCACGATTAACCAATAACTACAAGCAACCAATATATATAATAATTTATAATACACTATTATTTTTTTAATTTGCAACAATTTTTTCTGGACAAATGGTGCCACTGTTGTAATTTTTACATCCAGATTTCATACTTTTCTGGTGGATTTTCCTAAAATTTTCTTTTATAAGAACCTTGTCCTCACAATTAAAAACACAATAAAAAAATAATCAGCCAAATCGGCCCAGCCGTTCTCAATTGATGAATAAGATACATTATTGACACAATTTTTATATATATATGGTTTATTATTATAAAAGTGTATACACATTAATTAGTTTAATATTAATAATAATATAATAGATTTATTGACACCAAATAAAATTGTAGTAACATATTATATGAAACAAGATTATACATTAAAATATATACATTGGTTCCCTTTTCAAAAGCGGAGCTTGTGTTGAAAAGAGAGTTTGTGATACAGATTTGTATTATCGTTTAAGAGTCGTTATAAGTGATTAAGAAAATTAAAAACAGAATAAGTTAGAAAATTAATAAGAACAACATAGATTATAACAATATTTAACGTCTTCACAATATTTATAGGTAACTAGGGCTCGGAAGTTGATGCATTTTACATTTGTTTTGGAACTTTTCAGACGATTTTCCCCTGGCCACAAATGTGTTTTATTAGCATGTAAATCTGAACAACTAATTTTGATTTGGTATTTATTACTTTTTAAGTAATTTTTTGACATTTTTAGGTAAAATAGAGTAGAATATTAAAAAAAAATGTATTTTTATTAATTTAAAACAAATATTTGTAATTTTTTGTCATTTGAATTCTTTTTAGGTCATTAACTTCAGAGTCCTAGTTATAACACAAAAGGAGAGAAAAAAAATATATCTAAATATAGTGAGCGAGTAAAGATTATTGAAACAAAACATTATTGATATATTTTTAAATTTTTTATACATTTTATAACTGTTAAAATTATGAATGTTAATATTATATATAGTACAAAATTGAATTAACTTATATCTAGGGCATTGTTGCCCGAATACTGAATTCATTTTAGGGACGATGACATTAGTTTACATAATAAAATAAGGATGTTGGGCTTAGTTGAAAACTACGAACCTGCATATTTTACAATTTTTACTACTTCCTCTACTTCTACCACACATCTTGATCCTAAATTTCACTTAAGGTAATTAAACATTTCATTTATACTTAATGCTTTTTAGTTATAATTTATTTAAATAAACCATTAAAATAACAGATTCAAATTGTGTGTAATATTCATAATTATTAATCCAATATCCATGGTAATATAACCTACTATTAGAATATTATTTTAATATTACTAAATAATGAAAAACTAAGAACTTTTTAAAATTTAATATCCCAATCGTATATTGTATATTTGTAATATTAGGAGTACTTCCTTGAGTCACCATTTTGTGTATTATTTTGGCAGAAAATCTTATTTTGAATTCCCTATATTATAAGTAAAGACCAAATTCAATAGATTTTGCAACTTATATTTATATCATGTAAATAAAATCTGTTCAATTATGTACACGAATCAGACTAATTAATTCTTCATAATATTTAAATTTTTTGCAATTTTCAATAATTTTGAAATTTTTTATACTTCAAGTGATGATATATACAAATTATTAAGCTTTAGGTAATTTTACAATAAGAATATAACTTTGATGTAAATTTTCACTTTATGGTTTTCCTAATATTAGAGAAGCCAGAAGCGTTCTATAGATAGTATTAGATGCGGCCATACAATAGTGTCTTGATATTATTAATATATCAATAATTATAATTTATTGGCCAACGTATTCCAGGTACCAATGGGAAGATAAATTTAAATATTATATTATCTTATAAAAAAATGAAGGATATAAAATTATTGAAACTTACTCCGAGGTTATGAGAGGAAATCACAATGTTAATTTAGAAATAATGCCAAATTTTTTAAATTATTTTTAATATGCACTGATATAGAAGTGAAGACATTGAAGTAAATTTTTGTTATATAAACATATTTTAAGTACCTAGCAGACAATACAATTTACATTTGTATATAATTATAAATTTTAATTCAGAAAAATAATATATTTAAATTTTTGAATACTTTTTTATACTATTTTTTCATTTTATAATTGGATAATGTCTATCATGCTATTTAAATAAGTAATTAACAATTATATATTTTATGTATTTTTTATAGCATAATTATACTGCAAGTTTGACATAATTTTAATTCATTTTTGATATATTTTTAACACAATTAAATTCGGTCTTTAACTATAAGGGTTCTAAATCAGGTAGGCCGGACCTACCAGGCCTACTCGCTGGACACGCCACTGAGTCAAAGTCATATATTCATATGACTTAATGTGAGGAACTAAACTTAATTTGTCACTAAATTTTAATATTTAAAAGTTATGGCAAACCTATGAAAAGTCACAGCCAAATTTAGTTTGTAAAATGCATTACCATTCAAGAGAAGTTTCAAATCGAAAAGCTCGAAAGTACAGTTACTATAAAGATTTGAGGTTATCATCAAAATGGTTATTTTTACTGAAGGAAGTAAACAATATTTAAATATTTCATGTTGCTTAAATAAAACACAAACATACCATTAAATAGTATGTGTATTGAACCTTGTATGTTTTTCTGTAGATAAAAAGTGAAAAAAATACATTTTTAAATGGTAATTAAATTTATTAAGAAAGGGGAAATATCAACAACTTTAAAATATTTATGTTTCTAAATAAGTAGGTACCACAAATATATTTAGGATACAATTAATATATAGTATATAATATTTATTCAGTAAAATACAATCCAATTTATAATTAATAATTTTAAGGAGTGGTGCAGTGGAGGATAATATATGCAAGGCTGTCTAGGATTGCCAACCATCCTATATTTGTTTAATTTGGTCTAAGTCTAAAAACACTTTAAAGTTAATGTAAAAGCTTATTTGTTAAAAGTCCATATATTATGTTAGTTAAATGTCTTTATTTAAATATGGGAAGTATGATTTGTATATGAAAAAAATTATCTTACATTTATGAGAGTTAGCAACCTTAGGGCCGTAATATATGAGAGTATATTATAGAAAACATTATTTATGACTACACCACTGATTTTATGAAATAATCTTAATAATAAATATTTATAAAATAATCTTAATAATAAAAGATTTATGAATTAATCTTAATAATAAAAGATATATGAATTTATCTTAATAATTACAATGATTCAGTTGATTGGCTGCCAGCAAAGTCTTTAATAACATTTTTAAAGTCTAAGTTTTTGAGAAGTTCATGATTCATATTTATGATTAATAATGAGTTATAGGTGTCTTCACTTGTAATTGGTTTCAAAGAAGTTATAACTTTTTCCAATACTGAGAAGGTGGAATGTTCAACCTTACAATTAGTAGCTGAAATGCACAGTGCCATTTTTATTACTTTTGAAAGCTGTTCAAAAAAGATTTTATTTGATGGTATAAAAGTACTGACTTCTCTAATAGAAGTTAGGGTTCTTTTTATATTATTCGAATTGTTTTTTAATTGATCACATTCGATAGAAATATGGTAATCTATATACTCTAAGTATATACATAGAAGATGTTCAAGTGCAAGGTATAATTCAGCATCTGTTATTGTTGAGATATTATTTAAAAAGTTGAATTTTGATGTTAAATCCCAATAAATATCTTTTCTGTATTGTAATTCAGCTTGTATCTCATCTATCATGTAAAAGTAAGTATTAATTTTAAATTGATCGGTTTCATCTACATAACCAACAGGAAATCTCATTTGTGGTTTCTCGGTATGAAAGCTATTATTGAAATGTAGAATATTAGATTTTTCAAATGCACAAGTCTTATAATCCATAAACTTTTCATTGGTCCGAAAATCATTTAAATAGCTTATTAATGATTGGTAAATCTCAAAAATCTTAAGGAAATTAATTTCTGTAGATACATATTTTTGTAAATTCTTTTCTAGTTCTTTAATTTTTCCAATAATTTCTTCCCAAAACATTGTTATGATACATGTTTCCAATCGTTTTACTTTTTGCAAAACCAAAAAAGCGTTTAGACGAATTGTGTATGAAAAACTTATGTTTTTAGATATATGAAACAATGCATATACTATCGTTGACCAATTTTTGTTAAGACATTGACGTGTTTTATTTTTTGATGAAAATTTATCATAAGACAGATCTTTAAACAAAAATTTGACATCATCCCACTGATTTTGAAAAAATAAAAAAAAATTAAATAGTTCATCAATTGTTGTAAAAAATACACTGCCTTCATTGCAAGAAGATACTGCTTTAATCACAACTAAACTTAGAGGATCCGAAGAACATGGCACAATTTCAGCAAATTTGTTTATTGATTTTAGGGAAGACTTTAAGCTAGCTCTGTGTTTAGGTATGTTACTATTAATATTATATGATAGTCCCATAAAACCACTGTGGCTTAAATTATATTTATCTAAT
Source organism: Macrosiphum euphorbiae (assembly GCA_949089665.1). NCBI lineage: Eukaryota > Metazoa > Arthropoda > Insecta > Hemiptera > Aphididae > Macrosiphum > Macrosiphum euphorbiae. Next base: position 43,772,643 of record CARXXK010000002.1, on the reverse strand, counting down.
GTCACATGGAGTATATTAATTAACTGTAAACAATCGTCTCCTCGTATATTTATAATATCCAGAAAACGCTTCTTTGGTATACCTTTATCATCAACATACCGAATGTAAATTGCCGATTCATCAGTATCTGGTACAGAATCAATAGACATTGAAAAATACATAGCATTTTCTAGTTCTTTTTTAGTTTGAGTTATAACGTCGTTTGCAATTAAAGAAATTAATCTCTCATAAAGTCCAGATAATAGAATAGGTGTAGGAAATTTACCATGAGTATCAAGAGATTTAGAATATCTAGCAATAAGTAGACGTGACTTGTGTTTATCAGCAACATTCTTAATTGTAATAATATTATCATCATTGAGTTTTTCAGTATTCCGTAAAATATCAATTACTCCAGTAAAAACGTTTGCCCAATATTCATGTTTCAGTTTAATTAAATCAACGGTTTTCCTTTTCTTTCGCCCTCGATCCATTGCAAGCAAATTGTTTGAAAAACAGTTGATAATTTGTCAACAATATATTTTTTTTGGAGTCTTAAGAATTTTATTTTTATAACTAAAAATTGTATTTCTTGATGGCTTTTTTTAAATAGTTTTAACTCCTTTATTGTTAAAACAAATTTAAAAATCTAGTATTACACCATGAATAGTGCAATGAAGTCAATGAATCATCTGTCTCTATAAGGCTGGCTGGAACACTTCTAAAAAAAAAAAAAATTAAACATTATTTTATTGAAGAAATAAATTATGAATTTTTATAGCTATAAGGATTTAAAAAGGTTCCACGTAAATAGGTTATAATATATAAATTACTTTATTCACAATAATACCATCAAATATACTTAGTAATATCATAGACTGACTGACCGTTTTCGCTCAAAATCGTTTTTCTTATACAATGATATTATTATATCATTGAATTCAAATTTAACATTTAATATCCGAAATGAACCCACTTGTAACCTACTGTACAGCAAAGCGACATCCACTTACCCACTTTTTTAATATTAACTTGAATTGGAATACAACAAGTTGAATATCCTTTTATTTCAACAAGTCAAATTTTTACAACAATTTACTTTTCATTTTTTTTTATTAATTTTTATTTTATGAAAATATGAGCTAAATTATTAATTTAATAAAATTAGTTAATTTATTTATTTAAAATATTTATTTTGAAAATAAAAAATAGAATTAAATTTTATTAACTTAATACTAAAATTAATGATTTAAGATAAATAATTTAATAGAAAAATTAAATACAAATAAAAATAATGATATAGGTAAAATTAATTTTCAAATTAAATATATCATATACATATAAATTTATCATAACGAAAACGTGGTAAAAATCCACGTAACCAAATAACTTAAAATATAAATATTGAAATAAAATGTATTTCATTTTATTAAACCAAAAAATATTTCATATAATAATATTATTATAAATATAATTCTTATATATTCAGACATAAAAATAAAAATAATAGATAAACTTCTAAATTCAATATTAAAACCAGAAACTAATTCTGATTTTCCCTCGGAAAAATCAAAAGGAGAACGACTTATTTCAGCTAAAAATCAAATTAATAATAAAATAAATATTAAAAAAAAAAAATTTAGAATTTATCTGATAAATATGAAAATCATTTAAATTAAAACTATTAAATTCATAATAATTGTTTTTCTTACTTCATAAGAAATTATTTGAGAAATAAAACGAATTATACCCAAAACTGAATAATTAGAATTTGAAACCATCTAATTATTAAAAAAATATAAACTATAAAACTTGAACAACAAAATATATAAACTAAACCAAAAGTCAAAATCCATAATATAATTTATACCAATATAAGGATAAATAAATCAAAAACCCACAGAAATTAATAAACCCAATGAAGGAGAAATTATAAAAATAAAAAAATTTATATTTATAGTATAATTAACTTTTTAAAAAATAACTTTAAACCATCACCTATAGGTTGAAAAATTCTTTAATAAAAAACCCATTAGGACCTTTATGTAATTTAATATAACATAAAACTTAACGTTTTAATAAAGTAAAAAAATCTACTCACACAAAAACTATTAAAAACCAAATCAAAAAGTTTGCCCCACATTAAATATATTACACTGTAGTGATTACAGATATAGTGTCACTGCAGATTTGATCTCAATATGGCTTCTTAACGAATAAATTACCATTACATGCCTATTTAAGTGATTAGTACATAATATTTAGAATATGGGATTATTGATTCAATACAGTGTAGGTACATACGATATTTGTCATTATACCCCCAATAGTATATTAAGTAAACAAACATTGAATTGTCGAATTTAAAGTTTCAAATTTTCCAAACACCAAAACATCACAACATACGCTAAAATCAGGTATACCTTTATGTAGGGGCACCGAATGAAATTAAAATTGGCAGTTCATATAGTTTAATTCACTCACACACCCCTTCATATTTAAAAGCCCACTAAACAACTGTGAAACAGGCTTAACTTATTACATATTATATAAATAATTTAATGATATTCCTGTGTTTAATAAAATTATAGCAGAAAAACTCGAAAGTTTACTCTATTATTTTACCCGCTTACCCAAACACCCAATTTTCAAGGCAGGACATCCAGTTGATTATACTAAAATATGAAAATTTAGATGGGTATCAATTTATTTAAAATCTTATGAAATATTACATTACTCATTGGTTGATACTTTTCCAATAATAAAAGTATACCTTTTTTTTTTTTTATTCAACAAAATTGTATATACAATATGTAATTACAATATATTATATTACAATGAGTAAATTTGATGAGGATTATTTAAGGGAGGGGGAAGTCACTCATTGGTGACACTCCATAAAAGTATACCTATACATTTTTTTTCCTTAATAGTTAATTTTAATAATTTACTTTTATATGACATTTTTGAGAACGGTTTTCTATATTTTCTGATTTTGGTTTAGGTTTTAAGATAGGTTTTTCAAATTTTTTGGTTTAGGTTTCGGTTTAAAAAATGGTTTTTCAAATTTATCGGTATCAAAAACGGTCTTTGAAAATTTTCGGTTCTGGTTTTTGGAACGGTTTTTTCAAAGTATGATATTTTTCCTTTACCTTAGTCCCTAAAATTACGTGTACTACGACAAACTTTGTGTAGTACGAAAAGTGTGTTATTCTAATTAAACCTTTATAATAATATTACGTATAATGTTATATCTTCACATTTTTTTTTATATTTTAATGGTTTTTTGTCAAACCACATTTTAATTATTATCTACATTCTACACAAATATACAGTAAACAATATTTTGTGTTGTTACGTCTTATACTCTTATTCTAGTTATTATTATAAACTATTCATTGTTGTTAAGAGTAGCTATTTTTATTATTATCAGTTTAGTGGTGAACGGTCGTATATACTATATAGTATACTAGTGTTTATCTAGAAATAATTTAGATTTGACCGATTTGGGACCATGTGTGGTATGAAAATTTAGATATTTTAGAGACTGGTGAATGAGTTTACCCAATAACTATTGGCCTGATTTATATTATCTATCAACTATTAAGGGCTGAGCCTAAAGCCCTAAAATATGTCCGATTTGTATATATACTATTAGTGTAGGATTCAATAAGGCAAATTAACGTTCAACCGAACTAATTTCGTCTTATTAACTTTAATATTATGTTGTACCTACTTTGCATACAACATACGGTTGAGATTATTATTCGATTACATTAATATTTAATAGTAATTTACAATAACATCACTATATTACAGTTTAATAATTCCTTTGTAACCTATGTGATTAATGCTTATATTTGAACAAAATATTAATTTCAATGGATACTAAAAAAAGTGTATTGGACTATAGAAAATATTATAATTGAAAAAGGTTTACTGTTAAGACTTAAGATTCAAAATACGTTATAAGATTTCAGATTTGTTACACACATTTGTAATTCAGGCGACACACATGACGATAATGACATAAAGCAATCCATAACTGCGGGACGGACCAGTCGAATACGAAACAATTGTAATAACTAATAACATTAGGTAATAAATTATATTATTATACACAAATACATCAAGTAACAACAAAACAGACGTGCATAGCCGCATAGGGGCGAACAAAATAACAATTGTGATATTTGTATTTTAATTTTGGATCAGTAAGTATAGTAATAATATTATAAAATATAAATACAATAATAATCGTATTATCATTGATTATAAATAATAGTATTTATAATCAATGGTATTATCTATTAATATTTCGTAATAATCAGTAATAGCATAAGGATTCAACAAAATATTTTCTTCGCATAAAAATACTCGTTTTATCTAGAATTATAAATAATATGGGTAATTAACTTCCTAAAATTCGATGGAAAGGATTAGGTTTTGTAAACGGTTTTTTTTTTAAGATTTTAGGTTTCAGTTACGGTTTATTTACCGGTGTTAAAAAGATTTTGGTTTCAGTTTCGGTTACGGCGTTCGAATTTGAAAAAAATCACGGTTTTGATTCTTAGTAAACACTAAAAAATTTTAAATTAATGATCCCGCCAAATACAATCATAGTGGTGTACCCTGTATACAGTGTACACTCAAAACTGTGCCTACAAACTGGTTTTCATTGTTCATAGTTTTGTGTGCAAAGGTACGTCGTAAATTTTAGTAATATATTAATATGTTTGCAAACAATCTCGAATGATAAAACGAGTGGCATCACAAATAATAAACTCATACTTAATTATTTATAACTGGTACCCATACCTTATAAATACTATTGATTTATCACTGGCCGGTTTTTCGGTGGCGTAAAATATTTACGCGACCGTGGAATAGGCGGTCCTAGGATTTTACATCAGGTGCCGCATAGATGGTTTATTTCTAAATGTTAGGAGGGACCAGGGATGTGTATGAAGTTAGATTTACTGAGGATTAATGAACCATAATTTACTTTAGGTTATTATATAATATATTATATTTATATAATTATATACTATATTATAGTTGTTGAAACTAGTCTAAATAGTAATTTCCTTTCCTCGGAACTTGGTTTTTCTCCTATATAATAATTTTATAGATGCGATCGTGACTATATAAATACCGCTGTTAGTCTAGGTCGGACTCCCCCTACCCTTAAGATCATCAGAACTACGAGCTAACAACTAAGTTAAAAAAAGGGTAAATTACTTTTGATAAGTAATACAATTATGTTGCTCATTACATTAAATATTTTTATTTAAATTACATTCGAGTTACCCGACATTATTTTTATCACGTTACGTTACTTTTTCATTCAAAAAGTTAGGCGTTACAAACAAGTTAATTTTTAAAAAATTAATCACAAATTCAGTCCATCATAACGAATATAATAAGTAGTAGGTATCTGGTATATACTATTAATTATTATTCATTATATATACATTGTATAGTAGTATAATATGTAAGACATTCAACATTGATTAATGATTATGTAGGTACCTACAGTATCACATATTGACTATGGACTATGTTATACGCATGAATAAAGTGCGTAAAATTCCTGGATCTTTTATAATATGCATCTTTATTATCTAAAACTTTCGGGATAATAAATACATTTTATAGGTTTTTAATTTTTCTTGAATATCCTAACCCCTAGTTTATGGCATACACTCTACATTTATAACTTATTTTAGTTACGTGGACAATAACACGTTACTCCATAGAAATTACTATTAAAAGAAATTTCGTTACAATTGCGTTAATTCAAATAAAATATAATGAAATTACCACATTGTTACTGACTACTGCAATATTAATTTCGTTACAGTTATTTGTAATTTTCGTAACGTTACTACCCAACACGACTGCAACTAACAACTAAGTTCATGATCCGAATAATAGATCGTGAAATAACAAAGATAGAATAAAAATTATAAAATATCTACCCTATGAGTTATGAATTATATGATTTCAAACAATGAAATAAAGTAGTTGTCGAAATGTCAGGTGCAGCAAAAGCTGCACCCGTAGGGCCCCTTATAGGAGGTCCATTTCTCTAGCCCACCCAATTTGGAAATATAATTTTTTTTACCATTCGTTTGTACTAGCATAGATTTTGATTATAAATACTGTATAGATTGGCTGGTTTTTCGGTGGCATAAAATATTTACTCGGCAAGACGACGTGACTACTAGTGATTATACAATATTATCCGATCATACTAGCCACCGCCCATAAGCCGGTACATTTCCCAAGCCCCCCCCCCCAACTACGAAATTTTATCATTCGTTTCTAGCTAGTTTCTTTTGGTTTTTATTTTATTTTTTTTTGTTTGTGGAGATTTAGTTTTTTTTTAAACCAAAATTTTGATGAGGGTGCTGGGGAAATGCCCTAAAATGGAATTTTTATTTTTTTTTTAAATCACCATCATATTTTGTTGGTTAATAAATAGTTAGGTTTTAAAGATGATTTCTTCGATGATTTGTGAATAGGTATATTATATAATACAAATAATTGTTATTTAAGAGGACGCCACACCCGCATGTGTTGTCTCCGTCTTACAAAATGTACAACATAGCAAAAACTCTTTTGCGAGGGACAACTTTTCTCGCTCCATATTTGTTGTAGAACTACCAAGAACTTTATCTGTGCAACATAACGTAATAATTTGCTCAATTTTAAAATAATTAATAATAATTTTTTTTATACTTATCCTGAGATATTCATAAATAAGTATTTTATTCATCAATCAAGTTAATTTTTATATTAAGCAATATAATAATAGTTATAATAAGTTATATAAAAGTAAGCAAATAATTGTAATTGTAGGTACACCTAAGTAATTTGTGTATAAATAAGTAATACTTCAGTTAGTAATAAAATATGTAAAATCAGAAATATTATAATATTCAGTGTGTCTTGTTCATATTATTTATTCAAGTTTCATGTGCTATAACTGATGTGAGTTCGGTATATTTATCAGATAACTACCAATAGTTGAAATTGAAAGAGTGGTGTAGATCAGCGGTTCTTAACCTTTTGTAGACCCCTGATGAAAGATTTTTAGAAATCGCAGACCCCCTTACTCATTTTTTTACAAAACATCTCATGTTATCATTACCAAAATTATAATAATTATTTTATATTAAAAATTACATTAGTAGACAACAAAACATACACATTTCCAATTATTTTTATTACAATTATTTTTTTATAAAAATGTAATATAAATCTATAATTTAGTACGATACTACGATCGATCAACTGCAATTATAGTGGTAGTAAATATAAGACTGCCGAAACTACAATGCTGTACGCATGTACATTTCGTATGAACAAGAAAAACTGATTACCTACTTAATAAATACTAATAATACAATTATTTGGTGTAGAATCTACATATTATATATGAAAAAAAAAATAATAATCCAATAATTTTGTAATAATGCACTCTGTCTCTGTTGATGTATGTTATGTGTTGAGGCTGCCGCGGACCCCCAAGGGGCTCCGGACCACAGGTTAAGAACCGCTGGTGTAGATTATCAAAATTAATATTAAGATGTAGAGCAATACTGGTTTTATATAACACAATTTCCTTCCCACTTCATACAGACTGAGGACTTAGGAATATCTCAAAAGAAGTGAGGTTAAAAATGTGTTGGTGTTTTAAAGTGTATATTATTTTAAGTAAATTATAAAAATTATATAAAAATCATATATTGTGAAATAAATGTTATTAAAATAATATTACATTTTAACGTTTAAAAATATAACAAATTGAAATATTTCTTTAAGTACCTGTAAGTAAAAACTAAAAATATAAAAAAGTCATACATTGGGTAAATTTTTGAAGAACTATGTTTTTTATAATCCACACGTGTTATTTCATTCGTTGGAAATTCGTTAATGATGTTTCCAATGGGCCACTGTTTTATTAGGTTAGGTTAGGTTAGATTAGATTATAAATATAATTTATATATCTATTTTTTCAATTTTAATTTCAATTATACAACGGTATACAGTATGTCGGTATACGCGGTATTACCGTCAGCCTTTTGGGATTTGACCTGTTCATAATATCTTTTTCGATGGGAGCTTTTTGGAAATTTACCTGTTCGCTAAACCTTTTTCGATGGGACCGGTTCGGGAACAATATACATAAGCCGTTTGGGATGCACCGATCAAAACCAGAGTCGTAACTAGAGATCCAAGAAAACAGGTGCACTCAAATGTGTTCAAAACGGATAAAATATCTTATTAGTTATTACCTACATAATATAGGTACTAGTTAACTTCACATGAAAACGGCAATAAATTGTACCTAAAAGGTTAGGTAATCGTAGATATTTTATGACATCAGTTTTATAGTTGGTTTCTCTGATCGATAAGTATATTAACTGATACTAGACTTGGACATGACACAAGTACGAGGTAGGTATAAGTAGGTACCTACTACAGTGTATACTACAATATCATGTAAACTGCAGAGTTACTAGGTATGTGAAATACGTATGTCTGGTTTAAATAGTATTATTAAATTATTAATTATTTATCTGTCTCTTTCTTTTTTTTAAATGTGAAAAATATGCAAAATCCTATTTCTCAACAAAATAATACTACTAATACATTAAAATACGACTGCAGGGTTATGTATAGAAAAAAATTGTTAAAATGGTTAGTTAAAACTGAATATGTGCGAAAATAGAAAAATGTTGAGGTCGAAATTTAAAAATAAATAAATTATTAAATATATTTTACATGTTACTAATCCAGTAATAAAAATCAAACGAATTGTTTCTATTATAATTGTATCGCCTAACTCTGGCCCAGGATAAAACGACCGTAAAAATTGGCCCTGGCTACGCATCGCTCCCTTCTAAGTACAAAGGAACCATATCGGTCGGACACGAATACACGATCGCTGAGAGGCGTCGTTGACATTCGTATATACGTACTGGTAGCAGTCACAACAATTTGACTATTTGTGTTTGAAGTTTGAACTAACGTTTAGGTTATAACGCATTTGTTAACTAGTAATATATCAAAAAATATTGACGTTAATACATTAGTACTGCTTATAATGTATGTAGTACACAATATAACCAACGCGGCGATGGAATGCATTTGTTGTATTTTTGTGAGCCCTGTATACACGCCACCGAGTAGCGGGAAAGGAACTACGGTGGGAGAAACGCTCCGGCTAGCGGTATCAATCCGAGGATTACAGTCTTTCTTTCGTGGGCTTGAGTAAATGTATTAAATAATAAGACATTTTAGCAGTTCTAAACATGATACTAGTATAATACCCATGTATGTGTTCTAAATTTTTTATGTTTAGCTGTTTCGAAGTTTCCTATATTTATTTCGCGGTTATGTTAGTAACCTCTACAAAAACAAAATCACCAAGTAATAAAAATCATGCAGCTCCAATAGCTGAAAATATTTCATTTTAAATAAGTACACATTATAAAATCTTAATTTCTCTTTGGAAGCATAGCGTCTGCCGGGGGTCCCGTGACCCACAAGCTTTTTTTTTCAGAGTTACACAAAAAATCAAAGTTATCGACAATTTGTATTTGGATTTGGTTCATGAATAACAAGGTAAATAATATGGAGTTCTATATTTAGTGTAGTATCATAAATGTATTATTAACTTTTTTTGGGTTTTTTTTAGAGTATTACAATTCCAGCCTTAATCATAATATAATATAAATTATAAGGACTATGGGTGGTATAATAATTGGTTAGATAATTGGGTGGTATAATAATTTATTGTAAAACAATACGATGTCAAATGAAAAATCTGTGTGAACAATTACTTATGCTACTTATGATGGTAATTATAATTTGTCATCACCACAACACCCAACCGTCCTAGCATGCTCCGTCTATTAGTATAAGGTCAATGGTAAGATTGTTATATAAAAATTGGGTGAAACTAAAACGTATCTAAGGTTATTATTAATTTGAGATGACCAAAAAACAAAATTTTGCAAAATACTGGTTTTGCTTATAAATTTCAGGTTTTTCTTATTTATTTTTTTCCTGATTATTTTAAAAAGTACTAAGCAGTTTTACATCTTAAAAGTACAGACTAGATCAAATTTTCTATCAAAAACTATCCGCTTAATTGAAAATTGAAGAATTACCTCAACTACTTATATCGTACATACAGACACAAAAAAAGATTAAAATAAAAAACACTCCTCACCGTAAAATCAACACATTTATTCCTCCACTTCGAATCTAGAAACTCTAAAATCTAGAATCTACCACCACCTAGCAAACTACTACACAGAAATTGTGTGCCTTAAAATGTACACGATTTCGGTCGCTGATAAGAGCCGTACGGTATCGTCACAGATTATATTTTAATCTGTGTTATCGCGTTGTACACAAGCGCGTAGCCAGTAAAGAATGCATGCGTATTTGTACCTAGCTAGTTTTTGTCAATTTTACCAATGATTTTTGAAAACTAATTTTAATTTATAAATATGTTTTATTGAGTTTGATTAGACTACATTTTAAGACTTTTAATTTCAAATTCAAATATTAACATTTAAAATTTTATTTGTTATAAATATTCAAACAAAATTGTTAGTGGTTTTAAAATGAAATATGGCCCGATCGATCTCAAGTAGGTACCTATAATAAAAAAATCATGTCATTTTAAAAGTATATTCCCAATACTTGGTCCGTCTCAGGGGCGTAGCGTGCATGTAAGCACTGTAAGCACTGCTTACACTTTAAATGAAAGAAAAAATAAATTTGATTAATCACGACTAATAGGTACATAATAAATGATTTTTAAAATTTTAATTTTATTTATAAAATATTTAAGTTATAGCTGGTAGTGGTTTTTGATATTGTTTATTTGTGTCGTACGCTGTCTACTGATTACCAACTATTTTAAGAAAATCATCGATTTTAGGTCTATTTTTAATCCATTCTGTATTATGTTAACTGCATAATCATAATACGATATACAGTGTAACACATTCTGAAATTGCCCTGAAATTGCTTACGCGCAACTGTTGTTTTCGAATAGTCTATAATGCCATAGTGGGGGTCACGTATTTAACTAGCGTTTGTAAGCACATTTGATTTTGCTTACGCGAGAAACAAGGAGCGACCAGTACGGCAGTACGTATAGCCGGACGCGTTGTAGACTGTAGTCGTTTTTACGTACACTGTCACTGTCATTCGCCTAATAGACTTTTGAAGTATTTATACTTCAATTTCTTTATTTTCTCGAATTTGATTTGTACAACTAGTATATTTTTAAAAATATTAAAAATTTTAAAAGGATAACATTCTTTTATACATAATTTATAATTAGGTATTTAGGTATAGTACCTATATTATACTAATCACTTTTGAAAAAAAAATTTCACTGCTTACATCTTTTAAATACCCACGCCACGCCACTGGTCCGTCTGTATGATTGAAAAAATTCTGGTATAAATTGGTTGAAATAAATGACAAGATTGCCATCCCCTTAATTTGAGTAACGCAATTTATATGTATCTATACTCTATGCTAAACTGGTACTGGTCCGGAACCTTGTTGGAAGTTTTTAATCCTTAGCTATATAAGTTGAACATTTTATAAATTTTTAACTTCAATAACTCTTTAACTTTTAAATTTTAAATTAGATAATATTCGTTTAAAAATTACAACAAAATAACAAAATCGCTACATGAGAAATCGAGTAAATATCCAGTGTTGTAAAAATTTGAATTTCAAACGCTCATAAAAATTTAATTTGACTTCCTTATAGATTTTTTTTTTTTATAATAGTAGATAACCTTATAAGGAATCTTGTATTACATTTTAAAATCTTAGATTTAATAAAAAGAATAGTTTTTAGAAATTTCTTACTCAAAATAATTCACAAATTTTAGTGATTTATACGCTTTTTGTCAAAATTTGAACTTTAAATGCTTATATAATTACTGGTCAGGTGGCACTGCTGGGAGCCTTCCTATTAATGTTATTATTTTACGTCAAATGTTCAACACACTTACTTATTATACCTTATTGTATAGATTGTAAATAATTTTTTTAAATAAAAAATAGGCAAAAAAAAACTACAAAAATTGAAATTTGATAATGTTCGTAAACAGCTCGAAACAAGTCAAAATATTTTGAATATTGTAATATGGTGTTAGTGTATAGTAAATGCTAATATAAATGTTCAGTGAAAATGTCATTTATTTACGATCATTTGTTTTAAAGTTACGCCCAAAACCAGTTACGTAAACATTCCCGCTTTTCCTTAATTTTTATGTTATTTTTCACGGCGCTTTTGAAAACTATTGTTAATTTTAAATTTTACCTCCCGAATACATCAAATAAATTCACTTTCCAATCGAACACGGAACAAGATACTGTTGAAGAAAATCGAAACAGTTTTACGGCCTCCAACCGTGTTGACAGACACAAAAAAAAAACACACATCATCGTAAAATCAATACATTCATGGCTCCGGAGCGCTCAGAATCTAAATTCGGGCAAATATAGAAGCATATAACAGTTCTCAACGTACAGTACCTTAATAATAAAATTCTAAAATGATAATATTTAAGTACAAACAGTGGAATTTTTTAAGTTTCTACGAATACTAATACTTTTTGAATGAGGTAGAACAAAAACTAAAATTGTTTAATGACAAATCATTATTTAACGTTTGAATATCCAAATTTCGTTAAAATTTAAACTTCAGGCACTATTTTATAACTCTTATAAGCAACATGTATTACATTTTTAAACCTTAAGTATGAATTTTAAAAAACAAAATAATTTTTAAATTTTGTCAAAACTTGAACTAGAAATGTTTATAAAAAATTATTGTAGATTTGCGATCAAATATTTTTTTTACTTTCCAGTTTTAGCAACATAATAATTATAAAGGACCATTTGATTGTAAACATGACATTCATAAAAAAAAATAATTGTCAAGAAAAGTATAAAAATTACCATGTAATTAAAATGTTATTATAATCAATTTCAAGTATTTACAGTTTTTCATTTTTTAATTACAAGAAAATATCAAAATAGATTAAATTGAAAACAGGGTTTATTTAAAAAAATCATGTTTTCTTTTACTTAATTATTTTTTAATCTTCTAATTATTAAGAAAAGTATTGATAATTTTTTACTTTTGGCCTAAAATCATTGAATATTTGATATTGTGTAATATGCAGAGTACTGTGTATTTATTTTAAAACAATAGTAATTATTTGAATCCAAAAGTTAAATTAACTACCTATTAAAGTTTTTGTATTTAGTGTTCTTAGTTAATTATGATATTATAGGTTTAATCGTAGAACACTTAAAATTAATTTCATCATTATTTGAAGATAAAGATCCAACACTATGAATATGACTCCGTATTATTGTTGCATGAATTCCATTATATTTTTTTTTATACCAGACCCAGAAAAGATATTCAACTTTACATTCCTATTTTTACAGGTGCATATCTATTCAAACTATTTGGAAATATCTGCCTGATTAAATAAGTCCACTTATATTCATTATTATTGGAATAAACTAAAAAAGAATAAATAATTTTTATGTTTATTCACAAGCCACTTTGACAAATTTAATGTTTGCAATCAAAATACCTACTTAATAAACTTTTAAAAGTTAAAAAAAAAAAAAGGGGGGACTAGTGGGTGTAGCTCTGCTGTACAGTACAGTCACTGTAATAGTGTAATGGATAGTGTTAAATTTGAATTCAATTAAATAATATTATATATATAATATCATTGTACAAGAAAAACGATTCTAAGAAGATCCTAATTCCTAGGATATTACTAAGTATACCTATATAAAATGCACAAATGGTGTGGCATGGTAATAGATTTTCATTAGTTAAATGTATTTTGACTAAGATCTTGAATAATAATATTGACCATAAACATTCAATTTATCTATTCACCCCATTTACAGAACTTATAAAATGTTCTGAATGATTGACAGCTGATAAATTCATCATTATCTTTAAACTGTGGTTTGATTTCCATTTATCAGACACTATAATATTCCCCAGAAAAAACGTCTCTTTGAATAATTGAAGTTAATTTATTTTACTCTCATTAATTTATCTTATAAAATAATAAAACTAGTACCTACATCACTGCAGGCCCAGTAGGTTACAAATTAAACGAATGCCTTTTTTCCTTTTAGCAGAGCAGTATAATGGCTTTGAAATTGTTGGTTTTTAATATAATAATAAACAAGTCAAAACTAATATAAAATCAAAAAAAATCTGCAGTTGTTTAGTAGTATTTAATTGTAATAATAAATTACCAATGAAAAAAAAATGCTAAGTAATCACACCCAAATAGTTATTTCTAATTTCTCAGTTTCTGACTATATTCAAGTGGTGGAATAGCTTCAATAGCTGTATAACCACAGAACACTATGGGCCAGTTGTACCATCTACGGTTAAACTTTGATTACTCTTAATCAGCTGATAACAAATATTTAACCGGGCAAATTCGGCCAATTAAACTCCGGTTAACTTTAATCGGAGATGGTGCAACTGGCTTACTGGAGATTTATTCTATGGTAAAAAGTCTAAACACTATTATACCTAACATAAGCATACATTTTCAATTTTGGTATTGTTTTGAACTGTTTATACCTACTTCAAATTTTATGAGAAATGTTATTATCCACGATTTGTGTAAAGTCAAGACATCAGGTTTTTGCCACACTGTATGCAAAATGAATTATCCTTAATCACTAATAAGTACAACACATACATTAGTCTACTACAATCAAAATAATTGAAATGTAAGAGTGACAATCAGCATAGAAGATTTAACACTAAACTTATTGATAACATATTTATTTATTATTATGAAACGGAACAAGCCCACTACAAATATAGATATTTATCTTAAAGTATGTAACAGTATAAATTATAACAACAATGTAGTGAAAAACATTTCATAAATAGGAACTGGTTTAGTCCCCCAATAGAAACGACGGATCATTGTTCCCTAATCTAATCATTCGTGATATACGACTGTTTCGCAAATAATTCATAGAACAAAAGGGGATAAGAAAAGGGAAGATGCTTTGAGAATTTTAAACCGGGATTCTAAGATTAAGATTGTTTAGTAGAAGAGGTGAGTCGATTTTACCATCAATGAGTTTTGACAATAATGAAAGGTTTGTTTGAACTCTTATTTATGAAATATTAACATTAGGGATCATAATCTATCATGGTTGAACGGATCATATTATTTTAATTCTTAGATATTACTGCTTACTGGTAATGTTATCTCCTACGTTATTTCAAAAGTTTAGTATTCGCTACACATTTGAAATAACGTTGAACACCACAATATGTAACATAAGGATTGGTTAGTTTTTGTTATAAATGCACAATGATAATATTAACACAATTGAGTGTAATTGTCTTAAGAAATAGTATAAGCCCTGATCAAATCAGTAAAATAATTCTGTTCATCTTTAAACATTTGTTGTGAGGAGCTTATAAGTTATAATATCATCATTCATCGCATACTTGATACAGTGTATCAAAGAAAATAAATAACAATAGCAAGTTTAAAATAATATGATACTTTATAATATGTGATTGTGTTCCATGGCATTATGAAATGGACAATTTTGTTCATAACCTAAAATTGTTATTCACTGCAAACTAAATTGCCTATTTAATAGTTTGGAAGGTATTTTAAACAATTTGTACTTCTAAACGATGTATAACAAGTAGCCGGTTTACTCTGCCATTTATACCAATCAGGATAGTTGTAATTTAAGTGGAAGCAAGGCAAACAAATAAAGATAGTCGTTTGGCGGTTTTTCTTTTGGAATGAGAGAACTCTTATATAATAATAAAACGTTAAATAATTGATACTTACGCTGCTTTCACTATTTCTGTATCCACGAGCTTTTGGTAACAGTAATTGATATAACGCGTATGTACACAAACCGCGAAAGTAAATTTGAGTAAAATATCATTTACGAGCAGTAAAAAACAAGTATCGAGCACTGTGGACAGTTGTGGGCGCGTTCCATAGACAAGCACTTTGGAGTCTGGTGCCGGATTGTTAGGTTATGGAAAACGAAATTTGTTCCAGGAAACACATGTTTGTACATCGGACGTCGACGTCGTATAATAATATTATCGATTCGTCAACACAACAATATTATGTGTATACCTTCACAACTACGTATAAGAATGGTCCACTATCAGTTCCAAGTCGCTTTATCATTCGTAGGCCGCAACAGTGTGGGCCGAAGAGTCACTACGTATCTGTTCGGTTTCCACGATCGATCCAGCCCGGCCATCAGTCATGGCTGGGTCGGTGGTTGCAACACTGCTGGCCCGGACGGAAGATAAGGGGGGGGAGGTCAAAGGTTGGAAAATTACAACGAAGCTGATATCGCGCCGACGTGAGATTCAAACCCACCGACCACCACCCAACGTCAATACGAGTCGAGTGCGTCGATGCGCGCTTGGTACGACTGTTGAGAATTTAGCGACCCTGTCCACCGATCAATAACGAACGTCGAAAACCAAACTACCTAAACAATATCGTAATAATACTATTACAAATTTCCTCGGTATAATTATTAATATACGCTGTAATTTAATTTAATTTATAGTCGATGCGAGTTTGGAGGAGACGTAGTTACGATTCAGTACTCGGTATTCCGGCGGAGCCGGTCAGTTTTTAATTCACTATAATAATATAGTATATCAGATAAATGTGTGATAACAATATTTCGAGTATCGACTATCGATCTACGTTCCAAAATGTGTTCCCTCAAAACGTGTACCTATTACGAAAGTACACATTACACTTGATACATTTTTTTTTTTAATAAAATCATTTAGAAAATGCAATCCTCAACGTTACACACACGATCATAAAAATGCTTCAGTGCCTACACCAGTCGTGGTTTTCAAATTTTTACAACACACCGTGCTCCTCAAAAAATTTTCACTGCACTGACCTTTTTTTATTGCACTAAATAATTATTAGATGAACAAAATTGTTTTGAATTATAAAATTATATACATTTAATAAGAAATGTGTGATTGATGGGCTGACAAATTTTTATTAATTATATTTTTATAATTTTATTCTAGAAACGAATAGTTGACATTTTTCATAAGATCGTGGTTTTAAAACCACTGGCCTACACCGACTACAATATTGTCGCAAACAGAATATTTTAACCTGCTCAAATGGTACCCAACCAACACCATACCGCATAAAGTAATGTCATACCGTAACCTGCATTCGAACTCATCATAGGTAGGTACCTATATTATAATATTATTACGTCGGTACGTCATAATATACTCATATGATATCGTAATTTTCGTGTAAATTGGTTGCGACTGGCATATACACAGGTAAATTAAGTTAGATAGCCGCTAAGTTAATGTAAGGTTAACGAGGAAGTTAATAAAACAAAAATATGGAATGGATGCAACAATAAAGATTGCCCTACACTGCCACAAGTCGCAACAGTAGCGGTATAATGATTTAGGTACCGCCACAACAGCAACAGCTTAAGCGGCAACAGCGGCGGTCAATACATTCAACAGTCAGCGTGAAGCGTTTTGCCTATGCTCATAAGCTGTCAAGCTGATACGTATTTTTACTGTATTTAAATTTTTGATGAAAATAATTTATAAGATAGGTAAGATAAGAGATTATTTTCATATTAAAATTCGTAGGTAGCATACTTTACGAAATTAATTTACTATGAAAAGTAACATAATATTATTAGGTACTCCATATTATATTATTATTATAGTTATATGTACAACGTAGGTACATTGTACTGTGCCTACGCGTATTGTGTACGACGTGCGTTCGTTAGCGCGCTTCCGAGTTAACAAAGGGACAAGTGCACTCTGTCGGGACACTCAATGAACTCTGTCGAGTACGTGATCGCTCTACTCTATAGTACACTCATTACTTAAAAATCCAAATTCAAATAGGTACTCAATAATATTACAAAAAGTATACAGTAATTGGACGAGCGAGAGAAAACGGTTTCAATAAATTATAGACTGTCCCGGTCACTGTAAACCGCGACGTGTCGCGTACGGGAGTAGTGAGTACTCGGTATGATATTTTCATATATCTATGGTTATTTTAGCCACTCGGCCCGGCGAATAGGATGAGTGTAGTAGACGCGTCGGCCGTAGAGGTAAACGGCCAGTAAATTGTCGGTGAACAGGAAATGAGTTTTGCGTACGAGTAATCGTCCCGTGTGCGCGCGTAAACATTCCGCGTTCGTTTGGGCATGCGCGTAGCTGAATGCTGCATAAATAAATTGGTCATTGGCCTCGCAAAGTCGCAACGTATTGATTCGGCGGGCGTTGCTATAGCAGCGGGCAGAATGAAGAAATGTACTGATTGCAGTGAGAGAGAGAGTGAGTAGGCGAGTCAGTGTGTGAAAGAGGGAGAGTAGATGAGTCAGTGTGCGAGAGAGTGTGGCGTAGTGCCAACATTATTATAAAGAGATAGCTACGACTTTTCCATCCTTACACGTTTCAATAACGAGCGAGCGAGAGAGAAGAAAGGAAGAAAGAAGTTTAACAACAAGATTATTAGAAAAAGATAGCAGACACTATACGCCTGTAACCTATCACACGAACGGGTTTGGTTATCTCTTTCTAACCCACGTCGTTATTTGTTATCACTACGAGTTTTCGTATTAAAGTCTTAATAATAATAAAAAAAATGGCAACTACGTTCTGAAGTAACATGAAACGTATAATATAATATTTTAATATTGTGCGTCCATTGACCTTATGACTTATACTAGTAGGCGGAGCATATAAGGACGGCGGCACTTGGAAATTTGAGTTACCTACGGTGATATATTAAACACAGTTTATTGCATATTATTATTATATTTTATTATTTACTAGCTGATTCCGTGCACTTCGTTGTCCAAAAATGCCAACTGTACCCATATGATATATATGTTTAAAATAATAATAATAGCTTTAAAACCCATGGCAACCATTTATACCTAAACAAAAAATTCCAATCGGAAATATCAAAATCCCTGTTTGAGCACCTCCCGGGGTTGGTCCTCTCTCTTTTTAAATTAGCCTATCTTTTGCCCAGAGGTCTAATCTATTTCTATACCAAGTTTCATCAACATTGCTTCTGCCTTTTAAGAATACATAAAAGACAAACTGACAGAATGACAAACATTCATTTTAATTTTTTATAAATTATATAAATTAATTATATATTATTTATATAATTTATTTATACATTGTATCATCTAGTGCGCATGCACCGTGTAATTCAGGAACACCCGGACGTCTGACCGCCGAAACTAGGTAGATCTATGGGCGGATAGGCCCATCGGAAAATCAACATTATAAGAGGCCCCCCGATCCTGAAAAAAAAATAATAAAAAAAATTTGAAAAGTTAATTTTTATAATACCGGTTGGCGGTTGCTTGCCTGAATGCGTATTTGTAATTTTTGTATACTCAAATTAGCCATTAGAGCCTTATGTGGCTCTGTGTAATACCTATACGCGTTGATACCCTTATAAATATATACCACAGATATAGATAATATATATTAATATATATATTATCTATATCTGTGATATATACTTATTGGCTATTATCAGGGCCGTATTTACACTTTTTACATTTAACAATATTTGTACACCCCCAAACCAAAAAAAATATGAATCTGTTTTTTAATTGTTTAGTTGTAGTTTTTTATTTATGAAAATTTTGTTTAAACAAATCATGATGATATATTATTTTGATTATTGTAAAAATGTATAACAATACATACAATAATTGTAATCTATAAAAAAATTACAAAAATAAATAGTTGTCATTCATTGACAAAATGAGTAAATGACGCCAAACGGCCGTATAATCATAGTCATACAATGCAAAAAGTACTCAAATAAATTCTTACCAAAAAAAAAATGTTACTTACATAATATACACAGCCACATGGCGGACCCCTAAATAAGTCAAAAATTTGACACCCGGGGCAAAAACACGGCCCTGGCTATTATACTGAATGTACTATGGTATATTGGTACTAACTACTAAAATTAAAAAAAGTATAAAATGTAAATATAAATTAATATATTATACATTATTACATTTGCCAGCGAGCATTTTTTTTTATATATTATATAGAGGCCGTTGTTATAATATGAGGCCCCAATAAATATATTCCGGTAAAAACAAAAGTACCTATCCGCCCATGGGTACCCATAGTCCGTCTACTAGTATATAAGGTCTATGGATGCCTTAACCATTTATCGGATCATCACTTATTGTTTTAAATTTTATGCGTTTGCTTTACGGTTTTTTACTCACGTCCTCGAACTCGATGAAAACAAAGTGGTTAGAATCGCAAATCATTGACGACGATGCTTATTCCTAGTGTGCTATACTGCTACATTTTATTACAATGGCGTCAAAGACCATAGTTGTAACTTGTACCTAAAAAATGTACCAAACCAAAAGGCAGCATAGATTTATGAGTATCGATTGTTTTACAAGTCCACAATATTAACGCACCTCGTGTAATAAAGGTTTACATTAATCATAAACATTTACTCGTATTACCATATAGGGTAATTTGTGGAACTAAATGTATGTCTATACTTAAATCGTAATTATATTTATATTTAAGTAGTGGGTTAGATAGGGGGTGACTTGGCGATCGCCACTCCCCCCTTTGACCCTTGGACTATCTTTTTAATGTTATTTGTTAATATAATATATAGCCAAACAAAAATATAATTTCATTTTTGAAAATACGCCCCCCCTCCCATTGTTGACGTCTGGATCCGCCACTGATTAGTACACAGTATAATATGAAAATAAATATAAATTTAATAATATGTGATATAATATGAACCTATTATATAGTTATACATTTGTCATCGAATTGATTAAACAATAAGTAAATACGAAGATACAAGATACAACCAGTATACCAACTGCCCATACAAATCTATATTGTCATTGACTTATAATTATATATTTTATTTTTATTAATCAATACGATTAAAATATTTAAAAATGTTACTAGCTCGCTGATAAATTTAAAATTGTATAGTCGCTACCCATGCCCATACGTTTGTTGTCTACGACTCACGAACGTACGACATGGCAAATTATGTATTAGTTAGGGGGGGGGGTAAAATAATTTGCGATTATATAATGTAGAGTTTATGTGTGTCATGGACGCGCGTGTGCGAAAACAACCTTCCCCTTCTATAACGAGATCATCACAGACAATGGCCATTTATTACACTCTCGTTGGTTTCAAGGCCACGATTCGCACGCAGAAATCGCGTTATTGCCATACAGAACTATACAGATTAGACTACCTGTTGCTTTGGCCACGAACAATGTACTTTTTTCGACATTTTTCGATTATGTTGCAAAGTTGTTATTGGTCATTTAAAACTGATAAAGAGTGACATAAATCTTAATTATTATTAGCCTTAACTCTTTTTTAAATATGCAGACAAAATTATAATATAGTTTTTAATACTTTTTAAAAGACGCATACTATTAAATTTATCATTAATACATTCTTTTGGTATTAAGAGGGTGTCATACAAATCATACAACTGATTTATAGGAGGTATGATGTAGGTAATTTTAATGAAAATCTGAGAAAATGTTTTAAAATTTATTAAATACCTATTATATAAAATTAAAACTAATTAAAATGATTGTATTATAAGCTAGTGATGGCTCGCGATGTTCGCGTAAAGCGGTGTACACAATTTCTTTTTAAGATATTATGTCATTTAAACACTTTTTTATATACATACCAAAAATACTTTACTAGATTATTTTTAAAAAAACCTTTAGAATGGGAAAATAAAAACAAATTGAAAAAAATAATAAATGGTATAGTTTTGATGATGGTGGCGTGGCATATGGCATGATAAACATACATTTGATGCACAAATTAATACTGTCGTCCCAAATAATATGTCATATAGGTCGAAGTATCAGTGTATGTAAATAATATTAGTGCTTCTGTTCTGTACACTATGAATTTGTGCTCGGTGAAATTATCTAGTTAGGCACGCTTGTTGTAAAAAAAATTATAATTGTTTTAAAATCCGTTATTTTTAGCAACCTAACCATGGTGAATTTTCAGAAAAATAAACCGTTAAAATTTTCATAGCCTCTTAGGACCCAAAATAAACAATTTAACATAAGTTTTGGATGTTCTAAAAGTTTTTAAATATCAAATTCATATCTTCGGTTCATTTGAGTAGGTTAGGTTAGATAATGGATTGAAAATTATAATTTGTTATAGCTGTTATGAGTTATGACTTATGAGTATGAAAATAATAACAGTTTAAAAAAAACTAATATCTCGCATTAATATTAAAACTCGTAAAAAAATGGACAGCTTTAAGTTACGTAAACTATATACTAATGCTAACAATATAAAGTTCGTTCCGTTTGATAGCAGAACGAGCAAAATATTAAGTATACTACAATATACTATTTTCTAAAAAATCAATTGTTAAATATAATATATAATATATTAATATGTTAAACTAGGTAAAATATGACATGTGAGCACTTAAATACGCCCCTGATGAAAACATCTTGTAGAGATTTTTTCACAAATATATTTAAGTATAACTAATAACTATATAAACAAATTTATTATAAAAATACCTCTACCAGAATAAGAGGCAATGATAAAATTATTCTTCTCACTCAAGTAAGTATAGAAGTATAAAATACGTAGAATGACGTCGTAAAGTATCGTACATTTGCATCGTAAAACCAAAAATGAAAACAGCTTTCTAATTTTAAATTATTGTTATTATTATTATTATTATTATAATGGTTCTGAATATTTTGTATTCGACTCTTAAAGTATATGTCTTTCAAATTCACATTTTTAAAAGCAAGTAATTTTACTACCTACCGGCTACCACAATAATTTAGAATATAGGTACATTAAATCTCTATATAAATATTATTTTTGCTTTGCCTCCTATTTTTATTTATAAAAGTACTTACATTTTTCTTGGTGACGTTAGTTAAATAAGCAAAAATAAAATGTATATTGATTAATGATTAGGAAATAATTATTATACAATAATAATATACGTAATATATGTAATACGAATACCTACTCCCCCCCTAAATTACACAACAACTGTTGTAGTGCTATTGTGATTTATGATAGAAACTATCATATTGTTCTAACGGTAACAGTATCTTTGGTTATTTAATTATTATATATTTTAAATATATTTAATATCATTATTCAACTACCTATAACTGGTCGATCCACCCCATGGTCCTCAAAATATTTTTTTTAGAAGAACATCTAGAAGACATAAATTATATTGTAGTAAATATATTTAATAATTTAATAATTTTATGAGTGTGATCGAAAAAAATAATGAATGTTCAAATTGGCTTCTGAAAAACAAATAACAATACCAATTAACCTATCGGCTATCACATCTTAACTATTAAAATTCAAATTCTATAAATATACTATTTAAGTTAACAAATCATGATAATTATGAATTAATAATACTTTGTAATGTGATAATTTTGTGTATTATATAATATATTTGTTATAAAATACAAAAACCATGATACTTGGGTGATGTCTGCCTCTGTGACATAGGGAAGAGGTGGTATTCAGAAAAAAACAGATATAAGAGAGTAGGTAATGAAATATTTCAAATTTTGTAACCTAATTACTTCTTTTGTTTATACCTCGAGAATCACTAGGTAAAAATCTATTATAAAACGATGATTTTAAATAAACATATCAATTCGGTGCAATAAGCTGAAAAGAGGCAAAAATCAATGAACGTAGTTCGAGCTTTAATATTTCGCGCAGTAAAAATTAATTTTAAAGCGTTTGATTCTCAAAATCATGTTAAATTTTTATTATTGTACGTTATTTTTTATTTCTATTACATATATGTATATCTGGACAATTATTGGGTCTTATCTTATGTCTGCAGATGTATTCATTTTTCCATAAACGTGCTGGTGGGCAATTTGGAAACGGGATATCCATGCAGCCTATTCTAGTACAGCAACCAGCATGTTTACACGAATCTTGTAAGCCGTTAAGTTTTACACATAAACAATTTTGAATCTGAAAAAAAAATGGATTTTATTATCTTTTACAAAGTAGCGATGAGGGTACAGAAGGTGTTAAAGGTGTTAACTCATTGTTAAGTGGTGTATTTTATTTTAATCAATATATTATAATTAATATATCTATTACTTATATCTATTATAATATTAATATATTAACAAAATTATATAGGTACAATGTACATAAGTGTGCGAGGACATTATCGGCAGGGTCTTTATATATAATATAAGTATTCACATTTAATCTTAAGTTCTGTATTAAGACTTAAGAGCTATTTGGGAATGGCCAACAGAGAAGGGTAACCATTTCCACTCTTACCATCATACTAATCACATGATCATGCAATACTATACCACATTAAAAAAAAAATAATTTACAAATTTACAATATTATCTATAAATTATGATATACTATTAATAATAGATTTATAGTACTATATTCACTAGTTAGTTGTCACACTTCTTATTGTATACATAGGTGCAATTAGTGTTTGAGATTTGAGGGGGGGGGGTCTGAAGCCAAAATTTTTTCATATTTTTCCAAGGTGTGTAAAAATTTAAGTTCATTTGTGGGGATGCAACGGTAAGGGGTAGGAGGACTCAGCCTGATCTATAATTTTTTTTATGACATTGAACTTACTTATAACACTTGTATTATTAATTTACATATTTACATAACTTATATTTTCAGTTACTTCAATCAATATATCCCAACATTACACAACAACCATCAAATCACCCCTCCTCTAGTTGCGTCACTACCCTAGCTATTACCATAACAATGCAAGGCTGTTATGTATAGAAAACAATTGCACTTAAATAGTCGACAAGGGATCTCAAATCACAAACCCAACTGTATGGAGTAAAATATTAAACTAACAAAAATTATATTTTATGTTTAATATTAAGATATAATTTTTTGAATAATATGCGTATAATTATGTGTTTCATTAAATTATTTGTCATATACACTTATTTGTATGCTCTTAAATTTGATAAGAAAGGTAATACAAAAATGTTGACTCACTAATCTTCCAGTTCTTAAAACGAATTCTTTTCCGTACGGTGTCAATTCGAAATCGTCACAATCGGCATTTATCGATGAGCAAAAATTGCCTTTGCAAGGTCTTAGTTTTTCACAACAATCGACACGGATCAAAGGGGTCGGTGCAACGGGTGATAAAGTACAACATTTGTAAAATTGCCCGGTTTTATTTGTAGGACTTGGATATTCACAATCTACTTTTCTGACCGGCTCTTGACACGTCTTATATGCAGTCTCCGGCTCCGGATAACATTTCTGATAATGTGGTGAATTAATTTAAAGATCGATATATAAAATCAAAAGCCTAGTATTAAATTATTTGTATTGATGAATTTTTAAATATGACTATTGTATTATATTATTTATTTATCTACGAAACGTGGGAAATATTTTTTCTCATAGTATTATTTTTAGATATACTTGGCGTTTGACAACTTAAATATAACTTAAATATAATATTATACAATAGTAATCTCTTAATTAAAGGTTATTGATATTTAATATTTGTAAATGACTGTATTATAATATAATATATATCAACAATTTTACCGGCTCTTTACAGGTCTTAAATGAAGTATTTTGATCGCACGCAGGCTCCATATGACAGTTCTGATGTTGTGGTAAATTCATTTCAAGATAGATATAAAAAGTTAAAATTAAAAGTCTGGTTTTAAATTGTTTTAAATTTAAATATGTCTATTTATAAGAAATAAAAATAATTTACCTATGTAAAGGAAAATAATTTTTCTCAAAATATTATTTTTAGTAATGCTTGGCGTTCGATAACTTATTATGAATATTATACAATAGTTAATATCTCTTAAAGAGGATGTCACACCCTTATGTGTTGTCTCCGTCTAACAAATGTACAACAAAACAAAAACTGTTTTGGGCCGGAAACTTTTATCTTTCTGTGTTTGTAGTAGTGGTTCCAAAATTGCTGAACATATAGGGTGGACAATTATCTATGCAACAACGTGCCCATATTTGAGATAATATAAATACAATAAAAGTAATTTGATTCTAAACATTTGGTTTTTTTGTTTTTTTCATTTGCTTATAAAAAATGATTGGATAGTGATATTAATAAAAAAGAGCACGGTGTTGCACTGATAAAGTTCTACTTTAATTTGGTAGTTCTACAACCAAAAAAGAAAAAACTATTTTTTAAGGGCCAACTTTACTCCCTCTGTATTTATAGTAGAATTACCAAAATTCCACAACGCATAGGTATGAACTTTATCTGTGTCGTAAAGTTTTTATTATTTGGATAATATACATTAGTTTAAGTTTTTTTTGTTTTTTTTAATTTAATTATTAAAAAATATTGGTTAGTGCTGTAAAAAAATTAAAAAACTACGACATAGCTACATTTTTCCATTTGTGTTGTGGAATTTCGGTAATTCTGCTATAAATACAGAGGGGGTAAAGTTCTCCAGCATAAAATAGTTTTTGGAACTTATGTAGTACATTTGTAATATCGTCGTCTCAGAATGAAAAGGTTCTAACGCAATTTATGTAATTGTTCAGGGGAACGTTTTTAAGTAGGACATTGAATAACTTTTTTCACCATAATTACTAAATCGTGAAAATTGTATGCAATATCAAGAAAGTTCCAAAGAATACAACTTTATCTGCAAATTTGTCTTTCCTCAATTATTGACTGAGTTAATCATAAAAAACCAGAATATTAGTTTTAGAATTAAAAGGTTTTACGTGTAGAACTTTTTCATTCTGAAAATAAAAATTATTTATTTAGTTAGAACTTTTTCATTCTGATTTGAATCATTTTTTCTATGCAGTGATACCAACTTCTAGTGTAAACTATGTTATAAATTATACATTTTTTTATTATGCAATATTTTTAGTTTTTAAGTTAAGTATTATTATATTATAACATACCCGTATATGTAGTGGGCGGGGGGTCCCCCACCCCCCGGAATTTTTGTTGTTGTGTATGTGCCTGGACATACCTACTATAAGTAATAAGTTACAATTGTATGGTCCATTGGCGCAATTAGTGTAGGGAAGGGGGGTATATTGAAAACGCAACAATATAAATTAAACGGCATAAATCATAATTCACAATAATGAAAAATGTCAAAAACGTAATTCAAATTTAAATGTACCATTTCTTATAATACTAAAGTAGGTACTATATACATGTAGCATGTAGGTATTACCTACCTTATCACCTCAACAAAACAAAAATAGACGGTAAATTTATGCTGGAATGCTGGAATAATATTTTATTATGGCACAATAATAATTTATATTGTACCAGTGGTATAACCGTATTATAACGGTACCTTTTCATTCTGAGATATTACATTTAAGACCGTTTAGAACTATTTCATTCTTAATTATTGTTTAGAATGAAAAGGTTGTAACTGATATTTCTCGGTTTCGCGCTTATCATTCACGTTTTTATGAGTTAGAACCTTTTCATTCTCTGTATCTCATTGAATAATCAACGGATCGATCCGATTTCAAGATCGAATTATACAACAAAAAATTATAAATGATTATATGCAAAAAAACCATTTTTCGAAAAAATTGATTTAGAACCTTTTCATTCTGAGGTGACGATATGTAGACAACACATGCTGGTGTGACGTCCTCTTAATTAAAGGTTATTAATAAATTTACAAATTTTGTAAACGTATCTCCATGTCTATATTATAATATAATATATATTAAAAATTTTACCGGTTCTTGACACAAAGTATTTTGATTGTACGCCGGTTCCGTATAACATTTCTGATATTGTGGTAAATTCATTTCAAGATCGATAAAAAAAAAAAAAAAAAAAAATGGGTAAGATAACTTTCACAAAATTATTTCACGTGTCATTAAACATAAAATAAATAAATAAATTTTAAATAAATAAAAATAATAATAAATAATAATACATTTTTTATAAATGCTTATAAAAAAAATCTTGCCTACGTATTTTTAAATTGATATTGTAAAGGCGCGTCCGAGCGGCATGAGTATGAATACATAAATACATTTTCTACGGCTTTTTTTGATGCCGCGCGGCATAATTTCCGATCGGCCCAGTAGGCGGTCTACATCAAAAGAAAGCCGCTCTCCTATGCCGCATGTGTGTGGACGTATCGGCAAAGCCGCTCGGCATCAGTACTTAATTTTTAAGTTTTTAAATTATTTTTTAAGTAATTAGTAGCGGAACAAACATTTTCAAATGCCGCACCGTGAGGACGCGTATGTGCCGCGGGGCACGGAGCCGCCGGATCCCGCGGGGCCGTGCCGAGGGTCAAAAGCTGCTCCGTTTGGACGCGCCTTAACGATGAGCGATCGAGACGAGTGAGTGAGACATAGGTAGACAAACTTATGAGGAATCTCGTGTTAAATTTTCCGGTGGAGAACGATTTCACAAATTTGCGGAATCTTGTTTATTTTAATAGCCATTGAAATACATACACGATTCCGCATAATTTTAAATGCAACATTGCCATTCCGAATACAAAATATATATTATTGTAACTTAATTGTTTTAAAAATTACTTAACGAGTTCAAAAAAATCTTTAAGTTGCCCAGCCTTGCAAAATGATTTATAATATAATATTATGTTACAATAATATATATTTTGTTTTCGGAATGGCAACGTTACATTTAAATTTATACGGAATCGTGTATGTGTTTATGAAGTTTGCGGATCGCCAAATTTTCAAACCTTAGATATTATAAAAAGAAAATTTTTTTATGAATAATTCATTTTAAATGATTTCTAACTCAAAATAATTTGCAATTTTTCTCGAGTTTTGTCAATATTCTAACTTCAGTTGCTCAAATTTTTCTTTTACTTTACACTTACAACTATGAGCCAATTTTTTTTATTGACATTAGTTAAATTAAAATAACACAGATCGAAAATTTCATATGCCTATAAAAAGGTCAACATGACTCAAAATATTTTGAAAATGTTATGCTGTATAGGAAATACTAATATAAACATTCAGTAAAAATTGCATATATCTTCAGTAATTTTATTTAAGAGGTACAGAATTAACCAAAATCAATTTAATTGTAAACCAATTTTTAGTAAAAATACCCGTTTTTACTTAATTTTTTTTTTGTTTTCCCTGCACTTTTTAAAACTTCTGGGAATTTCAATTGACCTCCCAACTAGATTCACTAGAAGCATTTTTTCAACTACTTATCGTATACATGGAACCAAAAACAAAAATCACATCACTGTAAAATCACTAACATTATAGCTACATTGATATATTAATGGTACATCCTTTAGGCTCCTCTTAGAATCTAAATTATTATATAATAATATTATTTTTATTGATGAATTTTTAAAAAAAGAATATTATATAGGTAATATATATATTTTATTATTTATTTAAAGAAATAAAATATGAATATTGTATAATATATATATTTTATTATTTATTTAAAGAAATAAAATACCTATGTATGGTGCAAAATAATTTATCTCAAAATATTATTTTAAGGTATGTTTTGACAATTTATAAATAATATTATACAATCGTAATCTCCTAAGTCCTAATCAAAGGTTATTAATATTTGTAAACAACTATAATATTTAAAATTTTACCGGCTCTTGACACGTCTTCATTGAAGGTTTTTGATCACACTCCGGCTCCTTATAACATACTTTCTGATATTGTAGTGAATCCATTTCAAGATCAATAAAAAAAAATAAAAGTTTGGTTTTAAATTTAAATTTATTATACTGATACAGTGATACATTTTTCAAACACGACTGTTGTATATTATATTATATATGTTTAAGAAATAAAATATACCTACAGATGGTCGAAAATAATTTATCTCAAAATATTGTTATTAGTTATGCTTTGACAATTTATAGATAATATTATACAATAGTAATCTCCTAAGTCCTTTTTGAGGGTTGTTTTGTATTAATATTTGTAAACGATTTTAATATTTAAAATTATACCGGCTCTTGACACGTCTTCATTGAAGGTTTATTATCACACTCCGGCTCCTTATAACATACTTTCTGATATTGTGGTGAATTGATTTCAAGATTGATAAAAAACAATAAAAGTTTGGTTTTAAATTATTTTAATTGATACATTTTTAAAACATGACTGTTGTATATTATATTATTTATGTATAAGAAATTAAATAGACCTACGGATGGTGGAAAATAATTTATCTCAAAATATTGTTTTTAGCTATGCTTTGACAATAAGTACGTTATCCCCCCCCCAACCCTCCACCATTCGATTTTCATATTTTTTTTTGAGCTAATATTTAGTAAGCAATAAGTATGAAGTAGTATGACCATATTTAAAATTTGTTTTCGCTAACCCCGTGCTGGGGTAACGTACGTTTTGACGATTTATAAATAATATTATAAAATAGTAATCTCCTAAGTTCTAATTAAGGGTTATTCTGTATTCGTATTTGTAAATTACTATATAATATTAAAATTATACCGGCTCTTGATACGTCGTATTTGAATCATTTTGATCGCACGCTGGCTCTGTGTAACATTTCTGATATTGTGGTGAATCCATTTTAAGATCAATTGAAAAAAATAAAAGATTTTTTTAAAATTATATTTATTGATAAATTTTCAAAACATGACTGTTGTATATTATACTATTTATTTATAAGAAATGAAATATACCTACGTAACGTGGAAAATAATTTATCTCAAAATATTGTTTTTAGCCATGCTTTGACAATTTATAAATAATATTATACAATAGTAATCTCTTATATTATGTTTTAATCAAAGGTTAGGATTAATTTGTGTTAACGACAAATGGCGTATTATATATTTCTATATCTTTACTGCTATAATATATAAAATGAAGTCGCTTTTTTTTTTGTTCGGGATAAACTTAGAAACTACTTATTCAATCGTCGTGCAGTTTTTATTATATTAAAGAGGACATCACAAAGAAGGTTTTATGCATTAATTTAGTCCGATAAAGTTAATAAATAATTAAAATAAATGTGTAAATTGTATATCTATTTGTATATATTTTATTTTATTATACATATTGTACGGCACGGATCCCCATGGGTTTCCATTTACCTGGAACCTGACCTATTTCCTTTTGGGTGTGTTTTATCGGGGTTTAGTAAGTTCCCACACGAAACATAACAGGTGAGTGAGTACATAAGTAAGTTCCCTCACGGAAAAAAATACACCCACACGACAATTTATTCAGACTTAGGACTTACAACTTAAACGTAGTTGGTCCAAATATATAATAAAAATTAATAGTATAATGTGTGTAGGTATGGTCCTCATATTATTTGTACTTTCGCAAGCGTTTGTAGTAAGACTTGTAACAGAACTAGCACTAGCCCAAATACTAGGGGGGAACTATATCAACAACAACATATCAGATTATAACTTAAAAATAATTACACAGTACGTATGACTATGTGAAGGTGTTTCAACTTAAATAAGCCAAATAAAATGTAATATTTCCTATTACTATTATTATAATTATTATAACTATTATTATTTTATACTTATACAAATAATATGTGGACCATACCTACACATTATATTATTAATTGTTATTATATATTTGGACTAGATTCAATTAAAAAATTGATTGGACTTTTTTTATGCAACTTAAAAACAAACAAATTTTAACCACATCAACTACATTTTAATTGTCAGTCCTAAGTCTGAATAAAGTGAAAAGGAAGTTTGTATTCAGTGTAACTTTTTTCGTGTGGGAACTTACATTCGCCCATTGTATCGGAGTGTAGATATGAACTGTTTCGAGAAGTAAAATTCAACAATCCATCTATATACTATATTTATCTGGGGGACGGAATGGCTGAGTGGATTAAGGCATCGGTTGCGAGTTTGCGACACACACCAGCGCCGGTTCTTACGGAATTTTTCTTCGGGCAAGTCACGGTGAGCGGAGAGAAGTGCCGCCGTCCCCCGCAGTTTGGGCATGGCAGATACCTACGGGTGCCCACTAAAAAATCTGCGAAACCAAAACACACGTGTTTACAAATCTAAAATTTCTCCCCTACAAACCAAAAAACAAAAACAGCTAATGGCCTTAGTTGCCGGGCTTCACGATCAATTAAACAAAAAAACTATGTGTCTATCTATATACATATTTATAAATAAAATATAAATTTCTCTTGGACGCAGCATCACGCGTGAACGGCTGGACTGATATCGCTACTTCTTTTTTGTTGTGTTCGTTATTGTCAGAAGCAGGTTCTTAACTCTTAAGTAAGATCATTTTAAGAAAATCCACCCGAAAAGTAGGAAGTCTGGATGTAGGTGTCATCTGTCCAGTAAGAAAAGAAACTAAATAATAATATATTTTTGTTTATTGTAAGGTTGCTATTGGTCATGACGAATATAATTTTAGGCATGTAGCGATATAGCTTAGCAAAAATGGTTACCTAATTTTTTGACACTTGCACATCGTAATGTCAAAGTGTTAATAAAACATTCGTATGCATTTCTAGGGGTCTGCAATGCACCGGACGTGGATTGCCTACCTGAAAACAAACTGCGTGTCTCACGCATACAAAACATACAAGCGTGTCTCTCGGGTAATTATATATTCAAGATGATCGATGAACATTTTTAAGTTTTGAACATCATACATGACGTATGTGCACCGATTATTAAATAAACGAATTGAACAAAGTTTGAATCATATAGAGTTGGTACATATTTTAACGAGAAACGAAGTGAACGGGATCAGCTAAAATATATTATATACAATTAATGTGTTTTTGAGTCATTGAACTTATACTTATGAGTTATAATATTGCCTATGTATTTCACCTAAAGTAACTTTTGCCGGGTGGGACAGCTAGTTATATTATAAATATATATATCAGATTGAAATAAACATTTATAATGTGGACAACAAAATGTTAAAACAATAATACCTAACATCTTAAGTTAGTTTAAAATTAAAATTCTTTGTATCTAAAACCTTATACTTAGCTAAATGGTTAGGAATTACTTATTAGTTTATTTTAACTTACGTCTCTTTCTCTACAGTATTTCTAAATAAATTTAAATCGATGTAAGTATTATGTTTCAATATGACAATAATACAATATATTTATTTTTCTGTTGAATGTTACTATTATAATATGAATAAAGAAAATTATACAATAATATTATTATAAGCATTTTAATTACATATTTACATATCTGTATTATTTACTACTGTCTACAAACGATTAGATACAGCCGTATAGGTATTATACTGTATTAGATTATAAGTATAGGCGCAAACAGCGTTTGAGATCTATTAGGGCTAAAGCCTTACTTTGATAATATTGAATAGGCTTAAAACAAAATGTAAGAAATGTTTGAGGGGGGCTTTGGCAATTTTTTTTTTGGGGGGGTAGCTTAGCCCCTCAAGCCCCTCCCCATATTTGAGGCTATGATTCATGATAAAACAACATTTTTTATTTATTTTATTGTTGTTATTTTATCATGATAAGATTAATATATAATATGGGTATATTGACACCTTTGTACAGTAGATAATATCATCTATAAGCCATATAAAACTATAAGGACATCGTTTATCATGGCATACCTATTGGTAGGTAGTAAAGACTTGAAGTCGAAAGTTTCGGCCAAATTGACATACCTACATTAGTCATTAATAAGTCATTCAAATCGTGATTACGGGATACTGTAATAATGACACACATTTACAAAATAATTTGTGGACATTCCATTATAAAATCTGTAATAATCGAAACAACGTATTACATTTTTTTCTACAGTAATTTCATACAGTTAAAAATTATGTTCCTTATATAGTTATATATATATGGGTTATATGAATATTGTATATGGATATATATTTATTTATTTATATATATATGGTATACATGTATAATTTAGAAAATATGTCGTGTAATTAATTAATTTAAATTTTTGATTTATCACTTTTTGTTTGTAATGACTATCGGCTACAATGACTATTTTAAACAGTTTCCTGATGGTCTGTATAATACCTACCTCAAGCTTGGCGATCGATTGATCAAAGCTGGTAGACGTAGTATTATGTTTTATTATTAACTCGTTAAAATACGTAGGATATTAATAAAATAATAAAAATTCGTTATAGGTGCTGGTTGCGGCGGTAAACCACAACGTTGTGCACATGCGTAAAAAGTAAAATCAGAAAATCGCAAACTTTGGAAGGATAACTAGGTATAACTTCCAAAATAATGATTTCTGCAAACTTTTGTATTGCGTCATCGTTGTGACTCATTGAAATACATGTTTCAAAAAAACAAAATTTAGGAAGCACGTGGTAACTAAGATGAATTTGTTCCTTTACATAAAATACCAGTAGATACCTAATCCTAATGTTATATAATATTAAATAGGTATTTATAGTTTTTATTTTTAACACTCTACATGCATCCACTTAAGAGATTACTATTCTATAATATTATTTATAAATTGTCAAAGCATGGATAAAACAATATTTTGAAGTAAATTAATTTCCAGTGGCCCAGTGGCGTGGCGTGGGTATTAAAAAGATGTAAGCAGTGAAATTTTTTTCAAAAGTGATTAGAATATAGGTACTATACCTAAATATCTAATTATAAATTATGTATAAAAGAATGTTATCCTTTTAAAATTTTTAATATTTTTAAAAATATACTAGTTGTACAAATTAAATTCTAGAAAATAAAGAAATTGAAGTATAAATACTTCAAAAGTCTATTAGGCGAATGACAGTGACAGTGTACGTAAAAACGACTACAGTCTACAACGCGTCGGGCTACGTAATACGTGCTGGTCGCTCCTTGTTTCTCGCGTAAGCAAAATCAAATGTGCTTACAAACGCTAGTGAAATACGTGACCCCCACTATGGCATTTTAGACTATTCGAAAACAACAGTTGCAATTTCAGAATGTGTTACACTGTATATCGTATTATGATTATGCAGTTAACATAGTACAGAATGGATTAAAAATAGACCTACAATCGATGATTTTCTTAAAATAGTTGGTAATCAGTAGGCAGCGTACGACACAAATAAACAATAACAAAAACCACTACCAGCTATAACTTAAATATTTTATAAATAAAATTAAAATTTTAAAAATAATTTATTATGTACCTATTAGTCGTGATTGATCCAATTTATTTTATCTTTCATTTAAAGTGGAAGCAGTGCTTACAGTGCTTACATGCACACTACGCCCTTATTTCCACGTTACGTAGGTATATATTTCTTTTCTTTTAAATAAATAGTAAAACATTGATGAAACTCTGAACTCATAGACCAAGTATAATATTACAGTATGCATTACAGGTTTTACTACTTAGCTCTTTTGAGTGTACGTAGACAAATTTAAATCAATTCAGATTATGTGATTGATTATTTTGCACATAATAAATAGACTGCTGGACTTAATACTATAGAAGTTTTTACTTAAAAATTTTATAAAATTTTC
Organism: Macrosiphum euphorbiae; assembly: GCA_949089665.1. NCBI lineage: Eukaryota > Metazoa > Arthropoda > Insecta > Hemiptera > Aphididae > Macrosiphum > Macrosiphum euphorbiae. Next base: position 43,736,932 of record CARXXK010000002.1, on the reverse strand, counting down.
AACATATAATGCATAAAATACCTTATTTAGATGTATTATTATAATATTATATACCTACATTTTTTATGATATGAAAATATATGATTTGGTTTTAAAACCTTCCTGAAAAAAAGTTCCAGCTATGGCCTTGGTAGACTCGACGCGAACGAACGACGCTAACTCGATAATAAGTAACAGAGACGTCTGCACATTTGTCATTCTGAGTATTGCTAATATTTGCTGTCTTGGCAACTGCCGTCGTTTTGGATCCAGCACTGTTATTCTAGGCAGTAAATTACAGGGGCGTCGTTTCAGTTTTACTTAGGATGGAGCAACATTTTTTTCGGCCCTGTGTAATAATTCCAATGTACGTCACAAAGCAAAATGAGTAACTAGTATTGGTATGCCACTATTTTGACTATTTCAATCATATTTTCAAATCATAACCCATTTAAAATATTTAAACTATAATAATACTTGCCTATCAACTGCTGAATAAAATAATACTTTTAATTTATTTGTTTGTAGATATTGTTTTGTGGTATTACTGTGATAGTGTGATCAATATCACCAACACAGATTTCTATACTAACGTTATGCGAAAAACATATTTTACAATTTCATTACTTACTATTAATTATTAACATTAAGTAGGCTATGAGCAGATCCTCCATTCAAGCGGCCCTATTCCCCTATCGTACCAAAAATTTTTACCAACCCATAAAAAATTAAGGGTGGGGCCATTGCCCCCCCAGATGACGCCACTGGATAAATATCAGATTTTTAATAAAATAGGTAATCGTCTAATTTTTTTTTATCCCCTACCGTTTCACTAGCCAATCCAAGTCACGGCTTTCACAAGCATTGTTATATTTACGCTGATTTTTTTATACAGTTGTTAAACTAACTTTCCGTGATTCTGGTACAAAAAATGGTGGTATTATTGAAAACTTAAATTGTTTGTTTTTCCAACTTTGCTAAATGTAGGTACCTCCTAAGATATTTTCATCAAAATACTGTAATAAGTCTTCTGCTCCAATTTGATAGGTGATATATTTAAATAATTCATCCCTTTGCAATTTACAAGGATTACTTTTTGTATGAGAATCACGGAACGTTAGTTTAACTCTATCAAAAAATCCGGTGCACCGTAACTCCGCACGGATCGTCGCCATTTAATAATATATCACCTTAACTCCGCATAGAAGGTTTTTTTTCGACACCTTAACTCCGCATAGAAGGTTTTTTTTCAACACCTTAACTCCGCATACAAGATTTTTTTTAACACCCTAACTCCGCACACAGTATAAATATATTATATACACATAATAGGTATTATTTATTATTGTATTAATTTATTTATTTTAAATACAATATATTATGTTATTAAAATTAAATAAAAATAATATTTTAGAATAAAAATGTATCTATAAAATTATATCTATCAATTTGGTTGTCGTTATATAGTTATTTCTTAATTCACTTATTTCACGTTCACTAGCCATCATATTTAAAATTTAAATAAAACTTAATTAAATATATAATATAATAATATATATATATAATTGATAATTTAAGCTAATAAATAAATTAACAATTAACAATTAGCAATTATATTTTAAGCAAACACTCCGAGATCAGAGAACTGAATTCGTCCCGTAAACGTTGGATACTAGGGGAAATAAATATATTGGTTATTAGTTATTACTTATTAGTTATTACCTATAATAATATGTTATCAATTTTATATTATCTGTTTTATGACATGTGGACTTTTGGTGTTTGAAATATTTTTAGAATGCGGAGTAACGGTGCGTTCGTTTTTTCGACCGTGCGGAGAAACGGTGCGTTCGTGTTTTCGACCGTGCGGAGATACGGTGCATGCGGAGTTACGGATTCACAAAATATTTTTATTCATGCGGAGCTACGGTGCGTCCAAAAAATCCGCCCAAATTTAACAATGCTTGTGAAAGCCGCGACTTGGGTTGGCAAGTGAAACGGTAGGGAATAAAAAAAATTAGACGATTACCTTTTTTTTTTTTTTATTAAAAACCTGATATTTACCCCCAAGTCGAGCAGTGCAAAACTACGGCAGTTGGTAAGACAGCAAACCGCAGAATACCAAAATAATGGGCAGACTGCAGACGGTCTTTGTTACTTGTTATCGAGTCTCTATTTTAGCGTCATTAGTTCGCGTAGCGTCATCAAAGGCCGTTGCTGGAACATATTTTCGGGAAGGATTTAAAACCAAATCATATATCTTTATAATATAAAAAAAAAGTACCTACGACTTACCTATATAATATTATAATAATACGTCTAAATAAAGTTTTTTTTATGTACTACAATATGTGTTTTTAGTTGTACAGTTTTTTGGTCTGTAACGCATTATATTGGTGTGTAATACTTTCCTATATAATGGATTTTATTTTATTCAAAGTACCACCAGTCTTTTACAAAACGCATTTAATTAAATATTTGATCATGAGTCCTTAAATTACCTATATAATTTCAATAACTAATACATATTTTGTAATTACACAATATCAGAAATATAGTCCTTAGAAAAAGTCCCCAGGTAAAGATTCTTTGGAGAAATTAATTTTCTTGTAAATTTAAATTTATCTTTATACTTCTGTAAATAATGGTTTGCCGTTACAATCGTTAAAATCTTACTTAATAAGTTATTTTATTATGTTCATTGCGTATATATAAGAATAAATTGTAATCGTGATTTCAATTTTTTAACCAGTACGTCTTTATTTTTTTTTTCGCCCTAGAAATAATTTTGGAAACCCTTGTATTATTATTTCATTGTTAAGTGTACGCTACACTATGACCTCAAACGAACCGTAAACACATAAAAGGCGAGGGTCAATAATAATAATAATAATAATAATGTTTCCAGTTGATTGTATACAGCCGTTATTTGTTTGTTTTCGATGAAAAGAATTTGTATGGTATAGAATATTATGTAGGTACGATATCTCTTAGGCAGGTACCCGCTCTCGTAGAGCGCATGCACCCGGCTGTCTGTCTGTATATTAATGCATTAACGATGATGGGCTATACAGTCGGCGTTGTGGTAGGTCGACCGGTTGTAAGGGTGATGATGACACGGAGTAGTGGAGAGGGGTGACTGAACACCGAATCGACAGAATATAATAAATTACACGTGAAGGAATCTTAGTTTTTTTAGGGTGAATACATTACTATAATGCTGAGTAAGAGCGTGCGCATGGTTAAATAAGTTTTTTTAATACAAAAAAAGGGTTAAGTGACAAAAAGATAAAAAATAAATAAATAAAATCTCATCACAACGCTTTACTATGGGCGTCTGTTACATAGAATGAAACATTTTTCTGGAGGAATAATATATATCGATACAAATCTTAGTTTCTCTTTGATATTTTAAAACAACGTAGGTAGCAGGTAGAGATATACTATATAGGTATATTAATACTACATATTATATGAACACTTATAAAGGGTAGGGAATCGCGAAAAAAAATCATCGCAAAAAAATCCCCTCTCTAGTCCCGGTATAGTATAGTGGATACCACATCATATAATCGTCGTAGGTAGATAAATACGTCATTAGGAGTGATTTTAAATGTAGGTAAATATAAGACATTTTTTTAACATAATATGCAATATCTATGAATTTTATTTATAATATTTAATTTATAAAATAATTCTTATTAATAATTTATATTTAATTAAATGTAACGTAACCGTTAATCCCCAGTAGGTAGGTACCTACATCATACTGCTGAGAATTTTTTTTTTATCTACAGAGAGGCTACGGTGCACCAAGAAATATGATTGCTTACTACTGGATACTAAAATTGAATATGAACAAATTATTTATATTATATATAAATTGTTACTTGTGTTATAACAAAATTGTCGGGCACCCCATAGCAATGCTTAGGATCCGTGCCTGGTCCAAGCCGAAAGAATAATGTATTTAATAAGAATATAATATGAACACAGAACAATAATAAGAATTATGTTGATAGACGCTCGTTTCGATTTAACACAATAAGGATATAATACCTCATTACGATGACGCCACACCCGGCTTTATAGTCTGGCGCTCAATATAGATAGGTTAGGTACCTATACTTGGCGGTCATTGTAAATAGCATGTAATTTTAAATTATTTTATTAACTGTGGTTCGGAGATATTTTATACAAACGTAAATTGCATCCCAGGTACCTATATTTTGTATATATTTAAATTGCAGAAAGATATTTTTTATTCATTCCTAAATTGGGTTTAATATGGATACTTTTTAAACATAAATAGTTTTTGTTCATTTTTCCGATTGTAATTAAAAAATGCATTAAACTAATAATTAGGTAACTGGTAAAAATGTATATGAATTTATCAAAATCCCACACAGTGTCTAAATGATTAATTATTTTTGTTTTGTTTGGAATAATTGTTTCATTTTTTCTTACATTATATTATTTATGAATAATTTTTCCATAATTTTTCGACTTTTTGTTCTTTGACTTTTCAAACTAATATAGTTCATGTATAAGTTAACATGTTTTTTTAAATATTCCGAGACACAATGTATGTAAGTTTAAAGATACCTGAGCCTGCGTGTTTGGAAGGGGCGGATTCCTAGAACGATTCCCTTTGAAAGAAAGGCACGAATTCCTTTTTATAAAAAAAAGAACGAGAAATGAACGAGTACTTTTTTTTAAGGAAAAATAACAACAATTTTTGTTCCTTTCTAGTTTCAAAATATTTACACAGATATGTAAATAATTGAAATTAAGGGATATTTTTTTAAATGTGTATAATGTATATTGCCAATTAATGATCATTATCGAGTATCGACGTTAATCGTTACTCATTAGTCATTAGTCACATTATAAATATTTCTCATGAGTTATAAGTTGAAATGTATAAAGAAATATTACCTAAATAAAATATAATTATTTATAACAATAAACAATAAAGTAGCCGGCCAACAATTTAATTTTGAATAAAATCTCAAAACTGATTTATTAAATTAAAGAAGCATGCTTATGAAAAAAAAATAATATTAATTTTTATTTTATTTGAAACTAAAATAAGAACTTGCTCATTTTCCAAAGTAACGTATTATTTTTTTTTATGAAACAAGGAAGGGAACGAATTGTTTATTATAAGGGATTTGCCAAAAACCCCTAGACACCTTTTGTGTCTATATGGCAGAAATCTATAGCGTTATGATGCAATGTTTAATTTAAATTTTTCATATTTTAAGTGTCGTAAACGTAAGTAGGCTATGTGACAACGATATTTCATGACATTTGCCGTGCCCTGCCATTTCACCATTTTTAGTTAACTAAGTTCGAAATTAAAATGTTAGTACCAAAGTCATCTTTATTACAAATATCTCGTCTGCAAGTATAAAAATCGAAAAGATAATTTTAAAGAAGAAGAATCATAGTAAAAACAATCAACTTTTGAAAGTATGAGGTACTCTGGTCTAAATAAGAGTTTTACCCATGATTTTTACCGGGAGCGCGTAAAATAGCCGAAAATATTTCAGCCGACCCGTATTTTGGCCGAAAAATATTTCAGCCGAAAAATAATTGATTGGACAAGTATATTAGCAGAACCGTATTTTAGCCGACAAATATTTCAGCCGACAGTATTTTATCCGACAAATATTACCACCGACCGTATTTTAGCCGACAAATATTTTGGCCGAACCGTATTTCAGCCGACAGTATTTTAGCCGACCGTATTTTATCCGACAAATATTACCGCCGACCGTATTTTGGACGACAATTTATTTATTGTTCTTTGTTATCACTTATAGGCAACCGCGTACCTGAACCATGGTTCAATTTTGCTGGTTATATTTTATCAACAAAATTATTTATTTTTTATCATAAAAATCACAATATTATTTATTTTAACAAAATATAGTATAACGAGTTGGGGACAGTTGTCTGAAAAATGATAAGGACCCGGGTCGAATATTTAAAATCCTAACTACTGCTTATAAAATATAACTACAGGTTAGCAATACTAACTTAAAAATAAAAAGTTATAAAAAGCATATAAATTAATATAATAATTGCTTAAGCTGTATACAACCGATCATTAGTACCTACCTAATACCTATTATTGTAACATCTTATAATACGTGTTTTGGGTATAAGTGTATAACATTTAATTTTAAACTTTTAATTAATTAATTTAATTCTGATTGTATCAAATTTGTAATATTTGTGTTTTTAGACGGCTTATTATGCATAAATTCCTATTACTACTACACTACCACCATACTAATTTGCAGACCGTACTTATAATGCCACAGCCCACAAGTGTAGAACAAATTTGAAATGTTTCCCTCCTACAGATTTTTTACTGTTACTAAAATAAACATTATTATTTATATGTAATATTATACCCACTCAGCACTCAATATTTTATAATTGGCAAGTTTTAATACTACCTATATTAATTAAACAAACAAATCTGAATTCTTTCAGTACACACTATATACTATATTAATAACTATCAGGCACAGCATTAGAATTTTTTTCAGGGGGTTCTGAGTGGTTCAGATACATTTTGTACATGAACAACAACAGACTGGTTTTTTCATAAGCTACAGTGATTACTTAGATAGTTAGATAAATAATTTAATTTATTTTAACACAACATAGGTAGAGTAGCACACATTTATTTTTTTTAAAACACTCAGTACTTTTTATCATAGTATAAGAAATTATTATTCCTTATACTATGGTTTTAATTTTTACATTCTAAGTTCTAAATGGATAGTATGTATGAACTTTTCATTAATTAAAAATGTTTAAATAATACTACCTATATTGCTATATATTTATATAATGTTTTTTTCTTAACTTGATCTATAATGGTGATGATGTATTTAACTTCCATCTTATTATTGAACATTAAGAATATGGTAAGTACTAAGTAGTATTGGATAAAATACTGCATATCTATTTAAAGCTTACAATAAATTAAGTATTGACTAAAATATATTTAGTTGGTAATCGATTTAGTGTTGTACACTGTCTAGTCAAATAGTATATACAAATTATAAAAAACAAATCAGTATGCATTATTCATCATTAATCATTATATTTATTATGTTAAGTGTTAACTCAATCAAATTGTCCATTTTTATATCATTTAATCATCGATCATGATTATGCGGTACCTATATGATATTGAAAAAAAAAGGTAAGTTTATTGCATATTATAACAATTATATTAAAATTCTAACTTTTTGATGAAACGAGTTATTCTAATTGACATTCTAAACTTTGAAAATATCAATTATGTAATTATTGTGATTATATGTGTAAGTGTATTTACAACTGCATGTGGTATAACTTAATGACATTTTTTCAAGGGTAAACCTAGAAGTTGAAGTTAGATGCCCATTTTGTTCATTACTCGTAAACCACCATGTGGAAACCGTTTTTCAGAAGAAGTTTTTCCAAACAGAATAATCTCCTAGATGACTTATTTGGTACATGCATACACCAGTTCCTGTATTTCGCTGACTAAAATTTAAAAAAAACAACAATATTAATTAAATTATTTTGAAAATTGTATTAATTTAAAGGCTCAATATGAAATTAAAAATCAATGTAGTAAAATAGTAACCATTAACCAACCAACATCATGCTTAGTCCCAACACATAGTTTGTTCCAATATAATATAGCAAACATCCTTGTGTTATAGTTGTGAACCTATAGCGTACATACATGTGTTATTTAAAATCTATCTTCGCTCCTTCAAGGTTTGATAAAGATAGGTCTTAAATTGAATGATTTAGGTTTTCCATATAATACGAATTTGAAAAACCGATCTAAAAGCCTAAATCATTCAATGAATCTCCTATCTTTATGAAACCTTCAAGGATCGATGCAGAAGAGTACCTAGATCATTTGCCAGCAAGTAAAAGTTTTTTATCTCAATTATTAAGTAGGTAAATTACGTATTCAAAAAAAAATTGGCGGGAAATTTTGTTTTGATAATTTCTCAAAATTAAATACGAGACACGGTTTTTTTTGAGAACATAAATTTGATCTAGAGGTGTCAATACATTGAACCTCGAAGATTTCAAGACGATACAACCCAAATTGAAGGAACTATTACTTCAAAATATACATCCAATTTTGTGTTGTTAGCTCAAATATATATTAGAGTGAATTGACCTATTATTTTATAGTTTTTAATATTTTGTTTTTATATACCTACCTATCGATTTACATTTATAAATAATGAGCTACACTCCTACTAAAAAAAATGCGAAAAAAAGTTTAAAATAATTATAACTTAAAACGTTATACAGACGTATACCATAAGGAAACGTCTGGTTATACGAATAATATCACTTATTGTATTTTTCAACTTTTTGCTACTCCGATTACGGGCGAAATAATGGTCGTACGTGTTTCAACTATAGACCATTTTTTAATCCTCGTATACCAAAAGACCAGAATCTCGAGTTTCATAGTGATCAAACGAAAACCCCAAATCCATAATACACGTAACTACGTAATTTTTTAAGTACAAAAAACTCTCGAAAAATCATAACTCCCGAACCAAAAGTCGGATAACCTCGATCTCGGTACCCATCGATTCGGCGTCAAGTCCTCTATAACATCCAACTAGCCGCGGCCAAAATCTAAGTGTCTGTGCCAAATAACCAGAAGAACGTAAATTTTGAACTTTTGAAGCTCCAAAAGATAGAGAAAAACGGATCCTATGGTCTCGACACAAGACGCCGAATTTGATCACCGACCTCCAAACTATATAAATCTCGAGTTTCAGAAACGTCGTACAAAAACTAAACCTTTTCCAAAATATACCTAGGGGGGTGGTAGAGGACCCCCGACTCTGAGAGTACGTTTTAGAAGAGCTTAAACCGAACGTTTGGGAACTTAAAAGTATAATATTATCTTATGTGAACGTCAACTACAACTTATAAATGATTTATTGAACTTTAAAAACTATTACATATTAACATACGTTTGTTCGCATTTGGTAACAAATTACGCCAGCAGCATATAACATTCTATGCCAGTAGTTTTTCCAGAAGTAGACAGTAGTTACCTATTCATATAATCACATCGTTAATATATCTATTTAAGGGTGTTAAACATGAACGATTGTTTAAATAATTGATGAACTTTAAAATTCAATCATCAGAGTTAATGATGTAGGTATATTGTATACGTCTCGAAAATGATTATAATTAAATGTATTTTGTTATAATACTATAATATGACATGTCTTGAAATTTACTAACGCTGGACAATAGGTATAAACGTATAATAAATTAGTAATTTACAGATGTATATTATAATATTAGGTAAAAACTCTATTAAGAACTATTGTGGTCGTCTGTGGATGAGATTAATCCCACATAGGAGAACGAGAAATGGTGAAATCTAAGGTTTACCGATAGATAATTTTATGGAGATTCCATTTAAATGGTCGGTATAACGAATTTTTCAGTAGTTAAATAGATAGCTTTCAAAAAGCATCAAAAAACCAAAAAACCATACAAAATTCGCTTTATCAAATAATTATAGATTTTCATAGATAATAAAAATATAAATAATAATATAATAATATCTTTATTATCTATGATTTTAGCCGATGTTATACTGATAAGTGTTATCATAATACATTTTTTTTATGTATTACATAATACTTTTGCATAATCGCATACATATTATTAATTAATTTATAAAATTATTATATTGTGTAAAATTACATTTAATATTCAACACTTCAATAACCTTTTTGAAAATAAAACCACAAAATTAATAATAGTGGAAATACTAACAGGCATAGCCACAATTTAAATTTTTTCTTTGGGTGGGGGGTTGGGGGAGGCTTGGGAAAATGTACAGTATATTATATATTTTACGTCCTAGACGATAAGCCCCCCCCCCAATTTGCGCCTATGCTAATAGGTGCAATGACCATACAGAAAACTATGTTCTAACATTTTGTTATTAAACAAATTGCCCAATTAACATTATTTCACAAAAAAAACCGGTCAAGTGCGAGTTGGACTCGCGCACCGAGGGTTCCGTACAAACCTGTAGGTATATAAGTAAAAGTTCAACCAACACGACAATCGAGTTGCGAGTTTCAAAGTATAAGGTATAAATTGCTGTACATTTGCGTTAACTTAGAAATTTGTTTTATTTTCACAGCTTAATGGCAATTAAACTTAAGTATTTAATATAAGTTTCAACTTGATATGTCTACGCATTCATGAGGAAAAGGATAATAAGTTTAAAATTATTTGAAAAAAAAAAAAAATATGTGATCTAACTAAAAATTTAAGGTTTTCGGAATTTTTCTGTTATATGTGCGATAAAACATTGCTTCATGCCGAATTTCGAGATTCAAAATCGACTTGAAGTACCCTATAGGTTTTGATTCCCTCGCAAGTAGTCGCGAGTTTGAAAATATGCGGCTTAAATTGTTATTATTTCTTTCGATTGCGTTGACATAAAAGTTTGATTTTGTTACAGTTTAAAGGTATTATAGACTTAAGTATTTAATATGAATTTTAATTTAATAACTCAACGCGTTCATGAGATAAGAAGTAGTAACTTTGAAATTTTCAAAATTGTCAAAAATATTTTATTTTTATATGATGAAACTAAAAATTTATGGTTTTCGTTATTTTTCCTATATCTGTACTTCGTACGAAATTTCAAGATTCTAAGTTCACGGGAAGTACCTACCCTGTAGGTTTTGATTCCCGTGCGAGTTTCGAAAATTTGCGGAAATTTGCGGCCTAAATGGCTGTATCTTTTGATTGCGTTGGCTTAGAAGGTCGATTTTTCTACAGCTTCCAGGGACAGTAGACCTGAGTATCATATAGAAATTTCAGTTTGATACCTCCACGCGTTCCTGAGAAAAACGGTCTTGACAGACGGACAACAAAGTGATCCTATAAGGGTTCCGTTTTTTTCTTTTGAGGTACGGAACCCTAAAAATAGGTAGGTAGGTACAGTGCCGCAATTACACATTATGGGGCTGATGTGTAAATCTTAATTTGGGGCCTAAATATACAAAATGTAAATAAATTATTATATTAAGGGGGCTGATGTGCAATGTACACCTTGCACACTCAGTAGTCAGTATACAAAGCAAAAATGACTTATAAAAATAAAAATTAACTAATAGGTATATAATTACCGCTATAAATTAACAGCTCTGAAGGCTGAAGAGTTAAGGCTGGCGACAGATCTAAGGCTGCATTTATTCAAACTTAATACGCTGTCTCTGACCTCTGTTGTTATGTACTACGGCAAGGATATGTATCCAACCATTAGAACATCATGTCTCCCCTTTGCACAAATATGTTTTTTTCAACTGGTATTTCTTAAAAAAGTTAGTACAAAAATGAGATGGTAAGAAACGGCAATTTAATTTGTGTTTCTTGTCAGCTTGAACATTTATATTCAAATGTATGTCCTTAATATCACTTAAATTTAATTTTAGATGAACTGCAATTGATTAAAAAATGCCACCTAAAATTATTATTTTTAATAATAATCATAAAAAGAATAAAATAGTCAAATATGCATGATAAATTCAGAGCTATACTGTTACACCTAAAGAGCCTATATAGGCTCTCTAGTTACACCTAACTGCAAAGTGCAGACCATAGATGTATGAATTATAATATTTATATGTCTTTGAATAATTGATTAATATGTTGTCTACACTAAAAAGTTACTTTCTTAACAAGTAACAATACTGTTATTTATATTTTACACAATTGGGAAGATTAAAGATGTCCCCCTTAGCATTAATTAACTTAAATTACAACATAAATTATATACAATTTAAATAAAGTAAGCATAGGTACCTATTCAAAGAATGATGATATAAAATCATGGAAATAAATACCACAAAATATTTTACATAAGTATTACATATTTACTTTACAAATGATTAATTAAAACGAAAATGTATAAAGTTATTACCATAGGGACATTAGTACACGGTACCAGAAATTGTCATAATATAATATTAATGATGTTAACATTGTTGACATTGTCTGTTTTAGTTTTAATATCAATAGTGACTAGTTGCACAACTTACCCGTGTGTAAAGAATTATATAATAAGATAATACAATTTATCCATCTTGTTTAATTATTGTTTCTAACAATGTATCATAGAAATTGTGTCTAATTTGTATACCCTGAACTACAAACAATTATGTATTTTTATGTTTGAGCATAAGTACTCAGTACATAGTTACTCAATACTCATATTACTATATAATAGTTGATGCGGGATTGTGATCCCCAAAAGGAGAACCAAATTTAATAAGTTGTATCCACTGTTTGTTTTTTGCAAAATGTGTCTGGTTAAAAATTAATTTATATGTTTTTGGTACTAACTAAATTTATTTTAAAAACTACATTGACAGTGTAAAATTTAATGATTTTGTTATATAATAATATTGTATTTAGATATACCTATGTTATAATATATAAAATATAAATTAATAAATTTAAAAATATTGTTAATTTAATTTTATTGTATATTTATATATTATAATTATTTTTAGTTCTGTCTTGAACCCCACCAATACACCATAGCCAAAGTCTTTAGTGAGTAGATCAACCGTTAACCTTGTAATATTGCATGTACCTAATCGCAATTATATCAAATTGTTGTTGGTAATAAATAAATATTAAATATAGATGAAAAGTTATAGCCAGTAAAAAAAAAAATCAATTCTATCCACCCACCCACTACATTTTATCTCTAGTTTCCCAATATGTATATTATTAATCATTGGTGTTTGTTATCTGTTAATAATAAGTTAAAATTCAATACAATATCTATTTTTAGATCTATGATTTGTTGGTTTATTTAAATTCAGTAAAAATGAAAACATTTAATGGATAGTGTTATCATTTTTTATTTTTTATTTTAATTCCAATTCACTAGTTATTGTACTCTATTTAACTTTTAAAATGGATCACAGAGAACACGGAGGTTACTACTATAAAATAAACAAAACTCGTGGTGACAAACTGTAAGTACTTAATTAAAGTATAAGGTATAATATAAGTATATTGACTTTTTCACTAAATATAGTATTATAGGTAGGTATAAGAAGATATAATTTATAAATAATGAATATATCCATTACAGTTACTTAAAATGTGCCACACCCAACGTGTACTGCAAAGGTAGTGCAATTAAAAATGGAAATGGTCCTATAGTTCCAAAAAAGACCCATAGCCACGATGCCTATGGCCCGGAATATCATGAACTAGAGACGAAAAACATCTTTCGGTCCACATTAGTTGAGAGAGCTAGATCAGAAACTATAGAACTTAAAGTCATCTATGATCAAGAAGCAATAAGGTATGAATAACTATTAGTTTTTAGAATTAATTGTATATGCTAAAAAATATGTAGATAAATAAAGGGGTTTCACTTTTAACTCAAGTTCAACCACCTAGGATAGATGATCCCTTCTACATGATAGATCCGTCATACCTTTCTCGATATAGTTTATATTAAATCATATTATTTTAATTTTCCAGTAACATATTTAAAATAACAAAACCCATGTAATGCAAAGTTCTGATGGACCCCCAGCCCAAAAGCATACATCCATATTATTAAATTAATAGAATGCCACAAATTTTTGTTTATTTTTTCTACTGAAAATGTTTGGTAAATTGTAGAATGCAAAAATTATATTATAAAAACCCAGAAACTAAATGTATCAATTTAAGCAAAAGTGAAGTCGCAAAAATATATTAATTTGCATGCTATCTTTAAACTATTTTGTTATAATATAATGTCAAAATCATTTTTTTATTTTATAAATATGAATATAGGCTTATTTATAAATATAATTTTAATATACTTGTAGAAATGATTTTACTTATGTATTATATTTGTGATACAATTTTTGGTTAATTTAACAGAAATCCACATGCAGCTGGTATTTATAGTTGGCCAACTGCAGAGTCGTCAATGCGCTATGCTAGAAGATCAACATTACCGCCCCTACCATCCACATTACGTGAATTAAGTGAATTTTTAGACATGAATGTAGATAGGTAAATATTATTTCAATTTCGATTAATTTAATTTGAGACTTCTATATTCTACAGCTAATGCTATGGCTATGGTTTTTTTTTTATAGATATCAATGTGATAACTCAAGGTTTTACCAGGAGTGGATGGTCGACAGATATGGAAAGTATAGTGTAATGTTTGCTTGCAATGATCTGATTAGTGCTGTAATTAACCAAGGCGCCAACGAACTGCATGCAGATGGGACATTTAAAGTCGTTCCATCAACTCCTCATTGTCGACAATTATTTATTATTCACTTGATCCTGCAAAATCACGTAAGATTAAACAATTATTTTGCACAATACTTAAAATTAATCAAAATATAAATGTCAATGTTTTTTTAGTCCATACCTGTATGTTATGTGCTGATGGAAGCTAAAACCGAAGCATCGTACAGAAAAGTATTGGAGAGATTTAAAATAAAATACCCAGAGGTTAGACCAGTCTCTATAATGATTGACTTCGAGACTGCCCTACGCCAAGTTTTTGTAGATACATATCCAGAAGCACACGTGTATTCATGCTGGTTCCATTATGTGCAGGTTTGAAATTTAAAATTCATTCTGAAGTTTCATATTGCATATATTTATTTTCATGTTCTCACTTTATGTCTTATGATGTACCTATTTTATGAAATTTAAATTTAATTTTAGAGTTTACAAAAAAACATTAGGAAAATGGGCTACTCCCGTTATATACAGCAGAATAGAGAGGCAAAAATGTGCCTAAAGATGTGTGCAGTTTTGGCTTTATTACCTGCACATCAAATTGAAATGGGGTTTCAAGAAATTAAAAACCATGCTCAAAATAATGGAGTATTATTACCAAGATTTTTCACTTATATGTCTAGGTGAATTATATTATACCTGTATAAATAGAAGAAACATTGTTATAAACTCTAGTTTTTGTTGAAGTATAATTTTTCTAATAACGCTTGCAATTTATTTGGTGATTTAGTTTTTGGCTTTCCATAAAAGGTCCCGAGTGTTTCTCAGTGTACGGTCAACCTCGCCGCACAAACAACAATGTTGAGAGTTTTCACTCCACTCTCCAGCAAACTTTTCAAGTTGCCCACCCAAATTTATGGAAAATGCTTGGTGAGTTTTTACTTTATTCTTACAAAATGTATGAAGCATGGGAGTACTCAATTACCTTAATGTTCAAACAACGTATATTTCATAGAACCTAAGAAATAACACAAAAAATTAATAAAATTTCATTCATCATAAATATTTTTTATTTTTTTATATATAATTAAGTTATGGGAGGAATAGAAAACTAAAAACAATATGAGTAGCATCATTTTTTTATTTTTTTAAGGAGTTCAAACGCCTGAACTAAATTTTATGATGCAGAAATATTTGTTTTTTTTATCCTAAAATAATAATATTTTTTAGTTCTCTTCATTTCATACTATTTATTTAATCAAACAAAATTGGTAATGAAATTTAGTGAATTAATTAATAATTTATAAGTGCTGACTACTTTATTAAAAATAAATTGCATTTAAACTTTAAAGTACCAAAATTGATTAAATAAAATAATTAATTTCAATTTTAGATCACCTCAAAACTATTGCGGTGAAACAACACATTGTTGTCACTCAACTGGCAGCAGGGTTAACAACCAGTAGAAGTGTGAAGTTCAAATATATTTTGAACTCTATGCGTATCAAAAATTCTACAGCTTTACTGAGTACTGGGGCTATTACAGTAAAGGAATTTTTGATACAATGCTCTCACTGCACCGATAGGTATTTATCCACAGAGCTAAATTGGCACGATGCTACTGACGGTAAGTGAATTGAGCAACCTTTGATCAATTCTTTCCAATATCTAATAAACTAAAACAAAATTTAAATAAATAAAATAAAATGTTAATTAACGCAAAAACATTTATAGTAAATACTAATCATACTATTAAGTTTTGATTAATTTTATATATTTAAGAATCCTATGAAGTACACCTAACCTAACCTATGAATGAATAATTTTGTTCATGCAAAATGAACTGTGAAAATGTATCATATAAATTACCTTCTTACCTATGTATACATTTTATATTTTCTAAATGACAAATAAAATGTTTATGCCATAATTTATTATAAATATTAATTATTAATAGTTAACAAAAATTACATTATATACTTACATTATTGCAAACAACAATATTGATTTAATTATTTGTGATTGTTATAATAGATTCTGAAGATGAGATTCAGAATAATGATGGTATATTAAATGCACCCATTCCAGCCGTAGAAGATGCTGCAGGTGTAGTAGATCCACAATTTATGGTCATTGCTGAAGATTTAGTTCCAGTAGCTGAAAATAATATTGAGCCAGTAGTCAATGTTATAGAAGGTAATATCTACATAAAAGACTTCTAAAATAATATTTTTAAATTATTATTATTTGTAATTTGATTATATAGGTACCTACTTACCAATAATAAAGTAGATAGGCACCTCTATCAAAAAAAAAAAAAATTTTTTAACTAGTAAATTATAACTAAATCATTTATTTATTACTAGATTATGATGATATGGACTTCATCATTCCCGAAGATGGAGAATTGAATATATGGCAACAATTTAGAAATGACGCTGATGAGGAAGAAGAAATTACTTTTGTAGAAGTTCCTCGAAATCTCTATGAACTCTATCCCCCTGTCGATGAAACAAATATTTGTATTGTGTGCAGAATGGAAGAGAGGACACATGCACTTATTCCTTGTGGGCATAGAGTGTTGTGTGTGGATTGTGTAACCCAGTTACAAGCACAACGTTGCCCACTATGTAATTCTGATTTTGATATGGTATTACGTATCTGGTGACTGGTAGAATTACTTACATAAGGGGTGGCAAGGAGCCTATAAAAACTTTTACAGACATTAATTTTTGTTATTAAGATTATATTAAGTATAAAAAAAACATTAAACATATTATGAGAAATAATAAAAATTTAATTTCATATATTATATATAAGTATTATATCATATAATATAATATAATATATCTTAGAGCCTTACAAATAAAAAAATGTATTCATTTTTTTGTAGGTTAGGTTAGCCTAACTTACCTACTTGCAAAATATTATGTTAATTTTAGTAGATAAAATACAATGCTTACCTACCTTATTCCTCAGACAGTTGTAACTTATTGATTGAACACGTTGTAAGATCCAAAATCAAATGTCTAATGAGTATGGTCTACACAGTCTACTATATTATGATCAATTATCAGTAGACAGTAACATTCATTTGGTATGATGACAAAATAACAAGTGAACATTAGGTATAGAGGTACCATATTACATAATATTATAACAGCTGATTAGAAATATTAAATAGGTACTAGTAATAACTAATTATAATAATCAATGGATATTGTATATAGAAATGTATATATAGAATTTAGATATTATGAGATGGTAGGTATTTACCTTAATTATAGAAATCTATAAATTACTTTATCTTTCTGGGGTAGTTACCTACCTGGTATTCCACAACTAATATTTATAATTACCTACTGGCTACTATAATAATAATAATACCTAATGGCTAATAATAATAACAATAATAATTGAAAAATAAATCAATTATATTTGCATACCTATAAAAATTGTAATTTGTATATTTAAAATAGATTTTTATTTTCTTACAGCATTGTATAATAAAATATGGTAAATAATATATTATATAACCATATTTTTACCTTGCGTTAAATTTTCATAACATTTAATACAATTATACAAAAACCTTATAATCCAAAATATACATATAAGAGCAATATATATATAATACCTAATTAATAGGTGCCTAGGGTACTTATACTACACCTACGTCATACTAAGTACCTACTACCTACATAATATTTCTTCATCAAGCAAATTATGTAAAAAAAACTTTGGTACTTTTTAACTAGTACCTACCTAACCATAAAATTTAACGCATTTATAATTTAAGTATAATATAACTTACTCACTAATCAATATGAGTGGCCTACCTATCAATGGTTCAGTTGATCATTATTTTTTTAATTCATCATTCAAATACAAACCTAAGTTACTATGCTTACTGGTAAACTAAAATAATTAGGTATATTAAATTAATTGAGTATCAACTGCTTTTCTTAATCTATTTTAATATTGTTATAAGATTTCTTATAAACTTTTATATAGATAATTTTTAAATTTTCTTTGTTTTTACTAATGTTAGTTACTAAAACTTTTAGAGGATATCAGAAATATATTACACACACCATTTTAGGATTTTTAAATGGGATAGGAAATTAAATAGTCATAGGTACCTATTAATTTAAGCAAGCTAATAAGAACCAATATAGGTAGGTACATAAACAATATTAAAAACTGAAATAGGTATTTTAACTTTTAAGACAACAATTATAACAAGTTCCACAAAATTTGTTAAATGTGTGTTCATACAAAACAAACGAAAACATTTTGGATTCATAAGCAAATAATTATATAATTGGATAGAAGTCAACAATCAACATTCACCTAGTTTTAATTTATTAATGTATTTTTCAGAACTATGAAAAATTCTAATACATGACCTGTATGGGTTATCCCTGTAATATTATCCCTTTAAGCTACAAAGGTGAATTGATTTTCATTTTAGATTCTGAGTGAAACGATGAATGTATTGATTTTACAATGATGTGTGTTTTTTAGATTTTAGATCTGAGTGGAACGATGAATGTATTGATTTTACAATGATGTGTGTTTTTATATTTTTTTTTTCTTTTTTTTTTTTTTTTGTGTCTGTGTACACGATAAGTCGTCGACATAATGCTTCGATTTCGACTTCACTATCTTGTTCGATTGAAAAGTGAATATCGTTGGTGCATTGGGGAGGTCCAACTTTAACTTCCCAGTAATTTCAAAAGCGCCAAGAAAAACAAAAGAAAAATTAAGGGAAAACGGGAATTTTTACGCAAAATCGATTTTCAGAAAATTGAATTTGGTTTTGGTGATAACTTTAAAACAAATGACCGTAGATACATGAAATTTTCACTGGTTGTTTAAATTTGCATTTTATATACACGATAACATTTTCAAAATATTTTGATTTATTTTGAACTGTTTAAGGACATTTTCATTTTTCATTTTTTTTCTAGAAATATCAATAAAATTTTATTATTGGTTAAAAAAACTTGAAAATTTAATAGAAGGCTCCTAGTATATTGTTCAAAGGCAGATGAAAAATATTAAAAATCGTTAGTCACAGTTTTTTTTATAAGCAATTAAAGTTCAAAAATTGACAAAATATCGAAAAATCACCAAAATTAGCTAATTATTTTGAGTTAAGAATTCGTAAAAATTTTTCTTTTAAATCTAAGATTTGAAATGTAATACAAGATTCCTTATAAGATTATCTACCTTTATCAATAAAAAAATCTCTACCGGACAGTCAAGTTAAATTTTATGAGCGGTTGAAATTAAAATTTTTACAACATTGGATATTCACCTCGATTTCTCATGTAGCGATTTCCTTATTTTGTTGTAATTCAAAAACGAACAACTGTAGATACATGAAAGTTTCACTGAATGTTTAAATTAGCATTTTCTATACACCATACAATTTTGAAAATATTTTGACTCTTTTTGAGCTATTTACGGACATTTTCAGTTTCAATTTTTTTTAGTTTTTTTTTCTATAAATATCAATAAAGTTTTATCTGTTGGGCCAAAAAGTGTAAAAATGTATGCAAGGCTCCTGATATATTGTTACAATATCAGTTGAAAAATATTAAAAATATATAGGTACAGTTTTTTTTTTTATAAGCATTTAAAGATCGAATTTTGACAAATTTATCAAAATCTCGAAAATTATCAATCATTGTAATTAATAAATTATAAAATGTTCAGTTTTTATAGCTAAGGATTGCAAATTTAAAACAAAGGTTCTCATAAATAGTTCATACTGTAACCAAAAAATCTAAAAAATATATGAACACAGTTATTTTTTACAGACATTTTAAATTCAAATTTGGACGAAATTACATATTAAAAACCTAGAATAACTATTTTAGTTATTTTGTTGTGATTGAATAATATTATTCGTGGGTACTTGAAACTTCTAAAGTGTACTATTATATATCAATGATAGTATCAGGGTTTGTTATTGATGTATAACGTGTTATAAGCACCTAATGGATATTGTGATATGATTAATTTGGAATTTATTATAGCCTATAGGTACTTACCTATTATGGTC